>CM071596.1:229475500-230725500 GCA_036435485.1 Saposhnikovia divaricata | reverse complement strand
CAATGATATGGCAAAACAGAGGCTATCAATTTGGAACATTAGTTGTATTAAGTAGTTGCATATGAAAAATTACAAATTTGTGTACTTGCATAAGCAGTTAAGCACATACAAAACATCATTACCCATATGTACAAATCAAGTATATATACCAGTACTCTTCACATTTTTATGTGTGAACTATTGACAGTAAAAGAAAAACCTTGAAAAGCTGAAAGTTCTATTGTAAACTGTAATTTGTAATAGCGCACACACAAGCAGGTACAGATATGCTTGTATAGGTTGATCCAGTTAAGTAGTTAGAACAAAAGAAGAATCACGGTCATGGATTATATAACAGTACTGCTATACGATGGAATAAGCTAAAATGCTGATTCAAATCTTAATCACTTTTCATTTTAATATATGTAAAGTAAACTATAATTCAACAAAAGAAGTTGTAAACAAAAAGGAGAGGTAGGAAGGAACTGACCTTAACATGAGTTGGCTGGAAATGGATGAAGAGGTAATAGCCAATAACAAGGCCAATTGTGATTCCCAGTCCAAATCCAAAAATCCCCATAAAACTGCTTACAAAACCCATCTCTCTACTCTACTGATTTGTTTTTGTACTACTACTTAGTCCGAGGAAAAATTACAAGTTGCAAAGTGAACTTTGATTTCCTTCCAAGTTCCGAGTACAAAACCAAACCAAACCAGACGTAAGCAGAGAGTGATATGCATGCAACACGGGTCGAGTAAGATGTTAAGGAAGGTTATCTCATTCCTAATATGCTACGTCTCTAACAATCTAACATGCATACATAGATACATATTCAAGCATCCACCAAAGTAGAAAAAGTCATCATGCAATTATTCTGTAGGCTCGTAGTCGTCGGTAGAGTGTTTTGATTGGTGGGGAAAAACGGATTTATGACATTAGGCCCCAAGAAAATCATGAAAACAAAGTTGCATGATACTATAGAAAACAGAAAAGGGGTCCCATATGGCGCCATTAACGAACTCAACCAACAGAAAATAATAAAAAATAATAATAAACTAATAATACGGGAAAGATATGTTGTAAATGAATAATAAGCATGTTAACATAAAAAATTGGGTTTTTTTCATAAATATATATAAATAAAAAATATTTGCAATTTTACTTTTGTTAATAAAAAATATTTGCAATTTTACTAACCTAAGTTTCAAAATTGCAAAAATATTATCCTTTAGGGCAACCCTCCTTCCCCTGCCCAGCTGCCGCCTGCCCGCCTAATTCAACCACATTCTAACACTTTTTTTTTGGAGGGATTCTATTTTGGTTTGGGTTGCATGGCCCCGCAGGGGCAACCACATTCAACCGAATGCAACCACATGCAACTAAATTTCTGATTTCAAGTTCCATTTTTCAGTTGTCATTTTCGACCTAATTCTTGAACTATATATATATATATATATGAGTTCAAAAATGAGGTCGAAAATGACAACTGAAAAATGGAACTTGAACTCAGCAACTAAATGCAACCACATGCAACTAAATTTTTGATTTTAAGTTCCATTTTTCAGTTGTCATTTTCGACCTCTTTTTTGGACTATATAGTCCAAAAAAGAGATCGAAAATGACAACTGAAAAATGGAACTTGAAATCAGTAATTGAATGCAACCACATTCAACTGAATGCAACCATATTCAACTGAATGCAACCACATGCAACTTTTTTTTAAGGTGGGTTGATTTTGGGTTCAATGGCCCCGCAGGGGAATATTAAACTGAATGCAACCACATTCAACTGAATGTTGCCCCTGGCGGGGCCTTGCAACCCAAATCCACCAAAATCTCCCCACCTTAAAAAAAAAAAAAAAAAGTTGCCCCTAGCAGGGCCATGCAACCCAAATCCACCAAAATCTCCCCACCTTAAAAAAAAAGTTGAATGTGGTTGCATTCAGTTGCAACCAAAATATCACCCCACCTTAAAAAAAACGTCGATGGACAGTACCTGCCACGTGGCAGCCACGTGGCATGTACTGTTCATCGACGGTTACTGTTTATCCGAATTATTTTTTTTAAAAAAAAGAAAAAAGGGTTGGAAAAGGAAAGATAGTATTTTTGCAATTAAGAAACTTAAGATAGTAAATATGCAATGAATTAAAGAAGATGGTATTTTTCCAAAAAGAAACTTGAAATCTAATATTTTTGGTATATACCCTAAAAAATTTGATACAAATTCGACAAGAATGATTGATTTTTAAAATGAGAAACTTCTTTAGTAGTAAAAATAAATAAATTTAATAAGATATATTGCAATAATTACGTGTTAATATCCGACTGTTTATACAAGACTCTAAGAGCATCTCCAAGTGTATAAATTTGTATCTCTAAGAGCATCTCCAACCGTATTTTTTAAAATGGTTGGTTAAAATGATATAAAGTACTGATTATGTAAAATTTGTTGAAACTATAAAGTGTTTTAAAAAATGGTATGTTATTATTATTTCATGTTATTAAAAATAGAATTTATTATTTTAATATGGCAACATATGATGTGGAATTTCACTACAGGTCTCTAGAGATTCAGCAAATATATCCAATATAATGAGCTTGTCTATAATTTTAACTAAGGGTAATGAATCATTGGAGTGCAAATTTTTTTACACATTCTTTATAATTTTTATTTATAATAATTAACTTCAAATTTTACCTTGGAGATGCTCTAAAACAGTCGATGTTGAGGATAATTAGAGACTGTAGAGCCACACAGCCAGGTTTCATTCCATCTATTTTGGAAAGGTAAAGTAGTGAGTGCTATGTGCGTTGGTAGTTGGTACCACATTGTGCCTGCCCTTTTTGTTTCCAATTCCATTTTGTCCAACTTAGAAAAAAGAAAAAAAAACTCCATTTTGTCCAAATAATATTCTGGATTATTATAATAATTATATTCTTTAACCAATAATCTTATATTTCTTTTTATTATTATTATTATTACTCCCTCCGTCCCAACAAAATCTTTACATTTGGTTTGGGCACGGAGACCAAGGATAGTGGATGCAATATTGTTAAAAACGGAGACCAAGGATAGTGGATGTAATATTGTTAAAATAATTGAAGTAGTGGGTGTAATAGTGATTTTATTGTTAAAATAAGTGATGAAGTGGGTGTAATAGTGTAAAGTGTTGAAAAAGTGGAGTGAAGTAGTGGATGTAGTAATGTATTTTATTGTTAAAAATTACTATTTTTAGTAATGTAAAGAATTGGTGGGACGTCCCAAAAAGGAAAGTGTAAAGAAATGAGAGGGACAGAGGGAGTATTGATTATCACTAGCATTTTGCCCGTACTTCGTACACGGCATCTTATTTAATTTAAAATGATAATACCAAAAATTTAACAAATTTGATTGATTTCTTAAAACATCTTATTTAATTTAAATTGATAATACTAAAAATTTAACAAATTTGATTGATTTCTTAAAGATATTGTATGCAATTATATAAATAATCAATTCTTAGAAAGATATTATATACAATTATATAAGTATTTAATAAAATAATGATATGCTAAAATTTATATAAAAAAGTAGCATATAATTCTATTTTAACAATGTTGAAAATTTATTTAATTCATCAAAATCTGCAATAAAAGTAATAAATATTTTTACAAATATTGTTCTCTAATTGAAAACAATAATAAATTGTCTTCATTATTCAAACTAGCTTATAACCCGTGCAACGCACGGTTCATTTTCTAATATTTATAATTATATTAATTTTATATATTATTAATTTATATATTAAATTGATGTTAAAAAATTGATATACATAAGATAGTACTCGTTCGATTTAATATTTCTACTCTATCTTGAATTCTTAAAATTTGATTTAGATGATTTTATAGCCAATGTGAAATTAACAAAATAATCCTTGATTTAGTGATGGTTTAACAATTATTTTCCAATTAAATAAATACAGACAAAAGAGAGAGAAAAAAATGACAATTTTTTACATTGAAAATTTTATTCGATTTATGAATTCTACTTTTATTCGTTTTGATTATCAAAATATCCTTGTTATAATTTGAAGATAGTTCTACTAACAACCAAATACAATTTTAATATAAGTAAATTTTTTTCCAAAACTTTGATAATCGATAATTAGATCCTCCGTACGATAAAATAAATAAGAACCATAAGATCTTAAAATATACGACATGATAAAATTGTTTTATTTTATGTTGTTAGCGAGAATCGATCACTTTAACTATAGTAGTACTCCCTTATTATCTCTCTTACTTATTCAGATCCGATTTAATTACATAAACATATTTCAATTGATAAAAATTAGTAAGTTTTATATATCTAGAATCCTTGATCCCCCATTCTTAACTTAAAAAATTATAAAACAATTATTAGTTTTTTAAACATCAATATTCTATATTTTAATATTTATAAATTAAATATTTTTCGTAATAAAATTTTTAAGATATAATATCACACTACTTTTTAATTTGTAAGTTTAGGAGAAAACATTAAAATTAAAAATAATAATATTCCATTACTTTGATCTAATTTTTAAATCTAATATTGTAATCTCTTAATAAATCACTTTAAATAAATTAATCCTTTTATCTTTTTTAACTAAACACACTCATTTATCTAGTTTGTCTTCGACAATGTTTAAACCTTCACATTCATTAAAGAAAATGGGTGAGATACCGCTTAACCAAGAATTCGTTGAAAATTTATTAATTTGTTAATAATAGCTTATTACTTAATTTAATATGTTACTACATCCATTCCATCCGCTTCTTTACATTTTCCTTTTTTTGAATGTTCTATCCACTACTTTACATTCTAAAAGTATCCAAAAATAATAAAGTTTTATAATATGAAAATTAACTATATTCACTCCTTTTCTCCACTATACTTACTTTATACATTAAACAATGCTTGGTCCTCCAACTTTACTCATTTTTTTTTTTACTTTTCTCCACTATTCGACACATTTTTTTAATATTCGTACCCAACTCATATGTAAAGAAATGAGAAAGACGGAGGGAATACATGTTTGATTATTTGTCTTTAACATGTTTATTATTTATTAACTAAATGGATATATATACATATAAATTTTTATGGAAAATGAAAAACTGTATCATATATGGATATTTGATTTTGTGGGAAATTATGATCCAAATCCGTGTTCGAATTTATAAAAAACATTGGGATCGAATATGCGGTATGAATTTTTTGATCGAATATTTATATTTTCGAATTTTTATGCTCATCCCAAAATAATCATAATGGAGATCTTATCTAATTTTTTAGTAGGATGATAGCATGACAACCAAAAAAGTACTGAGTATTGTATCATAAAATAGATAGATGAGAGTCGTTAGATCTAAATATTAAAAAGTTTATTTGATTGACAGAGGGACTGTATTCGTAATTTTCTTTAATAATTTTTTTATTAATTTATTCTCAAATTTGGTTTGTTAGGAATATGTTGTACTTGATGATAACTTCACAATCAATCAAATTGTATAAGGTTTTGTAGCTGTCAACGGATGAGGATTTATAACTCTATCCGTTGACAGGTAGCTCATCAACGGATGAGGTTTTGTAGCATACTGCAGTATCTTTATGTTATCAGTTGATAGTGTTTTTATCCACAGTCATGTTGACCATCAACGGATAGGCAGAATAGGGTAGCCAATTGTAAATAAGCTATGCTATGTAATTCTGTCTAAGTGAAAGTGTATCAACAGATGAAGACAAAACTCTATCAACGGATACAACTCAAATCCACTCTATCAACGGATACAGCTCAAGTCTCAATATCAACGGATACCACTCAATACATCATCAACGGATGTCAGTGTACAATATCAACGGATAATCATTGACACTGTCTTCTATGATTAGCTGGGGATTAGCAGTTGATAAGGACATGTTTGACTGACAGATCACATGGGTTGATAGTAGATACAAAAAGCAGTATGGCAGCCATACGTTGGAAACACAGAAGAAAGAAGCATTCCATTTACACTATGAATACAAGAAAGGTGCAGGAGACATGTCTGAACACAAGGACAACCTTTCGGCTACATGTGTATTTGGAGTGTAGTAGCAAGTCAACTAGAATTAGATTAATATTATCTTATTCCAATAGTACTTGTAAAACGTGGGATTTATAACCAAGTGTAGCAACTCTTTGTAGGTTAAGAAAACAGATACATTTTGCTTAGGGTTTTATTGAATATTCTTAGTAAGCAAAGAGTTGTAAAATAGAAGCTGTGTACATTTGTATCACAGAGTTTTCTTCGAATAAAAGCTTCAGGTGGTGCATTTAACCACCTGATTTTTATGTGTTTGTGCATTAATCTTTTTACAAGCAATTATCTAAGTATAGATTTTTGGAGTTCTTATCAGAAATTTATAAACATCAAGAATTGTATTCAACCCCCCCTTCTACAATTGTACAAGTGTGTAATCTGGGAATAACAATTGGTATCAGAGCAAGCTTCTAACATATTTGAAGTTTAAAGATCAACACACTTCCAACATGTCTAAGAAGGATTATGGAGTAAAGATTCCAGTTCTTGATAGAGAAAATTACTTTCACTGGAAAGTAAAAATGCGTCTACATCTCTCGTCTATTGATGAGGGCTTTGTGGATTGCATTGACAAGGGTCCTCACGTTCCAATGAAGACAGCAACAAGAGTTGGCCTGGCTGATGATGTGCCTGACACTCTAATTCCCAAACCTGTTTCTGAGTGGAGTCTTGAAGATATTGCAGAAGTCCACAAAGACAAAAAGACCATGAATATTCTGTTCAATGGTCTAGAAACAGACATGGTTGACAATGTTATTAACTGTACTACCGCCAAGGAAGTATGGGACACTATTCAAACCCTGTGTGAAGGAACAGAACAGGTAAGGGAAAACAAGATGCAACTACTAATCCAACAGTATGAACATTTTCACTTTAAGAGTGGAGAAACATTGAATGATACATTTAGTAGATTTCAAAAGCTACTAAATGGTTTGAAACTGTATGGAAGAATCTATCAAGTTAAAGATTCTAATCTCAAATTTCTGAGATCACTGCCCAAGGAATGGAAGCCAATGACTGTTTCTCTAAGAAACACTCAAGAGTACAAGACATTTACTCTTGAAAGGCTCTATGGAACTTTAAAGACCTACGAGCTGGAAATGACAGCAAAGGATATACTAAGGGATATGACCTGATTTCAAAAGACAATGTCATCATTGAAGAAGTGGCTTTAGTTGAAGGTTTGAAGCACAATTTGCTGAGTGTCAGTCAGATTTGTGACAAAGACTATGAAGTAAAGTTCACAAAAGAAGCCTGTGTTGTTTCTGCCAAGGAAGACAATAATGTGGTATTGACAGGCTTTAGAAAAGGAAATGTTTACATAGCTGACTTCAATTCAGCATGCTCAGAATCCATTACTTGTCTCTTCAGCAAAGCAAGTAAGGATGAGAGTTGGCTATGGCATAAGAAGCTGTCACATTTGAATTTTAAAGTTATGAATGATTTGGTAAGAAAGGATCTTGCTAGAGGAATCCCTCAATTGGAGTTTGTCAGAGATGGGCTGTGTGATGCCTGCCAATTAGGGAAACAAAAGAAATCATCCTTCAAAAGCAAGACAGAGTCATCCATTGTTAAGCCTCTTCAATTGCTGCATATGGACTTATTTGGTCCAGTAAATGTCATGTCTATTTCAAAGAAGAAATACTGTCTGGTGATTGTAGATGATTTTTCTAAGTTCACATGGACCTTCTTCCTGCACTCCAAGGATTGTGCAAGTGAAATCATCATCAATCACCTCAGAATACTAAACAATGGTTCTGAAGACAGAGTACAAAGAATCAAGAGTGACAATGGTACCGAATTCAAGAATTCCACAATGAAGATTTTATGTGAAGAGAATGGAATTGTCCATGAGTTTTCTGCTGCCAGAACACCTCAACAAAATGGGGTTGTTGAAAGGAAAAACAGAACTCTCATTGAAGCAGCTAGAACAATGTTAAGTGAATCAAGGTTACCAACATATTTCTGGGCTGAAGCTGTCAACACTGCATGCTTTACTCAGAATATTTCCTTGGTCAATCAAGCTAGAGGAATGACTCCTTATCAGTTATTAACCAACAAGAAACCAACTTTAGCTTTCCTACATGTCTTTGGATGTAAGTGTTTTGTGCTAAGGAATCATGGAGATAACTTGGGCAAATTTGAAGCAAAGGCAGATGAAGCTATTTTCGTTGGATATGCAGCAGGGAAAGCCTACAAGGTCTACAATCTAAGAACCAACATTGTTATGGAATCTGTACATGTTGTGTTTGATGATCAAAAGATTCTAGGCCTAAATGATGAAGGTTTCCATGAAAAGTTGGAATTTGAGAATGAAGGTGAAGGAAGAATGTACTATGATGATGATGAGGAAAGTGAAGATCATGACCACAGAGATCCACCTAGAGCTGTTATACCAACTAGAAGTGATGCTTACACTGAAAATGAAGCATCCGTTGACAGTCATTCTGCAACATCCGTTGACAGTCATTCTGCAACATCCGTTGACACTATTAGAGATGCACCCGTTGACAGAGATTTTCAATCATCCGTCGACAGGCAAAATGATGCATCCATTGACAGTAAACTTCATAATTCAGCAAGGACAACAAACTCAGGGGGAGTTTCTCAAGGTCAAAATTCAATGCTAAATCAACATGATCATGCTCATGGAAATGAAGCAACCTCATCAAGATCAAACCTTCCACCTGCAAGAAAATGGACTAGAGATCATCCATTTGAGTTAATTATTGGTGAATCAAATTCAAGAGTCCAAACTAGGAGGGCCACTCAAGCAGAATGTCTATACAGTAGCTTCCTGTCTCAAGATGAACCTAAGAAAGTGGAAGATGCTCTTCTAGATCCAGATTGGGTGTTAGCAATGCAAGAAGAGCTAAACCAATTTGAGAGAAATAAAGTATGGAAACTTGTGCCCAAACCTGATGATAGAAGTGTCATAGGTACTAAATGGGTTCTCAAGAATAAGACAGATGAAAATGGCATAATTGTGAGGAATAAAGCTAGATTAGTGGCAAAAGGCTACTCTCAAGAAGAAGGAATAGATTTTGATGAAACTTTTGCTCCAGTGGCAAGACTTGAGGCAATAAGAATCTTTCTAGCCTATGCAGCACATGCCAATTTCAAAGTCTATCAGATGGATGTCAAAAGTGCCTTTCTAAATGGGGAACTGGAAGAAGAGGTCTATGTCCATCAACCTCCTGGCTTTGAGGATCCAGAATTTCCAGAATATGTATATCTTCTCATGAAAGCACTTTATGGTTTGAAGCAAGCACCAAGAGCCTGATATGACACTTTATCTCAATTTCTTTTGGAGAACCACTTCACTAGAGGTACAGTAGATAAAACCTTATTTCATAGGAATATTAATGGCTCTTCAATACTTGTTCAAATCTATGTAGATGATATTATTTTTGGGTCTACAGATGAGAAGCTTTGCAAAAGGTTTGCCAAACTTATGCAAAGTAGGTATGAAATGAGCATGATGGGTGAATTAACTTACTTTCTTGGCCTACAAGTAAAGCAAGTTAATGAGGGCATTTTCATAAGTCAAACAAAATATATTTATGATCTCTTAAAGAAATTTGACTTAATGGATTGTGCCTCTGCAAAAACACCTATGGCCACTGCAACTAAGCTTGAGTTGAATACTAAGGAAAAGTCTGTGGACATCTCAAGCTATAGAGGCATGGTAGGTTCACTTCTATACCTAACAGCTAGTAGACCTGATATAATGTTTTCTACTTGTCTTTGTGATAGATTTCAAGCTGACCCTAGAGAGTCTCACTTAATAGCTATTAAAAGAATTTTCAAGTATCTCAAGGGAACACCAAACCTTGGCATTTGGTACCCAAGAGAATCTGGTTTTGATCTAACTGGCTATTCAGATGCAGATTATGCAGGTTGCAGAGTTGATAGGAAAAGTACTACAGGTTCCTGTCAATTTCTAGGAAACAGGCTTGTTTCATGGTTCAGTAAGAAACAAAACTCAGTCTCCACTTCTACAGCTGAAGCTGAGTACATTGCTGCTGGAAGCTGCTGTGCACAGATTCTATGGATGAGAAACCAACTCATTGACTATGGTCTAAAAGTTGAGAAGATTCCAATTTTCTGTGACAACACAAGTGCTATTGCCATCACAGGGAATCCAGTGCAACATTCGAGAACCAAGCACATTGACATCAAATACCACTTCATTAGAGAACATGTGATGAATGGTACAGTAGAAATGCACTTTGTGCCAAGTGAAATGCAGCTTGTAGATATCTTCACCAAGCCTCTTGATGAATCCACATTCACAAGATTGGTAGGTGAGCTAGGTATGCTTAACTTGTCATAATGCCTAGTGATATTTGATTTCACTACATTGAAGCTAGAAATGTGTTTTGATTTACTTGAAAGTTAAAAACTTTCAGAAAAATTTTCTGCAGAAATTTTGTCTAAGGCAAAATTAGCTTATCAACGGATATCCTTTTATCCGTTGATAGTATAAACACATTACTAGATTTTCGTACGTCAACGGATAACAGGCTATCCACGTCATCAATGGATAAACTGTATCTCAACCGTTCATTCTATATCCGTTGATATACATTTTTTTTATATAGCCGTTGGTAACCGTGTATATCTAATCATGGCTGTACTTATTTTCTTTTCATTTATTATCTGACAGTTACTTTTGACCAATGGAGTAATTACTTTTAATTATTTCATTTTTAATTCTTGAAAAATATAAAAGGCTGACTTGTACTCTCACATATCACTTTTATTCATTCTCAAGCATATCAAAAGTTAACTGCATCTTCTTCTCTAAAACTCTCTGTAACCAAAGTTCAAACACTTCAATGGCGCCTATTGTTAAGATGATGTCCTCCACTGGGTTTACCTATGAGAAGAACAATTTCGCGGCCTTTGTTGACACAGTGAATGCTCCAGAAGCCTACCACACTTTGATGAGTTTCGTGAAGAAATGCAAACTGTCATATGCTATGACTGCCACCACTCCCTTAATCCACGAGGTAATTGAAGAAATGTGGACATCTGCTGAGTACAATGGTACAGACGGTACAATTGCTTTTTCTTTAAAGGGTAAAAACTATGTAGTTAATTCTGATGTAATAACTGCTTGTTTAAAATTGCCTGAGAATAACTGTCTGAAAGTACCCACTGATGCTGAAATTGTTGCCATGCTTAATTCTATTAATTATGCCCATAGTACTGAAAACTTAGGGAAAATTGTTAGGAAAGGAATGGTTAAAGAATGGAGCTATTTCTGTGATGCCTTCATTAAAACTTTTTCAGGCAAAATTAGTAATTTTGATGCTGTTACCCAGTCCATGCTAACTATGATGTGTATGCTCTTAAATGATAAATTCTATAATTTTGGCACATTAGTTATGTATGAGATAGCTGCAAAGTTGGGTAAAAAGGAAACTAGGAACAAGAATATCTACTTTGCTAGATTTTTAATGCTCTTAGCACTGCATGTATCTGAGAATAAGCTATCCATTGCTAACCCGGATAGCAAGTTCCAATGTTTTGTTCAGGAGAAGAGAGTCTTGAGTGACCTAATTCGAATGAACCTCAATACAGGAGTACAATTGGTATATCTACCAATTGTTCAGGTAACTATTTCTAACTCTGAAATCCCTATCTCCAACCCCCAAATTTCTTTGCCTTCTAGTGTCACAATGGAGTCTGTAGTTGTGACCAAACAGGCTCCTACCAAAGTGACCAAATCCAGAGTTCCAAAACCACATTCTAAAAAGCAAACCTCAAGTGTCTCTCAAAAGACACCTGTTGTAAAATCTACCAAAACTCTTGAGGGGAGTTTGAAGGTGATAGTGAGTGGTGAGGGACAGGGTGAACATCAAAGAAGCCCTAAGGATAAGGAAGGAGAGATGAGTACAACCACCATTTCAGTCTCTCAAAAGACTGCTAATGTAACTACAAGCCAAATTCTAGTTACACTCTCTCAACAGAGTGTGACTACTGAATCAAGTTTCCCACAAGGAACACTGCACAAGAGGGTTAGAGACACAGAAATCCCACTCTCCAAAACCTATGGAAGAAGAGTGAAATCTAAAACCACAGGGGAATCACAGGGTGCACACACAGTACAGGAAACTGTACCTTCTCAAACTCAGTTTGATGTGGCTTCAATAAATGTGGAGTCACAGCCCCTTGATCTTAATCTTCAAATCGATACACATTACAATCCACCATCACCAACTCCATCTCTGGATGTGGATATGATATCTACATCAATTCCTGATTCTCCATCTTTAAGATTCTTGGAGAAGCCCCACTCTGCAATTGGTGGTCATCATCTTTTAGATGATTTGTTGGACCATCAATCTTCCCTTCCAGAATTCTCAACACAAACTGTGGCCTCGAACTTAAAATCAATCTCCACAGATTCAGTGTTGGTTTTCTCTTCAACGGATAAAATTATTCCTTCCTCAACGGATATCCTTCATCCGTTGACAAGTGTTTCTCCATCAACGGATGCGCCTCTGTCTAGCCATCCGTTGACAGCTATAACTACTCCATCAACAGATATTCCTTATCCGTTGATAACTCACTCTACCACTGCTATATCTGACATTCCTGTGTCAAGTGTGGAGGAGTTCTCAGTAGTTGAAACACTTTTAGGATTGAGGGAAGGGAGTGAGAGGCTGCCTTGTGAGCAGGCAAAAGGAGAGCTAAATAATGAGAGGCTGGCCATTTCTTCCGGTCAGGCAAAAGGAGAGACTGAGAGTTCCACCTTAGTAGGTGAAGGTGAGGGTGTGAGAGGTGTGAGCCAAGGGGAGCCGTTGATGCAAGAAAAGAGAGATGAGGGGAGAGAAGGGACTACAGGAGAAATAAGGATGGAAGAAGCAGCCATTGCTAGTGAGTCAATGGAGGTTGAGGATGCAGCCAAGGAAATGGAATTTCAAAGAGAATATCAGTCCATGATTGACTCCATTTCTTTGGATGCTAAAACCTTTACTCACCCTGTTCCTGCCTATCAAATTCTGGCACAACAGGGCAATGTGGAAGCAGAGGAGGCAATGCACCTAGTGCACACCTCACAGTCTCTACTTAGAGCTAAGGAATCTTTAGAAGCTCTGCCAACCACTGCTGAGAGTGAAGAATTTGAAGATTCTGAAGATTAAGACAGCCAGAGCTCTGAAGATGAAGGTGGTAGCAGTATTCATGATTTTAAAATTGCTCACAACTACACCTATCATCAACTTGATGTGGAAATCATAAGGCAATATAAATCTGCCCTGGCTGAGCACCCAGAAGCAGATCCACAGAGAAAGGTTGTTCTTTAACAGACAATTGACTCCCTTAAGTTACAAAAGATGCAAATGGTGATTCAGAGAACCAACTTAGAGGAGATCAAACAAGAAATCAAGGATGTGAAGATCTCTGTGGATTCCAAGTTAGAGCAACTAGCTCCTACAGCCACTAAGAGGGTGTTGCAACAAAGGTTCATCAAAGAAGACACCCTGGCTAAGTCTGTGCAACTACTCAACTCAAGAGTGGAAAAGATGGAATCCCAGATGGAGCAATTTCTTCAACATCAAAAACTGCAAACCCAACTGCTAGAAAAGTTAGTTGCAGCCCCAACCTCTAGTCAAACCCTTGATGCTAACAAAAAGGGGGAGAAAGTGGACGAGGCTGTGGCAACTACAAGTCAAATCTTAATTTCTGAAAGAAGGGAAGCAGCAAGTGAGGGGGAGCAGCAGCCTACCATAGTGGTCAATCCACAGGACTTCATTGTCACAGCTTCCCCCAGCAAATCCAAACCTGTACAAGTAGCTCTATCTAAAGAGTTTGATTTCTCAAACTTGACAGAAGAGGAAAAGCTAGCCAAAATTGAAGCTCTACAAAAGATGAAAGAGGAAAACTATGAAAGGATAATGAGGTCAGAAAGATTGATCAATCAATCTATTGCATCAACTCTGTTCTCTAGCCAAACCTCAGCTCCAACAATATCTACCACAATTCTGAAGGTGCTCACCCCAGCAATTGTGGCTCCTACATTCTATAATGCTGAGCCTTCTCATGTTAAAGAATTTGAACCTTACATCAAAACAAGACCCTACTCACCACCAAAAGCAAATGGGAAGAACAAGTTACAACTGGACTTTCCATTTCCCAAGGATGATGAAGAGAAGCTGATGGGTAAGCAAATTAAGGAATTCAAGGAGAAGACTAACAGTTGTGTAAGAGAATGGATGGCTGTAATCATAAGGAATGGAAAAGTTCTAAACATATCCAACAGCCATCCTAGATTTGTTGAAGCCAAGAGAGAAGAGACTTCAAGGCTGCTAAGAGAATCTCAACCAAGCACTGAATATCAATATGAAAATTCAGATGAGAAGCAAGCAAGGCTGGCTCAAGTGTTAATGGATGAGGTAGAGGATGAAATGAGGGAACCTGAGGAAGTCCCCAAATCCAAAAGAAAAGGGAAATCAGTCCCCAAATCCAAATCTAAGAGAATGAAATCAAAGGCAAGGAGGCCTGTTTCTCCAGAAATTGAAAGCAAGGAGACAGTTGGCTCATCACAACCTACTTCTGTAAAAGTATTCAACCCAGCTGTGAATTTCCATGGTGATCCTATAGTACCTAAAGAGGAACCAATGAATCTTGACTCCATTGAGGTTCCTTCATTCTTGCTGAAGCCTCAACAGAAGCCTCAACAGAAGCCTATACAGCAGAAAAGGAAACCAAGGAAGCAACCTTCAAAGGAACCAATTCAAGTTGCTAGGGTACCTGCTATTGTCAGGCAGCCAATCTTGGAAAACAAGGATGATTTTATCTATCAGACAGATATTGAAGAATACTCTGGCATGAATCTTTATCTGGATGAATTGTCAGAAGTAAGAGGAATTGACAAATATAAACATTTGCCTGAAAGATTGGTCTTTGTATACAAGGGAGGAATGGAGAGGACATGGCCACTATAAAGGGTTCTTGGAGAAAATTATAAGACCTTAACCAAAGTGTTCTCTGCAATCAAGAGGTACACAGGGTTCTCCAAGATAGCAAAAGGGGAGATACTGGACAGAATAGAACAAATAAGGAGGGAATGGAATTCACCATCAAGTCTACCAAGGAAGATGAAGATCCCATACAATGGACAGAAAATCCACCTTCAACCCTTCTGGATGATGGAGTTCAGGGATGAAGATGGTAACAGGAGATTCTTCAGGTTAGAAGACCAACTACCAAAGGCTAGTTCTCAATACCTGAGATGGCTACAACAAAAGCTAAATCCAAAGGTAGATGAAGAAGATGCCTTCTATAGGCAACTCCAAATACAGATTGAGTCCAACTCTGCCAAAGAAGGAAAATCAAGGGTGATGCCAACAAGAGAAAAGAAACAGTCTTAATCTGCTTAGTCTAGAGGAGCACTTCTCTGTAAATTTCTCAAACTTTCAGTTTTTAATTTTTGTAGCTTAATACAATTTTTGCATTGTTCTATATATATATCTTTAGGAATGTTTTGTTATCATCAAGGTCCTGAATTTATGCTTTATTGCCATCAAGTATAAATTGGGGGAGATTGTTAGGAATATGTTGTACTTGATGATAACTTCACAATCAATCAAATTGTATAAGGTTTTGTAGCTGTCAACGGATGAGGATTTATAACTCTATCCGTTGACAGGTAGCTCATCAACGGATGAGGTTTTGTAGCATACTGCAGTATCTTTATGTTATAAGTTGATAGTGTTTTTATCCACAGTCATGTTGACCATCAACGGATAGGCAGAATAGGGTAGCCAATTGTAAATAAGCTATGCTATGTAATTCTGTCTAAGTGAAAGTGTATCAACAGATGAAGACAAAACTCTATCAACGGATACAACTCAAATCCACTCTATCAACGGATACAGCTCAAGTCTCAATATCAACGGATACCACTCAATACATCATCAACGGATGTCAGTGTACAATATCAACGGATAATCATTGACACTGTCTTCTATGATTAGCTGGGGATTAGCAGTTGATAAGGACATGTTTGACTGACAGATCACATGGGTTGATAGTAGATACAAAAAGCAGTATGGCAGCCATACGTTGGAAACACAGAAGAAAGAAGCATTCCATTTACACTATGAATACAAGAAAGGTGCAGGAGACATGTCTGAACACAAGGACAACCTTTCGGCTACATGTGTATTTGGAGTGTAGTAGCAAGTCAACTAGAATTAGATTAATATTATCTTATTCCAATAGTACTTGTAAAACTTGGGATTTATAACCAAGTGTAGTAACTCTTTGTAGGTTAAGAAAACAGATACATTTTGCTTAGGGTTTTATTGAATATTCTTAGTAAGCAAATAGTTGTAAAACAGAAGCTGTGTACATTTGTATCACAGAGTTTTCTTCGAATAAAAGCTCCAGGTGGTGCATTTAACCACCTGATTTTTATGTGTTTGTGCATTAATCTTTTTACAAGCAATTATCTAAGTATAGATTTCTGGAGTTCTTATCAGAAATTTATAAACATCAAGAATTGTATTCAACCCCCCCCCTTCTACATACAAGTGTGTAATCTGGGAATAACATGGTTATTTTTTCTCTAAGTCTATTAAAGTTAATAATTATCTATTTTTTTAATTAGAAATTACATCGTACATTACATAAATCACAGTGATTTCAAATTACAATTAACAATTAAATATTTCAAATTAACACAGTACACCTCCGACATAAGTCCTAAGATACGGCCGATTCATTAGCATTAAGCCATTAACGCCATTAACACATAACTGGGGTGGGGTTCGTGGTCCAGTGGGCTTTTAGGACCAGCCTTGCCCAGGAAGGATGTGGCTAAGCATCTTCTTATCCTATCCTAACTAAATGATCGAGTCCATCTGGAAACTTGATTATATTTTAGATCAATATATGATATTCATGAATAAACAACGATCCAAAGTGTATTATTATATTAATTAACTACAATTTAACATTAATTATTCAATTTTCATATTTTAAAATATTCCTTTAGCTTTTATTATGTAATATATAGGATATGATACGACATTATAGAATTGTTTTATTTTATGTTGTTGTTGAGAATCGATCCCTTGACCTATGGTAGTACTCGCTTATTATCCCTCTTACTCTTATTATATATAAGGATATAATGCGGAAATGATAATTCCTTCACTCCCAATGGCTCCAAAACATTAAATGGCTCCAAAACATTAAACCTCATATAATATCAAGAACATATTATATTAACTATGAGATCTCATAGTTAATATAATATGTAAATGTTGGAGAACAATGAGACCACATTTCAAGCAATTTTTAATTTTTTTTATGAATGGATAGAGGGTAGAATTATAAGACTTTTGTGTTAAGATGCCCCTAGCGGTGCCCTTTAAAATAGCTTGAAATGTATCGAATATGTGTGTTCTCACTGTTCTCATTTTAATTTTTTATTGTTAATTTTTTTTATGAATGGATAGAGGGTAGAATTATAGACTTTTTTTGTGAAGATGCCCCTAGCGGGGCCCTTTAAAATAGCTTGAAATGTAGTGAATATGTGTGTTCTTACTGTTCTCATTCTCACCAAAGCGTGACCATTAAACTGTATTAGTAAATTCAAAAATACAATGTATATATATTATTAATATAGATTCTTTTATTAAAAATAAATAAATTATAAAATTAAATAGGCAAGCCAAAATATCAGATAAATATTCTAGTAGATTTATAGTTTATGTTCAAATTAAGGTCTTTCACCATGGCTCTCGTTTTCTGAAATTGTTGAATTTTTATTTCATTGACTTTATTATATTAAAAGTATGTTCTTATTGAAACGAATATAATAATTTGAATTTGAATATATTTTTAAACTACTTATTTTGATGGGTTGTTAATTTTTTTGTGATCAACTTAGAGGGGTCCAAAAATAAAATTAATGGGAATACATAAACCCATTACCCACGTTATGATAAACAATACCTATAAAATGGAAGTTGCTTATGTGGTTCAGGCTTTTTATTTACTTCAATACTTCATTAGCTTGATCATCATGTGGACCATCTTTCTTTTTATCACTTATGTTGTTGCTATGTAGTCTATCTGTAACTAACATCTTTCTTTTTATCACTTATGATGTTGCTATGTAGTCTATCTGTAACTAAACATCTCTCTCTGCTTGTAATCTATATTTATAAATGCAAACTTCTTCTTGAATTGTATTTTGTTTTCAATATTTAAAATTATGTAGCTGGAGGAGAAGAGAAAGGCTGGAGGTGCAATCGTAGTACTACAACATTACTGAAAATAAGTACAATATCATAATAGAATTTTTTGTTCCAATCTAAATTGGGTCGCTCCAAATGCTGTGTAATGACAAAAAATGGCATTAAAGAAATATAGAAGATTAAAAAAAATGAAGGATAATACTATTTACCAAAAACACAGGTCTCCGCAAGAAGCTCACTTATTCACTTTTATCTTCAAATAATGTATGATTACAAATTATAACAATCACATTTTCCACTACCTATTCTCTCTCAAAAAGCCAACTAAACTGAAAAAGGGAAAAGTTAGTGCTTTTATATTTTAATATGGAGCTCAAGTGAAAGTGTTAAATATGAGATCATATATGAAGTGAAATTGAACGCGAGTAAAGAAGATATTTAGAGCATAAATAAGAGCAATGTTGCCTGACCCAGAGGGTGAGGCTTGTGACGTGGGTCTGAGCTTCTAAGTATGCTATTCCATAGTCCCTTCGGAGACATCCGATAAAAAGTATGCTATTCCATAAGACCTTCTGGTACGTAGCATGTCTACCCCATGAACCTTAAGTTGAACAAATCCATAAAAAACATAAACTTGCTTGAAAACAAAATAATGTCTATAAGTATCAAATTGAGTCCCAAGATTATTTACAAATAACGTGGTATGTACTGTGTCAATGTTATTAACTGGTAATCTTTCCAACTACCTTTGTTATTATGACATGTAAAATCGAAAATTGAAAGGCCAAGCAAATATTTTAAAGGTACCTTTCTGGTGTCCTGTATATTATTATAACATCGGGTAATTCATTAAAACTTTAATTCTTAAATTCCAAACCAAAATCAAAACCAAACAAATATTATCCTATCTAATTTTTAATATTGTGAAATCAATAAAAACTTAACTCTTATGGCCAAACTAAAAACCGGAACCAAACATATATGACCCGTACGGAGGTCTAGTACACATACCTTAACCCTACTTCAGGGGGTTGAGATGTTAATTTGGTGAAAACCCAGCTTTCAAATCTGAAAAGTGCAAACATGCGTCAAAATCCAGCAGTGTGAAGATTGGAGCGGCTTGGACTTGAAGGTGAAAACTGACAGAGATAGATATGAGTAATGATAAAAAGGAGAATCAAAGAAATAAAGAAAGATAAAAAAATAAAGGATAATATTAGAGGTTTAGATTTGGGTCGATCCAATTGGGTTACTCCAAATGTTGTTTAATGACAAAAAATAGTACTCCGTATATGTTTAGATTTGGGTCGATCCAATCTAAATTGGGTCGCTCCAAATGTTGTGTAATGGTAAAAAGGGGCATCAAATAAATAAAGAAGATTAAGAAAATGAAGGATAATAGTATCGTTGACGGTTTTAGTAAATAAATTTAATCATGTAACATATTTAATCATTAGATCTAACAGTTCTAATTTTAACTAAAAATCTAACCGATATTATTCGTTGTATACGAATTTTTGTTATATTTTGTTAGTAGTTAGAAGATATGATGTCATATTTTTGGGTATGCAATTAGTAATTAAATTTAATCATGTAATATATTTAATCATTAGATCTAACAGTTCTAATTTTTAACTAAAAATCTAACGGATATTATTCGTTGTATACGAATTTTTATTATATTTTGTTAGTGGTTAGAAGATATGATGTCATATTTTTGGGTATGTATTAATTATTACAATATTATGTTTTAAATTAAAAGTCAACGTGTTTTAATCAAAGAGAAAAAAATTATTGATTGGAAGATATGATATTTTAGGTATTTATAAAAGGTAATATCATCAATTATAATTAAACATCTTTTAATTGAAAAAGGCAATCAGCTAATTACTATTAATTATATTATTAATAAAATAAATGAAGGATAATAGTAGAGGTTTAGATTTGGGTTGTTCCAATTGGGTCGCTCCAAATGCTGATTAGAGAGAAAAAAATTATTGATTGGAAGATATGATATTTTAGGTATTTATAAAAGGTAATATCATATCAATTATAAGTAAACATCTTTTAATTGAAAAATGCAATCGGCTAATTATCATTAATTATATTTTTAATAAAAAAATGAAGGATAATAGTAGAGGTTTAGATCCCCTCGTTTCTCCTTTATATAAGTATATAATAGTTCTAATTTTTAACTAAAAATCTAATGGATATTATTCGTTGTATACGGATTTTATTATATTTTGTTAGTGATATTTAATTTCAACTATTAGTAAAATTTAAAATGCAATTGAGTTGTATATTTATTTTTCTCGATTAGTAAAAATTTAAAATGCAATGTAGAGAAATTGATTATTTTAATATGTTTTACTTGAAAACAGAAATTGATTAGTTATTAAGAGAAATTTTATTTATAATTAAATAAGGGTAATTAAGTAAAAACAATAGGTACCGACCGACCGACCAACCAACCGACCGACTGACGCCATATAATTGGAAAAATATATATTTTAGCTAAAGGAAATAGAAAAGGTAACGTTTTTTTAAAGAAAAATGATTATTTTAATATGTTTTACTTGAAAAAGAAAATTGATTAGTTATTGGGAAATTGTTTATTTATAATTAAGTAAGGGCGTCATTTAATTGGAAAAAGAGAGATTTTAGTTAAAGAAAATAGAAAATGTAACGTATTTTAGAAGGAAATTGATTATTTTAATATGTTTTACTTGAAAACAGAAATTGATTAGATATAACAATTCCAATTTTTAACTAAAAATCTAACTGATATTATTCGTTGTATACAAATTTTTATTATATTTTGTTAATGGTTAGAAGATATGATGTCGTATTTATGGGTATGCATTTAATGCATTTAGTAAATAAATTTAATCATGTAATATATTTAATCATTAGATCTAATAGTTCTAATTTTTAACTAAAAATCTAACGGATATTATTCATTGTATAAGAATTTTTATTATATTTTGTTAGGGTTAGAAGATATGATGTCATATTTTGTGTACGTATTAATTATTGCAATATTATGTTTTAAATTAAAAGTCAACGTGTTTTAATTAGAGAGAAAAAAATTATTGATTGGAAGATATGATATTTTAGGTATTTATAAAAATTCGAACCTTGAAATTTTAGTAAATAAATTTAATCATGTAATATATTTAATAATTAGATCTAATAGTTCTAATTTTTAACTAAAAATCTAACGGATATTATTTGTTGTATAAGAATATTTTTATTATATTTTGTTAGGGTTAGAAGATATGATGTCATATTTTTGTGTACGTATTAATTATTGCAATATTATATTTTAAATTAAAAGTCAACGTGTTTTAATTAGAGAGAAAAAAATTTATTGATTGGAAGATATAATATTTTAGGTATTAATAAAAATTCGAACCTTGAAATTTTAGTAAATAAATTTAGTCATGTAATATATTTAATCATTAGATCTAATAGTTCTAATTTTTAACTAAAAATCTAACGGATATTATTCGTTGTATACGAATTTTTATTATATTTTGTTAGTGGTTAGAAGATATGTTGTCATATTTTTGGGTATGTATTTAGTAAATAAATTTAATCATTTAATATATTTAATCATTAGATCTAATAATTATAATTTTTAACTAAAAATCTAACGGATATTATTCGTTGTATACGAATTTTTATTATATTTTGTTAGTGGTTAGAAGATATGATGTCATATTTTTGGGTATGTATTAATTATTACAATATTATGTTTTAAATTAAAAGTCAACGTGTTTTAATCAGAGAGAAAAAAATTATAGATTGGAAGATATGATATTTTAGGTATTTATAAAAGGTAATATCATCAATTATAAATAAACATCTTTTAATTGAAAAAGGCAATTAGCTAATTACTATTAATTATATTATTAATAAAATAAATGAAGGATAATAGTAGAGGTTTAGATTTGGGTTGATCCAATTGGGTCGCTCCAAATGCTGATTAGAGAGAAAAAAATATTTGATTGGAAGATATGATATTTTAGGTATTTATAAAAGATAATATCATATCAATTATAAGTAAACATCTTTTAATTGAAAAATGCAATCGGCTAATTATCATTAATTATATTATTAATAAAAAAAATAAAGGATAATAGTAGAGGTTTAGATACCCTCGTTTCTCCTTTATATAAGTATATAATAGTTCTAATTTTTAACTAAAAATCTAACAGATATTATTCGTTGTATACTAATTTTATTATATTTTGTTAGTGATATTTAATTTCAACTATTAGTAAAATTTAAAATGCAATTGAGTTGTATATTTAGTTTTCTCGATTAGTAAAAATTTAAAATGCAATTTAGAGAAATTGATTATTTTAATATATTTTACTTGAAAACAGAAATTGATTAGTTATTAAGAGAAATTTTATTTATAATTAAGTATGGGTAATTAAGTAAAAACAATAGGTACCGACCGACCAACTAGCGCCATATAATTGGAAAAATATAGATTTTAGCTAAAGGAAATAGAAAAGGTAACGTTTTTTTTAAAGAAAAATGATTATTTTAATATGTTTTACTTGAAAAAGAAAATTGATTAGTTATTGGGAAATTGTTTATTTATAATTAAGTAAGGGCGTCATTTAATTGAAAAAAGAGAGATTTTAGCTAAAGAAAATAGAAAATGTAACGTATTTTAGAAGGAAATTGATTATTTTAATATGTTTTACTTGAAAACAGAAATTGATTAGATATAACAATTCTAATTTTTAACTAAAAATCTAACTGATATTATTCGTTGTATACAAATTTTTATTATATTTTGTTAATGGTTAGAAGATATGATGTCGCATTTATGGGTATCCATTTAATGCATTTAGTAAATAAATTTAATCATGTAATATATTTAATCATTAGATCTAATAGTTCTAATTTTTAACTAAAAATCTAACGGATATTATTCGTTGTATAAGAATTTTTTTTATATTTTGTTAGGGTTAGAAGATATGATATCATATTTTTGTGTACGTATTAATTATTGCAATATTATGTTTTAAATTAAAAGTCAACGTGTTTTAATTAGAGAGAAAAAAATTTATTGATTGGAAGGTATGATATTTTAGGTATTTATAAAAATTCGAACCTTGAAATTTTAGTAAATAAATTTAATCATGTAATATATTTAATCATTAGATCTAATAGTTCTAATTTTTAACTAAAAATCTAACGGTTATTATTCGTTGTATAAGATGAAAAACAACACCTAGAGGGGGGGAATAGGTGTTTATGGTTAATAATGTGAATTTATGAACTGTTTTGAAAATAACTGAAAACAGCTTGCTGTTTGTAATAACACAGTTCACAAACAGCACGCTGTTTGTATCTAAAATGCAATGCAGAAAGAATATAAACAGTAAGTAAAAGAGACACACAATCTTTTAGCCAGGTTCGACCCCTAATCCCCTATGGTCTACGTCCTAGTCCCTTACCAAACTTGGTAAGAGAATATATTATTGATCAACTATAATCCAATTACAAGATACAACAATATATCTCCCTTAACCCTTACTGCTTACAAATGGCTTGTTGTTTACCTGTGCTGAACCAACCCTCTAAGTACTACTTCCCAAGTATACTTCTCTAGTCTAGTTCGACTCACCTTAAAACCTGAAGCCAATCTTGTACAGCAACAAAACAATACAATTTGAACAATACAAATGTTTTGAAAGAATTACAACTCAACCTATGAACCCTTCTGAATATGAATATGTGTAAGTGTATATTGGGTTTTGAAGGTTTGAAGAATTTAGCAAAGTAAGCTTGTGGTTGTATATGAATATCTTGTTTTTGCACTGTAAGGGATAGTTAAGAACTGAGCATTTTTCGTTCTTAAGTAGATGAAAAAGAATATAATTGAAATCAAACACCAACGGTATGAATTGTAACCGTTAGTAATGTTTTTGTAGAATAATCAAGATGAAGAACATAGAGAATGTGTATGTCAGATGATAATATAGATAGGAGCGTGTTTGGTATGATGAGGAAAATTTGATATGATTTAGGAAGACATCCCCATGTGTTTGTTTTTGAGTGGAGGTAGTGTGAGGCATTAAAATAATGAAAAGTTATGACAAGGAAAAAGTTTGTCTCCCAATATCTATTGGATATGAGTAGGTGCAACTTCAGATATATTCAGAGGGGTCCTTACAATATTCTAACACCATCTATGCTTGATTCTTCTTAAAAAGCCGTAGCCTCCTGATTTTCTGACAGACGCAGTCAGCGTGCTGTTTGTACAAATGGCATGTTGTTTGTACAACTGGTACGCTGATTGACCATGCAATCGGCTTGCTGTTTGAGACTGATGTAAACTGACTAAGTCTACACTTGGTTTACCAATTTGCTGTTTGTGTCATACTGATTGCACAATCAGTAAGCTGTATTGCCCTGCAAAACCAAGTTAGTGTGACTACAAATGGCATGCTGTTTATATCTGTTACTAAGCTAAATGGCTTACTGTTTGTGATCATCAAAACTTAGGAGTTTCAATCTCCCCCTTTTTGATGATTACAACTAATTTAGGAGAAATTTTAAAAACTCCCCCTAAATCCCTGCATAACAACATTAGATATAAACCAATATTATAAGCAATCATCTAAAGATTAACTTAAAATAGCAAATATCTAGATAAACCAACTTAAGCATTTAAACCACAGCAATTATCCAGAAACAACTTAGCAAATATCCAGATAAACTTAGCAAATATCCAGAAAGACCAAAAGTTTTTAAAAGACTCCAAATTTTCTCCCCCTTAATTCATCAAAAATTAAGAAGCTTTGGGATCTTGAACAATGGTAGGTGGAGCATCTGATGTGGTGGCATCAGTGTCAACTTCTTCAACTTGTCTCTGAGCAACTTTTGCCTATTCATCTAATCCAGCTTCTTCTTCCATGGCAGAGTGAGTTGTGGATGTTATTCCAGAAGGTTTGAGCATCAATTCCTTGACAGACTTAATTTCAGATAGAAATTCTTTCATTATGCTCTTAATTGTTTGATACTCAGCCTTCACAGATTGAAGATTCACTTTCACATCTTGTAAGTCCATCTTGACAGATTGCACATCATTTCTGATGGATTGAGTATCACTACGAAGGGAGATCAGCTCACTGGACATAATGGTGACATCTGCATGAAGTGACTGAGAAAACAGGTTATGTGCCATAGAAACAGACTCTGCAGAGGTTGTAGGAGCAGCTAACGAAGGTTCTTCTGGAGGAGATAGTACAATCCTAGATAAAACACCATCCTCAATTTGCAAATTATTCATAGCTAGGAACTTAACATCAACTTCCTTAACAGCAACTTTAATAGCATCTTTTAAATCCACTTTGAACCATTCAAACACCTTTGTCAACCAAAGCCCATATGGTATTCCACTCAATGTTTTATCAAGTGTAGCTAACATTTTCTGAAGTATCAGAGATGATACATCAAAAGGTTTTCCAGACATTAACATGGCAACAACTACTATATCTTGATAAGTAAAATTCGATTTATTACCAATCCTTGGGCAAATGTGAGACCTAGCTAGTTTGAACAGAAGGTGAGCCATGGGTGTAACCACAGTTGTAGGAGGGGGGTTTGTATCCTTAATCTTGACATCACCCATTATCAATTTCATTTGTTCAAGATTACTTAAATCAGGTATTGATACAGAACCCTGGGCAGTATACACATCACCATCACTATCCTTTTCGATTTTTAAAATCGAACTCAAAATAGGGGGATTCAACTGGATTTTCTTACCCCTAACCATAGATACGATACTCCCAAATTTATCAGTTTGCATGTTGGCATAATATTCTCGAACTAAATCAGGGAAGTATACTTTAGGCATATCCATAAAGAAAGATTCTAATCTAACATCTTGAAACAATTTAAAAGCTCCACATTGAGTAAGTGAAGGAACGAGCTTACTTGATATCGGTTGACCAGGAATGATGGCGCGCGATCCTAATTCCATCTCTTTAAAACGAGATTCACAGTCGGGAGACACAAAAGACGGAGACATAGACATCTTGAGCTTCTTCGATTCGGGGGTTTGTGAAACTTCATCCTCGCTTTCTTTTAGTTCCAGACCAATATCTTCCTTCATTGATGCAGATGGAGTGGGTGCTCTCCGTGCCCTTGTCTTGCGAACCATGGTGATTGATGGGATTGAAGATCTGTTTGTTTCGGATTGAAACCCTAATCGCCTTTTGATGAACCTTAATCGCCTCTTTTGCTAGGAGTATTAGTGTTTTTTAAGAAATGAACTGTCCCAAGTTCCTTGTTTTGATAAATATTATGGGAGAAATTTTGATAAAATAAAACCCACTTAAACATTTATCTAAAAACATGCATATTTTAATACTGAGAAATTTATTTACTTATTATCACAAGTATTAATCACATTAGTTCAAATCACATATAAGCACGTATTATCTATATTTAAACAACACAATTTAAATCACTTAAACAAAACTAATGTAAACATAAAAAATAATGTAAACATATAATACCAATAGTAAGCTAGAAGTGGTGACAATCAGTATGCCATTTGTCATAGTGACTCGAACAAATGGTAAGCTAACCTGTCCTGCAATTTTCAAACAGCATGCTGATTTTAAATGGAGCACATACCAAGTTGCATTCGAATGATTGAAAATCTTTCCTCTGCAAGGGGCTTGGTGAATATATCAGCTAGTTGAAATTCAGTTGGGACAAAGACTAACTCTATCTTGCCCTTAGCAACATTGTCTCTCAAGAAATGGTGTCGAACATCAATATGCTTCGTTCTTGAGTGATTCACCGGATTCTTAGAAATTCTTATGGTGCTAGTGTTGTCACAGTTGATTGGAACCTTTTTACACTTGATATCAAAGTCCCTTAGAGTTTGAATCATCCATAGAAGTTGAGAACAACAGCTCCCAGCTGCTAGATACTCCCCTTCTGCAGTGGATAAAGCAACCGAAGTTTGTTTCTTGCATTGCCAAGAAACTAGGCTTTGTCCAAGGAATGTACAAACACCACTAGTACTTTTTCTGTCAATTAAGCAACCTGCATAATCTGCATCACTATACCCAACAAGATCAAAAGTATTTGTGATAGGATAAAACAGACCAAGAGAAATGGTACCACTTAAATATCGAAATATTCTATTAATGGCATTTAAGTGAGACTCTTTGGGGTTTGATTGAAACCTTGCACAAACACATACACTGTACATTATGTTAGGTCTAGAAGCAGTTAAATACAGTAGGCTTCCAATCATACCTCGATATCTTTTAATATCAACAGCCTTACCATTTTCATCTACAATCAGCTTGCTGTTTTGCACCATGGGAGTTGATTTTGGTTTTACATCTTCAAAACTGAATCTCTTCAATAGACTTTGTGTATATTTGGATTGGTGCACAAAAATTCCATCTTTAGATTGCTTGATTTGAAGACCCAAGAAGTAATTGAGTTCGCCCATCATGCTCATTTCGAACTCACTATGCATACACTTGGAAAACCACTTACACATAGATTCGTTAGTAGCACCAAAAATAATATCATCCACATATATTTGTACAATCAAAATATCTTTACCATTTTGCATAATAAATAATGTGGGATCAATTTTACCTCGAGTGAATCCATTTTGGATTAGATACTTACTAAGCCTTTTGTACCAAGCTCTAGGGGCTTGCTTTAAACCATAAAGTGCCTTCTTTAGCTTGAATGCATAGTTTGGATATTGTTCATTTTCGAATCCGGGAGGTTGTTTAACATAGACTTCCTCTTCTAGCACACCATTTAGGAATGCACTCTTTACATCCATTTGATATAGCTTGATTTTCTTGAAACATGCATAAGCCAGAAGCATCCTTATTGATTCCAAACGAGCAACAGGAGCATAGGTTTGATCAAAGTCAATGCCTTCTTGTTGGTTGTAGCCTTGAGCTACAAGTCTTGCTTTATTTCGAGTAATGGTGCCAAATTCATCAACTTTGTTTTTGAACACCCATTTAGTTCCTATAAGTGAAGCATCCTTTGGTGGCTTGACAAGTTCCCAAACATCACATCTTTCAAATTGATTTAATTCTTCTTGCATGGCCATGATCCAATTCTCATCTTTTAATGCATCATCTATATTTTTAGGTTCTTCTTGAGCTAGGAAGGCTGCATGAGCACAATAATTTGCCTTCCCTCTTCTTGTAGTAATTCCATCAGTAATATCACCAATGACTAACTCAGGTGGATGATTTTTAACCGTTCTTGTTGCCCTTGGTAAAGAATGTTGAGCTATTTCTTCATGAGTTGTCTTTCTCATCTTTGATGGTGGTGACTGTTCTTCTCCATCATATAGAGGCAATTTTGCAGTAGCCCTAGATCCTCTAGGACCTTCCAAGGTCATTTTTGCTATTTTTGAAATTGAATCTTCCGCTTCAGCTTTCTGTTTTGAACTTTCAGCTTGCTGATTGTTAGTGTCTGCATCCTCTTTGGCTTGCTGACTTTCAGTGTCACTTTCATATTCAGCTTGCTGATTTGAACTGCCATTTTGCTGATTTGCACTTCCAGCTTGCTGATTTGTACTTCCAGCTTGCTGATTGTCAGTGACTTGTGGATGCACATTTTCTTCTTCACCTGCAAATCCTTTCTCAACTCTTGGTAGATCATTGTTAGGTTCTTGAAAAGTAACATCAATAGATTCTTCAACAATATGCTTATTAATATTATAAATTCTATAAGCTCTACTTGTTAAAGAATAACCAAGAAATATGGGTTCATAGGATTTAGCATCAAATTTACCATCTTTACCAATTGTTTTGAGGACAAAACACTTTGAACCAAAGATCTTGAAGTAACTGATATTTGGCTTCTTATTTCTCAACAATTGATAAGGAGTTTTGTCCAACATTGGCCTGATTACGATTCGATTCAACAAATAGCATGTTGTATTCACCGCTTCAGCCCAAAAGCTTCTAGGTAGTTTGCTTTCTTGGAGTAGAGTCCTAGATGTTTCTTGAAGTGACCTATTCTTTCTTTCCACCACTCCATTTTGTTGTGGAGTCCTTGGAGCAGAAAATTCATGAGAGATTCCTTTTTCTTCACAATAAGTGATAAATTTGTCATTGACAAATTCACCTCCTCTATCACTTCTTATACCTACAAGTCTTGTATCATGCTTATTCTCAAGTAGTTTAACCAGTTTCTCAAATTCATCAAAAGCACAATTTTTAGTACTAAGAAACAATACCCAAGTAAATCTAGAATAATTATCTACAATAACAAAACCATATTGTTTACCTCCAATACTCTTATAAGATTCTGGACCAAATAAATCTAAGTGCAGAAGCTCTAAAGGTTTAGAAGTAGATACCATTTTCTTAGCTTTGTGAGTACTTCGAATTTGTTTACCCAATTGGCAAGCTGAACATACTTCAACCTTAGAATATCTCAGTTTTGGTAGTCCTCTGACCAGGTTCTTGCTTGATAGTTTATTAAGCAAATCCATGTGTGCATGACCCAACCTCCTATGCCATATATATGGATCATTGTCGATTGCAGCCAAACAGCATGCTGTTTCCTGCATTTCGAAGTCTAATACATATATATTTCCTTCCCTTCTAGCAACTAGTGGAATTTTGTTAGCACCAATAGTAATAATAGTTTTATCTATCCCAAACTGAACAAAATGTCCATCATCAAATAATTGAGTTACACTAAGTAAATTATATGAAAGACCCTTGACATATTAAACTTTATCGATCGAAATATTACTATTACCAATAGAACCAATACCAAGGATTCGAAGAGTTTTGCTATTGCCAATTGTAACTCTTCCTCCTTTCTTCATGTTGAGACTTATGAACTGAGACTTGTCTCCACACATATGTCTAGTGCAACCGCTATCCAAGATCCATTGTTTCGACTTTAGTTTGGCGGCAAGACATATCTACAAAACAAACAAACAAACAGAAACTTAATGTTTTGGTACCCATATAGGTTTGGGTCCAAACTGGTTAGTAGCAAGAATATATAACACATTTAATTCAGCTTTCTTGATCCATTTTTGGATCACTTTTGGTGACTGTTGGCGTGCTGTTTGTCTTCTGTCAGGAGCATCTGGTATGCTGTTTGTCGCCTGACTGGTCCATTCTGGTAAGCTGTTTTCCCTTTATCATTTATTTGAACCACACAATGAATTTCCAGATGGCCTTTTCCACCACATTTGTTGCATGTTTTCCAAGGCATAGCATAATTATAAGGTATGCCATTTTTACCATCATATTTGAGGACTCCAAGCTTCTTGTGTATGTCCATGCCAACTCCTTCTCTGACTACAGGGACTTTTGCCTTCTTCATCATTGTCTTTAAGGTGTCTTCTCCTTGTACAAAAGTTTCCATCCCTATCTGGAGGTCCTTGACCTCTTTTTCCAGAAGAGAGATCAAATCAGCTTGTTGATTGATAAGTTCAGCTTGCTGTTTTCTCTTTTCCATAGATTTTGAGGATTCGGCTTGGCTTGACTCCTTGTTCTTGAATGATTGTATGCATTCATTCCTTTCTTCAATCTCTGACTTCAATCTTCTAAGTTCTTTCATAAGAACCTCATTTCTTTGTAGAATCACTTTGTTGACTCCTTCGAATTGAACTAATTTCTCCTTTAAATCAGTAATAAGATAATTGTGATTTGTTTCTGGATTCTTCTCAGCCATTAAATCAGCAATCATTTTCTTTAACTGATTGTTGTTCTTTTCCAGCTTGCTATTCTTATGTTTTAGTTCCATAAACTCAATTATGGATATATGATTTGGTACCTGCACGGTTAGTTCTTCTAGCATATTATGAGAGGAATTTAAATCAGAATAGATTGAATTTACCTCACTTGCATCATCTTCTGAATTCGAATAATCACTATCCACACAATCTTCTTTTATGGATCCTAGTGAACTTTCTTCATCATTTAGACCTACAAGGGCCAAATTCACCATGTCTTCACTTGAGTCATCACTGGAGTCTGAATCATCATCACTCCAAGTCAGTAGAGCCTTTGCTTTTCTCTTGTCCTTGAAAGCAGCTTGCTGTTTAGACTTTAGCTTAAAACAGTCCTTCTTAAAATGGCATGGCTTGCCACATTCGAAACAAGTTTGTTCCTTGTCTTTCCTTTTGGAGAATTCACCTCTTTCCCTTTTCATTCTATTTTTCTTTTCAATCAGCCTCTTGATCTTTTGTGAGATGAGTGCCATTTCTTCGTCAGATTCTTCATCAGATTCAAACAGCTTGCTGTTTGCAGACTCTGGCTTACTGTTTGTAGAGTGAAGAGCCAAATTCCTCATTTTGTCTAGGGGAACCCGAACATCTTCAGCCTGACCTTTGCTTATCTTGCTTTCAAATTGTTCTAGCTCTGCAAACACAGCTAGGTGATCCATGGTGTCGATTGTTGAGGATGATTCCAAAGCCGTGACCTTTGCTTCATAAATAAATGGTACCGCACTTAACACTTTCATGTTAATTTCATCTTGTGGAATATCTTTTCCAAGTCTCTTTAATGAGTTTATAGTAACTTGGAACCTTGCTTGACCTTCTTTGATAGTTTCATCATCCTTGAGCTTGAAGTTTCCAAAATCATTCATTAGTTTGCTAAGCTTCACCTTCCTCAAGGTTTTTGATCCTTCATGATAGGTTTCCAAAGCATCCCACATTTCTTTTGCTGTTTTTAGGGAGGAGACTTTGTCATACTCAGCTTGATCTAGAGCATTCATTATGGAGTTTCTAGCTTCTCCATTAAAACCGCATTTGATAATTTCATCCATAGTGAGATCATCAACATCTTTCGGTTGATTCTTTTCATCCAAGAATTGATAATCTCCTTTCTGTACAACTCTTAACACCAGTGGCCTCTTGGATAAGAATGTTTCCATTCTACATTTCCACCAATTGTAATTTTCTGATCCAGTGAGGAGAGGAGCCCTATAATCGGCTTTTGATTCAAGATAATGTCCTGCCATGATCGATACTTTCCGGTTACAGAATTGTTAGTATACCACGCTCTGATACCAATTGAAAAACAACACCTAGAGGGGGGGGGGAATAGGTGTTTATGGTTAATAATGTGAATTTATGAACTGTTTTGAAAATAACTGAAAACAGCTTGCTGTTTGTAATAACACAGTTCACAAACAGCACGCTATTTGTATCTAAAATGCAATGCAGAAAGAATATAAACAGTAAGTAAAAGAGACACACAATCTTTTAGCCAGGTTCGACCCCTAATCCCTTATGGTCTACGTCCTGGTCCCTTACCAAACTTGGTAAGAGAATATATTATTGATCAACTACAATCCAATTACAAGATACAACAATATATCTCCCTTAACCCTTGCTGCTTACAAATGGCTTGCTGTTTACCTGTGCTGAACCAACCCTCTAAGTACTACTTCCCAAGTATACTTCTCTAGTCTAGTTCGACTCACCCTAAAACCTGAAGCCAATCTTGTACAGCAACAAAACAATACAATTTGAACAATACAATTTGAACAATACAAATGTTTTGAAAGAATTACAACTCAACCTATGAACCCTTCTGAATATGAATATGTGTAAGTGTATATTGGGTTTTGAAGGTTTGAAGAATTTAGCAAAGTAAGCTTGTGGTTGTATATGAATATCTTGTTTTTGCACTGTAAGGGATAGTTAAGAACTGAGCATTTTTCGTTCTTAAGTAGATGAACAAGAATATAATTGAAATCAAACACCAACGGTATGAATTGTAACCGTTAGTAATGTTTTTGTAGAATAATCAAGATGAAGAACATAGAGAATGTGTATGTCAGATGATAATATAGATAGGAGCGTGTTTGGTATGATGAGGAAAATTTGATATGATTTAGGAAGACATCCCCATGTGTTTGTTTTTGAGTGGAGGTAGTGTGAGGCATTAAAATAATGAAAAGTGAATCTTACTTTTCTTATTTTTATGACAAGGAAAAAGTTTGTCTCCCAATATCTATTGGATATGAGTAGATGCAACTTCAGATATATTCAGAGGGGTCCTTACAATATTCTAACACCATCTATGCTTGATTCTTCTTAAAAAGCCGTAGCCTCCTGATTTTCTGACAGACGCAGTCAGCGTGCTGTTTGTACAAATGGCATGCTGTTTGTACAACTGGTACGCTGATTGACAATGCAATCGGCTTGCTGTTTGAGACTGATGTAAACTGACTAAGTCTACACTTGGCTTACCAATTTGTTGTTTGTGTCATACTGATTGCACAATCAGTAAGATGTATTGCCCTGCAAAACCAAGTTAGTGTGACTACAAATGGCATGCTGTTTATATCTGTTACTAAGCCAAATGGCTTACTGTTTGTGATCATCAAAACTTAGGAGTTTCATAAGAATTTTTATTATATTTTGTTAGGGTTAGAAGATATGATGTCATATTTTTGTGTGCGTATTAATTATTGCAATATTATATTTTAAATTAAAAGTCAACTTGTTTTAATTAGAGAGAAAAAATTTATTGATTGGAAGATATGATATTTTAGGTATTTATAAAAATTCGAACCTTGAAATTTTTGTAAATAAATTTAATCATGTAATATATTTAATCATTAGATCTAATAGTTCTAATTTTTAACTAAAAATCTAACGGATGTTATTCGTTGTATACGAATTTTTATTATATTTTGTTAGTGGTTAGAAGATATGTTGTCATATTTTTGGGTATGTATTTAGTAAATAAATTTAATCATTTAATATATTTAATCATTAGATCTAATAATTATAATTTTTAACTAAAAATCTAACGGATATTATTCGTTGTATACGAATTTTTATTATATTTTGTTAGTGGTTAGAAGAGATGATGTCATATTTTTGGGTCTATATTAATTATTGCAATATTATGTTTTAAATTAAAAGTCAACGTGTTTTAATTAGAGAGAAAAAAATTATTGATTGGAAGATATGATATTTTAGGTATTTATAAAAGGTAATATCATCAATTATAAGTAAACATCTTTTAATTGAAAAGGCAATCAGCTAATTATCATTAATTATATTATTAATAAAAAATGAAGGATAATAGTAGAGGTTTAGATTTGGGTTGATCCAATTGGATCGCTCCAAATGCTGATTAGAGAGAAAAAAATTATTGATTGGAAGATATGATATTTTAGGTATTTGTAAAAGGTAATATCTTATAAATTATAAGTAAACATCTTTTAATTGAAAAAGGCAATCGGCTAATTATCATTAATTATATTATTAATAAAAAAATGAAGGATAATAGTAGAGGTTTAGATTTGGGTCAATCCAATTGGGTCGATCCATATGTTGTGTAATGATAAAATAGTATAGATTTAGATTTGGGTCGATCCAATCTAAATTGGGTCGCTCCAAATGCTGTGTAATGACAAAAAGGGACTTCAAAGAAATAAAGAAGATTAAAAAAATAAAGGATAAAAGCAGTAATTTTCCTGTGTAATGACAAAAAAGGACTTCAAAGAAATAAAGAAGATTGAAATAAGACTGCAACATCATCTGGAATAGTCTTTTTTTTTAATCCTGGTAAATAAGAAGCGAAAGTAGCAAATGCAGCCAAGGGAGCTAATGAGCTTGTAGCCTGTGTTCCTGTAGCTAAAGTTGCTCAAGTAGCTCTTATTCTTAAGAAAGTCCCCGAGAGGGCTTAGTTGATCCATGATTTCTGTTTCATCTTTCGTTTCCTTTTCGTTTGATAAAAGCAGTAATTTTCAAAATGAATTACTAGCAAACATTAGGAATATATTGATACTAAAAAGTAATTTTTAGTCTTGTAGTGGTAAGTGGGCGAGCGGGCCATGATACAACATAGCATGCCAATAATAATCATTAGGAAATAGGATGTATCCAATGGGTTAAACAAATTCAGGTCAAACTCGATCAACCCATAAACTTTTAAACTCCCTTTTTATTGAACAATAATGTTGTATTGGATTAACCAAATAGTTCCCACGGTTTTTTTTTTTGACGAAAAAGGAATTATATTAATCAAACAAATTGGTCATACAAACGGATTTCACTTCAATAGGAACAGATCTCCTATTGAAAACTCGACCTGGAAAAGAACATGACTCTCTCACTAAATAGTGAGCAGCCATGTTAGCAGATCGTTTAATAAAAAACACTTCAATGTTTAACTCTACCATCATCCTACGACAGTCCATAATTATGCTACCAAAAGGAGAGATCATGTTGACATGACTCCTGATGGCTTTAACCACTGCTAAGCAATCTGTCTCGATCACCACCTCCTTCCAATCACTCTCCTTAACCCAGCTTAAAGCCTTCTTAACTGTTATAGCCGAACAACTCCATTATACACCTCTGAACGCCCCATTATCACCTCCCCCATCTCATCCCGAGCTAACATTCCAATACCATACTTCGAGTACTCAGAAAAGATCGCAGCATCAACCGTTATCTTGACTTGGTTCCTTTTAGGCTTCGCCCAAGCAATTGCTCCCTCCCCCTGAACCACATCCCGGCATAGAGCCTTTGTCGAAAAAACTTGAGCTTTCTTTCAATCTGCAAGATACTGCTGAGCTGAATGAACTACGACCTTCACCTAACTCTTCCTCTGGTTCCAAACCCAATTGTTCCTAGCCTGCCAAATGTTCCAACACAGTGTGACTATTTCTCCATGTTTCTCCTTTTTCGTTCGATCCAGCATATGCTTTAGCCACCTGTCGAAGCTGTTGTCCACTGCACCATAATACATCCAACCTCTACTCATCCAACACTGAGCAGCAAAAGGACAACCCACTAAAGCATGATAAACTGTCTCCTCATCTCCGTTACAATCTGGACAGTCAACAGACACTGGAACTCTTTTAACATACAGAATTGTTTTTGTTGGCAAGCACTGAGCTAACGAACGCTATATCATATTTAAAACCTTGGGCGGTGCTTTGATTCTCCACACCAATTTCCACAGACTGTTATTATCAGATATTTGCCATGTTACGTTTTGAAGTTGTAGAATCCGATATGCACTCCTAACTGAATAATCTCCACTAACTTCTTCCTTCCAAAACAGCCTGTTAACCCCGCTACCATCTCCTATACTCGTACTGAAAAATGCACTGCTGGTCTCTTAGATTGAATAAATCTTCCACCACTACTAGAAAATATAGATTAGACATCGCACCTTTTACATCGGTTTGAAAAGCCACCGATGTTAAAAAGGTTTTTAACATCGGTTTTTTAAAAAGCGATGTTAAGCTGTTTTCCAGACATCGGTACGTAAAATAACCGATGTCTTTTATGATTTTTTAAAAAATAAAAAACACGCGAATGATACATTTCCCCCCATTTCTAGTAAAACATTTCCCCCTTATATTATTTCCCCCATTTCTAATAAAACATTTTCCCCCTTAAAACATTTCATTCCCCCGCCTCTTAACTTTTCCCTAAATTATTTGCCAGCTCTCAACTTTCCTTTCTCAACCCTAGCCTCATCTCTCTTGACCCTCATCTCTCTCTCTCTCTCTCTCTCTCTCTCTCTCTCTCTCACACACACTCATCTCTCTCTTTCATCTCTCTCTCACTCATCTCTCTCTCTCACTCTCATCAGTACTACACGACCCTCTCTCTCTGTCTCTCTCACTCGCATCCCTCACTATTCTCTAATTAACCCTAATTAAACCCACATCTTAGTAATTACAATTTCTGTAAATCGAAATAGAGAAGATGGAAGCTCGAATTAAGAGAAAAGGAAGCTCAAATCGTAAGTAATTTTCCGATTAATAGTTCGATTTAATCTCGATTTTGTTTTAATTGAACATTTTTTTTGCAGATTGGTTGCTCTAGCTTGGGTAGATTTGTTAGTTTGTTTGTTTGTTACTTTTTGTTGTCAAGAGGTAGCTGATATGTATTGATGTACTAGGGCATATTTGGTATTTTAAAACATTTCTATTAGATCTGTAAATTTGAATGGAAAAATCAATATAGCATGTTTATTGTAGCTACAAGGGTGAAGAGAATTATGTTGCATAATAATAGTTTTAACTATAGTTACCCTGTGTTGCTCTCTGGCCTCTACTTTGTTTTGGTTTTTTTGTTGTGTGGGTAAATATTCCTGGGCAACATTGCTTGAGAATTTGATTCTAAGCTTTGGGAGGCAGTCTGGCCTACTATTAACTTTGGTTTTTTCATTGTAGGAACACTCAACCGCGATTCCAGTTCATAGTTATGAACCGGCGAAATACAGGTCTATTTTTATGTATATTGACATTTTCTTTTAATGACAATTTTTTGAACTTTGTTACCAAAGATTCTCATAAATATGCTTTTGTTGCATTTACATTATTTGCAAGATACTGTTTGGTTTTTATAAGTGTATTGGTTGAAACTTATTTTTATGACAATCTATGAATGTTCTTACCAAAGTTTCCCTAGATGTATGTTTTATTTATACAAAGATATGGAGAAACAATTTTGTCAAGCGTGTCGTATAAAGAATGGATTGTCTTATATCTTACCATGTATATTATCATTTGCGCTTGTGCCTTGCTGTAGAACTAGACAAACTTAAGGTAGAATAGCTGTCTTATCAGTGACTTACGGAGCAACTCAAATTCTGATACCGATCTTAGTGATTGGATTATTTATGATGTTCTAATTGGATTGTCTTAGTGATTGGTTGCTCTTTTAGCTTAGGTAGCTTTTTGTTGTATTAAAACGCTATACAAAAGAAAGAACCAGATGAAAACAAAGAGCAAGCTACAATACTGAAATTCCTGTTCCTTTAGATAACATACCCTCGTCTACTGATTCAGAAAGAGCACGAATTGACGAACCAGTATGTTTTTTTTAAATGAAAGTTCAGTTCTATTAGCTAATACTGCTACACTAATACAAATTTAGCAATGTCTAATGTGATGTAGTTAAAACCCGATTTATGATGGTAATGGTACAATAGTTCAATACTACTGGGGAAAGTTCTGATAGGTGAGTAATGATTTTTCAGAAAAAGTTGGTACTCAATAGCATTTGTGCTCATGATTTTGTAATATTATGTGTTTAATTCTTTACTTGTGCTTATAAAAGTATAACCCAGAACTACGACTAATTGAGCTTATCCTAGTACTTGATTGGCCTTATGCATTTGTATAGGGATGCTTTGGTAGAAAGAGGAACTGCCACCCCAACATCAGTATGGATGGAATCCTGGACAGTAACGAAAGCTGTTCTTAAAGTGCAAACATTTCAGATCATTGTGTTGCAAGGTCTAGTTGGTTCACTGCCTTGGACAGCAATGGTGTTTTTCACATTGTGGTTTCAACTAATTGGTGTGCAATTATACATATTACAACATACAGATATTCGATGAGTAGATTTTAATTAAGACAATCAATGCTACAACAATCCCAAGCTTGTATATAATCTACTACACATTCAGATCTCACCCACTTGGGGATATAAGTTTCTTGACCATTTTTACTAGTTGCTCATGTGATGGTTGATTGTGTAGGTTTTGACCACAACAGTGCGGCAACTCTCCTCAGCCTTTTTGCAACTGGATGTGCTATAGGATCTTTTGAGGGATCTTTCTCTTCATTTGCTGCTCCTATAGTCGGAATTCTTGCAGAGTAGATATATGATTACAATCCAAAGTCCGTTGACCCGAAAACAGGGTCTATACCAGAGGCCATTGCATTGTCGAAAGGTTATCGAAAGTCTCACTAACTTCCTTGTAACAAATAGTTGGTCATGTACTTTGGTTATGCTATTGTAAACATTGGGATGTTTGGTAAATGGCAAGTACTTGGTTTTTGTATTAAATCTGTTTTGGTTTGATTTCAATTTTGGGCTTCATATAAAACGATCAGCTAAAACCTCAACAAGATACATCAGTTATTAAAACAAAACTGATGTGTTTAACTATAATTCACATCACTTTTTCTAAAATAATCGATGTACAAAAAGCTCTATTGCATCAAATTTTTTAAAAGAACTGATGTCTACTATTAGAACATACATCGGTGTTATCATATAAAACTGATGTCTTTAACAATAATTCACATCACTTGTTATTAGTAAAAACGATGTCTGTCAGGACATATAACATCGGTTTTGTTCTTGAACTCGATGTCTAAACCGATAATAGACATCGGCTAAAAACCGATGTCTAAAGTTTGGACTTTTCTCTACACACGCATAGACATCGCCCAGATTTTTTTTTTACAACGGCTAAAAACCGATGTATATTGACATATTTCTAGTAGTGCACCACTTCCTTATCCTATTGATTACCATTCATAGTCATCAGAGAGGCTACTGTGGCATGTTCTAACCCTTGTAAATCTATTGTTATACATGGATTTGACTCATCTTGAAGCCAAGGATGACCCGAAACCTTAATGGATTTGCCATCCCCCACCCTCCAACGAGCACCTACTCTTACCACATGCTTTGCCTCCCAAATACTCCGCCAAACAAAACTGGGATTATTACCCAGCTTCGAATCAAGGAAATGACAATCTGAAAAATACCTTGCCTTGTAAACTTTGCTTGATAGCCTCTCTAGTTGCGTAATTAGTCTCCATCCTTGCTTTCCAAGCAGAGCTAAGTTAAAATCGCGAAAATCCCTGAATCCCAAGCCCCCACTCGACTTGTGCCTACTAAGTCTCTCCCAACTCATCCAATAAATACCCGAATTAGAGTTCTCCTTGAAACCCCACCAATACCTTGATAAACTTCTTTCAAAATCTTTAACAATTTCTAGAGGCAATAAGAAAATGCTCATAGCATAAACTGGTAACGCTTGAGCAACATTTTTTATTAACACTTCTCTCCCTGCCTGCGAAATCCACCTGTCCTTCCATGATTGAGTTCGTTGTTTTATTCTCTCCTTTAAAAAACCGAGAACTCTTGATCTATTTCGACCAACCATGTTTGGTAACCCCAGGTAAGTCACCGAATCATCAGCCTCCTTCATCTGCATAATTTGACAAATATTAATCTTGTCATTCTGATTGACATTTGAACTAAACACTTGTAAAGCATAATGTAATGTAATATGTAATAGAGACATATATAACTTAACTAGGATAAAAGATAAATAAAATTAACTCTATACAGGGATCGTGAAATTTGAAGAACAAGCATCAACAAGGATCAAGTTGCTGAAAGAAGTTCATTAACATGATCAAGCCTAAGTGACAAAATAAGATGTACAGATGATTCAGTTGAAGGGCCAAAAGATTCCAGTGATAAAGTTTTTATGGTTGCACAATTCTTAGCAGTGTTCTTAAAGACATGATACGAAGACCACGAGTGAATGTTAGTCGTCTGTGAACCAGACCAGTTGCACTAGGCGTCAACACTTCACAAAGGAGTCAAAGTATCTAACTCAGAAAAACTGTTCAAGAGGTATGATTGAGTTTGGAGCAGTATTGATATCCTCTATTTAATTAGAAGCTGAATATTTAAGGATGTCAAATTAAGAGGAAAATGAATAGTATCCGAAATCACTATTCATATGAATAGTATCTGAAATTACTATTCATATGAATAGTAACTGAAATTAATATTCATATGAATAGTAACCGAAATTACTATTCATATAAAAGACAAAAGTATCAATCAAACTTTTGGAAGCAGGTCAAGCATTTTGAAAAACAAAAGTTCGGCATTGAAAAACAGAATTGAAAAGAAAAGGCAGAGGCGGCTAAAAAAATTCATCAGCTGTTACGTAATTTAGCTGCATAGTGATTTTCTAGAATCTATAAATAGGCCTGTTGTATTTCATTTCAAAATACACCTCAACACCCAACTCTCTCTTCTCTCTCTTATATCTTCTCTGTGTAAGCTGCTAGACAGTCCATCTAGTAGGAAAGCCGGCTTAGCCCGCTTTCAGGAAGTGTCGGGTAGAAGGTCCTCGTGCCTAAACTATCCTTAGGAGTGTTCTGTTTTGAAGCTAATCCATTGGATTAGAAGGTGTAACACCCCTTCGAGTTTATTATAAATAAAGATATATTCTCGGAATTATTTTTTATTTTTGGTAGTATCGTATTCAACCCCCCTTCTACGATACTTCAGGACCTAAAAATTGGTATCAAAGCAAGCTTCTAACATACAGAAGTCTAAAGATCAAAACCATGGGAAGGAAGGATACAGGTGTAAAGATTCCAATGCTTGACAAAGATAATTACTTTCACTGGAAAGAAAAATGCACCTTCATCTCTCAGCCATCGATGAAGGCTATGTAGATTGCATAGAGAAAGGACCTCATGTTCCAATGAAGGCCAACTCTGGGATTGGTCAAGATGCTGGCATTGTGGCTGCTGGAAGGCCTATTCCAAAGAATCAAGCTGAGTACACGGATGAAGACTTGGAGGAGATTCACAAAGATAAGAAGGCTATGAACATCCTATTCAATGGCATCGACCAAGATATGTTTGATTGTGTTATAAATTGTACCACTGCCAAGCAAGTATGGGACACTATTCAAACAATCTGTGAAGGAACTGAGCAAGTCAGAGAAAATAAAATGCAGCTCCTAATACAACAATATGAGCATTTTCACTACTCCTCTGGTGAAAATCTAACAGACATATTCAGTAGGTTTCAAAAGTCACTGAATGGTCTAAAGTTGTATGGGAGAAAATATGAAACCAAGGACTCCAACCTAAAGTTTCTGAGATCTCTTCCTAAGGAATGGAAGCCAGTGACAGTCTCGTTGAGGAACTCTCAAGACTACAAAGATTTTACACTTGAGAGACTGTATGGCATCCTGAAGACCTATGAGCTTGAAATGCAGCAAGATGAGGAAGTGGAGAAAATCCAAAAGAAAGGTGGATCTATTGCCTTGGTGGCCAATATTCCAGTAATCCAAGTGAGTGAGAAGATGGAGAGCACTCAATCCACACCAAGTTCAAAGACTTGTGAAGGTGGAGCTGAAATTAGCAGAGGGAAAAGAAAGTTGGTTGAAGAACTTGATGCATTGAATAGAGATGAATCTGATGACTTGGATGATTATCTAGCATTCTTGTCAAGGAGATTCTCGAAGATCAAATTCAAGAGGAATCCAGCAGGAGGCAAGCAATTCGGAAAAGTTTTTAGCCATCCAGAGACATGGTTGAAAGGTCTAAGTTCAAATGTTTTAACTGTGGAATTGCTGGCCATTTTGCCAATGAATGCAGAAAGCCTAAAGCTGAGAATGAGAAAAAACAGTTCGAGAATGTTGATTACAAGAAGAAATATTTTGATCTTCTCAAGCAACAAGGGAGAGCATTCGTGTCAAAAGATAGTGACTGGGCTGCTGAAGGTGACTCAGATGCAGAAGAGGAGTTTGTCAATCTTGCACTCATGGCAAACGAAACTGATGAAGAAGCTAGCTCAGCAAGCAACCAGGTATTCTCTACAGTCTTAACTGATCTTTCTAAAGCTGAATGTGCTAGCACAATTGATGAAATGTCTATTGAATTGTATAACATGCATGTTACCTTAAAATCACTTAACAGAGAGAATAAGAGGATTAAAGACCTTAATGAAAAGTTAAGTGATAGGAATACTTTAATAGAAACACAGTTGATTGAGTTTGAAAGTCTGAGAAGAGATTGCTTGGATGCTAAAAATGAATTGATTGAGGCTATAAATAGAGAGGAGGTTTTAAAGAAACAGTTAGTAGAGGAACAGAATCTGATTGCTAAGTGGAAAGGATCAACAATTGTAATTGAGGAAATTTGTAATGTTCAAGGAATTGATTCTTTCTGCAAATTAGCAGAAGCTAAGTTAAATTTTGATAGGGAAGTTACTTCAGATAGTGATTTAGTCGAAAAAGAATGTTCTTTAAGACTTAAGCCTGTTATCAAAGCAACTTTAACTAAAATGAATAAAAAGTACGGGCCTGTCAACAAGAACTTTGTTAATGGAGAATGTAGCAATACTAAATCAGCTGAGAAAAGAAACATAGGCAACTTGTCCCACAAGCAATTGAAGGACAAGCTAGAAAATGTTAAGTCAGGTGTTAAGGACAAGAAAAAGAACAGAAATGGTAAGGTAGGGATTAACAAACACAACAATTACACACCTGATAAATATGCTCCTAGGAAAGAATGTGTAAAGTGTGGAAGTATTAACCATTTATCTACCAACTGCAAAGCTATGAAAAATCCTTTGATGCCTAACATGCCTATGTTTGTGCCTGCTATGAATGTTATGCCAAATATGTATGCTCCCTCTACTCATGCATCTAGTCAATATGCTAACATGCCATTCATGCATAATCCATACTAAAATACTTTCAATATTCCACAGATGCCATGGATGATGAATAACATGTTTGCATAGACTATGCCTAACAATGCTATTAACTATAACAAATATGAGCAAGTATCAAATTCTATCTCTCAAAGGCCCAAACCTAAAGTCAAAATTGATATAACTCAATCTAAACTTTCGGTTAAAAGGGATTTGAAGGATAAGAAATTGGCTAACAAGGCAGGACCCAAGAAAACTTGGGTACCAAAATCAACTTGATTTTGTTTTGATGTGTGCTGGGAAACAGAAAGAATCTTTGGTATCTGGACAGTGGTTGTTCTAGGCATATGACTGGAGATTCTACCCTGCTCACTAAGTTTGAGGAGAGAGCTGGCTCTAGCATTACCTTTGGAGACAACAGCAAAGGATATACTAGAGGATATGGCTTGATTTCACAAGGGAATGTTGTCATTGAAGAAGTAGCACTGGTTAATGGACTTAAGCATAACTTGCTAAGTGTCAGTCAACTGTGTGATAAAGGCCAGAATGTCTGGTTCACATCTGAAGCTTGTGTCATTTTTAAGAAAAGTGACAACAAGGTAGTGTTGACAGGAGATAGAAGAGGAAATGTGTACATTGCTGACTTCAATTCAACAAATGCAAACATGACTACATGTCTTCTCAGCAAGGCAAGTGTAGATGAAGGTTGGCTTTGGCATAAAAGACTGTCACACTTGAATTTTAAAGCAATGAATGAGTTGGTAAAGAAGGATTTGGTTAAAGGTATTCAAAAATTGGATTACTCCAAGGATGGATTGTGTGATGAATGCCAGAAAGGGAAGCAGAAGAAGGCCTCTTTCAAATCAAAGTCAATGTCATCAATTGATCAACCCTTGTAACTACTTCACATGGATCTCTTTGGACCAGTCAATGTGTTGTCAATCTCAAAGAAGAAATACTGTCTTGTGATTATTGATGATTTCTCAAAATTCTCTTGGACATTCTTTCTGCACTCTAAGGATGAGGCGGGTGAAGTCATTATAAATCACATCAAGATAGTCAACAACAATCCTTTACTCAAAGTAAGGAGAATCAGAAGTGATAATGGAACTGAGTTCAAGAATTCTGTAATAAGAGAGTTTTGTGAAGAAGAAGGAATTATCCAAGAATTCTTTGCACGAAGAACTCCTCAACAAAATGGTGTAGTGGAAAGAAAGAACGGAACTCTAATTGAAGCTGCAAGAATAATGCTTGAAGAGTCTAAGCTACCAACATACTTCTGGGCAGAAGCTATAAACACTGCATGCTACACTCAGAATATTTCTTTGGTCAATCATGCAAAAGGCATGAAACCTTATCAACTTTTCAAAGACAAGAAACCAACAATCAACTTTCTGCATGTCTTTGGATGCAAATGTTTTGTATTGAAAAATCATGGTGAGCATCTTGGAAAATTTGATTCAAAGGCAGATGAAGCTATCTTTGTTGGATACTCAGCTGGAAAATCCTACAGAGTTTATAACCTAAGACTAAACATTGTAATGGAGTCCATGCATGTTGTCTTTGATGACAAGAAAATATCTGGTCTAGTAGATGAAGGTTTTCATGAGTCTCTCTCATTTGAGAATGAGAGAAATGGTAAAGAAAGTGAAGATGATGATGAAGAATGGAGATCAAATGGTATGAGAAACAGACAAGGATCATCAGTTGAAGTGCAGAATGAACCACCTGTTGAAGAGCAACTTACACCATCAGTTGGAAATCAAAGAGAAGCATCTGTTGATGAATCTGCAAGTACTCCATTAATCTCGAGGGACATACACTCAGGGGGAGTTTCTCACAATGATCAACATAGAGAAAATGAATCCACTTCATCAAGGTCAAACTTACCACCACAAAGAAAATGGACCAGGGATCATCCATTTGAGCTTATCATTGGAGATCCTAATGCAAAGGTGTTCGCACTTATTCACGCAAGAGAACGTGGTCAACAAGTAATATATGGTAAATAGGATTCGTTCCCACAGAGACTCGAATTGTTCGTTATATTCACTTATACACCAGCTTATGATTTACACTCACTGCCAAGACAATCACAATTTTGGTTTTGATTAACTAATGATTAAATACCAACTATGACAATTACGAGAAAATAACTTAACGATTAATTTATAATAAACAAACATGGGATTTCAATTTCATTAACCACTTCATCTAGAATCTTATGCCCTTTAACCTAGCATGTAACAGAGTTGATTACTGATTAGATGCACTAAACTGATACACACCAACTTTCGTTGTGCGTATACCATCCTACTGATCATCCACAATGGATAGAAGTCAAGTAGTCACCAAATATGCGTAGTTCCTATATGTCTATAACAATTGAACACATACCGGTTAAAAATCAAGCATCCATAAAACCACATAGTCAGTGCAAGACGGTTAGAATTACACCACAAATTAATACATGTTCTTCGCATGCAAAAACCTATGCTAGCATGAATTGTTCTAAACCCTAGATCCACTTTCGCATTCACCAGGATTAAACAAACAATTACAGGTGTTCGCGACTCACCTATAACGAATAAGCGTAATCATACTAGGAAATCAACACAATCAATCACACACCAAGGCATAAAAAACACTAAATTACTAGAATCCATAGAAAAATCCATTAAAATCTCATGATAACGAGTTAGCCCATAATCGACCTAATCGCCATCATGGGTTCAAGTGTAAACATGATTGAAAAGGAGATACGATAAACCAAACAAGAGTAGTGAAAGGCAGAGTGTGTAAACTTGTAACACTATACCTAATGTAACTCAACTAAAGGAAAAGATACTTAACCAGAAGACAATCAAGAACAAGAAGCCACAAAGAAATCAACACTAAATGAAGACAAGGTAATTGATACAATTCAACATGTTAACTATGATCAAGCCAAGAAGAAATCATTGAGAGAAGTTCAAGTCAAAGTTGTTCATGCCTCAGTGATTTGAAAAGCCAAGAATCAAGATCATAACTATCAGTATCAATAAGACCAATTGATTTCAAGTGAACAAGAAGGAAAGCCAACATTGGAAAGCCATATTACTAATTGAATATGGTAATTTATTCAAGAAGCAAAAACACTATCAAGACTAGTCACTTATGAACCAGACCAGTGCATCAAGTGTCAGGACATTGATAGCAAGTTTATGTTAGTAATAAAGATCCATGTTCAAGAGCTTGGTGAAGAATAAAGAAGACATGAAGATATCACAAGTTCAAGATGTGCATTGAAGTTTCAAGTTGAAGACCAGAATATTTTCTAAGTACTAAATATTCTAGATGACCAAGTAGAATATTTCTAAGTAGAAATTCTACTTAGAAATTCGAGATGGCTAAGTAGAAATTCTCAAGTAGAAGTTCTACTTAGAGTGCAGTTTCAACATGACACATGGCATCTTCTGATTGGCAGATTTCCAAGCTTTCAAGATAAGACAATATTTATGTGGACATCATTGGGCCACGTATATCTTAGTCTTTGAAGACTACAGGACATAGATTACATGTAGTATAAACAGAAGTACTTGTGTAATGTTTTATGAGAGCAATTCTTGAGAGAAACACATGTAAAAGAGAGAGAGTGTATTCACAGAGCTTAGTATCATTCACTACTCTCTGAACTTCTGTTATACTTTGTAATGAATGTTGTAGCAACCACTTCAAGTTATATATAAGACATATATTCCTTGAATCTGTGTGTTCGTTTATTGCATCGTATTTATTGCTTATCAAATTCGAAAAGTTGTATTCACCCCCCCTCTACAACACATTTGGACCTGACAATTGGTATCAAATGTAACACCCCCAGATCCGGGGTCCGGGATCCGGTGGTTACGGTTTCCAATTCTGTCCACAACAATTGAACTTTCCTTAACATAAAATAAATTACATCTCTATGACCCAACACAACAATATAAAACACACCCGTTATAGTCCCAGAGATGAAATCAGAGTAACAATCAAATTTTTATTAATCACATTATGAGTTCTTACAATCCGAAAGAATTTCAATATAAATACATACTCTTTGCCATCCATTTACATAAGTCATACTAGACCATATACTTGGAACTGAAAGAATAAATCTATCATACCAATAGCTTCTTCTTTAGCTCTGGTAGTCTCATCGTCCTCGCCTGCGTCGAGTGCGCCTTGTGCGAGTCATCTGGTCTAGCTGTTGTTGTGATATAATAATAAAGCAAGGGTGAGCAATAGCCCACCAACAATAATATATAACTGAACGATAATATATAACAGTTCAAAAGTATCTTTCAAACCATATGCCATGCATTTACGGAAATGATGCCGGTATAATATGAACGATGAAGTTACAAGGTAACTTAAAGTATTTGTTTGTAGAAATATCTGCTACATCAAAAGTAAGCGAGATATTCTCATTGTCATTACAAAGAGGAACTTGCATGAAAAGATTGCAATTCCAGTTATGAACACTTTTCCAGCTCTGCCAACAGTAATCATGTTGCAGGAAATAAATAAGTTTGGATGATGAACCAATGATGGAGTATTCACCGCGCCTGCTGTTCCAATCTTGATGATCAGTCGAGATCGTACAGCTCAAATTAGATTTACTACCGGTAGAAGGAAGAACTGACGGCTTTACTTGTCTACCGCCTTACTAGCTCTCCCCGGCCAACGGTTGGGCCAAAGGGGATGGACCGGCGCTACTCGGCCTCTTACACGACTCCTAGTTCAATTAGAATTCATGATTCTGAATGTAACGTTCGTCCCCCTTTCCCCAAGTATAATACTTGTTGATAAGACTCTACAAAGTAGTCGTATCTAGTTGGAAAGGAAAATTCACCAATAACTTCCAAGCTATTGCTTGGTAACGAATATTAACTTGTTCCAACAATCTTACCCCTCGAAAGATGAGAAGGTACACAACGACTTAATAAGTCAATAGCACCCGCATTGCGAGTGAAGAGAATAATTTATGACCGGGAAGTCGACAAGATAAATAACATTTTCCAAGTAAGGTTCCCTTATTATTAGGGAGGTAGAATCAAAGAAGAATGATGTCTGAGAACCTTTCTTGATATAAGATTAATAATAATATGACTCCGAGATATTTTCCGTAATAATCGAAGAAGATAAACCTTATTGAGGTTATCCTAAGTATGGAATAAATATTCAGAGAATATTTATTGAATTAAAATATTTAAAGAATATTTAGGAATATGAAAGAATATCATTAATCAGAGTATTTCTCCAAATAATCCTTGAAGAAACATCAAGAGAATATTTATTGAATAAATAAATATTTAAATGAATATTCAAAATAATATTCATTAATTAATAAGGAATTTAAATGAATATTCAAAAAGTAATATTCATTTAATGAATAATATTCTAAATGAATATCAAGTAATATTCATTTAGTAATCCAAGCTTTAAAGGAATATTCGAGATAATATTCGATAAATAAATCAAGATTCAGATGAATATTAGAATAATATTCATCAAGTAATTAATATCTTAAATGAATATTCAAAAGTAATATTCATTTAATAAAATAATATTCTAAATGGATATTCAAATAATTTTCATTTAGTAGTCCAATCTTTAGAAGAATATTCGGAATAATAATCGATAATCTATTCGACTTTGAATGAATATTGAAAAATATTATTCGTCGAATGGTTACGTTCAAATAATTATTTGAAGTAAGGATCGTTAAATAAATAATCTCGAACGAATATTCAAATAATATTCGTCGCCCAAATAATGGAAAATATTTACTTAAATATTTTCCTCCGAGGTGATCTCGATATATCAAGAAATATTGACTCCCGGTCTATATTTGACGAATAAGATGTATACGCCCTTCTATGAGGGTCTTACAATAACCGGCTTATAATTGATACGTTAGTTATCTAATTTATAAGCCAATAAACAATCAGGGAACAATCATAACGATATAACTTGAAAGTAGGCATGCATGCTATGGCATATGTATAACAGAAAACATATATATATATATATATATATATATATATATATTCAATCACAACAACAGCCTAAAAGAAGGGAATTGAAACTTGCCTGGTAGTCGAGTACGATAAGGGGTAGTGGTAGCGGGTCCCGGGTCAGCTTGGTGATCTATAAATAGCCAAGACATTCGGGATTAATCACTTAAAACTTTAAAGGTTAAGTTATACTTAAATCGAAACACGTTCTCGAGTTATCTCGTTATACCCCTTTTAGTGGATTTCTTTTATCATCGATCCGACCCGACATTCGTTCGTTAATACGACATGTCACTGTACTTACACTTGGTATATACTGAAGTCATGTAAGTTTTAAGGTCGATCATTTACGAACCAAGAGTATACCTCGAGATTTATCGCCCGTTTTCTAAGTACTTAACCAAGTTTATAACCAAGTATGCTTTTAGGGGTTCGCTCGCGTTTAACCTTGATTCGAACATTTTTATAAAATCGGAAAACGATCCCTTCGATATGTGGTTTTCTCTCACACCTTCCTTTTTACCTCTAATATTTAATTATCAAGATTCGCCACTGATTTCGTAGTATTAAAGGAATCCAATTTCAGTTACGAACTTGCAATTACGGTTTCGAACCACTTTTAGTAAATTGGCTATAATTCCTAAACCGTAAGTCCATTTCACATGATCTTTATATCAAATCGAAGCTTATAACATCATCTACCTTAACATGGCAGAATATAAAGCTAGGCCGTGAGCTAAAGCTACTGTGATGCACGGTTTTCAAGGTTTAACGAAAATCGGGCATTACGACGGCTATAAATCGGATATTTCCAAATTCCAAACTTTCCAATAATCATAGTTTCCACCCCAAACAACATATACATGTTATGCAACCATGAACTAAGGCCAAACAATGCCTTTCCATTCATCTAAAACATTTTAACATTTAACAAAGCCCAATCATGTCTCTAAGGTAACATACATGCATAATATCACTAAAACTCACTTAAAACTCATGATCCATCAAGAACATGCTTAAACTCAAAACAAGATCTAGGGTTTCAAGTTGTTATACCTTCTGGGAGTATGAACTAGCCTTAAAAAGCTTGGTATAGTCCTTAGGAGTGTTTAAGCTTGCTAGATCAACCAAAGAAATCAAAGAAAACAAGATTAGTTCATGAAGAACACTATTCACCCTCATCTTGGATGATTTATTTGAAAATGGAAACAAGGGAGTTTGAAGCTAATATTTTTAGGAGATCATTTTTATGAAATGTAATACTCACCATAAAAATTTGGAGATCAAACAATGGTTGGAAGTTGGATTTTGAAATCTCAAAACTTCAAAAATTCGAAGTGGGTTTTTCAAGGGGAAAAACAGAGCGATTTTGTCGAATTTATTTGACCACTCAAACGATCTTCAAAAATTATGAAATTAAATCCACAACTTCATCTTGATGTGTAGAAGCTTCGTGAATTTTTTCATGATTTTTAAATGAGTAGAACTGGGCGAAAAAAAATCGTAAAGATCCCCCTGTCCTGGAAAACCAAACTGATGGAAATGGGGGAGAAAGAGTATTTGCTTGGTTGCCTTGGTTTGCTCTCATCCAAATGAATTATTGTGATAATATCTTGTATAAATTGCCTTTATTAAAGTGGTGATGCAATGGATGAGGTGTTTGGAGAGACAAGTGTTGATGATTTGGTGGTAAGATGATAAAGTGTTGCTAAGTACTAGTTAGCTTTCTAATCTTGCTAGTTGGTATTGTAACTAGCTTGGTTACTTTGATCTTATCTTGCTTAAAGTGACTATGTCACCTTCCACTAGCTAATCACACCCCTTGGTTCTCTGCTTGTCTTTTTGTCCGGTTATTGCTCAATTTCATTTGATCGTTCATAGGAATATCTCAAAGGTTTCTAGTTAGGGTTTTACCGAAAACCTTCTTAACAATTATAATACCATTCTCCATCTTTCTTAATACTTCTCGAATTTAAATTCCTTAAATCCATTAAATAAATCCTCAAGTCTTGCAGTGTCCAGGGAAATCTCGGAGAAAATAAAAGTGCTATTTTTCTGAATCCGATGTCGTTTACATACACTTATTTTCCCCCTGGATCACTAATACGAACTCGGAAATTCGTTCCGAATACTTCTAGATAGTGTCGTCTAATAATATTCTCAATTACACCAAAATCACTATTCATCCTTATTCTTTACTTATTCATCTTGGGTTGTACAATTGTCCGTATTCTCTTTCGATCGTTCCTTAACCTTTTTACGGAACCACTGGATTAATCGCTATCGATCTAGATGACATGATAATATTCTTCTGCTTGGAATTGCCATATCTTATTCCCTTAGGAGATAGATTATTCTTACCTATGTTGTCACCCTTTAGCATTCTTCAAGACATAGAAATAATAAAATCGAATTCCATTCATTCTTTTAAAATATCAACTATTACATTGTAGCCGTAGCCACTATTCATTCTTACATCATTAAATAAATAAAAGTTTTAATTCTACCCAAAATTTGGGTTCTTACAGTCTCCCCTCCTTAAAAGGATTCCGTCCCGGAATCAGGTAGAAGACAATTGAGTACTTGTTGGTTATTTCACTTCCCAGTTTCCCAGTCAATCCTTAATCAATCCCAATCCTTTTTCAGCACATCTTACTAGTGCTACAATACATCCTTTTATCCTTTTTCATTAATCTCTGCTACTTTTCGTACAACACACTATTCAGGTTATGCTCTTACCCAGTCATATACTATTTTCCTTATTGGTATCTGTGGTGACTTCGGTATCACTATCGCGTTACGAATTCGGAGATAACCTCACTCCTAATTATGCATTTTCTGATCGCTTTAATCTTCACAATCTCGATCAATATAGAGAAGTGGAAAGATTTATTGAGAGATCACTATGATCAATTCAACATTTGTTATATTGCATAGTTAGTACAGAAGGGGGCCAGCCTTTAGTACTTGACAAGCAATTAAACAAGTTATGGTATTCTACTTGGACTTCTATCACATAGACAGATAGTTACGTAGCAGTACCTCCCCTCCTTAAAGGGTTGTTCTTCTCAATTCATAAAGAAGATGAATAAAAGAGAAGAAAAGAAAAGAATTCTAAAGGATTATAGAAAGTTTTCATGATTGTAAAATATCATTCTCAGAATTTACCTCTGAACTATAGAAGTTTATCAAAGAAGAAATTAATCATAATTATATCCAATACTATTTGATCGCAATCTCATGTGTCAACACATCTTGTTGCCTTGTACACTATTCTATGGACCTATACTCTGGTTCAACCTTAGCAACGCTCACTCCAGAAAATTCCTTCAACCTTTTAGGTTAAATCTTAGGTTTATCGCTTGACATCATGGTTACTGACATTCCATGTCACGCTACTAGCTTTTTCATATCTATAATATTAACACTATCAGGTTGTCATCCTGAGAATTCATCAGAAAACCCATTTATTATTCCATTCATAACATTCCTTGCTTCACATTCCATAGTTGCTTTCCCAGTCTTTTCTTTATCAATCACATCCTTCTTATTATCTGATTCTTATTTACTTCTGTTATTTACTTCCACCTTCATCTCTTTATTGAGACATCTTTTGCACTTGGCACCTCCTTATTGGTATCCCGTCACATTTACTCTATAATCATCACATTATTCCAATTACAAACCTCCGAAATGAATCTGGCCGATTTCTTTAGCTTAGATCCAATATAATCTACTTCTGTCAACTTGTTTCTCATCACTTATTCTTTTCTACCCGCAGTTTTCCACAGGTTGTCTTTCGTAAGTCAGACCAGGTCGTACACCTACCTGCTCGCACTCTTATCATCTGTTGAGCATCTGCATTTTACTGGTGTAGCTTTGCCACATGAAACACGTTACTACCATGCTATAAGCTTTGGGGGTAAAATTGGCTCGAATGCCACCTTCCGAACACTTTTAAACTCTCAGGTGGCCTAATAAGTCTCGGGCTCAACTGCCTTTCTCTCTAAGTCTCATTAATTCTTTCCACGAGAATACATTTAGCATCATGAATCATCAACCTCATATTCTCTATCTTGTTTGCGCAGAAGTACACTAACACAAACTTGCTTGTCATTCATCAACATGCCATTTAGCTTATCAATAGCAGCACTTTCTTTATCTTTACATTGTCATCTACTTTCTTAGAAGAATCACCATCGCTTGTTGCTTACGTAGTGCCTTAATAGCTAACCATACGGGTTTCAATCCTTTAGGGAGACAAAGTAATCACTATTCCTTATCCATAAGGAACGCTTCCTGAACTTGATGTAGATATTACATGAAGTAGATAAAATTGCAGAAGAGTTTCAAGCATCGCAACTAAGTCAGGTTGATGAAACTATCACTCATGCATCTTCCATAAAAGACTGGAAACTTAATGGTTTACTTCGTCAATTTTGTATCATGGTCCTGGTTTGCCTCAAAACGGGACCTTCTAAGGTACGTAATATGCTTAAGACTCCATCAGGAATCGATTCTTTACTTAAACTATTATTACCGTCAATTCTTGCACAATCATCAGAAGGAATGTAAATTCCTCCATTTCGATATGACCTTCAAGGTCCTTCCAAATATCATTCTGTTTCTTCGGTATGAACATTTGTAATTATTCCTTTATACTTAGACTGTCGGCCACCTCATTGGCCTTTCCTAATAATAATAATTTCTGGTAATCCTTGCTCTCTGGATACATTTCAGTTCAAAAAAAATTTCTACCTCATTCCCATCACTGTTGGGTGAAAGCATTCTCCCTTAAGCTCTGCTGATCGAGAAAAATATATTTATCAATCTTTTTCCATAGGTCATTGCTTTCACCTACCCGTGGGAACTTTATCACGTTTATTCCAAATCCTACTTAGGATACTTCTTTTCTTAGTTCTTTCCTAATCTTAGGATAATCTCAGCCTTTATAGGTTCAATCCATACTTCCTCAGGGTTTCATACATGCCTCATCTGGCATTATTGTTACCATGTCATACATTCCTTACCAAACTTCAATGTTGAAGTTCGGAATATTACCTTTTTTCCTTGTAAGGTTTCATAAGTCATCCTCATCATTCCTCCTGTATTTTCTGGGTACAGGGTATATCAAAATGTCATTGATCAATACTCTAATAATTCTATCTATGTTCTTTCCAGAACTCTTTTTAATAATCCTTACCAGTCATTGTTGCCTTAGCAAGTCCAACTCATATCATCTGAATTCATAATGTCGTTATTAGGGTTAATGCCATCCCTTGTGCATTCCCCAGGGTTCATCTTAATTTATGGATATCCTATCCTTAATTCAACTGCCAAGGAATTCTTGCATCCTATACTTGGCAATCAAATCCTGTATCCTTAATAAGGGTCTCTTTTCAATCATTCTCATTTGATAATCGATCGGTGGCTTAATGCTAACCTCTTCTTTCAGATAGTTGTCAGCCTATTTGACCTTCCAAAAGACAATGTATGTCTATCTGCTCTCTTACAGAACTTGGTAATGGTAGCAAGGATGTTCTGGAAGATATTGATCGAGTTCAACGTGAATCTTTTAGTATTTATCGTTTTTCTCAAAGGTACTTGCCTTAGACAAAATTTCTACAACATACTGATCCATCTCTGACCATTTCTATACTCTCTTCATAAACCTTCATTGTTTACTTCCCTTGGTCATAATATATTCATGGTATTCATGATACCCTAACATCTTACATCTCAAGTCATTATACTTCCATTTTTACTCGTAATCTTGGGCAATCATATACACATGAATCACTTTAGTACGGGTGACCCCATTCCAAAAAGTCTAGTAAATTCCCAATCCAAACATGGGTTGCAAAGGGTTCAGTAGAAGATTCCTACGATCTCATTAATATTTCCTTTATATCAAAAGCCCTTGCAGTCGGCGCTTACTTAGAAGCAACCCTGCTTTGTCCTTTCATTGCTGGTCTAGTCACTTGATAATCCTTTGTGACCTGGCCTCAACTGGCCATGCTAAAGTATGTGAGTTTAGGGGTCGGCTAATAGCATTACTTTTCTAGCAATTGCTGGCATAGTGCCTTCTACTTTGATACCTTTTGATCTTTTCAAAACTTTACTCCATATAAGTCTCAATCGACTTCTCGGTACCATCTCCGGTCACCTTTCCTTTACTTTTATTCTTTCAGCTATTCTTATCAATTTCACGTGCCACAAAATCTTAACACTTCTGGCATAACAACCTTTTCATTTAAGTCAATCCCGGAATTTCTCAGACCGGCTTGTTTCTTAATTACATTTCCCCCTTTTTTTCCCGTCAAATCTCAACTTCATAATTTTATCCCTACGTTCAACTGTAATAATCGGGGTCTGTCTACCAACCTGTATAGCGGTTACCTTATCCGATCCACAGGGTTCGCTCCAATTTCCACTCTTTCCGGTGACGTCTTCTGATAATCAGAAGGACAAGGTTTGCCAAATTTGTTGAAGTTCTTCCAAGAATCAGGGAATTTCAATCAATCTATCCACCCACTGGTAACATTAAGAAGATCCATTTCGATACCCGAAGAATATTTCTAGGAACATCCAAGCGGTGGAACCATAAACAGTTATATTAACGAAATGATTGCCATAAAGTTGGGAGTTTAACCATTGGGAATAAACCAAATATATATACCTCCCCTAGAAGGGAAAATCAAAGTATCCAAACTGAAACATACCACATCTTCCCGGTACATAATCGTCCTAATAGGCGATACTACCGAATACTAGTCTACCTAACATATAGTCTCAGAAGAAACACTACCGTCGGAGTTAGTCACCTCACAAAATTGGCACTATCAAGGCCATCCGAATCTGGTAAACCGTGCTGTCCAACTATATTCGAAGTTACCCTACCATGTTGCACAAGCACAGCACCTAAACCTGTACGAGGTGCATCCTAATAAATTTCCAAAATTCTCCTTCCTCCATTAGATAACGCCAATGCTGGGTCGTCATCAATTTTATCTTTAACTCCAGGGAGATTTTCCCCCATTTATCTTGTACATTCAAACTTTTAGTCTTACAATTAAGTCTGGTTACGGGACAACACTCTTTGTAAAGTCCTGAGCAGATCTTTGGTAATACCTCGTGAATCTTATGAAATTTCTCACCTTTGCCAGTGTGGTTGGCCTTTCTCCATTTGAAACTGTCTTTAACTTGGTGGGGTCGATCAATCACTACTTCCTATTGCTCATATGTCCTATTATCTGGACTTCATTTTGCCAAAACTCTTACTTCGAGAACATGGCCTACACCTGTTCTTTCAGGTTTCATCTACAAGCATTCTCAATTATATCTCAACCACTGCTTGCCTTACCTAATCCATTTATGATTCAGTGTCGGAATAAACTTAAAGTAACTACCATAATCCATTCAAGGAAAAGAAAGAATTTAATATTCCTCTGAATCACATGCATCTAATATTTCTGGTTCATCATTCCACTGAGTTAAAATAACCTTATACTTAGGCTCTGACAGTAGTCTCGTTACGAGTTTATCACAGACTCATTGGTCTCTTCTTGTAGGTTCTGAGATCATTGTCTCGCTTACTACTTCCTTATGTACTTTATCCAATCATACCATCACCTTCCAATGTCTTTATTTTCTAAGTTGATCCATTCATAAAATGAACATTTCCCTGAACCAAACCACGTCACCAATCTCAGTTTTGACTTTATAAATTATAACCTATGAAATCTGCCTTCTCATGGCGAATTATCATTAACAATGATCACACTAATCCCTTTATCAATGATATGGCACTTGATGCCTCTATCCCAACTGCTCCTGGAGACTATGCTCCATGTCCTCTATCGTTGTCTTTGATAATCATGTACCACTCTAACACTTTTCTCATTAATATGAAGGTCTCTAATGATTCTCATCTATTCCCGTATAAGATCTCAAGTAATTCTTCCAATCCGTCTTACTTGCTGGTACTACCTCCAGTAGTCCAGCCACGAATCCAACATGAATCTTCAATTCTCTTGCTAATAGCTTAGTTCTTTATGCCCACTTTTCTGAGCACTATACCTTAATCATCTCAATCTTTCTGGCTACAGCCCTCATTCCTCGAGGGTAAGCTCCTTATCCTAACAGGATTTTCCTTATCTGCTGGAACCTCTTCCGGGTCTCCAGTAGGGTACTCTATTGAATTTACCCGTTGATCTTCAACATATAATAAAGCATCATCGCGCTGCTGCTCGTATGCCTCAAGGTCTGTTGCCTTACTTGTCGATGCGATATCGAGCTAAGTTACTATCATGATACTTAATAGTTCCCATAAGGGTTTTATAGGTCATCACTACATTAAGTAGTCCGACTATGAACTTGGCAAGAGTTCGTATTATCTTAGTGAATTTATTGTTTTAACGTCGCCTCATCTCTGGGGTTTATAACGTACGCTCTGATACCACTTCTGTAACACCCCCAGATCCGGGGTCCGGGATCCGGTGGTTACGGTTTCCAATTCTGTCCACAACAATTGAACTTTCCTTAACATAAAATAAATTACATCTCTATGACCCAACACAACAATATAAAACACACCCGTTATAGTCCCAGAGATGAAATCAAAGTAACAATCAAATTTTTATTAATCACATTATGAGTTCTTACAATCCGAAAGAATTTCAATATAAATACATACTCTTTGCCATCCATTTACATAAGTCATACTAGACCATATACTTGGAACTGAAAGAATAAATCTATCATACCAATAGCTTCTTCTTTAGCTCTGGTAGTCTCATCGTCCTCGCCTGCGTCGAGTGCGCCTTGTGCGAGTCATCTGGTCTAGCTGTTGTTGTGATATAATAATAAAGCAAGGGTGAGCAATAGCCCACCAACAATAATATATAACTGAACGATAATATATAACAGTTCAAAAGTATCTTTCAAACCATATGCCATGCATTTACGGAAATGATGCCGGTATAATATGAACGATGAAGTTACAAGGTAACTTAAAGTATTTGTTTGTAGAAATATCTGCTACATCAAAAGTAAGTGAGATATTCTCATTGTCATTACAAAGAGGAACTTGCATGAAAAGATTGCAATTCCAGTTATGAACACTTTTCCAGCTCTGCCAACAGTAATCATGTTGCAGGAAATAAATAAGTTTGGATGATGAACCAATGATGGAGTATTCACCGCGCCTGCTGTTCCAATCTTGATGATCAGTCGAGATCGTACAGCTCAAATTAGATTTACTACCGGTAGAAGGAAGAACTGACGGCTTTACTTGTCTACCGCCTTACTAGCTCTCCCCGGCCAACGGTTGGGCCAAAGGGGATGGACCGGCGCTACTCGGCCTCTTACACGACTCCTAGTTCAATTAGAATTCATGATTCTGAATGTAACGTTCGTCCCCCTTTCCCCAAGTATAATACTTGTTGATAAGACTCTACAAAGTAGTCGTATCTAGTTGGAAAGGAAAATTCACCAATAACTTCCAAGCTATTGCTTGGTAACGAATATTAACTTGTTCCAACAATCTTACCCCTCGAAAGATGAGAAGGTACACAACGACTTAATAAGTCAATAGCACCCGCATTGCGAGTGAAGAGAATAATTTATGACCGGGAAGTCGACAAGATAAATAACATTTTCCAAGTAAGGTTTCCTTATTATTAGGGAGGTAGAATCAAAGAAGAATGATGTCTGAGAACCTTTCTTGATATAAGATTAATAATAATATGACTCCGAGATATTTTCCGTAATAATCGAAGAAGATAAACCTTATTGAGGTTATCCTAAGTATGGAATAAATATTCAGAGAATATTTATTGAATTAAAATATTTAAAGAATATTTAGGAATATGAAAGAATATCATTAATCAGAGTATTTCTCCAAATAATCCTTGAAGAAACATCAAGAGAATATTTATTGAATAAATAAATATTTAAATGAATATTCAAAATAATATTCATTAATTAATAAGGAATTTAAATGAATATTCAAAAAAGTAATATTCATTTAATGAATAATATTCTAAATGAATATCAAGTAATATTCATTTAGTAATCCAAGCTTTAAAGGAATATTCGAGATAATATTCTATAAATAAATCAAGATTCAGATGAATATTAGAATAATATTCATCAAGTAATTAATATCTTAAATGAATATTCAAAAGTAATATTCATTTAATAAAATAATATTCTAAATGGATATTCAAATAATTTTCATTTAGTAGTCCAATCTTTAGAAGAATATTCGGAATAATAATCGATAATCTATTTGACTTTGAATGAATATTGAAAAATATTATTCGTCGAATGGTTACGTTCAAATAATTATTTGAAGTAAGGATCGTTAAATAAATAATCTCGAACGAATATTCAAATAATATTCGTCGCCCAAATAATGGAAAATATTTACTTAAATATTTTCCTCCGAGGTGATCTCGATATATCAAGAAATATTGACTCCCGGTCTATATTTGACGAATAAGATGTATACGCCCTTCTATGAGGGTCTTACAATAACCGGCTTATAATTGATACGTTAGTTATCTAATTTATAAGCCAATAAACAATCAGGGAACAATCATAACGATATAACTTGAAAGTAGGCATGCATGCTATGGCATATGTATAACAGAAAACATATATATATATATATATATATATATATATATATATATATATATATTCAATCACAACAACAGCCTAAAAGAAGGGAATTGAAACTTGCCTGGTAGTCGAGTACGATAAGGGGTAGTGGTAGCGGGTCCCGGATCAGCTTGGTGATCTATAAATAGCCAAGACATTCGGGATTAATCACTTAAAACTTTAAAGGTTAAGTTATACTTAAATCGAAACACGTTCTCGAGTTATCTCGTTATACCCGTTTTAGTGGATTTCTTTTATCATCGATCCGACCCGACATTCGTTCGTTAATACGACATGTCACTGTACTTACACTTGGTATATACTGAAGTCATGTAAGTTTTAAGGTCGATCATTTACGAACCAAGAGTATACCTCGAGATTTATCGCCCGTTTTCTAAGTACTTAACCAAGTTTATAACCAAGTATGCTTTTAGGGGTTCGCTCGCGTTTAACCTTGATTCGAACATTTTTATAAAATCGGAAAACGATCCCTTCGATATGTGGTTTTCTCTCACACCTTCCTTTTTACCTCTAATATTTAATTATCAAGATTCTCCACTGATTTCGTAGTATTAAAGGAATCCAATTTCAGTTACGAACTTGCAATTACGGTTTCGAACCACTTTTAGTAAATTGGCTATAATTCCTAAACCGTAAGTCCATTTCACATGATCTTTATATCAAATCGAAGCTTATAACATCATCTACCTTAACATGGCAGAATATAAAGCTAGGCCGTGAGCTAAAGCTACTGTGATGCACGGTTTTCAAGGTTTAACGAAAATCGGGCATTACGACGGCTATAAATCGGATATTTCCAAATTCCAAACTTTCCAATAATCATAGTTTCCACCCCAAACAACATATACATGTTATGCAACCATGAACTAAGGCCAAACAATGCCTTTCCATTCATCTAAAACATTTTAACATTTAACAAAGCCCAATCATGTCTCTAAGGTAACATACATGCATAATATCACTAAAACTCACTTAAAACTCATGATCCATCAAGAACATGCTTAAACTCAAAACAAGATCTAGGGTTTCAAGTTGTTATACCTTCTGGGAGTATGAACTAGCCTTAAAAAGCTTGGTATAGTCCTTAGGAGTGTTTAAGCTTGCTAGATCAACCAAAGAAATCAAAGAAAACAAGATTAGTTCATGAAGAACACTATTCACCCTCATCTTGGATGATTTATTTGAAAATGGAAACAAGGGAGTTTGAAGCTAATATTTTTAGGAGATCATTTTTATGAAATGTAATACTCACCATAAAAATTTGGAGATCAAACAATGGTTGGAAGTTGGATTTTGAAATCTCAAAACTTCAAAAATTCGAAGTGGGTTTTTCAAGGGGAAAAACAGAGCGATTTTGTCGAATTTATTTGACCACTCAAACGATCTTCAAAAATTATGAAATTAAATCCACAACTTCATCTTGATGTGTAGAAGCTTCGTGAATTTTTTCATGATTTTTAAATGAGTAGAACTGGGCGAAAAAAAATCGTAAAGATCCCCCTGTCCTGGAAAACCAAACTGATGGAAATGGGGGAGAAAGAGTATTTGCTTGGTTGCCTTGGTTTGCTCTCATCCAAATGAATTATTGTGATAATATCTTGTATAAATTGCCTTTATTAAAGTGGTGATGCAATGGATGAGGTGTTTGGAGAGACAAGTGTTGATGATTTGGTGGTAAGATGATAAAGTGTTGCTAAGTACTAGTTAGCTTTCTAATCTTGCTAGTTGGTATTGTAACTAGCTTGGTTACTTTGATCTTATCTTGCTTAAAGTGACTATGTCACCTTCCACTAGCTAATCACACCCCTTGGTTCTCTGCTTGTCTTTTTGTCCGGTTATTGCTCAATTTCATTTGATCGTTCATAGGAATATCTCAAAGGTTTCTAGTTAGGGTTTTACCGAAAACCTTCTTAACAATTATAATACCATTCTCCATCTTTCTTAATACTTCTCGAATTTAAATTCCTTAAATCCATTAAATAAATCCTCAAGTCTTGCAGTGTCCAGGGAAATCTCGGAGAAAAATAAAAGTGCTATTTTTCTGAATCCGATGTCGTTTACATACACTTATTTTCCCCCTGGATCACTAATACGAACTCGGAAATTCGTTCCGAATACTTCTAGATAGTGTCGTCTAATAATATTCTCAATTACACCAAAATCACTATTCATCCTTATTCTTTACTTATTCATCTTGGGTTGTACAATTGTCCGTATTCTCTTTCGATCGTTCCTTAACCTTTTTACGGAACCACTGGATTAATCGCTATCGATCTAGATGACATGATAATATTCTTCTGCTTGGAATTGCCATATCTTATTCCCTTAGGAGATAGATTATTCTTACCTATGTTGTCACCCTTTAGCATTCTTCAAGACATAGAAATAATAAAATCGAATTCCATTTATTCTTTTAAAATATCAACTATTACATTGTAGCCGTAGCCACTATTCATTCTTACATCATTAAATAAATAAAAATTTTAATTCTACCCAAAATTTGGGTTCTTACATCAAAGCTATATGTTTAACACACAAAACATAGATCCGTGTGTTTGGTAGAAGAATCGTGAGTTTTCATTTTCTAGATCTACTTTTCTAAAATTCTAGAAAAGTGAGCTTTAATTCGTTTGTAGTGAAAACTCATCCGAAAAAAATTATTATTTAAATACTCCAGGTGTTATTATTTAGCTTGGGTGTATTTTAATTAATTTTTTTGAATTAATCTGGGTACTTTGATATTTGGTGTTCTTGAGTGTTCATCATTTGTTCTTATTAAAGAAGACAACCCAACAACTTTTTGATTTCCTTCTCAAAAAGATAAAAAGTAAAAAAAAAAAGGTGCTTTTGGACTTTTGATGTGCATTATTCACGGAAGAAAGCATAGCAGAACATACTTAGTACCTATCACGTGGGTTAGGTAATTTAGGTGAGTAAAGCCTCAAAAGTCAAAAAGGTGTTAAAGAGATAATATTGTTTATTCAATATTAAAGTGATCTGCAGCAAAGTTATTCCAAGGACAAAAATTCTACATAGAGTTTCTACTTGAGATTTTCTACATAGAAATTCGACTTGGATAATTTCTACTTGGTGAAGTTCGACTTGAACAAAAATTTCTACTTAGAGAAATTTCGACTTAGGCAGAAGTTCTACATATATATTCTACATAGCCGAGTCTTGGGTACTTAGAAACTTTTGCTGACCAGAATTGAAATGGCTCCTAAAAATACATTCAAGATCCCAATGTTCAACCGAGATCACTATGAAGAATGGGTTTTCAGAATGAGACTCTACTTAGAGACAGTTAACCCTGAATATCTGGAAGTCCTTGACAAGGGTAAATTTGTTCCAATGGTGATTATTCCTGAGCATACGGAAGGAAAGGAGGTTATACCACCTCGGTCTGAGCCTAAAAAGGCATCGGAGTTTTCAGATGTTGACAAGGAGCAAATAGCTTATGATACTTCCGTACGACAAACCTTGATGGAATCCCTTGATCATGAAATGTTCAACATAGTCAAAGGTCTGAATACAGCAAAGAAGATTTGGGACAAGATAGAAGTTGTCATGGAAGGATCTGCAGAGGTTAGAAGCAACAAGACACTCATACTCAAGATGGAGTATGACACCTTCAGAATAAGAAAAGGAGAAGGCATAACAGACGTCTATCTAAGATTCAGTCAGTTGGTATTGGATTTGAATCTGAGAGGTATAACTCTCCCCATGGTTGAGACCAATACGAGATATCTGAGGAACCAGCCAAAGAGCATTGAACATAGGGTCTACGCTGTAAGAGAAACCAGAGATTTGCATACAACTTCTCTGGAAGAATATTATGGAATACTAAAGACCTATGAGCTGGAGACACTTCAAGATCAAGCATGGGACAATGATTCAAAAGGAAAAGAAACTGCATCAGGATTAGTTGCTGATGAGGAAGAGTCTAAGAAGGCAATAGTTACAGAAAAGTCTAAATCATCACCTGCACCACATCAAGTTAATAATGATGACGAGTGCACATCTAACAGTGATGATGACTACTTCACCCAAGAGGAGCTGGACAACATGGACGATAGTGTCGTGGCATACATGGCAAGGAAGTTCAGCAACATGAGATTCAGAAAGAGCAACTGACCTCAGAGAAATTCTTCATCTTACTATCGGGTTGCTAGTGGTGGTGGTAATTCGTCAGGCTACAAAGGTAAAGGCAAGAGTACCAGCTACAAATCTCCTTTGGATTTCAAAATGAAGTTCAAATGCTATAACTGTGGTGAAGCTGGACATTTTGCTACAGACTGCAAAAAGCCTAAAAAGACTTATCCAAAAGAGACATATGAAGCCCTCAAAAGCAAGTATGAATCGCTGGTGAAGGAAAGACATGGAAAAAGAGCTTTATTAGTAACAGAAGGAAGAGCTTGGGATGATTCAGATGAGGAAGATGTTACTCATGTAGCAAACTTTGCCCTCATGGCTGAGACATCAGAGGAACCAGAGGTACCCGTTATAACCTTTAAAGTAGAAATGTCCATTGATGAGTATAAGGAACAGAACGGGGCTCTTAGTGAAGATATCTATATGTTGTGCAAAAGCCTAGACACTTCTCAAAAGGAACAGAAAACACTTGTCGCCAAAAGCAGAATGCTTGAGGCAAAAGTGGAAGAGTTAGAGGATGCTTGCACTGTAGATACTTCCCTAAGAGACTTTATTAAATCTTTGGAACACAAGCTCATCCTTAAAGGAGAAATAGAAGCATGTCTTAGGAACGACCTAGCTGAGTTAGAAACTAAATGCGAAGCTTACAAACTAGCTACTAGTAAAGTGTATGTAGATAACGGCACATTTAAGACGATAACTGGAATAGGTATAGGACTTGACTATTCTAACTTATCTAAGAAAGAAGGAAAGATACCTATCGACACTAGTTCCAGTGACCTTAAAAAGGAAATTCCTAGCCCTCTTAAATCAGCTGTCAAACCTATCTTCAAACACCTTGTTCCTCGATTAGAAGAAGAGACTGAATTAATAGCTAGATATGAGATTGAGATGGAAGATCTCCAGAAAGCACAACCTATAACTCCTATCAAACAAGTTAAAATCAATTGCCCTAGAGATGAATCTAGAGCAGGATTAGGAGCTAAGGCTGTTAAACAACAAGGTAAGAAAGAAAAAGGCATAAAAGAGGTTAAGGCTGAATGAATAAAGAAAGCATGTTATCACTGTAAATCTACTGAACATCTTTCTTATGCATGTAAAGCTAACATAAATGTTCCTGCTGCACATGCCATGCCTGCCACACATACAATGAATAATCTGCATCAGAATCATGCACAGTGTGGTCAACCTAATTGTATGCCATGCACTTTTAACATCATGCAAACTTTTGTGAATTTAATGAATGTATCTAGCCAATCATGCTCAAATACTGCTGCTAGTTCAAACATTAAAAAGAAGAATGTGAGAGCCAAGACTGTTAGTCCTCCTAAATTTAGGAGTGACAAACCTTCTCCTAAGACTGACAAATCTGTCAAGTCTGAGAAAGGAAAGGAGAAAGTCGAAAGCTCTAGTAATGTTAAGAAAAGTGCATCTCCTGTTGTTAAATCTGTTGATTCTCGATCTTATAGAAAATCCGGGCCCAATCAAAGTTGGGTTCCGAAGAACGTCTAATCAATCTGTCAATGCAGGGCATTAAGCAGAATAGAAGTAAAGTTATATGGGTGCTAGACAGTGGAGCATCGAGGCATATGACTGGAAACAAGTCCCTGCTTACAGAGTTAGTTATGAAGGCTGGCCCTTATGTTACCTTTGGAGATGACAGCATAGGTGTGACAAAGGGATATGGCAAACTGAAGACAGGTAATGTCATCATTGAAGATATTTCCTATGTTGAGGGACTGAAGCACAATCTGTTGAGTATCAGTCAATTCTGTGACAAAGGTTACGAAATTGTCTTCAACAAGAGAGGTGTATCAATTACTCACATCAAGGAAGGCTCATTGGCTTTGAGAGGAGTTCGAAAGGCAGATCTTTTTGTTGCGGACATGGATTCAGCAAATCAGAATGAGGTCACCTGTTTCTACAGCAAAGCTTCGGATGATGAAAGCTGTTTATGGCACAAAAAGCTATTTCACTTAAACTTCAAAACGATGAATGCTCTCGCGAGACGAGAATTGGTGAGAGATCTACCTCAAATGGAGTTCGCTCCGAAAGGACTCTGTGAAGCTTGTGAAATGGGAAAGTCGAAGCGAGCATCGCATAAAAGCAAAGAAATTTCTAGTATTACTGAGCCTCTACAACTTCTTCATATGGATTTGTTTGGCCCAGTGAATGTCTTATCTTTGTCTAGGAAAGGATATGCATTGGTAATCGTGGATGACTTCTCCAAGTATACATGGGTATTGTTCGCAATGACGAAAGACGAAGTACCTTTCCTAATCATTGATCACATCACTCAAATTGAGAATGTTTCAACACTTACTGTGAAGACGATTAGATCAGACAATGGCACTGAATTCAAAAACGCAGTGCTGAATGACTTCTGTGTATCTAAGGGAATACGTCATCAGTATTCAGCCCCGAGAACTCCACAGCAAAATGGAGTAGTTGAAAGGAAGAATAGAACTTTGGTTGAAGCAGCAAGAACTTTGTTGTATGATTCGAAACTTCCTCTGTACTTCTGGGCAGAAGCAGTGAGTACCGCGTGTTACACTCAAAATAGAACCTTGATCATAAAAGATAAAGAAAAGACACCATGTGAGCTAATGAACAACAGAAGACCAACAATCAAATACTTTCATGTCTTTGGAGCAAAATGCTATGTACTTATAGATGATGAAAATCTAGGCAAGTTTGCAGCAAAAGCTCATGAAGGAATCTTTGTTGGTTACTCCACAGATGTGGTGGCAGCTTATAGGGTGTTCTTAGTGAATGATCGAAAAGTGACTGAAAGCTACAACGTCAGATTCGATGATACCAAACTCCCATCAATTTCTAGAGATTCTAGTGAACCTGAGTCCCTAAAATTTCAGAATCTGGACTTAGATGAACTTGAAGATGAACCTGAGTTAGTTGTCCCATTAAATGTCCCAAGGGTATGTGAAGAACCTGAGTCTAGTGAACAATCTAATTCTACAAGATCAGAAGAGACTTCTTCAGCACGTACCGGCAACAACTCAGGGGGAGTAAATAGCAGCTCAAGGACAACTGTTCAAGGCTCGAGACGAGTTGACACTAGTTCTGTAGGAGCTGGCACTAACTCAGGGGGAGTTAGTGAAGATAATCAAAGTAGTCAACACCACAACTCAGAAAGTCAAGCTGAATCATCAAGACAATTTCCAAGAGAACGGGTATGGAATAGAGACCATCCGTTTGAATTAATTATTGGTGATCCAGATGCTGGTGTGACTACTAGAAGAACTGCAAGAGCTGACCTGGCTAATATTTGCTTATATTCTGGGTTCTTATCCAAGCTTGAACCTAAAGAAATAGAAGAAGCTCTTGGTGATGCTGATTGGGTGATTGCAATGCAAGAGGAACTCAATTAGTTTGAAAGGCAGAAAGTTTGGAAACTGGTACCCCGACCAAAGAACATATCAGTAATTGGAGCTAGGTGGGTATTCAGAAATAAACTAGATGAAAACGGACTTGTAACACGAAACAAGACTCCTTTGGTTGCAAAAGGTTATTCTTAGCGAGAAGGAATTGATTATGATGAGACCTATGCACCGGTTGCAAGACTTGAGGCAGTCAGGATGTTCTTGGCATTTGCAGCACATAAGAACTTCAAGGTTTTTCAGATGGATGTGAAAAGTGCCTTCCTGAACGGAGAGTTAGAAGAAAAAGTGTATCTGGAACAGCCGCCTGGCTTCATCGATCCAGAACTTGTAGATTTTGTGTATCTTCTCTTCAAATCTGTCTATGGCCTCAAGCAATCCCCAAGGCGATGGTATGAAACCCTATCCTTATTCTTAATTGAAAATGGTTTTACTAGGGGAGTAATTGATAAAACATTGTTCTATAAAAATGTAAAGAATGATTTAATACTTGTTCAAGTCTATGTGGACGATATTATTTTTGGGTCATCTAATGAGCGCTTGTGCGAGAAATTTGCTAAGCTAATGCAGGAAAAATATGAGATGAGCATGATGGGAGAGCTGTCCTTCTTCCTTGGATTACAGATCAGTCAGAGAAAAGATGGTATCTTTATCTGTCAATCCAAGTACGTCAGAGATTTACTCAAGAAGTACAATCTAGAAGATGCATCAGCAGCTAAGACTCCCATGGCAACAGCCACGAAGCTTGATGAAGACAAATCAGGTAAATCAGTTGACATCACAAGCTATCGAGGTATGATTGGCTCACTTCTCTATTTAACTACAAGTAGACCCGATATAATGTTCGCAACTTGTTTATGTGCAAGGTTCCAAGCGGATCCTAGAGAATCACATCTCGTAACCGTTAAAAGAATTTTTATGTATCTCAAGGGCACACCAAATCTAGGGATTTGGTACCCAAGAGATACAGGTTTTAATCTAATTGGCTATTCGGATTCAGACTATGCAGGTTGCAGGATTGATAGGAAAAGCACATCTGGTGCTTGTCAATTTCTTCGCAGAAGATTGGTGTCCTGGCAAAGTAAAAAGCAACATACAGTATCTACTTCTACTGCTGAAGCTGAGTACATTGCTGCTGGAAGCTGTGTAGCTCAAATACTGTGGATGAGGAACCAATTGAAGGATTATGGCATGGAGCACAAGAAAATTCCAATTATGTGTGACAACACAAGTGCCATTGCCATAACCAACAATCCTGTAGATCACTCAAGAACCAAGCACATCGACATCAGGTATCACTTCATAAGAGAACATGTCGAGGAGGGGAATGTGGAGCTACATTTTGTGCCCACAATGCAACAAATTGCAGATATATTCACCAAACCTCTTGATGAAGTAACATTCAATAGATTGGTTGGTGAATTGGAATGCTTAACACAAGTTAGTAAAGCTTCCTATCTGTAAAATCCTAATTTTTTTAAGCTATTTAATCATTATGTGCTTAGACTTTAAAATGCCTAATTAATGATTGTTATAGGTTGCATATAGTGTTATTTTACATGAATTCATTGTGGTTTAAGTGTATTTAATAGTACAAATCTTTGAATTTATGCTTGTTAGATTGCATGATCATAGGGGGGGTTAAATTCATAATATTCTAAATTTTGCATGATTTTTTGATGAATTTACCTATGTTTTTCATGTAATTAGAGGTCTTAGAATTATCAAGGAATGTTTTACTTATGTCACTTATTAAAAATCATTGAATTGATATTTATATTAATTTGGAAATTTAATTGTTGAGAAATCTAAGTATCTTCAAAATTTCGAGTTAGTTTCTATCTCGAAACTCATCTAGAAATTCGACTTGGATTTCGATTTGAGCTTCCGGAGTGAAGTTTTGAAAATTCTAAGTCTGGGAAGATTTTCGAGTTAGTGTATATCTCGAACTTCATCTCGAAACTCGACTTAGGGTTCGAGTTCGAGTTACCAGTGTGCCTAGTTCCATCTTCAAAATATTCGAGATAAGGTCTATCTCGAACTTTATCTCGAAGTTTGAGATGAGGTTTCACTTGAGGGGTTATTTTGAAAAGATCCAATTCTGAGAATAACTTCGAGTTAATCTCTATCTCGAAACTCATCTCGAATTTTGACTTGATGTTCGAGATAGAATTCTCAGTTGGTTACAGGGATTTTTCGAGTTAACTCCTAACTGGAAACTTATTTCGAATTTCGACTTGAAGTTCGAGATAGGCTTCCCTAGTAGTTTTTGCTGCTTACATGGTTCAAGTGTGTTTGTTCGAGTTAGCATCTATCTCGAACTTCATCTCGAAGTTCGACTTAATGTTCGAGATAATGTTCGACTTAGGTCTTCCCTGTATGTACTTAGTGTTTCACTCTTCTTAAAAGGGTCACTTTTTTCATTTCACAATCATGTCTATATATACATCTCTAACTCGATGATTCTCTCACTTTTACCTAATTTCACTTTTACAGCAGCCTCCACACAAAAACAAGGCGATTTCAAAATCACAAACCATTATTCGTTGTTTTTGTGATTAAACTCATACAGACCACGAATTACTGCCAATTTTAGTCTACTATTATCTGTGTGTGATCATTAATCTCTGTGTTTGTGTGTTTTGTAACTGTTCATATACACACGCATATATATACACACGAACATCAAGTGTTTGTGTGTTTGTGTAACTGTTCATACACAAGATTTCCCGATTCTATATATATATACACACACGATTTCACTGGTATACACACATGCATATACATCTCCATTGACTATTACAGATTTAGTAATTGGCTATTGTTTATATCCCGTAGTTTAATTTCTCAGAGTGACTTTTGGTCTTCTCGATAAATTAAAAGGGCTATAACTTTGGATTCTTTAATTGCTTGTTTTTTCAAAAACAAAAAATATCATATTTATTAAGGAAAAACATTTAATTAAAATGGCTCACCAATTTTCACTTGCCAAAAATAATTTTTATAACATCTCTACGGAAATTGGTGATCAACTCCCGCGCTTTAAGTTTTTGGTACGATTTCTTAATTTGTACTCCAAGGCTAGCTTCGTTTTTACTGCTAAACCCACACTGGTACATGATGCTTTACAGCAATTATGGACTAGTGCGGTTACCTTTGGGAGCAAATCTACCCCCTATGGTTTCAGGTTTACCTTGGCGGGTCAAGAATATGAGGTGACAGAGGAAATTTTCAACAGGGTTCTGGAATTCCCGGTCAAAGATGTTTATGATCCCGAACCTACAGCGGCAGAACGCCTCACATTCTTTGAAGAAATAGGATGTTATCCTCCGACTGGCTGGATCACTGGAAATGTCCAGAAACAATTCTTTCATGTGGAATGGAATTACTTTTTCGAGGCCATCACAAGATGTTTTCGGGCACGCGAAAGAGATTATCATCAGATTCCAATTCCCATGCAAATCTTTGGAGTTGCCCTAGCATGAGAACTGGATATCAATTATGGACGCATAGTTCTCTTCGAGATAGTGGCTTCCATGGGATCTCCTGCAAGCAGAGACCTTACTACAACTGATGTTGTATGCTGGTATCCTCGTTTCTTACAAATGCTTATTAATCATTTAGTACCGAGGGATGCTCTTGCTGTTCGACAGGGATTTGCCAGAAGTCCAACATCTGCACCGCTAGGGATGGGCACTAAGTCACTTACTACAATTGCCAATCAGGATAAACATCAAGGTAAATCGATGTCAATTCCTGACAACATTCAACTTTGGCTTACGTATGATGCAGGAGTTACTACTTTGGCGGAATCATCGCAAGTATCGTCATATGCTCAGAATCCTTCTACTCATGCTGAAGCGTTTGAAGGAATTCCTGATGAGCAAAGTGATGATGAACAAGGTAATGAAGAAGGTAATCTCTCTCTGCATACTACTCAAACCTCTTCCTATATTTCTGATTCCGTGACCCAAGAGACTGCTAGCCCGCAGGATCTATCCCAGGGTGAGAGCTATATTTCTGAGTCTGACACACAGTCTTATTCTCTTTCACCTCTGTTGACGGAAGCTAAAAGGCCAGCACCTGTAGATTTAGGAAATGATTCTGAGAGTGACCCCGAAGTGCAGCCACTTATTCGAAAGAAAGCCAAAATTTTTCATGCTGCCACTTCAAAAGCCCAGTCCAAACCTAGTGTGTCGCACTTAACCACTCCAACTCACGTGAGTGGTTCTCCCCTTGCACAGTCTACACATAGGGATTTTGGTGAGGAATTTGTACCTTTTGAAGATACTGTTGCTTCAAAAGGGCATGAAGCTTTACGAACTTCAGCAGTACCTTCACCGGTACGTACTGATGCTGCAAAGATGGTCGGTTCTGATGTTGTACAAGAACACTTTGCAGCCTCTCAGCCTGAGATTCCAACTCAGGAAACAACAGGAACAGATCCCATAACTGCAATTACTTTTCTTATCCAGTTTCTGCAGGTACTGCTTCATATTTTGGATCTATTATTGAAGACATACACGAGCGTGAGACAGGGAGTGTGTGTGAGCATTTAGGGAGAGAGGGACCTTCATTTTTAAGGCCCAAAACCGAGCACCAAATACTATCAGAACCAGTATTAGAGCGAGGTCACCTAAGCCAAACACCGTCCCTTAATATTCAAAATCTTGAAACACGTATGACATCAATGGAAGATCAAATGAGGTAGTTCGGGCAATCGATGGGGCAGTTAGGGATCAATATTGGAGATAATCAAAGGGCTCTTGATGACTACGCAGCACAAATGGCAAGTCAAGCTACAGCATTCGATGTTTTGACAAACAAGGTCAATGACTTGGGCCATGCTGGTGGTGTCTTGGGAAGCACTCTGAATGAAAGAATGGGAGCAATGGAGTCTACAATGCATATAATGGCGGTAGAGATCAGTAAAATGATGTTTGCAATCAGGAGTTTTTTGCCCCCAGAGTGTTTCGAGTCGCAATACAATCAACCTCCCCCCGATGCTGGTGCTGGTGGAGCTAGTGGAGCTGGAGCCTCCGGTTCTGGTTTTGGTGGTTCCAATGCTGGTGGCTTTGGAGAGCAAGGTGGTGTTTAGGATAACTCACCTAAGGGGGAGAGTGGAAAGGAGACGAGACAGCAGGGAGTTCAAATCGAAGAAGAAATTGAAGAACAGGCTGATCTTGTCAAAGAAATAGAAAGTGAGCCGGTTGGTCATGAAAAGGCTTTGAGGAAGAGAAAGGGTAAGGCGACGATGGTTGAGCAAGATGAACCATTCATTGACCTGAGTCATCATCAAGAAAAAGTACAGGAGGTACTTGATTCAGACTCTGACATGCAATAAATAGATCTTTGAAGGAACAAGGTGGAGGTGCTGGGATGTCTTCCGGAAAGCCTGAAGAAATTCCTGTTGATGAGGAGACTCTGAAATCTCAACAGTTAGCCTTGGAATAAGCTCAGTTCCATAAAATGAAGATGATGCAAGAACATGCTGCGTTCCTTGAAAAGAAAGTAGAGCTCAAAGGGAAGCAGTATGATCATGAACTTGCAAGGCTAGGTGATCCTCAAGTTGATTTGGACAAGAGAAGGATTGGACAAAAGTGGGATGATGCAAGGAAGATTTTGATGGGACCTTGTGCGAAAGGAGTTAACAACAAGGAGGCAGATGACTTGTTCTATAACTTGAACATGCAGAATCCACTGACTGTGAACTACATAAGTGCGTTGAAGAGCATAATTTCGAAAGTCAGGGTTGGATACAATGCGATGCTTAAGGAGTGGCAGGTTATCTTGTCTTTAGTAGAAGGTATCCCGACGTCTTTCCTGTATGTGGATGATCAATTCATCGCGAGAAGATCTGCATCAGAGTTGTTCTTGCTAGCAACAAAAATTCAATACTCTCAATCTGAGGAGCTCAGCATTCTGTATAGGGATCAGTTAATGCAGCTAGCAGAGGACAAGGGTCCAGAATTCTTAGCATATCCTGATGTTGTCCGAATGGTAGTAGATGGGAAGATGAAGAGGGTAAGTATGGAAGAAAATGATTTAATGGATCTTTCAGTGGAATCTCTCAAAGCTGTCTGTAGACAAATGATGAGTAAGGGGTTTTACTCTGAAATTAAAGAAAAATCGGTGAAGGTCATTGAAAGAATCATATTCAAGAAGAGCAATGAAATATGGAAGTGTGATATTATTGCTCCAAACCCTCTAGATAATGTGAAGGTTGAGCCGGAGCTAATGGAGAAGAAATGGAATATTCTTCAAGCAATGAAAAATGTAGATGAAGCTCTGACTCTTCCGTCTGGATCAATGGAACAAGGAGAGATAAGGGAGGCAGTTGGTGTTCCAGGAAGAGATAGTGTATACTGGATACACGCTTATGTCGATGACACAGCTGATGCCTTGGCATTCATAGACGCAGACCAGAATCAAACACTCTTGCATATGAGTAGAACATGGTTGTTACAGACTCAAGATGCGGCATTTCTGGAGAGAGTTTTATATGTGTTCAAATGGAGCGAAGTGGAGAATAAGTATGTGGAAGAAAAGTAGAGACTCATGAGTTACTTGTCTGAGGTAGTGGTGGAAAAGAAGCGGATGGAGCGAGATGCGGCTAGTGTCCACAATACTAACCGTGTCAAGGGCTACCCCAAAATGATCTATTGTCAGTTTAAAGCTGATAAAGCACATTGGAAACCTCAGCTCATAATGAAGAACTTTGAGGACATTCCAAAGATCAGGACTACTCAGGAAGTGGACAAACTCAGAAGGCTTTTCAAACATCCTTATCCAGAGCCAAAGAATCCTCTAGAAATGGAAGCAGTAAGTTTATTGAATGCTAGGTGGAAGCAGCTTCATGATCCAGTATATAAGAAAGAACAGCGGCAGAAAGAGAAGCGCAGAGAGCAGAAAGAGGAGAAGCGCCAAGTTGCTGAAGCTAGGAAGAGGAAACGGAATTAGAATTAAAGGTCAGAGTGGTGTGAACTTGAAGTTGGAAAAACTTCATGTCTTTCGGTTGCTTTAACTCACTTGAGGAAAATTCACCTCAGAGTGGATCCAATAAGGTGATATAAGTTTGACTAAAAGGTATGAAATAATCCAGGTGATAGGAATTACTCAAATGATCTTTAATTCGAAGTTCGAATTCTGTTTCTAGTTTAAGTTCTTTGTATTGTTTTCCAAGTACATTTCAATTGTAAATTATTCAAGACTTTAATGTTAGTTATCTTTTCTCGTCTCATTATTTAGTTGAGTTATCCTTCATTAATTTGAATGTCATTGTAACACTATAACTAATGTAACTCAACTAAAGGAAAAGATACTTAACTAGAAGACAATCAAGAACAAGAAGCCACAAAGAAATCAACACTAAATGAAGACAAGGTAATTGATACAATTCAACATGTTAACTATGATCAAGCCAAGAAGAAATCATTGAGAGAAGTTCAAGTCAAAGTTGTTCATGCCTCAGTGATTTGAAAAGCCAAGAATCAAGATCATAACTATCAGTATCAATAAGACCAATTGATTTCAAGTGAACAAGAAGGAAAGCAAACATTGGAAAGCCACATTACTAATTGAATATGGTAATTTATTCAAGAAGCAAAAACACTATCAAGACTAGTCACTTATGAACCAGACCAGTGCATCAAGTGTCAGGATATTGATAGCAAGTTTATGTCAGTAATAAAGATCCATGTTCAAGAGCTTGGTGAAGAATAAAGAAGACATGAAGATATCACAAGTTCAAGATGTGCATTGAAGTTTCAAGTTGAAGACCAGAATATTTTCTAAGTACTAAATATTCTAGATGACCAAGTAGAATATTTCTAAGTAGAAATTCTACTTAGAAATTCGAGATGGCTAAGTAGAAATTCTCAAGTAGAAGTTCTACTTAGAGTGCAGTTTCAACATGACACATGACATCTTCTGATTGGCAGATTTCCAAGCTTTCAAGATAAGACAAGATTTATGTGGACATCATTGGGCCACGTATATCTTAGTCTTAGAAGACTACAGGACATAGATTACATGTAGTATAAATAGAAGTACTTGTGTAATGTTTTATGAGAGCAATTCTTGAGAGAAACACATGTAAAAGAGAGAGAGTGTATTCACAGAGCTTAGTATCATTCACTACTCTCTAAACTTCTGTTATACTTTGTAATGAATGTTGTAGCAACCACTTCAAGTTATATATAAGACATATATTCCTTGAATTTGTGTGTTCGTTTATTGCATCGTATTTATTGCTTATCAAATTCGAAAAGTTGTATTCACCCCCCTTCTACAACACATTTGGACCTAACAAGTAGTAAAAGAGTATACGAAAACAACCGAGCATTCAACGCAATAGGAGATTACAAATATGAAATGAAAACTAGGAAACCCCCAAAAAGCTTGATGCTCTCCCAATGGTTCTTCTCTCTCTAAAAATCCACGCTTAGAATAATACGATACTCCCATTGATAATTAGGGCTTTCCCCCAATAGTACATAATAAACTGGGCTTCCAAGACACAAGGCTACACATCTCGTCCGAACCGGCCCTTCAGAACAATCCCAACAGCAGAAAATTAGTATTTCTCAGCTAGCCAGGGCGCGGGCGCGCTCTATACAGGCGCGGGCGCGCCTGGCCCCCTGTCCAGAATCTCGATTTTGCTCCGTTCCTCTGTTGGCTGCTGCACAATGCTCTGATATGCTCCCTGATCGACATGCTATCTCAGCTCTCGACACTTCCAGCTCTAAACCATCCAAAACATGCAATTCCACCACCTTATTCCCCAAACGATACTCTGCACACTAAAAACAAGAAAACACATCAAAAGACACTAAACACTCGGGTACAAGCGGTCAATTTAAGCCGAAATGGAACGTATTTAGTGGACATAAAGTCCACTAACACACCCCCAAACTTAAACCGATGCTTGTCCCCAAGCATAAACAGACACTAAACAATCCAATGAAGTGCAATGCATGAATGCCACTAATATGAAAATGCAAGTGATCCCCTTCAAACCAACCAAAACCAACAAGCAAGCAAATACTCAAAGAAATGCAACTAAATCCAAATAGAGCTCGCCTAAATCCCCGTATACTAACAGTACATGGACAGAAACGTGCACGCGTGTTGTGTTCATCAGAGATACCCCCAAATCAAACCAAGACCATACCTATTCTTAGCCAAACAACCACCAGGTTTAAAAACAGAATGAACGTTAGACACAAGATCCCTCCAGATACACCGCCATAGTCCACTTTAGTTGACAAGAAATCATGCTTAATTACTAACACATAAGACACATAACACTATATATATAACGCATGCTTATTTAACCGTGCAATGGATGAGACCCATAAAGGCTAATACAATAATACCCATGTAACGAGCGTTAGGTCAGTGGATCCCAGACAATAAAAGCCTAAGGTCACTAGGCACAAAGTCCCCTCGTACTTAATTGCTCGAGTATTAAAGAGCTTACCCTGGTTAATATTGCAATTACACAATTTACACGACTCCCTTTTTTTTCTTTTTCATTTTTTTTAAAAACAATCTGGAGTGAGAATTCTCATCTCCAACCCTAGACCACTCATATAAATATGAGCCGGCTACTAGCCATTTGACACCTATTTATTAATACTATTCAAAATTATCATGAATTTCTTTGTTTCCCCCAAACTTATACTTAAGTGTTCCTTCGCTTTCTAGAATCTATCAAGCATTCTAGGTTTAAACTAGGTGTTAAATTTTAGCAACCAAACAGACATGGCCGGGTCCAATATAAAAGCACTCAATGAGACTGTGATTGTGTAAAAAAAATTGTTTCTGAACAAGCAAATCAGTTTCATAAGAACTATAAAGCAACCCTCTACTCATCATTAGTGCACTCAATCAGACACCTACCTACCAGTCAGAATTAGTTCGTTCTAAGGGGTCATGGAAAATGCATGAATGCATGAATTATGCTATGCAATCTGGAATGCCAATACATGACTCACAAATAAACAATATGCATGATACATGATACACAATTTAAACAATATGCATGATAATACTACACTACATGTCCTATATGCATCTAACTACTAATCACAATCTTCATTTCCCACCCCCAAACTTAAAATCTTCAATGTCCCCATTGAAGGCAAGAAACAAAGAAAGTGCACAGAGATACCTCAATCATCAGCAGGATCACCCTCCTCGGGTGAGTCCGGTGGTGGATAAATAACTCCATATCCATACTGAGGCCAAACAACCTCAACCCCTGTAGCTAAAAATGCCGTGCCCAAAGCCTATGCCAGATCATCAGCAAAACGGCTCTGCCTCTCATCAACAGCATCTATCCGCCTAGCAAGCCTCCTGAAGTGAGACTCGGTCAAACTAGTACTCTCACTCACAACACCCCTCCGTGCTCTCGAAGGACCAGCTCTAGCCTCCTGCTACGAACGTGGTGGCACATCACCACCCAGAATGTAACCCAAGCCTCGCGGATGAGGCTCACCACCATCCCACTCAGCCAACCTAGCAATAGCCACCTTGTCTATGCAGCTAGATGGCAACTGTAACTACTCCTCTGCTGGCCAGTGAATACCCACATCTAAACACAATCGAACAACCACTGAGCCATAAGGAATTGCTGCAGTGGAACCCCCTTCTTCTAGTGGAATTTTATGTTGACAGTAAGCCGGACTAATCCCCTTGATGTCTGCAATAGTCCATCCAATGGTTGATTTGAATTCTCTAAGAACTCTCAAGAGCTTGTCTTCTTCAGAATCTGACAGGTTAGCAGCAATAATCACAGGTAAAGTAAATGACTCACCAAGAGAGGCATACCTTAAGTGATCAGGTAGTGGTTTGAGCTCTAGAGTTGGAGCTTCTTCAATGGATGGTTTCAACCGCTGATGCGACCCCTTCAATTCAGATAGACCTAAAGATTCCACTGGTCTCTCAAATTTCCTTTGCCATGGAGTAGCATCAAGAAATAGCAGTTGCTCATCTATATCATTTTCTTCCAATAAAGAATCACCAATCAGTTCTTTTTCCAATGTGTCATTCATGAGCAGATGCTCAATTTTTGATTGCACTGCCGACTCAACCAAGTCTATCTTCAAACACTCCTCTTCTTCAGTTGGAAACTTCAAAGCCTTAAAAACATTGAAGGTGACATTCTGATCCTGCACCCTCATAGTGAGTTCTCCTTTCTGCACGTCAATCAAGGTCTGACCCGTGGCCAAGAATGGTCTCCCAAGAATGATAGGGATTTTTTTATCTTCTTCAAAATCAAGTATGACGAAATCCGCTGGAAAGATAAGTTTGTCCACTTTCACCAGAACATCTTCTACAATTCCTCGAGGGTAGGTGATTGAGCGATCAGCTAACTGGAGTGACATGTTTGTAGGCTTAGGCTCCGGAAGACCAAGTTGCAAGAAAACCGAATAGGGCATGAGGTTGATGCTTGCCCCCTAAATCACACAAACACTTGTCAAAATAAACATTCCCAATGATGCACGGTATGGTAAAACTCCTCGGATCCTTCAGCTTAGGTGGCAACTTTTGTTGCAAGACAGTACTGCACTCCTCCGTCAAAGCGACGGTCTCTAACTCCTCGAGTTTCAATTTCCTCGAAAGTATGCCTTTCATGAACTTGGCATTTGTTCCAGGGCTTCAGCAAACGGTAGATTTATGTGCAACTTTTTGAACACTTCCAAGAACTTTGCAAATTGCTTATCAAACTTCTGTTTCTGAAGCCTTTTAGGGAATGGCGGAGGCAGATAAACTTCCTTGCTAGCTTCCTTACTCTCTAAACTTGTTTTCCCAGCTGACTTTTCCTTTTCTTCCTCACTTGATGCCTTCTGAATGACCGGAAGAACAGAAATTGAAGAACGAACAGAATCCTCAGGCGCGCCCGCGCCTAAGGTTACGCGCCCGCGCCCCAATTCACTGTTCACAGAATTCTCAAGCTCTTCGTTAAGCTGATTTTTGACCTCCAGATCGTCTGTAACCTTTCCAGAACGCAACATAACAGCATGAATCTTTTCCTTGACCTCCTTTTTACCCGGATTTGCTTCCGTGTCACTAGGTAATTGCCCTTGAGGTCTGTTCAAAAGAGCATTGGCCAGTTGGCCAATTTGGTTTTCAAGAGTTTTCAGAGATACTGCTTGACTCTTGCACATCATTCGCAATTCTTCCATCTCTGACTTCTCATTCGACTGCACATGACTTCCTTGATGTTGTTGATGAAATCCAGGTGGATTGTATGGTGGCCTTTGGGCATAGGGTTGTTGATAACCCGAATTGTTGAACTGCTTCGAACCATACTGCTGACCCTGAGATGGTTGTTGCATGGTATTCTGATTGTTGCTCCAACTGAAGTTATGATGATTCCTATTGTTGGGATGATATGTGTTAGGAGCAGGTTGTGAAGGCCTCTGATAATTGCTGACGAAATGTGCCGACTCGCTAGAAATTGCACATTGATTAGTTTCATGAGCCCCCGCACACAATTCACAAACCATGGCGACTTGTTGAACCCCCACCTTAGCTAATGAATCCACTTTCATGGATAGAGCCTGTAGCTGAGCTGCTATAGCTGTTGTGGCATCCACTCCAAGAACACCTGCAACCTTACCTTGTGGAATACGCTGGGTCGGATTCTGATACTCGTTCGCAGCCATCATTTCAATCAGGTCATAGGCCTCTTCATAGCTTTTGGCCCACAGAGCTCCTCCAGACGCTGCATCGAGCATTGCTCGAGAATCGATTAACCCATTGTAAAAACCACTGATGACATCCAATCTGGCATCCCATGATGAGGACATTTCCGAAGCATCTCCTTGTACCTTTCCCAAGCTTCACACAGTGATTCACCAGAATGCTGACTAAATTGTGTAAGAGCATTCCTCATGGCAGCAGTCTTTGCCATATGAAAGAATTTAGTCAAGAATTTTTGTGCCAGATCTTCCCATGTAGTGATGGAACCTGCTGGAAGTGAATGCAACCAGCTTTTTGCCTTGTCCCTCAAAGAGAATGGGAACAACCTTAGCTTGATAGCGTCCTCAGAAACCCCGTTGGTTTTGAAGGTGTCACAGATCTCGATGAAATCTCTGATATGCATGTTAGGATCCTCAACAGGTGAACCCCCAAACTGGACTGAGTTCTGGACCATTTGGATCGTGCCCGGCTTGATCTCAAAATTATTTGCAGCAATAGCCGGCCGCACAATACTCGACTGAATATCATTAATCTTGGGCTGAGAATATTCCTTCAACGCCTTGTTATCTGCCATTTCTTCAGTAACTTCCAACTCTTCTTCAACTTCTTCCACTAATTCCTCTTCTCGCTCCTTTCCTTCCAGATTCTCTTCACGAACTTGAGAACGAGTACGCATACACGCTAAAGATAGTACCTGAGAAACCCAAAAGTAAATAAGTGAGAAAAATGTCTGAGTCAGTGAATTTAATCCAAATTGATGATAAGAACATAAACTAAACAAAAAATGAACCGAGTCCCCGGCAGCGGCGCCAAAAACTTGTTCGCACTTATTCACGCAAGAGAACGTGGTCAACAAGTAATATATGGTAAATAGGATTCGTTCCCACAGAGACTCGAATTGTTCGTTATATTCACTTATACACCAGCTTATGATTTACACTCACTGCCAAGACAATCACAATTTTGGTTTTGATTAACTAATGATTAAATACCAACTATGACAATTACGAGAAAATAACTTAACGATTAATTTATAATAAACAAACATGGGATTTCAATTTCATTAACCACTTCATCTAGAATCTTATGCCCTTTAACCTAGCATGTGACAGAGTTGATTACTGATTAGATGCACTAAACTGATACACACCAACTTTCGTTGTGCGTATACCATCCTACTGATCATCCACAATGGATAGAAGTCAAGTAGTCACCAAATATGCGTAGTTCCTATATGTCTATAGCAATTGAACACATACCGGTTAAAAATCAAGCATCCATAAAACCACATAGTCAGTGCAAGACGGTTAGAATTACACCACAAATTAATACATGTTCTTCGCATGCAAAAACCTATGCTAGCATGAATTGTTCTAAACCCTAGATCCACTTTCGCATTCACCAGGATTAAACAAACAATTACAGGTGTTCGCGACTCACCTATAACGAATATGCGTAATCATACTAGGAAATCAATACAATCAATCACACACCAAGGCATAAAAAACATTTAATTACTAGAATTCATAGAAAAATCCATTAAAATCCCATGATAACGAGTTAGCCCATAATCGACCTAATCGCCATCATGGGTTCAAGTGTAAACATGATTGAAAAAGAGATACGATAAACCAAACAAGAGTAGTAAAAGAGTATACGAAAACAACCGAGCATTCAACGCAATAGGAGATTACAAATATGAAATGAAAACTAGGAAACCCCCAAAAAGCTTGATGCTCTCCCAATGGTTTTTCTCTCTCTAAAAATCCACGCTTAGAATAATACGATACTCCCATTGATAATTAGGGCTTTCCCCCAATAGTACATAATAAACTGGGCTTCCAAGACACAAGGCTACACATCTCGTCCGAACCGGCCCTTCAGAACAAGCCCAACAGCAGAAAATTAGTATTTCTCAGCCAGCCAGGGCGCGGGCGCGCTCTATACAGGCGCGGGCGCGCTCTATACAGGCGCGGGCGCGCCTGGCCCCCCTGTCCAGAATCTCGATTTTGCTCCGTTCCTCTGTTGGCTGCTGCACAATGCTCCGATATGCTCCCTGATCGACATGCTATTTCAGCTCTCGACACTTCCAGCTCTAAACCATCCAAAACACGCAATTCCACCATCTTATTCCCCAAACGATACTCTGCACACTAAAAACAAGAAAACACATCAAAAGACACTAAACACTCGGGTACAAGCGGTCAATTTAAGCCGAAATGGAACGTATTTAGTGGACATAAAGTCCACTAACAAAAGGTCCAAACCAGAAGAGCAACTCAAGAAGAATGCTTATAGCGGTTTTCTATCCAAAGAGGAACCAAAGAGAGTTGAACATGCTCTTCTGGATCCAGATTGGGTTTTAGCAATGCAAGAAGAGCTAAACCAGTTTGAACGAAATGAAGTATGGAAACTTGTACCCAAACCTAAAGACAAATTAGTGATTGGCACTAAGTGGGTATTCAAGAACAAGATGGATGAGAATGGCATAGTCACAAGGAATAAAGCTAGATTAGTTGCTAAAGGCTTTTGAAGAAACCTTTGCTCCAGTGGCAAGGTTAGAAGCAATAAGGATCTTCCTGGCCTATGCAGCGCATGCCAATTTCAAAGTCTATCAAATGGATGTCAAGAGTGCATTTCTGAATGGTATTCTGGAGGAGGAGGTGTATGTTAGTCAACCGTCTGGTTTTGAAGATCCAGACTTTCCAGAATATGTGTTCTTTCTACTCAAAGCACTCTATGGCCTGAAGCAAGCACCTAGAGCCTGGTATGACACACTCTCACAGTTCATTATAAAGAATCACTTCATTCGAGGTACTATTGATAAAACTCTCTTTTATAGAAATGTCAATGGCTCTATGATACTTGTCCAAATTTATGTAGATGATATAATATTTTGGTCTACAGATGAGAAACTTTGCAAGAGATTTGCCAAACTCATGCAAAGTAGATATGAAATTAGTATGATGGGCGAATTAACTTATTTTCTTGGTTTACAAGTTAAACAAGTGAATGAGGGAATTTTTATAAGTCAAACAAAATACATTTATGATCTTTTAAAAAGGTTTGATTTAGCAGATTGCTCTTCTGCAAAAACACCCATGGCCACTACCATTAAGCTTGAACTGAATACTAAGGAAAAGAAGGTGAACATGACAAGCTATAGGGGCATGGTTGGATCTCTTTTATATTAACAGCTAGTAGACCTAATATTATGTTTGCTACATGTTTATGTGCTAGATTTCAAGCTGATCCTAGGGAATCTCACTTAGTAGCTATTAAAAGGATTTTCAAATATCTCAAGGGAACACCAAACCTTGGCATTTGGTACCCTAGAGATTCTGGTTTTGATCTAATTGGTTACTCAGATGCAGATTATGCAGGTTGCAAAATGGGTAGAAAAAGTACCACAGGAACCTGTCAATTTTTGGGAAACAAGCTGGTCTCATGGTTCAGTAAGAAGCAGAACTCAGTATCTACCTCAACTGCAGAGGCTGAATACATAGCAGCTGGGAGTTGTTGTTCACAGATTCTATGGATGAGAAATCAACTACTTGACTATGGAGTTAAAGTTGAAAAGATCCCAATTTTCTGTGATAACACTAGTGCAATTGCAATATCACAGAATCCAGTGCAGCATTCTAGAACCAAACACATAGACATCAGATATTATTTCATCAGGGAGCATGTGATGAAAGGCACTATGTAACTGCATTTTGTTCCTAGTGAAAAATAGTTGGCAGACATTTTTACTAAAGCTTTGGATGAAGCAACCTTTTCAAGGTTGGTAAGTGATCTTGGTATGTTAAATTTCACATGATCATTTAAAATGTCTGTTCAATTAGTTGCAGCCAGTGAATTTCATTCTCTGGATTTTGTTTGTTTTATTTGCTTATCTGCATGATTATTCTGGAGATATCATTGTAGCATAATTAAATAAACATTTTATTGACATATATCAATTAATGATATTTTGTTAATTTTATGTCTATTTAATTGTGTGTTTATCTGATTATTGTGGATTAATTCTTGATTTACTACGTGATTATTTTTAAATCCATAATAATTAGAAGTATTAAATATGTGTATATGTGTACATAGGCTGATAGGTCTCGGTGATGAGATGTTTTTCGGCTGGTTAGGTTGTTTGGTTAGAATTATTGAGCGGTGATAAATGCATTTAATTTCTTTTCTAACCTAACCTGTCACGCTCTCACCTAACCCGCTAGTCCTTGAAACCTTATAAATGATGAGTTTTTTGTTTGTGTTTAACATCATCATTTTTCAGATATACAGAACATATACACACAATTGTTGAATATTTCGAGCTTTGATCGGAAAGATCTCTCAATCTAGCTGGTGGTTTTTAGATCGGACTTCATATTCTTGCTTTATACATCATCATTTATAAAAGCTAACCCTTGTTTCTGAATTTCCTCAAAGTTTTGAAAATGGCATTGCAGGGAAGCTTTTTAATTGCTAAAGTTAATCCTATTTCCATTCAGCAAATCGAAACCATTCTGGATGACCAATTTCGGGCTTGGACACAATTTCTGAATGAACATTCATTAATTCGCTATGCTTTAGTTAAACCAGTGCAGCTTAACCATGATGCATTGCGTGAACTATATTGCAGTGCGATTAACACTTCTGGACAGGACGAGTGTACAATCACATATCGACTGTTTGGTAGGTCGATTAGGGTCACTGAACGAGATGTTAATCGAATTCTTCATTTTCATATGGAAAATCATGTTTCTGATCCTACACCTGAACAGATTGAAATGTTCTTTCGTTTTATAAGGTACCAAGATGGCAATTTCAATACTGGTAATCTTTCTAGAACGTTTCTAACCCAGTACTGGAATTTCTTCTTTCACACTCTTAACTATGTTTTTTCCTCAGATAGAACAAATAAAGATCGAATACCTGAATTTACTCAAAAAATAGGGTATGCGGTCGCCAATAATTTGAGGATTAATTTTGGAAAAATAGTGCTTGGTCAAATCATTTTAAAGATGAAACACTTGGGAACAAGAGATGTTCATAATCAAAATGTCAAATGTCTATATCCAAGGTTTCTACAGCTAATATTAAATGATTTTTTAAATGATGAAGACAGGGCACGCTTGGAAAATGGTCAAAAGGTGGAATGTTCTTCCATGAAGACGAATGTAATTAATTACATAAGCAAAAAGAAATATATGGATGTGCCTACAGTCCTAACTGAATATCTAAAGACTGTCCCACTTCCGTTGTTACCAAGACCAGTGAGAGCAGGTATACGACAAGGTAATATTTCAATCCCTGCTATTCCAACCTCTGTATTCCCTGCTGTGTCACAGGAAATACAGTTTCTACAGCCCCTAATGGCCATCTTACCCGACCAAGAGCAGGAAATCCCACCGACTCTAACACAGGTCGAAGAGCCCATTTTACAAATACAAATAGAAACACAACAAACTCCTACACCTCAATTGTCAATTAAACGACCATCCATCAACACTTTTGAGGGAGATAGTGCCTCAGCAGCACCACATAAGGAGTTAGTTACATCAGCCGCTCTACCTCATTCTAAATGGAGTAAACCCAATGAACCTGAGGTAATGGCAACTGTTAGTGAAACAATTCTTCCTAATCCAATGAGTGAAAACGTAAATGAGGTTGAATTGACGGGAGCAACTATCTTGAGTTCCATTTTACGGAACATAAGAGTGGTTGATGATCTTTCTAAAGATCAAATGCCTTCACAGGCATCCGAGGTGGAATTACCTACCTCAATAACTGCTGGTGAATCTTCCATTTTACGGAAAGATCCATCGGTAGGTGGTTCATTTATGAACCAAGTGTCTTCACAGGCATACGAGGGAAACTTGGGTTTTGTGCCATTTAATCGATTCAAGTTTAACCTCCCAGATGAAAAATCTCTGGATCTCTTTCGAGATTTACCATTCTTTACCAGTGGTCGGCAACTCGCTTCACGCGAGGACGGAAGCTCACGAACTTTCATTGCACCATCCGTTACCTTTGAAAAAGGGGCTAGGATGATTTCATTTGCAGGTACACATATCGATGGAAGATTTGGAGGAGAGTTGAGGGAAACACGAACAGAACATGTAAGTGTAACCCAAACCACTAAACCGAGTGAATATAGAGTGTTGAGTGAAACACCTGCAGAACGTACGAGTGAGCAACCTACTCAACCACATGCACCTGTAACCAGAAAGGAATACAACAGACTCCTTACACGGGTCCAAACAATGGAGAAAGAGTTGCCAAATATCTGTAAGTCCATTGCAGAAATCAAAAATTTGCAACTTATTCAACAGGATGTATTCCAGGTTCAATTGAACACCATGGCAACCCAGTTAAATGACGCAATCAACTCCTTGGTAAAGTCATCTTCGTCTAATTTACCAATTCCACATCCTACTACTCTGGAGGATAACCCAACTGAGGGGGAGAAGTTGGATGATCATGAAAAATCTACAAGGCATAAGGGTAAAGAAAAGGTTGTTGACACGGAATTAACGTTATTTTGGGGATGGAAAAGCTAATGGGAGTATTAGTGCTATGTGAAAAGAAAGCAAGGCAAACTTGAAGATATGTTCAGTCTAGAGGAACAATTAAATTACACTTGGTTAATTTTAGAAATCTGGAAAATTTATACATATGATCCAGAATGCACTTTAATATTATTTATCTTTGTATTTTATTTTGTTGTATTAGTTGAGTTATCCTCTAGGAATTTGCTTGTTAAACCCTAACAATCAAATAGGGGGAGATTGTAAAGCATAATGTAATGTAATATGTAATAGAGACATATATAACTCAACTAGGATAAAAGATAAATAAACTTAACTCTATACAGGGATCATGAAATTTGAAGAACAAACATCAACAAGGATCAAGTTGCTGAAAGAAGTTCATTAACATGATCAAGCCTCAGTGACAAAATAAGATGTACAGATGATTCAGTTGAAAGGCCAAAAGATTCCAGTGATAAAGTTTTTATGGTTGCACAATTCTTAGCAGTGTTCTTAAAGACATGATACGAAGACCACGAGTGAATGTTAGTCCTCTGTGAACCAGACCAGTTGTACTAGGCGTCAACACTTCACAAAGAAATCAAAGTATCTAACTCAGAAAAACTGTTCAAGAGGTATGATTGAGTTTGGAGCAGTATTGATATCCTCTATTTAATTAGAAGCTGAATATTTAAGGATGTCAAATCAAGAGGAAAATGAATAGTATTCGAAATCACTATTCATATGAATAGTATCTGAAATCACTATTCACATGAATAGTAACCGAAATTACTATTCATATAAAAAGCAAAAGTATCAATCAAACTTTTGGAAGCAGGTCAAGCATTTTGAAAAACAAAAGTTCGGCATTGAAAAACAGAATTGAAAAGAAAAGGCAGAGGTGGCTGAAAAAATTCGTCAGCTGTTACGTAATTTAGTTGCATAGTGATTTTCTAGAATCTATAAATAGGCGTGTTGTATTTCATTTCAAAATACACCTCAACACCCAACCATCTCTTCTCTCTCTCTCTTATATCTTCTCTGTGTAAGCTGCTAGACAGTCCATCTAGTAGGAAAGCCGGCTTAGCCCGCTTTCAGGAAGTGTTGGGTAGAAGGTCCTCGTGCCTAAACTATCCTTAGGAGTGTTCTGTTTTGAAGCTAATCCATTGGATTAGAAGTTGTAACACCCCTTCGAGTTTATTATAAATAAAGATATATTCTCGGAATTATTTTTTATTTTTGGTAGTATCGTATTCAACCCCCCTTCTACGATACTTCAGGACCTAACAACACTACTGAAGACTTTGAAAAAATTCACTTGCTATCCTGAAGCATCCTCGAAGATTTGTAAAACTTCCACCATTTTCAATGCTGCATTCTCATCTGCCTTGCAAAACAGATAGCTATCGTCTGCAAAAAGTAAATGACTGATACTTGGAGCCTGACGACACACCTTTATGCCTTGGATCAATTTTTTATCTTCATATTTTCTGAGCAATAAAGACAGCTTATCTTTCAGTAGCTCTACTACAAAGTACAATGCACCACTTGAATATTACAATGACTGTATTCTTCGGGTTTTTATTTGATAACTATTTACATGCTTAAATAGTAAATTTTACTATTTATTTTACATTCATATTAATAACTAATTACCTCAACATATCCATTAATATAAGTAAATTGTTTTCATATTAAATAATAAATTATTTGTATTAGTTTTCGGATCTAACACCTCTCCTGTTAATACAAGTAGCCCTTTATTTTCAGACAGAAGCTTCTTATATGAAGTCTCGAAAAGAACTATTGATTGCATCATAGAATTTCATCCATAAATTACAAACGAAATTTTTTAAAACTAAAAATTTGATTCTAATGTAGAATACTAACAATATATAATCTTTATAAAAGATTTAACACATAAAATTTGAAGAAAAAAACTTGATTTGAATTTGATTCTATGGTATAATCATTTTGGATAAATTTGATTTTATGGTAGAATTACTTTGGATTATTTCATTAATTTTTATTGATATTCCAAAAGAAAATTTGTGTAATTTCTTAGTTAAGATTTATAATTATATTTCATACAAAAAAGATAGATATATGTATTTTGTGGTGGTTTTCTCTTGGACTCTATATAAGGTGGTTCTCTCTAGGGTGCAACCGTTGGATTTTAAGACGGATTAATAAGAATCGTTGGATATAACGTTAAAAGAATATTCTCTTTGGTTAAAACATGTAATTCTATTTTATAAAATAAAATAACGATAATATAGTTATTAGATATCGTGGGTTATTCGATTTAATGAAACAAACTATTAATATAATAAGAGAAAATACCTCTTTTCTTATGTTTATTTGCCCAAAATATCTGATGCTCCGTGAGTATCTGGTGGGTATTGAAGGCCATATTTACTAAGTATAGGTATTTTGGGCATGTTTTGCTAGAAATTAGGTATTTTGGGTCTTCACCCTAATATTAATAACTAATTGATTACCTTTTTCAACTAAACCGTAATATCTTTTCTATATTTTCTGATCAAAATATCTACTTTTCAAACTTGCCTAATTATCCTTACTTAAATATTTATTATTGGAAAAACATGTTATCTTTTCTATTTTTTTAATAACTAATTATTTTTCTTTTTAAGTAAAAACACGTTATCTTTTTTATTATATAAATGTTAGGAGTTATATTGTCCTTTATGATATTGCAAAACACCTAAAACATATTTTGTATAAGTAAGTTTGTAACTCATCAATGGATGGCATGCTTACCAGCATCCGTTGAAGAGGAAACTTATCAACGGATAAGTATTGAAACATGCACTGTAAGTCTCAACGGATAAGTTATCAGTTGATGACATAGTTGATAGTTTTCTAAGTCATGTACTATCACTATCAACGGATATGTCGAATAGGTTAACTAATTGTAAATAGGATGTGTTTTGTAATTTTGCATAAGTGAAATGGTATTTCAACGGATAAAGAATCTACACCAATGGATGTGACTCATCAACGGATAGCAATTAACTCATCAGTGGATGTCAGCTTCACTGTATAAGCGCTTCAACAAATAATGTCTTAATCTTAGTAGTTGATAGTGACTTGACATGGCTGACAGATCACATGGATTGATCGACTTTCAAAGTGCATGGTAGCCAATATTGGAAACGAAGAAGAAAAAGAAACATTCCATGTGACGCCCCCAGATCCGGGGTCGGAGATCTAGGCGCTCACGGTCCATTTTCCATTAATAACATACCTGTTCTTGCACATAATATATATAAAACAGCCATCGACCCCACAATAAACTCACACCGCACACACACACACAGGTTAGAGCCTCAGAAACGTCACAACATTGATTAAGCAGTAATAAAAGTATCAAAGTTATTACAGACCGAATTAAATAGTATTTATGCTACCAGCAACACTTCGATATGAAGCGAAGTTGGCGGCTTGAAATTTTGTTACGATACACTGCCTTGCACAGGTCATACTGATAAATAAAACGAATTAACAAAAGCTGCCAACCAATCCGGCTAATGGGGCCTACCGGTGGAATCTCAACTGCTGGCTCGGGTCTAGTCACCTGCTTTTGAGCAGTCTATCTGGGTCTTGCCATTTCGCTTAGCTGTTGTGTTTGTAAAATTTGAAAACAAGCAAGAGTGAGCAACTATAGCTCAGCAAGAAATATACGTATAAGGTAAGCAACATAACATTTCATATGATTAGCAGTTATTAACTTGTTTGTACCGATCAGATATAAAATCACTTGTCATTGTTGATAAATCTCGAAGGTGCAACAATATGTGCCCTTGTTTTCAAAATAAACTTGCAGTTCTAGATACTGCATTGAGTAAACATCTTTCTCAAAAAAATAGAACACTATCAGCAACTTGGCACAAAAGCCTAAGAAGCAGTGTCAAAGCATTTTTCCAAAATGGAGGAATGGGACTTAAAGAAAACACAAAACCTGACAAGGATTGACGATGATCAGTCGCCACATCCAAGCCCAATAATCCGCGGGTCTTCTCTACCGGTAGAAGGATAGAAACTACATCCGTAACTATCCCCGAGTGAAAACTACATCCGTAATCACCCTCGATGAAAACTACATCCGTAATCATCCTTCGGCAACACCTGGGCCGGAATAATAATTGATGGACCGCCTGGCTCACGGCCGCTTACACATCCCGGGAATCGTTCGTCAACGGTTCCCACACCTGCCAGAGTCCCTTTTTCTTTTTCTTTTGAAAACTTGATTTTTTGATTGAAAACAGAGTAATTGAGGTCCGACGTCAGTCGACCGATGATTCTTGAAATCATACAAGAAGCAGAACCTGACCGGGGGTTTTCGAAAATGTTTTGAGTTCGGAAGAGTTCGAGTTTGAAAGTATTAAATGTGTATCTTGGATTAACTTCATCTTTAAAACAATGAACAATAATTAATAAATAATATTTTAAGATTTAATATTAATAATTAATAAAATAATTATTCGATAAAATAACTTTTAATCCAAGATAGGGCTTCGAGTATTTACGAAGATATAACAATAATTACTTGAGTATATGATACTCCCCGAATGACCCTTCGGGTTTTTCACAAACTAGTTACGATATAATAATATACCGCTCCCCGGTCAATAGTATATACGGACCGCTAGGACCTCTATTGCTAGAGTCGTTGTCCGAGGAAAACATTTCGATCTAAGTTCAAGGGGTACAAACACATATGTACTTACACAATCTCAATTGCATCAATACTTCGATAAACATAACATTTGATATGGTTGAAAACTACAAACACAACAGTAAAAGTCCTTGTATATGTAAGTTTTGAAAAGTAAACTTGCCTTGGTTTGGTTGGGGTGGTCGAGCGTGCGGAGTGGAACGATCTATACATAAGCAATAACCGCTCATTAGTACCTTAACAATATCTCTTTAATTACGGGGTTTTAGGGGGTACGAAATTAACTTAACGACTTCGTGTTATGACTCTCTAGCCCCACTATAGGTTCATGTCATCACTCGATTACGCTCGTCACTTATTCGACTTAATTTAGTTACCACATTCGAATCATAACCATTACCCCTAGAATTATGCTCCACTAACGACTTTTTCCCTTGCGCGAAATTTACTCTAGCATTTTTATAAAATTCAAAAATTCATATTTTAATCCAATTCTTTTTGGGCAGCCTTCACCACTGCATTACCTAACTTCTAAAAGTTTTCCATGATCCCACATATATTTTTAGGGGTTTAAACAAGGTTCAAAAAGGGGTCACTTAGTGCAGTCCGGAATCCCGAAACACAATTTACTTCTCCGGCCATAACTTAAAATGTATACATCACCTAGTCATGAACCTTACATTTCCAGAAACTACATTCAAATATCTTTCCAACAATATATGGTAGGACCTCAGGGGACAAGGTTTGGGTGTTCAAAACCATGTTACAAGACAGGTCAATGTTTCTGGAAAAACTCAGCAAGCATGTATCACTTAGATCAACCAATTCTCTCAATTCCACAACACAACCAATACCTAATTCACTTAGTTCATGTTTTATAACATTCATGGAGATACATATACTATCCACAATCATAAAAATCACAATCACAACATCAAAACTCAAGATCCTTGTCATCCATTACTTATACAACCAAGATTAACACTATAACACATGGATCTATCACCAAACATCATGAACACTACATGACCAAAAGGGTTTATGATTTTTATACCTTCTTGAGCACCTAGGAGCCTTGGGTAAGCCTTACAAAACTCAAGAACACCTTGAATGATCTCCTACAACCCTTACAATCCAAGATCTAAAAGAAAAACTAACATGGTTACTATTCATAATATCTTTAACAATTTATAACTTGAAATTGAATGGATGAAAGGGCTTGAAACTCTTAGTAAACCTTGCTTAGATGATGGAGAGGGCCTAGTATTTATGCCTTGATTTATGAGTGATGAGAAATGGAGGAGGAAGAAATTTTCTTCTCCTTTTTTGTTCTTGGCCGAGAGCACTCTTCCAAGGGGGGGGGGAGTGTTTTTGGTTTTTGATTTTTGTTGTTTGTTTGAAATAATTGATAAAGTGATGGTTGGGTGATACATAATGTTGTATGTATAAGCATGGTATAAACCTAGGGTATGGCCTCATGTACTCCTTGTCTCCCCTTTTGAAAAAGCAATGCAACTAGGTACTATTCCTCTTCCATTTGGTTAACTAGTTTGCTTTCTCCTAACTACTTGGTTGCATGGGACTTGCATGCAATACTACTCCTTGTATCATTATCCTTCCACCAATGCTTGTCATTTAATCTTTAATTCGTATCGTATCTTAATTAATCTCTCGTAATAATATTTTGTCGCGTAGAGATTTCCCCTATAATTCCTTAAGTACTTAATTGTGTAAATTCCTCGAATGACCATAATTCCTCGTCATAATCCTTAATAAATATTTTAATACTCTAATCATTCTCAAATCCCAAGTTTTATAAATCTTACTAACAATAAGACTCTTGCCCTCAACAATCTTCTCTTTTATCTTACATAGAGAATGTAACAACATAATCTCTCAGACAATCAATTCCATTAAACAACAGGGATGACTAGAAAGGTTCCAAATTGACAATGCCACATGATATTAAATAAAAGAAAATATTACCAAAAATTAGGGTTCTTACAGCCTCCCCATCTTAAAAGGATTCCGTCCCGGAATCAGGTTGAAAACAGTTGGGGGTGCTTTTCACGCATAGTGCTTTCTAGTTCCCATGTTGATTCTTCGACATTCTGGTTCCTCCACCAAACTCTCACTAGTTTGACAACCTTGTTCCTCAGCACCTGTTCTTTTCTATCCATGATTTCTACGGGTTGCTCCACATATGTTAAGTCTGGTTGCAGATCCACTTGATCCTGTTCTATCACATGTCGGAAGTCGGTATGGTAGGGTCGTAGCATGGACACATGGAACACATTATGTACTTGCTGCAAGCTCGGGGGTAAAGCCAATTCATAGGCTAACTTTCCAACTCGTTTCAAGATCTCAAAAGGTCCAATAAATCTCGGGCTTAGTTTCCCTTTCTTACCAAATCTCATCAATCCCTTCCACGGTGATACCTTTAACATCACAAACTCCCCTACCTCATATTCTTTGTCCTTGCGGGTCTGGTCTGCATACTTCTTCTGTCTGTCCTGGGCTGCTACCAGCCGTCCTCTTATGAGTTCGATAGTTTCTCTTGTCTGTTGGACCAGTTCAGGTCCTAAAATCTTCCGCTCTCCAACCTCTTCCCAACACAAGGGAGACCGACATCTTTGTCCGTACAAAGCTTCATATGGGGGCATGCCTATACTCGCATGGTAACTGTTGTTGTAGGAAAATTCGATCAACGGCAAGTGGTCATCCCAACTTCTCTTGAAATCTATGGCACATATTCTCAACATGTCCTCGATGGTCTGGATGGTTCTCTCACTCTGTCCGTCTGTTTGGGGATGGTAGGCAGTACTCATGTTTACCGTGCTGCATAAGCACACACCCTAAACCTTTATGGGACGCATCGCTATAAATCAAAAAATCTCCCTTATCATCAGGTAGGGCTAGTACTGGTGCTATCACCAACCTCTTTTTCAACTCTTGGAAGCTCTCTTCGCATTTTTCAGTCCACACAAACTTCTCGGTCTTGCGAGTTAGTCGGGTCAAAGGGGCTGCTATCTTGGCAAAGTCTTGGACAAACCTTCTATAGTAGCCAGCCAACCCTATAAAACTTCTCACCTCTGTCGGAGTGGTTGGTCTCTCCCAATTTGATACAGCCTATATTTTGGATGGATCCACTAGAATGCCTTGTTCGCTAATCACATGCCCTAAAAACTGAACTTCCTTCAACCAAAATTCACACTTCGAGAACTTAGCATACAACTTTTCTTCTCTCAATGCTCCCAATACAATCCTCAAGTGCTCTGCATGTTCCTCCTTCGTCTTGGAATAAATCAAGATGTCATCGATGAAGACTATAACACACTTGTCCAAGTACTTCTTGAAGACTCGATTCATTAAATCCATGAAAGCTGCAGGGGCATTCGTTAACCCAAATGACATTACTAGGAACTCATAGTGTCCGTACCGGGTGCGAAAGGCCGTCTTTGGTATATCTTCTGGTTTAATCTTTAACTGGTGGTACCCGGTCCTCAAATTGATTTTAGAAAAATAAACTGCGCCTTTCAATTGATCAAACAGGTCATCTATCCTGGGCAAGGGATACTTATTCTTTATAGTCACCTTGTTCAGCTCTCTGTAGTCTATACATAACCTCATACTACCATCCTTCTTTTTCACGAATAACACCGGGGCTCCCCACAGTGACACACTAGGTCTTATCATCCCTTTATCCAACAACTCTTGTAACTGAGCGGCTAGCTCTTTCATCTCAACTGGGGCTAGCCGATATGGGGCTTTCGAAATTGGGGCCGTACCCGGAACTAAGTCTATAGCGAACTCGATGTCTCTATCAGGTGGTAGTCCGGGAAGATCATCCGGAAATACGTCCGCGAACTCATTAACGACAGGGATTTCCTGTAGGTTTTGTGCCTCCTTCTTGGTATCCTTCACATAGGCTAAATAAGCTTCGCATCCTTTACGTAACAGCTTCTTAGCTTGAATCATAGTCAGGAACTTTTGGTTTTGCCGTTTTCCACTAAACACTACTTCCTCGTCCCCTGACAGTTTCAAACTTACTCTCTTCTTTACACAATCAATCTGGGCTCTGTGGGTTGTTAACCAATCCATACCTACTATTACGTCAAACTCTCCTAGTTTAAAAGGTATTAAGTCTACCCGAAAGTGTCGCCCTTCTATTTCTAGGTCGCAACCTGGACATACTTGGCTAACGGGAATAATTTCATGATTAGCTATCTCTATTTGCAGTCTGTCTTTCAATGGTTCAGTCTTAAGGCCTAACTGACATACAAAATCTAGAGATATGAAAGACTTGGTAGCTCCCGAATCAAATAAAACATTTGCCCTAACTGAGTTGAGTAATAGAGTACCTGCAATCACATCCGTGTTCCTCACGGCATCCTGCACCGTCATGTTAAAAGTTCTTGCAGTAGGGGCCTTGTTCGAAGCAGTTCCACTCACTCTTGATGCAGCTGGCCCAGAGGACATACATTCCCTCATTCGGTGCCCTGGTTTCCCATACTTGAAGCAATTACCTCCGGCACTGGTGTTGTTACTAGTTCCTCGATAGGCGTTAGCATAATGTCCTGTCAGCCCACACTTGAAGCACTTCACATCCTGTAGGTTACACACGCCCGCATGTTTCCTTCCACATTTATTGCATTCTGGGGGTAGGGCTCGAGATGGGGTAGAGTAAGACGATCCCTGTGGTCGGCCGCTCTAGCCCACACTCCAACTTTCCGCTCTCTTGGTTCCAAAGTTTCCGCTGGGTTGGGACATCGTTCCTCGCTTAAATTTGCTCGGAAAGCTCCCACCCGCAGAGTTTCCCTTTCGACTATCAAACTTCCTCTTCTTTCCTTCCCTCTCCTTCTGCATCTGTTCACTCCCAGCCTCAACAATTGATGCTTTCTGTACCAGGGTGGCATAGTCTGTCAGCTCAAGAACCGCCACACGATTCTGAATCCATTGTTTTAGCCCTAATTGAAACCTTCGGGCCCTCTTTGCCTCCGAGTTCACATACTCCGGCACAAACCTCGACAACTCAGTAAATTTGGCCTCATACTCAGCCACCGTCATGTTACCTTGCTTTAGTTCCAAAAACTTCAACTCCATTTGTGTCTCCATGAACCTAGGAAAGTACTTCTCCAAGAACAACTCGCTAAACCTCTCCCAGGTCACCACACCTCTTCCTTCCAAATTCTTCTTAGCTTCCCACCAATAGTTCGCCTCACCCTTCAGAAGGTAAGTGGCGAAAAGAGTCTTCTGCTCTTCAGCAACACCTAGTATCTCGAAAGATTTTTCCATTTCCTTCAGCCAGGCCCTTGCCTCGACCGGGTCGGCAGTTCCTTTAAATTCTGGGGGTTTCAGGGATTTGAAGTTCCGGAAAGCATTTGCATTAGCATTTTGGGGTGGTTGCTGAACCGGGGGACGGTCCAAATTCTGCCTAAGTAGTTCCATGAACTGTTCCATAGGGCCTCCCCTAGGTTGTTCGACCTCTCGGGTGTCATCACCAGCTTCTTCTTCGTCATACTCAGAGTCATCAAACAAGTTATGATCGTTGCCCTCATTCTCACTCAGGTTCACATTCTCCCCTTCATGGTTCTGGTGGCCTCCGGTCCCATGGTGGCTACCCTGGCCCTCAGAACTGATCGGGTGAGCTCGAGTGTTCATTCTTCTGGGTGGCATGATTCTGATAATAAAACAAGAAATGGGTTAGGGTTTTCCAATTACCTGACAGCGTTTGCACGGGTCAGGAACGTATCGTTCCTCCTCATAAGGGTGGAAGTTGCAAAAGTTTTAATAATCCGATGTTGGAGATAAAATGTCAAACATTTTTTGGAAAAATCTCTATGGGATGCGAAAACATTTGCAAGAGTTTTCAAAATTTCGAAACCTCAAAAAAAAAAAATTTAATTTTTTTTTAATTTTTTTTAATTTTTTTTTGAAAAAATTATTTTAAAAATTGTAGGAACATTTTTGGAAATTGTAGAGAACAATTTTAAATCGCATGTCGAAATTTGAATCAGCATGGTTGTATTTGTGGCTTGTAGCAATTGTATATAAATTCACAGTTGTATATCAAAACGGTAAAGCATGGCATTGGAAAGTAAAGCAGTTGAGACAATATCAAGGAAACTGAAACTAAATAAGTAGGGTACAAGGGTTATCACAAAGTTTGGGTGTTAGAGCCAAATACATAGTTCCGATGTCAAAATCTAGCAAAAGTGGAACAATAACAAGTACATCATCTGAATAGTCAGGGCTACACAAAAGTAGGGCTACATCCGTACATACTATCCGAAGTCACATCTACATATCTGTAGGTCAGTCTACTCATCCACTGGTCAGAAAGGATACCACTGCACAAGTCAACTATCCCGCAAAATCGACACACTAATGTCATCTGAACCTAGGGGACTGAGCTATCAGTAACACATCACGGGGCCGCACCGCGGCGGAGCAAGGTCCTCACTCGGGCAAATGCACGACGCATAACACGCCTAGCATCCCTAGCCTGGATCACTCCGCCCCCGCGGATCCCTAATCCAAGAATCCTCTCGCGACTCCTCCTCTCAATCCTATGGAGTCGAGCCCTAGTCCTCCTAGCAACAGCGGTCCTCATCTCAGCCTGGATCCTCAAGCGCGCCTCGCGCTCCTCCACTAGTGCCCGCCTCGCCTCGTTAAGTCGGGCCTCTACAGAAAGTAAGTCTCGGGTCAGGAACTGCACCACGTAGGCGTGCACAGTACCCGACACTGGGGTAGGTCCATCGGTGGAGGTGGTATGACAGGAATAGGAGCAGGTGCAGCAGCAGTAGCAAGAGCAGGAGCAGTAGCAGGTGTAGGGTCAAGCTCCTCCTCGCCAAAAGTATCATCCTCGGAGTCACCGTCCGATGAAACAGGGCTCGATGACTGCTAAGAAGGTGGGGGTGACACAACACGACCCTCACCGGATCTCACACTCTCCTCATCAGTAGCTACGGGAGATGGGGTAACAGGCTCTGGCTCAGGCTCAGGCTCAAAGGGCTGCTCAACGGGATCCTCATCATCAGTATCTCCTATCAGCGTAATCCTGGGGCCGAGCTCAGAGTCAGCACCCATATCTTCCTCAGGATCCTCGGTATCTCGCATCAGTGCCTCATCATGCTCTCTCTCGAAAGCCTCAGGGTCTGGTATCTCCTCCATCTACACAAGGGAAATAAGGAGGGTCACTAATCATAAAGAAAGGTTTAGGAGTAGTTCCCTCACGGGCCTTAAAGTCAGGGCTATATCCGATAACCCGACTACAAACTCGATGAGAGTTCTAAGTATTATTAAGGATGTTATTAGGGTTATTGTTATTGTTATTATTATTATTAGGGTTGCTTTCTTAAATTACTATCATTTCTGAGAACTATAACCTCGCTCTGATACCATTTCTCTGACGCCCCCAGATCCGGGGTCGGAGATCTAGGCGCTCACGGTCCATTTTCCATTAATAACATACCTGTTCTTGCACATAATATATATAAAACAGCCATCGACCCCACAATAAACTCACACCGCACACACACACACACAGGTTAGAGCCTCAGAAACGTCACAACATTGATTAAGCAGTAATAAAAGTATCAGAGTTATTACAGACCGAATTAAATAGTATTTATGCTACCAGCAACACTTCGATATGAAGCGAAGTTGGCGGCTTGAAAGTTTGTTACGATACACTGCCTTGCACAGGTCATATTGATAAATAAAATGAACTAACAAAAGCTGCCAACCAATCCGGCTAATGGGGCCTACCGGTGGAATCTCAACTGCTGGCTCGGGTCTAGTCACCTGCTTTCGAGCAGTCTATCTGGGTCTTGCCATTTCGCTTAGCTGTTGTGTTTGTAAAATTTGAAAACAAGCAAGAGTGAGCAACTATAGCTCAGCAAGAAATATACGTATAAGGTAAGCAACATAACATTTCATATGATTAGCAGTTATTAACTTGTTTGTATCGATCAGATATAAAATCACTTGTCATTGTTGATAAATCTCGAAGGTGCAACAATATGTGCCCTTGTTTTCAAAATAAACTTGCAGTTCTAGATACTGCATTGAGTCAACATCTTTCTCAACAAAATAGAACACTATCAGCAACTTGGCACAAAAGCCTAAGAAGCAGTGTCAAAGCATTTTTCCAAAATGGAGGAATGGGACTTAAAGAAAACACAAAACTTGACAAGGATTGACGATGATCAGTCGCCACATCCAAGCCCAATAATCCGCGGGTCTTCTCTACCGGTAGAAGGATAGAAACTACATCCGTAACTATCCCCGGGTGAAAACTACATCTGTAATCACCCTCGATGAAAACTACATCCGTAATCATCCTTCGGCAACACCTGGGCCAGAATAATAATTGATGGACCGCCTGGCTCACGGCCGCTTACACATCCCGGGAATCGTTCGTCAACGGTTCACACACCTGCCAGAGTCCCTTTTTCTTTTTCTTTTGAAAACTTGATTTTTTGATTGAAAACAGAGTAATTGAGGTCCGACGTCAGTCGACCGATGATTCTTGAAATCATACAAGAAGCAGAACCTGACCGGGGGTTTTCGAAAATGTTTTGAGTTCGGAAGAGTTCGAGTTTGAAAGTATTAAATGTATCTTGGATTAACTTCATCTTTAAAACAATGAACAATAATTAATAAATAATATTTTAAGATTTAATATTAATAATTAATAAAATAATTATTCGATAAAATAACTTTTAATCCAAGATAGGGCTTCGAGTATTTACGAAGATATAACAATAATTACTTGAGTATACGATACTCCCCGAATGACCCTTCGGGTTTTTCACAAACTAGTTACGATATAATAATATACCGCTCCCCGGTCAATAGTATATACGGACCGCTACGACCTCTATTACTAGAGTCGTTGTCCGAGGAAAACATTTCGATCTAAGTTCAAGGGGTACAAACACATATGTACTTACACAATCTCAATTGCATCAATACTTCGATAAACATAACATTTGATATGGTTGAAAACTACAAACACAACAGTAAAAGTCCTTGTATATGTAAGTTTTGAAAAGTAAACTTGCCTTGGTTTGGTTGGGGTGGTCGAGCGTGCGGAGTGGAACGATCTATACATAAGCAATAACCGCTCGTTAGTACCTTAACAATATCTCTTTAATTACGGGGTTTTAGGGGGTACGAAATTAACTTAACGACTTCGTGTTATGACTCTCTAGCCCCACTATAGGTTCATGTCATCACTCGATTACGCTCGTCACTTATTCGACTTAATTTAGTTACCACATTCGAATCATAACCATTACCCCTAGAATTATGCTCCACTAACGACTTTTTCCCTTGCGCGAAATTTACTCTAGCATTTTTATAAAATTCAAAAATTCATATTTTAATCCAATTCTTTTTGGGTAGCCTTCACCACTGCATTCCCTAACTTCTCAAATTTTTTCATGATCCCACACATATTTTTAGGGGTTTAAATAAGGTTCACAAGGGGGTCACTTAGTGCAGTCCGGAATCCAGAAACACAATTTACTTCTCCGGCCATAACTTAAAATCTATACATCACCTAGCCATGAACCTTACATTTACAGAAACTACATTCAAATATATTTCCAAAAATATATGGTAGGACCTCAGGGGACAAGTTTTGGGGGTTCAAAACCATGTTACAAGACAGGTCAATGTTTCTGGAAAAACTCAGCAAGCATGGATCACTTAGATCAACCAATTCTCTCAATTCCACAACACAACCAATACCTCATTCACTTAGTTCATGCTTTATAACATTCATGGAGATACATATACTATCCACAATCTTAAAAATCACAATCACAACATCAAAACTCAAGATCCATGTCATCCATTACTTATACAACCAAGATTAACACTATAACACATGGATCTATCACCAAACATCATGAACACTACATGACCAAAAGGGTTTATGATTTTTATACCTTCTTGAGCACCTAGGAGCCTTGGGTAAGCCTTACAAAACTCAAGAACACCTTGAATGATCTCCTACAACCCTTACAATCCAAGATCTAAAAGAAAAACTAACATGGTTACTATTCACAATATCTTTAACAATTTATAACTTGAAATTGAATGGATGAAAGGGCTTGAAACTCTTAGTATACCTTGCTTAGATGATGGAGAGGGCCTAGTATTTATGCCTTGATTTATGAGTGATGAGAAATGGAGGAGGAAGAAATTTTCTTCTCCTTTTTTGTTCTTGGCCAAGAGCACTCTTCCAAGGGGGGGGGGAGTGTTTTTGGTTTTTGATTTTTGTTGTTTGTTTGAAATAATTGATAAAGTGATGGTTGGGTGATACATAATGTTGTATGTATAAGCATGGTACAAACCTAGGGTATGGCCTCATGTACTCCTTGTCTCCCCTTTTAAAAAAGCAATGCAACTAGTTACTATTCCTCTTCCATTTGGTTAACTAGTTTGCTTTCTCCTAACTACTTGGTTGCATGGGACTTGCATGCAATACTACTCCTTGTATCATTATCCTTCCACCAATGCTTGTCATTTAATCTTTAATTCGTATCGTATCTTAATTAATCTCTCGTAATAATATTTTGTCGCGTAGAGATTTCCCCTATAATTCCTTAAGTATTTAATTGTGTAAATTCCTCGAATGACCATAATTCCTCGTCATAATCCTTAATAAATATTTTAATACTCTAATCATTCTCAAATCCCAAGTTTTATAAATCTTACTAACAATAAGACTCTTGCCCTCAACAATCTTCTCTTTTATCTTACATAGAGAATGTAACAACATAATCTCTCAGACAATCAATTCCATTAAACAACAGGGATGACTAGAAAGGTTCCAAATTGACAATGCCACATGATATTAAATAAAAGAAAATATTACCAAAAATTAAGGTTCTTACATTCCATTTCCATACAAGCATGTTGGATGAAAATTTTAAACAAAATTCTGTCAAAGACTTTCGGCCAACTTGACAAGATAAGGAACGAAGAAGCATGTCTGCTAGACCTTGGAAATTGTAATATTCTGTTTCTAGTAGATAATGTAAACTTGGGTGTATATATAACTAAGTGTAGCTTTGCTTTTAGTTGTAGAAAACACTGAGCATTGTAACTTAGAATTGTTAGGTTTTCTCATTCTCAAAAGCATTGTAAAACAACAACTATATATATATATATATATATATATGTAGGATCAGGATCAAATACAAACTTTTCTTAAATACGAATTTACAAACTTTTTTTGTTCAACACATTTTTAACTTCGGTTCAACATCATTAATTAAAAAATAATTAAAATTTTATTGAATACACATAATTTAATTTTTCAAAATCCTTCTAGGATTCACCAATACCAAATAGGGTATAGAAATATGAAATTTTATTTGTTTAGTATGTGGTGTGTTGAACTGTAGTTAAAAATTTGTTGAATAAATATTACATAATTATCAACTATCCTTCTGATTCACCAATACCAAATTATGGTATAGAAATATGAATACTGTTAATTTAATACAGTTTTCTTAATTATACCAGTGTAAAATTATTTTAAATATTTGGATTCAACACAAATATAACTATTGTTTAACAAATGATGTTGAACTCAAGTTATATATCCGAACACTCGTTATAAAAGAATTTCATGTTTTTGTAAAAAATGTTGCAAATATGGTTTTTATAAGTTATAAAATGGTATAAATATGTTTTCGTTTCCATTTATGTGCATTCTTTAAAATTTTAGTTGTTATGTAATAAATGATGTTGAACTGAAGTTATATATATGTTGAAAAGAAAAGTTTGCAAGTTTGTATTTAAAAAAGATTTTATTGGAACTCAGCCATATATATATATATATATATATATATATATAATATATATATATATTTCAGGTGGAAAATACAACTCCACCTGAAATTTTAAATATTGTGGAGTATTTACATTTGCTTTTGTTTACTTACCTTTCATACCTTTGTTCTTATATACAGCAAACTGTTTAGCCTCAAGTAATTCGAAAGAATTTTGTTAAGATTGTATTCAACCCCCACTTCTACAATCTTAGGTTGTATTATTGGGATTCAACAATAAAAATATCACATGCAATTATATTTAATAAAATAAAATAATAGGATTATAATTACTAATAAGCAATAACTAACCAATTACATTTTCAGCTAAAACACGTTACCTTTTATATTTTCTCTTACTAAAACCTATTAATTTCCAATAGATCATGGGGAATTGTATTCAATAAAATCATATCATAATATTTAGGTGGTGGGTGATGTCATGATGACATCATGATGATCTCATGGTGGGTCTCGGGGTGGGTCCGGGGTGAGTCCGGGTAGGTCCAATGGGTAGGGCCCGGGTGTAAGCCCAAGGTGGGTCCCAAGGGTGGGACCCGGATGGATGATGTCATGGTTATGTCATATAGGGCGTGAGTGATGTCATCTAGGGAGTGGGTGATGTTATGATGATTCATATAGGGGGTGGGTGATGTCATCAAGGGGTGGTGACTGTGAAATAGAGGGTGGAGATAGTGATTTCTAGTTTAAGGATGATTTCTATTTGATAACTAGCCTATATATATGAAGGTTAGGTTCCACATAAAATCATATATGTATATATATATATATATATATATATATATATATATATATATATATATATAGGAGGAGGTTCAAGAGAGAACTTGGTTTAGGGAGAGATTCAGAGAACCCTCATCTTCCATTAGTTATAGTTTAATCTAATGGCTTATATATATATATATATCTGAGATTCCATTTGTTAATTAAATAATGTTAATATTATTTTAAAAAGTTAGTATACGTTTCAAATACGTATACAAAGATTTGCTTACCTTTTATAATAAGATTTAGAAAAAATGGAACGCCTTTTTAATGTTTATCATTCAATATTACCATGATTAAACTTTTTAACAGCTTGGTTGATTTATTTGCCATAAATATATTAATAACAATCATTACATACATGCTGAATTTTGAGTTTTGCTTTTACATATTACACAAACTTACATCGAGGTTGTAGTGATGGTAGAATTTGAGGTTGATGCCGAGTCAGGTATATTTGAGTGACATAGAACTCAAGACCTGATGTGTTTCTCATGTTATTCTCTATCGACAATCTAAAACCCAGTAACCATTTTTTGAATCTAAACCAAGGACAAACTTATAGCGAAAAATACATATATTTGATTGACATAGAACTCAAGACCTAATGTGTTTCTGATGTTATTCTCTATCGACAATCTAAAACCCAGTAACCATTTTTTGAATCTAAACCAAGGACAAGCTTAGCTGGGCAATCACACTTTGCGGAAGCTGTTCCTCTTCTTCTCTGTATCACTGATTCAACACCTGATCTAGATTGATAACTATTGTTATCCTTTGTTCCAGCTCTTGAAAATTGAAAATATTTAGTAACTACATTCCCATGCCTGTCAATTTTTTCAGATGATCGTCGTACATCAAAACCACATAGTCAACCATATTCTTTATAAAACTCAAACGCTGAATCCAAATTTGGGAAATTTTATTTTATCTTTGGTTTGTTCTCAGAAGGATATTCTGAAATCCAATCATTACCAAGATCGTGAGCATCAGAAATGTCTGGAGAAACAACTCCTCCAGGGAACACATTGCTACCAATAACAAGATATATATAACAACAAAAACTATTAATTTAAAAAAACCAATGAGAAAACCAGATGTTAAAACACAACTTTAGGGTTGAAAGAAACTATAGTACAACTATACAATTAAACAACAAATAAAAAAAGACATATATAAAACAATATGAATACAGTTGACGATATATATATATATATATATATATATATATATATATATATATATATATATATATATATATATATATATATGAGAAAAAGGACCCTGAGATACATTTCACGGAACTTTTCCTGAGATACATACAAAATAACTTTAAATTTTACTGGGCCCGTAGGGCTAATTAAAAAATTCTGAATTTACTAAAACGCCCACCCCATTTTTACATATAAAAGATATAAAAGATAGGTATCTCAGGGAACTTACTTGAGATATATCTCAGACTCCCTAATCTATATATATATATATATATATATATATATATATATATATATATAAGAAAAAGGATCCTGAGATTAACCTCAGGAAACTTTCCAGAGATACTCTTTAAAATTTATTGGGTCCGCTGGGCTAATTAATAAAATTTTAAATAAATCTTGATTTTACAAAAATGCCCACTCATATTTATATATAAAATTATACAATCTCAGGGAACTTATCTGAGATATATCTCAAGCTCCCTACTCACTCGCTCTCTCTCTGTATATATATATATATATATATATATATATATATATATATAAGAAAAAGGATCCTGAGATTAACCTCAGGAAACTTTCCAGAGATACTCTTTAAAATTTATTGGGTCCGCTGGGCTAATTAATAAAATTTTAAATAAATCTTGATTTTACAAAAATGCCCACTCATATTTATATATAAAATTATACAATCTCAGGGAACTTATCTGAGATATATCTCAAGCTCCCTACTCACTCGCTCTCTCTCTGTATATATATATATATATATATATATATATATATATATATATATATATATATATATATATATATATATATATATATATATATATATATATATATATTACACTCTGCTGAGAACACATATTAGTATGAAAACAGTGAGAACTCTATTCTACAACATAATAATACAATAATGAAAAATATGAAAAATATGCAGAACAATTATTCTGCACTTTTATCCACCACGAGTGTCTCAGTTGGTTGGTACCGTGACTTAAGGACTTAGTGGTTTACCACCCCAAGGTCATAGGTTCGATACTATTAGGAGGCACGAAATTAAGTGGACACACACACAGATATATATATATATATATATATATATATATATATATAATTAAAAATTTTATTTTGAAATGGCATGTCATTATTAGTAAAACCTCGCTAAATTAATGTTCGATAAATTAATAACCATTCTAATTTAATAATTTTCTCTGATCCCAACTAGAATCCATTTAAAAAAATCAATTTAGATAAGATAATAAGGTAATAATTTCAAAAAATCCTATATAAATATATAGTTCCAATAGTATTATAAATTAATAATTCTTTTATAATCATAAAAATATATGTATTACATTTTTGTAAATTACAATTCTAGGTACTTCAAGTTTAAATCTATATGAAATTCATCCTCCAAAGTGATATTTTCATAAAGTATTAACAAAATTATTTATCTATGTATAGCGCTTTTTTACGTGCAACATGCTCCAAGAATGTTAGACATATACAGAAGTTGCTAATACATGTTGAAGTTATATAATTAAAAGCTTATTTTGTTTGATATCGAAATTTTTTATAAATTTATAATTAATAATTTATTGATTAATTAATATTTTTTTAAATTAATAACATTTTTCGATCCCGATTATATTAATTTATAGATTTTACTGTAAGATCAATTTGATCATATTCAAAGTTAACTATACGGCTTAAGATGAGATGAAAAGAATAATAATTAAGTAAATACTTTCATTAAAATAAAATATCATTTAATGAGATTAAAATCAGTAATTAAACTCCAAAATAAACTAGAGAGAATTACCAAAATGCCTATTTTTCACAAGTTTTTGCCCAAAATACTGATTTTGAAAAAAATGGCCCGAAATACCGACGGGATACGGAGAATCGTCCTCCGTGTTAGCATAATACGGAACACCGTGTTCCGTATTATGCATGATACGGAACACCATCTTCCGTGTTATGCATGATACGGAACACGGTGTTCCGTATCCGTGCATGATACGGAACATGGTGTTCCGCAACACCTCATGATACGGAACACGGTGTTCCGCAACACCCCATGATACGGAACACGGTGTTCCGCAACACCCCTCATATCACGGTAGACGGTGTAGCGTTTTCAGTCAGTAAAAAGGGCCAGCATGGCTCCCATATGAATATTTTGGGCCATCACCCAATAAACTAATGGAACCAAACCAAATTTGGTTCAAAAAAGAAGACCAAATTCAAAAAAACAAAGACAAGTCGAACTCAATAATAATCTGGCATCTACTTTGATATACTGTCGGTTTATGCAAAATCAGTCCTTTTAGTTTTGTCTCCTCCTATATGAATATGATGGTGGGTGAAAATTTGTTGGTTCAGACTACAAATAACATGAAGGGTAAAGAAAATACAAAGAAAAGCAGCACTGGAAAGAAGAAGAAGAAGAGGAGAGGTGGGTCAAAGAGAAAGCTGAGTGTTGACCAGTTATTAGCTTACAAATCAGTCAGTGAATGGGTTTTCTTGGGCCTGGGCCAATCTTCTTGTTCATCCAATCCATATTCATCGATATCTTTTGATGATGAATTTAGGGTTCAGTTTAATCCAAAGGTTTCTGATAAATTGGTGTTTGATTTGCATTCTCATTCCATTTGTAGTGATGGGTATTTATCACCTTCCAAGCTTGTTGAAAGAGCTCATCAAAATGGGGTCAGTCTGTCCTCCCCCTCTTCTACTTTTTACTGCATTTTTGTATGTATATGTGTGTGTGTATTAATAGGGTTGTTGTGTTTGGTCTTAAAGATTTGATTTTTGTGACTTTCTTGTTGTTACTATTGTTAGTAGTCGTGAATCTTTAGTAGATTGTTTATGTTATTGTGGAATTGTTTGGTTATGGCTTGTATACAATCTGGTAATTTCAGAAATCTCTTAAAAAAGATCTATTACTTGTAGTGCATCAACTACTAAAGGCATTGCCTAGGAAAAAGAGGGAGGAACAATCTCCACACGGTTAGGAAAAGATTTGGACTTTTTGGCAAATCGTTTGCTTGATTAAACTGCTTAGATGATTGGTAAAGCGATGAGGCCCCTAATGGGTTAGAGTTGCGTTCTTTTTAAATGAAATAGACTGAGACAAAAATAAATAGGCACTTAGAGTGGCCTTTTAATGGAAAAGCAAGAAAAACGTTTATAGTTATGAGTGATAAAAGCCAGGATAAGGACTGAGACAGGCTGAGATTTGAAAATTTTAGGTCTAGGGGATTTTATAAAAAAAACAATCAGTGCTCTCGTCTATTCTGTAACAAAGACAACATAAAGGGTTAACATTTAAGCCAAAATGAACTAATCTGTCTTTTGTTAACAGTCTGTCCTGATAATTAACTGGAGAATAATGAAGAATCAGGGCCCATTCAAGTGATGCCAAATAATGTGAGCCCATTGCACTGCAGGAGGTTGGTGTCTCAAGGCATTCCAAATAGAAAAAAATGGAGACTTTACTTGAGTAATGACAAAAAATCTTAAAATCTTATCAATGACAATTAATGTGGCAAGATCAATCTCAAATCTACGTTTGTTAAGCTCAACTACATCTCCACAGTTAGATATCAGAAGAAGCCAGTTGTCTGGATGATTACAAAGTAGTCATTCAGTGATCAAATGATCTCAAGTTCATCATCAATGGCATGGGGTCTTATTTTAAAACACTATAGTTGATGGAGATATAACTCCTTTAAGTCCATAAAGTTTTTGGATGGAAAATGTAAAAGAAATCTAAATTAAAAGCTGACGAGATGTACTGTTGCGGCGAGTGGTGGTGACATGGCCAACACCTGTGAAAAAACATAAAAAGAATAACCTTTTCCTTTACATTTCTATCTAACCATTACCTGTGACCCTAACACCGGAAGCAATGGCTGCATCAGAAGAAACCTCTGGCTCTGACGATTCGTCTTTTTCTCTGTCACCAGAAAACCTATTATACTTGATCTCAAGCTCTGTGCTGTGATTTTACCAACAATTGCAGCTGTAATCGCAATCTTTCTATGTTCCTTCTCTTTGCTCATAACGGGGAATATTTTGGGGCAACATTGTATCAGCATATATAAACTAACAAACAGAATTGATCTAGTGTAAGTCAGCATCTTACCTCATGTAACTGGCATCCATCAGTCTTCTTTTAGTAGAATAGTTGTTATATAGACATAGATTGATGGCCAAGACACAACAATCGTAGAAAGGTATATGGAATTGTGTACAGATGAGTATTGATTATTGACTTATGGGTATTTTGTGGCTGCGGAATTTTTTACCATTTTTGTATACCATTAATGATCTAATATATACACATGTAATTTATATCATTACTGGTTGACTGTACCAGCATTTGTGTCGCTCTTGTAGATGTAGTGCAATTTTTTAATTAGTCCAATATGTTCAGAACAGGTAAAAGTTCTTTCTCTGACGGATCATGATACAATGTCGGGCATCCCGGAAGCCCTGGAAGCAGCTCATAAATTTGGCATAAAGATAATCCCAGGTGTTGAAATCAGCACAATTTTTTATCCAGGGTAATTGAAATATCATATATTACATTCTGGTTGTGGCTGCCTATGTATGAAGATGAATTCTTGTTCACTTTCTCTCCGACTATAACCGTTTTCTATCATACAACTTAGTCGCACATCCCTCTTTACACAATGTGAATATTTTGACGGTTGAACATGGAAGTTATTTTTCATATGATCATGATACTTCTGTTTAATACTTTTATTGATTTAATGACTATACAGTGGAGAATGTGGGACAGAAGAACCTGTGCACATTCTTGCGTACTACAGCAGTTGCGGACCAGCAAGACCTGAGAAGTTGGAGAAGTTTTTGGCTGATATAAGGGATGGACGTTACTTACGTGCAAAAAACATGGTCGCAAAGCTTAACAAATTGAAATTGCCTCTTAACTTGGAGCATGTTGCAAAGATTGCAGGTAGTGGTGTTGCTCCAGGGAGGGTGCACGTTGCTCGAGCTTTGGTAGAAGCAGGTCATGCTGAGAATCTGAAGCAAGCTTTTGCCCGATATCTTTATGATGGAGGACCTGCTTATTCTACGTACTGAATAAGCTTACACCATTGTTCACTGTTACTAAGCTTCTACTTAATATATATCTATGTAATATGCGATTTGTTTTACTTGTTCCATGATCAGGGGAAGTGAACCTGATGTGGAGGAAGCAGTACAACTAATACGAGAAACGGGTGGTGTGGCTGTGCTGGCACATCCATGGGCATTAAAAAATCCAGTTGGTGTCATCAGAAGATTAAAAGAAGCTGGTCTACACGGGATAGAAGTTTATAGACGAGATGGAAAATTGGCAGGTATGTCTATAATGTCTTTTCTTTTTATGAAACTATATATATTCTGTCGTCTGTCTAATAGCATAATATATTTTTTTTCTTAGCTAATTTTAACAGTAGTTTTTCCTCAACATTTACTCATCTTCATAGTTCATGATGCCACCATTCTACAGTTTGCATATCCTATAAATTGTTGAGGATGCATGAGTTCATCAGTTCTTATCTTGGTGGAGACAATTCTATTTAAAAGCAGGTCACTAGAATGTTTTCAATTTTTATAATGGATAACTGAATATGTTTAATTTTGTCATATATCTATGCATGTATTCCTATTGGGAGGGTAGATAATGACAAATGTTAGCCTTATAACAGTATCTGCTTGATTATTTTAAGTCAAGCCTTTTTATCACTAAGACTATTTTCATCTATGTCTAACCTTAAAACTTTCTTGCCGACTATTTTGCCTTAACCCTGGGCTTCTTAGATATTTCTTTTCCACAAGCCAACCTGTTAGAATATAATATAAAGATCCAGTTGGGCACATGGGCCTTCCTCTAACACCTTAAGGTTTTAGAGCGACTAGTTACTTAACATGGTATCAGAGCTCAGGCACGCAAAGGTCCCGGGTTCGGCTCTTTGCGACCCCCATATTCTCATAATTTATTTCGAACACGAAGGCAAATTAATGCCCCAAAGATGGGCGCCCGTGGTCCACTCTTCGACCCATAAATGGGCTTTCGAGTGAGGGGGGTGTTAGAATGTAATATAAAGATCCAGTTGGGCCTTCCTCTAACACCTTAAGGTTTTAGAGCGACTGGTTACTTAACACAACCTATCAAGGGAGCATCCTTATTTGATCTCTATAATGATTAAAGCACATAGAATTGTGATGCTCTTGTAGAAAGCTATATATTTTACTCATTTAGTATTACATATATTTATATATTTTTCCGGATAATAAATTGTGCTGCTTTCCTTAACTGGCCTCAACCTGTTCCTGAACAGCGTACAGTGATCTAGCTGATGCTTACGATCTTTTGAAAGTTGGAGGATCTGATTTTCATGGAAGAGGTGGACAAAGTGAGTCAAATCTGGGAAGTGTTAGTCTTCCGGTGGTGGCTGTGCATGAATTTCTCAAGGTGGCCCGTCCAATCTGGCGCAGAGCCATACTGGATAATGTGGAAGATTTTGTTAGAGATCCCACAGGATCTAATTTGGAGGTTTTAACAAGGCTCGGGAAAATCAAGTTCCCTAGAGGGATGCCATCCAACCGTGGCAGGTATGAATTGATTCAGCATTGTCTGTCTTTATGGTTGACCACTGAAGAAAGAGAGAATGATGAATTTGAGGCATTAAAGTTAAAAGTCACTCAGGTTTCAATTGATCAAGGCTGGCTTGCAGACCCTTTAAGAAGTCAGTAATACGGATTCATTTAATTCATCAAAATTTTGTCCATGAGTTTCTTTGTAACAATAATACATTTTTTTTGTAACAATAACATCTTTATTTAGTAAATTACATATTTGTTATTGTTGATGATTTTAAAAATTGATAACTCTGTAAATGTTGGTTGCACTTGAAATCAGGTGAAATAACTTTTCAACCCAGGTGATGATGTTTAGATGTAATATATGTATGTTTAGGTAAATCAATGTATGTTTAGGTATAACTTATGTTTCAACTGTTGCAATCTTCTATCTGAATTCGGAAATAATAATGATACAAATCCAGAACGAATTTACATCCCATATTTCCAGAACCAGTTACAGTTGCCAATCAATCCATAGTGAACAACAGACCAGACAAACAATTTCCCACCAGCTTTTATACTGCTTTGCAAACAAGAAATCAATGGATCCTTCCCTTTCTTAGAATGATATAGATGAAGCTGGACCTGCAGCAGGAAAAACCATGGATATCTCATGGCATGGCTAGTAGCATTATTCAAGTCTTAAAGTGGAATTTTTAGGGTTAAGTACAAGATGTAAGAAGCAAAAAGATAAGCTGTTACTTTCGGTGCCCATCACTTGGTTGATGTTTTACTGCACATAGAAAGAAGCAATGCTACCTCAGTGACAAGAATCGTTATGTTTTTCTTTACACAATACTTGGTGGTGTGTATGGTCTCTCTTTCTACACCTAACTTGTCTTGGCTTCCATCTTTGAATTATTATTATTATTATTATTATTATTATTATTATTATTATTATTATTATTATTATTATTATTATTATCTTACTATATACCTAGTTTTTTTTTTTTAACCGGAAACTACCCCACACACTTGTATGTGGGATTTCAAACCCGGGGAGATATATCGCTGAGCCCTACCACCCAGTACTCCCACGTAAATCCGAAGCTTTCGCTCCGAGGTAGGTTCGAACCCCTGACCTTGGCTGAACCAGGGAAAGGGGTGTCCACTCAGCCAAAGCTTTGTAGACCTATATACCTAGTTACCGACCTACTTGTAGGAGAATGACCACACATATTAGTCGGACCACAACCATAACAGTTTGTTGGGGGCAAGCAGGAATATTGATTGCTTCTTGTCGGTGTTCTCGTGAATGGCCAAGCTTGCATTTCGTGTTATACTTCAATTTCCCCCAGCTTTAGTTACCTTGTTTTCAAATTGTATGCATGCATTTCTTTTAAGTTTGTTATATATCCACTTCAAATTATATATTGTGTCATAAATCCAAGATTCGGGAATGATCTTATTATAAAAAGATATATAAAGGTATTCCTTATCTTGATTATAATAATTAAATTTTGGTTTCAAAAAAAAATAAATTTAATTTTCATCTTCCTTTTTATTCTCCACTTCAACCACTTAACTAAAGTTTGAATATTATGAAATAATATTGAACCATTTAATTAAAGTTGGAATATTGTAAAATAATAATACTAAGATTCGAATTTAAGGAATATAACAATCTAAATCACTAAAATTCATTATTGTAATATTATTTTTAAGAAATATGTTAAAATTCTAATGGAATTGCTGTATGAATTAATGAATTTTTTTCCCCAGCACCCGTAAAAACAATAAAGATGGAGTTTATATAGAAAAAAGAAGTATTAAGGAGAATTTTTTTGCAAAATCGTAAAATTCAATTATCATTTATTACTTTTATAAGTAAAAATAGTACAATAATAATCAATTAAACGATAATAATGTGTATTTGGATTTTGTACAATTTTATTATTATTCTATATTGTTCATATTAATATTCAAGTTCCCGTAATTTTTGGCCTTGATTTCACCATGGTGACAAACATAAATATTCATTCCCCGTCCTAAAAAACAAGGACAGGGTTTGAAATTCAAAAAGAAAAGGCAGGAGTTTGAAATTCGACTTCCCCTCTCCTTACATATAAAAAAATTATATAATTGAGCATGATGAGTATCACTGTTATATTTTGTCGTCTTAGATTGTTCCTTGCTCCCAAAATTTTCGAAATTTATTATAATATATATTCATTTATAAAATATATAAGTTTAATTATTCAGGAAAAAATACTATACAATTTGATGATATTTGTGACAGATATTCTACCTCTAATAATTCAATAACAATAATAGAATTTAAAAAAAGTAAGGGTTTCTTACTTTGCAAATTTCGATAATAGACCCTCATACGTTAATTGCTAAAATAACAAGATTATGTGTCTTGCTTAACTTCATGCTCTGACGTCTGTTGCAGCTGTAAATTAATGGTGCAGTGTGCAGAAGTACATTTCTTACCACTTAACATCAAAATTCTAGCAGAAATCCTTCAGGCTACTAGTTGCTTATATCATATGAATAGAAATTCGAAGGTTCATCATGCTAAAGTAGGAATCTTCATACCATACCTAAAACAAAAGGATTGGAATGTTTGTTGATCTGGAATGGCATACATTTGTTGATACCAATGTCAGATATTGTTTTACTCAAAAGCTAATCATGTTGCTGGTATATGGTGCAGTAAGTATATTGCTACGTGCACTCATTGCTAAATTTTCTAGGTAGATTTGTTCCTACAGGACACTTTCAGATATGTGGACATACATTGTCTCGTTCGTTATGATTAATTAGTAGTGAGAAAAAGGAGTCCCATATTAAATGACAATATGGGTCGAATCTGTTCCATTTGTTTTATAATTTAACCAGAAATTTTGTAATTTAGGTGTGATGTCTTTCAATATGTACTGCTGGCGACTCACAATGCTATACGGATTGTTGATAAGAAGGCGACTCACAATACTATACGGATTGTTGATAGAATCTAACAATTCTATAAACACTTAATTCTCTAATATAGAGATAAGGATCGAAAAATCATATTCAATTATCGAGATTAGATTATAAGCGGAAACATACCCGTATTCATGATTTCATAATGATAGAAATGTCCTTAAGCGGTGCTATTGTCGTCCTCAACCAAGTACTCTTTAGTTTTTCCAAAATAGTGATATTCTGATGGGTAGAAAATATGACTGTCCGTGTACTTGATATATTGGGACTATAACCCTTTGTATTCTATGCTCAATAAAATCTTCCATTATAATTAAATTGGGCCAAGTAGTGTGTATTCACTCATTTAATCCATACAATAATTAAAATCTAATTGGGCTCTTTATTTGATCACTTTATTTAACCCAATAAAAATAAATAGCTAAATATAATTGATTATTAATATGTAGCCCACATAAATTATTATTAAAATAATAATAACAATCTCCCACTTGGGCTGCATATTAATCCGAAATCAATTATACAAATCTTTAGTGCGCAACCTTATGCTATTCATCATCCTTTAGATTTTACTAAAACAATTCGGTCCGTCTACTATATCAGTATGAGATTCTGGCGGCATTCGTCACTATTATAACGTGACTAAACCTTCCGTGGTCACCACACAAATATATTCAACGACATGAATCAAAGCATGGATGAGTGACATGGAAATTACATACAATGTGATATATATAATGCCTATTTCCAACTAGTCCTTGGCCAATCTCTAATGAGATTGATTTCAGTTTTCTCAACACAATGTTAAACCACAATAAGAAAATTGAACAAAAGCATAGTGACATTTAATTAAATTAAATCCATCAACTGTATTCTGCAGAACATAAGCAACTCAATGTTTATAACATAAAATACCAAAAATACAAACTCCCACTAAACCAAAGTATCACACAAGGTAACACCCATATGAGCAGTATGCTCGTGAAAAACCTTAGGTGCTAAAGCCTTAGTGAGCGGATCCGCAATCATGGAGTTGGTCCCAATGTGTTCTATCGAAATCTGTCCACTCTGTATCTTTCTTTTAACAACTAGGAACTTTATATCTATATGTTTTGCTTCTGTAGTGCTCTCCACTGCTGATTTATTATCACAAAATATCTTTAATGGTCTTTCAAAACCATCAAGAACACGTAAACCAGTGACAAAATTTCGCAGCCATAATGCTTGATTGGATGCCTCAAAACATGCTATATATTCTGCAGCCATGGTGGATGAAGCTATGAGCGTCTGTTTGGCAGACCTCCATGAAATCGCTCCACCAGCTAGTAGATAAACTTAGCCCGAAGTAGATTTTCTTTCATCTATGCATCCTCCAAAATCAGAATCTGAATATCCAATGACTTCGAGATGATCTGATTTCCTATATGTGAGCATATAGTCTTTTGTTTTCTTCAAATACCGTAGGACTCGCTTAACTGCTTTCCATTGTTTCAATCCCGGATTACTCAAATATCTTCCCAACATTCCAACAATGAATGCTATGTCAGGGCGAGTACAAACTTGAGCATACATTAGACTTCCCACAGCCGAGGCATATGGTATCCTTTGCATTTCCTTTATCTCAAGTTCATTCTTGGGACACTGTTTGAGACTAAATTTGTCTCCCTTAGACACGGGTGTATCTATTCCTGCACAATCTTTCATGCCATACCTTTCCAGGATCTTTTCGATATAGCTCCTTTGTGATAATCCAATGATACCTCGAGAGCGGTCTCGATGTATTTGAATTCCTAATATAAAAGAGGCGTTACCAAGGTCCTTCATCTCAAATTGACTAGTGAGAAATTTCTTGGTATCGTGCAATAAGCCTATATCATTAGTGGCAAGTAAGATGTCATCAACGTATAAGAGAAGAAAGATAAATTTGCTCCCATTGAACTTATGATATACACAATGTTCCACCAAGTTCACTTCGAAACCATATGATGTGATAACATGATGAAACTTGTGATACCATTCACGTGAAGCCTGCTTGAGACCATAGATGGACTTCTTTAACCTGCAAACTATAGTCTTTGGATCTCCAGAGACAAAGTTTTCTAGTTGTACCATATAAATTGTCTCACCAATGTTACCATTGAGAACGACATCTTTACGTCCATCTGATGTGGCTCTAGGTCATAATGAGCCACAAGTGCCATAAAAATTCTAAATGAGTCTTTCGAGGAAACCGGAGAGAAAGTCTCATTGTAATCGATACCTTTATTTTGAGTGAATCCTTTTGCGACTAGACGAGCCTTATATCTTTCGATGTTACCCTTCGAATCCCTTTTGGTTTTAAATACCCATTTGCAATCGATAGGTTTTGATCCTTTAGGTAACTCGACAAGATCCCAAACGTCATTGTCTTTCATAGATTGCATATCTTCATTCATGGCATCAACCCACTTTTGAGAATTAGGAGTCTGCATGGCTTGTTGAAGATTAATAGGATCATCTTCTCCAATGCCAATTCCATCTTAATGTTCTTACAGAAAAACAATATAATCATATGGAATTGCACTTTTCCGCTCTCTAGTGGATCTCCTTAATGGCACCACTTATGATTCAAGAGGTTGTTGATTTTGCTGAATTGGTTCCTCATGGGGAATGTCAGTGTTGTCTTGAACCGGAGGGCCTTGAGCAATGATAGGTACGATAATCTGATCATTGTTCTCAGCAATGTCATGAATAGAATCATGACTATCTTCTTCAAAGACAATACTTTTACCTATACCTTCCCTCCCAAAATCAACTTCCTCAAAAAATCTTGCATTATCAGTCTCAAAGAAGGATCTAGTAGTGGGATCATAAAATTTAAATCCGCGAGTACGCTCCGGATATCCAACAAAGTAGCAACTGACCGTCCTAGAGTCCAGTTTCTTTTCCTTCGGCCTATATGGCCTTGCCTCAGCTGGACAACCCCAAACATGACAATGCTTAATGCTAGGCATTTTCCTAGTCCAAAGTTTGTAAGGGGTTCCGACCACTGCTTTTGTTGGAACCCTATTAAGGATATAAATTGCAGTCTTTAATGCATCTCCCCAAAGTGCCTCAGGTAAAGAAGAATGACTTATCAAACTTCTCACCATATCTTTAAGAGTACGGTTTCGCCTCTCAGCAACACCATTCATATTAGGTTTGCCTGGCATGGTGTACTGAGGGACAATTCCACACTCCCTTAGGAAGTTCGCAAAGGGTCCTGGATGTTGCTCACCTGATCCATCATATCTACCGTAGTATTCACCACCACGATCAGACCTGACAGCTAGTATTTTACTCTTCAACTGAAGCTCAACTTCAGCTTTATATTCTTTAAACACGTCCAAAGCTTGGGACTTCTCATGTATCAAGTATAGGTAGCCATATCTTGAGTAATCATCTATGAACGTGATAAAATACCGTTGATCGTTCCAAGAGGCCGTAGGGAATGGTCCACAAATATCGGTATGAATCAGTTCTAAGACACTCGTAATTCTATTGGCACCTAACTTTCTGGAGTTTGTTTGTTTTCCCTTAATGCATTCTATGCAAACCTGAAAATCACTTAAATCTAAGGGATCAAGAATTCTATCATCCACAAGCCTTTGAATTCTCTGTTTAGAGATGTGACCTAAACGCTTGTGCCACAACATGGCAGAATTCTCAGTTAACTTACGCTTTGTACCTCTTGCACTAGAGTGTAAAATCTCATTATTAAAAGTAACAGTATCAAGCATATAAAGATTATCAATTAAAGAACCAGTGCCAACCAAATTTGAATTTAAAGAGAAACTAACTTTATTATTTCCAAAGGAACAAGTGTTGCCAAATTTGTCCAAACAGGAAATAGAAATAAGGTTCCGTCTAAAAAATGGTGCAACAAAAGTCTCAAATAAATCCAAATAAACACCAGTTTTAAACAATAATCTAAATGTTCCAACAGCTTCAACTGAAACTTTATTGCCATCGCCCACATAGATGAATCTTTCAGCATCAATTGGCGGTCGGCTCCACAGGCAACCCTGCATTGATACACTTATGTGAGTAGTAGCACCAGAATCTACCCACCAAGTATCCTTAGGTACAGAAACTAAATTAACTTCAGAACAAACAAAGACAGAAGTCTTACCCTTCTTCACACGCTAAGCAGCATATTTGGAACACTCTTTCTTCATGTGTCCAGCTTACAAAAGTAGCAGGTTGGTCCCTTATCCTGCTTCTCTTGAGACTGCTTGGGTTTTCCACTTGCATTATCCTTACCTCTCTTTCTCTTCTTATCATGAGAGCTAGATGCCAAGTGAGCACTTTCAGTCTTGTCTCGCAATACCCTCTCTTCCTCTTTAACACAGTGTGAAATGAGCTCATTAAGAGTCCATTTTTCCTTCTGAGTGTTATAACTCACCACAAAGTGACCAAACTGAGGAGGGAGTGAAATAAGAACCAAGTGAACAAGTAACTCATCCGAAGGTTCTAACTTAAGTTTGCCAGCAAGATTAGACATCCCAATGATGTACTCCCTTATGTTCTCCTTTCCCTTATACTTTATGGTCATGAGTTTTGACAGAAGATTACTCGTTTCCGATTTCTCATTCTTATCAAAATATTGCTCAATTTCAGAGAGGAACTTCTTGGCATTTGTGCTCTCAGCAATAGAGCCCCAAAAGCCAGTTGGAATCGTCCGCTTCATGATCGCCAGACATATGCGATTAGAGCGTTCCCATTTCTCAACTTGATCCGTTTTTGGATCAGCCGCAGTAGGAACAGGTTGCTCTTTCCTTAGCGCAAGGTCAAGATCCATGCACCCAAGAACGATTTCAACATTCTCTTTCCATGTGACATAGTTTGTCCCATTCAACATTGGAATCATACTCAATTGAGCAGAAGCACAGTTAACATTAGCAGTAACTGAAATAGAAAACAAATATACAAAAAATGCTCAAAACTAAATATATGTGATAAATTAAATATTGGCAACACCATCACAAGATACCTAACGCAACACTGAATTTTAGTCTTTGGACAGAAAAATCAATTTGCAAGTGGTACTCTGAATGCAATAATCAAGTATTAACAATTAATTCTATCAAATAATATGCCTTTCTTTGGACCGACGTATTGTTCACATGAAAAAACTCAATATTGCTACATACTTATTATCACAAGAATATTTTAATTTTGGCCAAATTATACCTTCCTTTGGGCCGATAAAATTTGCATAAAATTAAATATTCAAACATCATAATAATATATTTTTTAAATTAATTAATCTATACAAAAGAGGCCACTTTGGCAACATATTGCTTCAATTAACTAATTCCAAAATATTAGACCACTTAAATAAATAAGTTAATATTAATTGCCAATAAATAAATTTAAATCACAAATTATATATGTCTTCCTTATTAACGATTTACAAATCAAATTACGTAAACTTTTTGTCAAAACAGAACAGATGCTAGCAACATGTTTGATGGGTATGGTATAAACTATCATCCTTACCATTATATACATGGAAAAAAGCTACTAAACATACACAGACATGACATGGCCACACAATATTATTATAAAACTAATAAACCAAATTCATGATCCTCAGTCACGTGTTTCAGTAGAATCTTTAATCAACCATAATGTCAACACAATTTTGATAATTAAAACATTATATACCGGAAAACAAACAATACAACGAAAACTAAATCAAGCAAGATAATTCTCATATATCACGGTTCAAACTAATAATCATCATATAACCCGATAATTAAAATATGAAGAGGCTCTGATGCCAATTGATAGAATCTAACAATTCTATAAACACTTAATTCTCTAATATAGAGACAAGGATCGAAAAATCATATTCAATTATCGAGATTAGATTATAAGCGGAAGCATACCTGTATCCATGATTTTTTAATGATAGAGATGTCCTTAGGTGGTGCTATTGTCTTCCTCAACCAAGTACTCTTTAGTTTTTCCAAAATAGTGATATTCTGATGGGTAGAAAATATGACTGTCTGTGTACTTGATATATCGGGACTATAACCCTCTGTATTCTACCTACTTAATAAAATCTCCCATTATAATTAAATTGGGCCAAGTAGTGGGTATTCACTCATTTAATCCATGCAATAATTAAAATCTAATTGGGCTCTTTATTTGATCATTTTATTTAATCCAATAAAAATAAATAGCTAAATATAATTGATTATTAATATGTAGCCCACATAAATTATTATTAAAATAATAATAACAATTGTATCATATATGTTATACGAAGAAATTGGTATAACAATATTTATGGAGGTTGCTGGAATTACGGAACAAAATACGAATATTCTGCTAAGAACACGAAGAACACGGAGGAAAATTGTGTATGTTTGTGGCTGGTCTTGTTTGTTGATGTTTATTGTCCATGTCAACACCTGGCCTTTCTGATGTTCTTCAATCTTTGCATATTTTCTTTATAAGTTTTTTTATGTTGCTCATTCGTGTATGTTTCTCTCTGTTGATGTATGTTTCTCTCTGTTGATGTGCGCATGAGTCTCTTCCAATTTTGCCTTTCTCTTTCCGCGATATGTACCACCACTGTAACCATTTTTTGCCGCCATTGTCCATTTGTGTACCCAAAAAACCGAAAATCCCCTATCAATTTTTGTTTGAAAATTATTTGTCCTCCAGAAATAATTAATTGTCCTTCTTCTAGCGCCAAATGTTATAGGGAGAAATTGGTATAACAATATTTATGGATGTTGGGGGAATTACAGAGCAAAATACGGATATTCTGCTAAGAACACCGAGGAGATTTATGTATGTTTGTGGCTGGTCTTGTTTGTTGATATTTCACGGGTGAACTGTTTCTCAATCTTAAGAAGGTGCCTAGGTACCCTATTTATAGGGATCAAGCCATACGTAGTTCTTGGAGAAGAAGTTACCCTGACGGGTTAGGATTTCTATCGGTCCTTCTTGGCCTAAACCCACCAGTCGTCTATGGGCTGATATAATTTATCCATTAATCCTGCTCATGATCCATGGCCCAATAAAGGTTACCTATGGCTAACATGATGCTAGAATCATATGGTCTCATTGGCGAGGCCAATGGAGAAGCTACGTGGCCTCGCATGCGACTTCGGTGGGCTTACTCATGCGAGGTGCTTTCACGCTATGGAGATAATCCCACTCATGCGACCTCGCTGGGCTTAGCTATGAGTCTTCACAATAAGAATATTCTAGGCCTCGTTGGACCTTGCAGAGGGATGTGATGCGATCCCATACTAGGGACATGCTGGCGAACTCGACCCGTAGCTTGGGGTCGCTTTCTCCCATATCGGACTTAATAATACATTGGACTGATTCCTGGTGGTGGGCTTTAGTGACCCATTCTTCATCTTTTGGCCCATTATGAGTTGTAGACCGCTATTCCTGCCCATTAGACCTGTTTAGGGCTTATGCCAAGATTTGGGCATAACAATATATTCTCAGAAGGAAAGCCCATCCACAGCCAGAGTTGCTATCAGGTGTGTTGGCAATGACTTTAATGATGTTAAATATCAAATCTATTCATCCATTAACCATACTCGTATCCAGTTTACCAGGGTATAAGTAGGGATGTAAATGAGCCGAGCCGAACTATAAAATGTTCATGTATCGTTAGTTAAGAAATTATCAAACTCGAACTTGAATCGAGCCAAAAAAATATGTTTGAGCTCAGCTTGTTAAGATAAAATGTTGTTCACGAACAGCTCACGAACATATCTGATGAGCTTACTCACGAACTTTTGCTTTCGAACAACTCATTAAGCTTGTTCACGAGTTTGTTCATGTAATTATGCTCACGAATAAATCTTAAACATTGCTCGCAAACTTATGCTCATGAGCTTAATTACGAACAACTCATAAGTTTATTTCCTTATTTTTGTATACAAAAATCTAATATTAAAAAATTCAAAAAATCCAAAATTAAATAATTAAATTTTTGTCTCAGCACTAGAAATAATAATAAATCATCAACTACTAAAATTCTCACATCTCCAATTCCAAAAAACAAACAAAGTTTGATTTAAAAATAAATGACAGAGAAACGTAATTGTTTGATATAAATAAACTTAGGTTATTAAAGCTTAATCATTTAAATATTAATAAAGGCCCCCAATATCACAATTTGTAAGCAAATGACCCCAAATATCACAGCTTAAAAACTTGGCCCCAAATATCACTCTAAAACACAGTTGCGTGTAGCGTTTTGATTTTTTTTTTTTAAAAAAAAAAATGCTAAAGCGCATAGCGTTTTGGGGAGTGAGAGGGAGGAAAAACGCTACTTAAAGTAGAGTTTGCAGAAGACGATATATCGGTTAGCGTTGGGGAGGGGTAAAACGTCACATAATGTGGTGTCTTCGGGAGAACGCCACTTAGTATGGCGTTTGGGGGTGTTTCTATTTTTTTTTTGTTTTATTTTTTTTGGTTTTCTTCAAAATATATATTTCTAAATAATATTAAAAAACTTATAATAAAATTTTCAATTAAAATTGTATTTTTAAAATTTAAAAATTAAATTTTAATTAAATTTAGGGGTTCAACAATTAACTTTTGGGTTCAACGTTTCCATTTTGGGTTTTAGAATTATTCGGAACGACGAATAAACCGTATACGATTTTTTTTTTAACATTGTAACCCACAGCCGCTACCCTTCGGGTGCGCTCTGGGTAAACCCATGGGCTCACGCAATAGCCTGCAAACCACGTGATCCAAGATAAACCGCACAAGTGCGACAGTCTCTGCCCCAGGATGGCATAATCATAAATCCGCCTCCCATGGGAGTCGAACCTGTGACCAAGAGGTGAGATGACCTCTCTTTAGGGTTTAGGTTTGTTACAACCCTAAATCCTAGACCCTAAACCCTAACTTATCCTGATTTTTAAACGCGTTAGCGTTTAAAAATCAGGCCGCCGGATTAAATTTTTTTATTAAAATTTTTAAATTTAAAAAATACAATTTTAATTAAATTTAGGGGTTCAACAATTAACTTTAAGCATTCAACGTTTCCATTTTGGGTTTTATAAATATTCAGAACGACGAATAAATCGTATACGAACTTAGGGTTTAGGGTTGTTTACAACCCTAAACCGTAGACCCTAAACCCTAACTTATCTTGATTTTTAAACGCGTAGCGTTTAAAAATCAGGCCGCCGGATTCAATTTTTTTAATTAAAATTTTTAAATTTTATTCAACAGTTAATTTTTGGGGTTCAATGGTTCCATTTTGGGTTTAGAAATATTCGGAACGATGAATAAATCATATATATATTTAGGAGAAAAAAAAAACAAACATTACATCATGTGGCGTTTTGCCCACAACTCACTTTCAAACAGCATTTTGAACAAGGAAAAGAAAAAAAAAAAAGAGAACGCTACAAGAAGTAGCGTTTGAACAAAAAAAAAAGGTAGGACGCTACACGAAGTAGCGTTTCTTTTAAAAAAATTAAAACGCTAAACGATCTATTGTCTTAGAGTGATATTTGGGGTCAAATTTTTTAGCTGTGATATTTGGGGCCATTTCCCCCCAAATTGTGATATTGGGGGCCAACACCCTTTAAATATCTGAAGCTTTCACCAGCTTTATAATAATCAAACATGTATTATATATAGGAGATTATTTATCGAATTTGTTTATGAACTGCTAATGAACTCGTATACCGAGCATGTTAACGAGCTCAATTATCGAACTTATTCACGAACATGTTCATGAGCTATGTTTGAGCCTGTTCACGAACTATGTTCATGAGCACGTTAATCGAGCTTGTTCGCGAGCTATCTAGTCGAACTTTACCGTAATCAAGTTCAGCTCGTTTATAATTTGATCCTTAAAATCATGTTCAAGATCGACTCGTTTGTGAATCGAACCGAACCCAAACCGAACTTTTTTCGAATCGAACGTCGAACCGTTCGTGAGTGTATCGGTTCATTTACAGCCCTAGGTATAAGCTAATTACAGTGACTAGATTTTAGCCTTTGAAGTCCTTCCCTACCAGCCTTTCTCTCGAATGACTTAATTGTAGTTTGATGATTTCAACTATTATATTTCTGCATATAAATTACTTTTTTATAATTGTTAATATTTTATGTATCAAATTAATATTTTTTTTAACAGATAATTGCATTCCGTCAAATTTTTTTAACAAACATTAATGGATTCACTTTTTAATTTTTAGTATTGCATTTTGATGACTCTTTTATATATGTTGCTTTTTTGTTATATTTTGTAGTTGTCTTAAATGAATTAATGTCAAATATGGTGGCATGCCATCAGTTCAGTTTTAAAAGCAATTCTGGCCTACTTGCATCAGGCATGGTAATTTCAGAGCACATTTAAGAAGCCGAAGATTTAGTTGCTCAACCATAAATCATTTTTTTTTATTGGCAGGAAACTCGTCCTTTCGACAAGCTCTCCAAGATCAAGTACCTTCGACTCTCTGCATTTCGATCTTTCTCTAAAACTAAATTCATTATGGGAGACTTAGAACTTTTCCCTGAGCTAAATTATGATGACAATGCAGTTCCAGAAAAAAACCAACCTGAGTCACTCTCAAGCCAAAAAGAAATTGTTTCATTATTTGGACTCTTTGCTGCAGCTGATACTAAAGATTATATATTGATGTTCTTTGGAAGTGTTGGATCATGTATGCATGGTGCTGCACTTCCTGTTTTCTTCATTTTGTTTGGTCGTATGATTGACTTACTAGGACATATGTCTTCAGATCCTCATAGATCATCTTCGGAGGTTTCTAAGGTTGGTCACTTCTCTCTGGACCTGTTGTCTTTGTTCTGGATCACTTCAGTTTCCTATATGTAGTTGTCATCCCAGAAATTTAGAGTTCATTAGTTCATATTCTTTCTGTCGGGTGTTAATATGAATTCCTACTTGTGAATGTTTAGTGGTCTTATACATCTGAATAACTAAGCTTAAATGTCTATTAGACCATTAGTCATTTCCACTAGTGCTCACATATCAATCAGGTTCTCGTTACCATTGCATATTGATTGAGACTCTAAGTTATCGTGTCCCAGGGCGTAAAGTGATGCAACTGAGTATAAAATTCAGTTTATTTACCATGACTGATAATATGATTTTATTATTCTGCAGAAAACGAGAATTTTTATGAGAGTAATGTTAAAAAGTAATGAAAAACAGTAAAGCTGATTAGCTACAGCAGGAAAAATAATGCCTTTCACGTAAGTGCAGACTATCGATTAGTTTATCCCAGAAGGTAAAGGCTGTAATGGTCTTGTTACTTACCTGTAAACTGCTAGACCTGGTGGATAGATTGATGAACAATTACTTTGCCTTACAAAGTAACTTATTTGATAAAATTGCTGAGCCTTAGAAGTCCTGCTACCAGTAACAGGCTAGACCTGGCACACTCACAACTATTTTTCTTTTTCTATGCAGCATGCGTTGTACTTAGTTTATCTTGGACTAGTTGTGCTTGTATCAGCTTGGATTGGTAAGTTTATATTTTCATTATATATATATTGGCTTTTTTGTGTAAGTGAATATCTTCCGTGTCCAACGATAGACTGTTTTCCAGTAGTATCAGCATCCTGTTTACTTGTTTCTAGGTGTCGCATGCTGGACACAAACTGGAGAAAGGCAGACAGCTTCTCTGCGATTCAAGTATCTTCGATCCATATTGAGGAAGGATATAACATTTTTTGACACTGAAGCAAGGGATACAAATTTAACTTTTCACATATCAAGTGATGCCATACTGGTACAGGATGCTATAGGTGACAAGGTTCGTGATGCAGCTAGCTAAAGATTTTAAACTTGTGTTCCCTCTTCTTTTCTGTGTGTTTTGCTTCTGTGGTAAGTGTAAACTGTGAAGTACACAATCGGCTAGACCTTTCGTTACCTATAAACTTTTTAACCTGGATGATTGCAGCAGTTGGTGTTAAGTCTATGGTACAGTCATATCCATAAGTACACTCCTGCGAGGCTTAGTTGACTTGGCATGCTTTTGGTCATACTAATTGCTACGTGATACATAAACTTACTTGCCACTTCCTCTTAATGCAGATAGGCCACAGCATACGATATCTTTCCCAATTCATTTTGGGATTTATTCTAGGATTTATTTCAGTGTGGAAGCTCACTCTTGTGACCTTAGCCGTTGTTCCACTGATAGCTGTTGCTGGAGGAGGCTATACGGTAATAATGTCTACGTTGTCAGAGAAAAGCGAGGCTGCATATGCTGAAGCAGGAAAAATTGCAGAAGAGGTGAGTACAGGTCTCTCTCCAAAGCTCTGAAATATATTTTTAAACAGTTTAAAACTTTAAATGCAAAGAGTTTGATAGCAACTGTTCCAGAGTGTGGTACAATCCTCTTTGCAATCCACACTAGAACCTCAAAACTTTCAATATCAATCATATCAGCTTGTTTTAGTAACGATGAATGAATTTATTTCACTGCTTGGATCAGTTTATCTCCCAAGTTCGTACTGTATACTCGTTTGTGGGTGAGGATCAAGCAGTTGAGGCATACTCCAGATCACTTAAAAATGCTCTCAAACTGGGGAAGAAGAGTGGAATGGCTAAAGGCATAGGTGTGGGTTTTACATATGGCCTTCTGTTTTGTTCTTGGGCATTACTTCTTTGGTATGCCAGTGTACTTGTCAGGCATCGAGAAACAAATGGCGGAAATGCATTTACAACAATTATTAATGTCATCTTCAGTGGATTGTAAGTCTCATAACGAAGATAACAAACATGCTCATTTAGATAAATTGTCATGAATCTGCTACCTGACAGAAACTGGAACATCTATTTCTGTAGTGCTCTTGGTCAGGCTGCTCCAAATCTGGCAGCCATTGCTAAAGGTCGAGCTGCTGCTACAAACATAATAAGCATGATCGAAGAAGACCTTAACCCTTCTAGTAGATCAGAAAAAGGGATGGTGTTGCCAAAAGTTGATGGACAGATTGAATTTTCTGAGGTCTGTTTCAGTTATCCATCTCGAGCTGGAATGGTGTTTGAGAATCTTTCCTTCTCATTAACTGCTGGGGAAACTTTTGCATTTGTTGGTCCTAGTGGTTCAGGAAAAAGTACTATCATTTCGATGATACAACGTTTCTATGATCCTTCTTCAGGTATTCAATATAAAAGCACCATATAAGTATTTAAGAAATAATTTTATGCCGTGGTCTATGGTTTCAGTTAATTAGCATAGCTTGATTTCAATGTATTATTTTTCAACACTCAAATTCTTTTGCTGACTGACTAGGTAAAATACTGCTAGACAAACATGATCTGAAGGATATCCAGTTGAAATGGTTGAGAGAACAAATGGGTTTAGTTAGTCAAGAACCAACACTGTTTGCCACAACTATTGCTCTCAATATCCTATATGGTAAAGAAGGTGCCGACATGGATCACATAATTGAAGCGGCCAAAGCTGCAAATGCACATACTTTTATTCAGGGATTGCCTGATGGTTATCAAACTCAGGCAGGTACTCAGTGAACTCTTATTCTCAAGTAGTGGCTGTAATAGATAAATGCTGAACTTTAAAAGAAAAAGAACAAGAATTTTTAAGGATAATATGATAATGAAACTGACGCTTGTCACACATACATGAATGAACATGTTTAAACTCCGGGAAAGATATCTACAAGTCGGTAATGCCAAGAGCCTCTAAGAATACAAAACTTATGTTTACAGGGTACATCATGAGGATAAAAGCTAAATGAATTTACAGGGTTGATGTGTAAAATAACTGCAAGCGCACAGTGTTTAGTTGTAGCAATTACAGGTCGATCCACAGAGACTACGAATTTTCAAAACCCTAATAATTAAATCAGGCGAATTAGACAATAAGATTGGGGATGAGTTTTAATTAACCTAATTAAACTAATTAACAAAGATTATCAAATAATATGGAAAACCTAGGAATCCGAATCCGTTAATCAATCACAATTAATATCAACTCGCCCTAAAATCAATCCTCTTTTCTTCACAAATAAGATATATCAATCAACGAGACAAGCATATACTATGAAACTTGTTATCTAACAATAACCTATCAAAACTTCAAGGAGCAAGCATAGGCTATGAAAAACAAATCCGGTAACAATAATATATCAAAATCACTTTGTCAATTGAACAATTAAGCACCAAGAAAAATTATGAGCATCAATTAATAGGAACGAGGAGAAATCAAGAGTAATTAATTTAACTTCATCTTCATCCTAGGATAAGAGAACTAGCTAGACATGATATCGAAAAACAAACAAGAATTTAAAGCATGAATTGAATAACAGAAAAAGTGTTTTAATAAAGCAAATAAAAATTGTTTGTATTGAAGGACAACAAAATCTACTCCTACTCCTAAATTATGAATCTAGATCGGTGTCTAAATTGATGTCTAAAGTGGTGTCTCAAATACAAGAGAGGAGCCCTATATATAAGAAAAATAATGAGCTTGGGTCCTATGATTACAATCCGATCTTGAATATAATTTCTTCAATTTCCCTTTTCTTCTCCGATAAGTAATCGATTTTTCCTCCAATTTCCTTGACTTCAAGTATTTTCCACCTCCTTTCCCTTTTTGCACCTTTCCTGCTTGAAATCTGTTTTTATTTATTTTCCTACAAAACAAAATAAAACAATTTATTAATTAATAAAATTACGAAAACGGACATAAAATAGGTATTAAAAGTATGATTAATTATGGACCTATCAAATGCCCCCATACCTATCTTTTTGCTCGTCCTCGAGAAAAATATAATAAAATACTATCTAATATATAATACCACTTCCGTAGGTGATCACGGTTGCATTTGGCATATGCAACAAGCCCTTTAAACCCCTAGGCAGCCCTAGTGGACGAGTGAGGTCTCGTGAGGGCCTATAGTGAATGTACCCACAAAATCCATCTAGCTCATGTAAAAGATTGCTCAATGCAACACCACACATACAAGTCATCTCATGCTACATCAACTTAAGAAATCAAAGTGAATTTGCAATGTCTTGGTGTGTAAGGTGCAAGTATTCACATAGTCTACTCAAAGAAATATGCAGCGGTCATTAGAAGTCCACGTCAAGTGTAAAAATAAGTTGGTAACCATGCTAAGCCCACAAGAGTACACCTTAAAGTCAAAACTTGGGATCTCATATGCACAAAACAAGCAATAACTCACCTTTCACTCACAAAAGAATATTCACTCAAGAACAAGGGTAAGTGTATCACTCAATTCCAACAAAATCATAAGCATGCTTGACATTTGGTATCAATCTAACTTTAACACAACATACATTAATGATGATAATCAAAAGGTCTTTTATTTGGGTTGTAACGGGGCTAAGGACAAGGTATGTCAAGTAAGGCCAAATAAGGTGAAGTATCAAAAGCTAGTAGGAACCATAATAAATCATACACAACAACATACATCCTCCCCATACATGGATTTCTAATTTTCTTCCAACAAACTGCTTGACTAGTCGAATGAAGAAGGATCTCAAAAACACAGAAACATAATTATGCTCTCATATGATTTTTTTTCAATTTTTTTTTTCTCTTTTTTTTTTTTCTTTTTTTCTTCTCTTTTTTTTTTTCTGGAGAGCTAAGATAGATAATATAAATATATAAGAAACCACAATCCTTCTTCAAGAATTTATTGAATAACGACTGACAAGTAAGCAACAAAACCCAATATTTCCCAAAAAGTAATGAACAAAAGTAAACCCCATCTCACACACCTTATTACTCCCTCAACTTACTACTAGCCTTTGACAAATGGGATCAAATATACGTAAGGCTACAAAAGAAAAAGGTCTAGGCAAGTAATGTGGTGTGTCACCGAAAAATAGGATTAAGCTCAAAGGGGTAACTAATTGATCATATATAAAGGGTGTGGTAATTTGGATAATAATTGGTTATTCCTAAATGCCTTTATCATCTTATCATCAAATAATGTCATGCATTTCAAGAAAGGTCTCAAACAAGTGCTAACAATGCAAACAACATGTGGACACTCAAGCAAACGAATATAAAATGCAAAAGATATGCATATAGGCTCAAAATCTCACTTGGTGGTAAAACATAATTAATCCCAAGCAAAAATCTCTTTAATGCACCTACTTGTACTCAAAGCATGGAAACCAAATCTTCTTGCACATATTCATGTCCTTTTAATTACTTACAACATTCAATAAGTCTACTAGTTTCAACTCGCTAGTGTATGTGTGTGCACAAGAACTTAGCATATCACTTCTCAATCAAAAGCTTCAGAAACACAAGAGTACTATAGCATGTAAGGGTGCATCAAGCCAACTTATAACAAGTAATCATTTCACAAGGCTAGAATTATTTTTGTATTTTTCATTTTTCAATTTTTTTTTATTTTTTTTTTTGCATTTTTTTTAATAATGATAATAATAATACTACTAAATCCCTCCCCCATACCTAAATCATGCATTGTCCTCAATGTATGCAAATGAGAGAAAAAAAATGACAAAGTAAAAGGACGAGAATACCTGATAAGGGATGAGGAGATACATTATTACCTATAACACACACACAAAAAACACACAACACAAAAACTCACACACACACACACACAAACTCCCCCATACCTAAACTTGACTATATGGGAGACACAAAAAAACACTTACTAACCAATACCAGATCGAGGAAAAACACCACATGTAACACAATCATCAAACATGTGAAACACACCCACAAAAACATCATTATGCAATAAAGAAATATGATCACACACCAAAATGAAACTCATACCACTAACATCATTCATAGACCAATTAGACGCTTCTTTATGTTGTTTAAGCAAATTAATCACTTGAAATTCTTGGTTATGAACTAAGTCACTAGAAAGAACATGATGAGTTTCATTATCAACTATCAAAGACTGATCAAGAATGGAAAAAGATGGATTATGAACGAAAGTGGGTGGCTCACCAACGGAAGTTTTAACAACAGACCTAGGATCAAAAGAACTATCCTCAAGTTGGGTTTCATGCTTAGAACAAATGGCATTCAATTCATCTAACATCTCATCAGAAGAAAAATTTCTATACAACTCATGAAGTTCTTTATTACTCTCATACTCTAACATAACATCTTCCTCAAGAAAAGACTCAATTTCACTATTCTCAAGATTCGACCACGAAACAACCTCATCTATCAAATTAACACCTGTAGGTTGAATAGACATGACTATTAATGGAAAATCAAAAGAAAAATCTATATTATCCTAAGAAAAATCTAGACCTTGCTCCTAACAATAAGATACTACTAAAAGTCACAACTCAAAAAGCATTCGTCCTGACTGGCCAGGCAGGTGCAAGCATTGCCAAGAGGCTAAACACCTTTCTAGACACCAATCCAAATTAGCCAGGTAAGCGTCACGCTTGCCTAGACACCAAACGAAAGAATACTTAATGATTCGTTCCTCCTAGATTCTCTTCCTAATTGAGCGCGAGATCCTAGGGGCCAACGTCTACTTAATTTTATTAAGGAAAGGGGAATGCAAGATGAAGGAATTAGTGATTTGTGGGCCAAGGAAAGGGTGATGAAATCCCCCACCTTATCTTGTAATTGGGTGGCACCCTTAAGATTGATTAAATGATGCAACACACAAAGAACAAGAAAATAAACACTTATGGATGCACTATACTACGTGTTCTATTCTAAATTGTACGTACCTCTTTCCTCCAGCAATCACCACAGTTATATAAGATGGAAAGCAATAAATACAATAAAGAAATCTAGATGATGTGATCCTGTGTGAGAGAATGAATGATGCAACAAATTGGTTTTTAACAAACAATTAACTAACTAATATTTTTGGGTTTTTTGAATTTTTAATTTTTTTTTGTTTTTTCAATAATGAGAAAGAAAGAAAAATAGAGAGAGGTGATACGGAATACCGAAAAGCGCTTCTAAAAATTTCAAAAGAGACAGCGAGGCCTTCTAGCGATCTTCTTGTCCAAGCTTTTCTCCGCTTCACAATTCCCTAAAAAAAACAAACAAAAGAAAACAAGAAACTAATCCGAAGAATTAATATCAAGGAGTGAAAATTACCAATAGTCCCCGGCAGCGGCGCCAAAAACTTGATGTGTAAAATAACTGCAAGCGCACAGTGTTTAGTTGTAGCAATTACAGGTCGATCCACAGAGACTACGAATTTTCAAAACCCTAATAATTAAATCAGGCGAATTAGACAATAAGATTGGGGATGAGTTTTAATTAACCTAATTAAACTAATTAACAAAGATTATCAAATAATATGGAAAACCTAAGAATCCGAATCCGTTAATCAATCACAATTAATATCAACTCGCCCTAAAATCAATCCTCTTTTCTTCACAAATAAGATATATCAATCAACGAGACAAGCATATACTATGAAACTTGTTATCTAACAATAACCTATCAAAACTTCAAGGAGCAAGCATAGGCTATGAAAAACAAATCCGGTAACAATAATATATCAAAATCACTTTGTCAATTGAACAATTAAGCACCAAGAAAAATTATGAGCATCAATTAATAGGAACGAGAAGAAATCAAGAGTAATTAATTTAACTTCATCTTCATCCTAGGATAAGAGAACTAGCTAGACATGATATCGAAAAACAAACAAGAATTTAAAGCATGAATTGAATAACAGAAAAAGTGTTTTAATAAAGCAAATAAAAATTGTTTGTATTGAAGGACAACAAAATCTACTCCTACTCCTAAATTATGAATCTAGATCGGTGTCTAAATTGATGTCTAAAGTGGTGTCTCAAATACAAGAGAGGAGCCCTATATATAGGAAAAATAATGAGCTTGGGTCCTATGATTACAATCCGATCTTGAATATAATTTCTTCAATTTCCCTTTTCTTCTCCGATAAGTAATCGATTTTTCCTCCAATTTCCTTGACTTCAAGTATTTTCCTCCTCCTTTCCCTTTTTGCACCTTTCCTGCTTGAAATCTGTTTTTATTTATTTTCCTACAAAACAAAATAAAACAATTTATTAATTAATAAAATTACGAAAACGGACATAAAATAGGTATTAAAAGTATGATTAATTATGGACCTATCAAGGGTAAACTGTCAAAACTTTGTCTGGTTCATGTAACCGCTTGACAAGTTGTCCTGATCTTGAATGAGCTCTCTGACATGGAATCTGGCTCTCGCCAGCAGCGTTAATCTTTCCTCGGACTTTTTTGTTATTTCCCTGAATACAGTTGAATACTATGCAATCCATTTCATGAATAGACACTTTTCTAGATTGTTGGCTTCACATATTAACAAGATCTGGATTGTATATCCATTGTCATCAGTCTCACATAGGTGTAGGGTGCACCTGCAACTTATGAAAGGGAACTTGTTTAAATGGGAGCCTCCATTAGATAAACCTCTTCTGGATAGCCGGCACATAACGGTACAGAAATCAGCGGTGTGCAGTTTATTGGAGCATGATTCTAGTACTAGTGTTAGACTGGTGCTCTTATTGTGCTCCAGAGTTTGACGTCTCTCTGTGCCCACCAAGTAGTTTTATTAAGAGTCATCCTGTTTCCAAATCTTTGACTGACCATCATTTTGCATTAGGTGGGACAAGGAGGAACTCAACTGTCTGGTGGGCAAAAACAAAGAATCGCAATTGCAAGAGCAATGCTTAGAAACCCAAAAATATTGCTTCTTGATGAGGCAACAAGTGCACTTGATGCAGAATCAGAACTCATTGTTCAGCAGGCACTACACAAAGTTATGCCTGGTCGGACTGCTATTATTGTTGCACATAGATTATCCACTATTCGAAGTGTTGATCGGATCCTTGTCCTAAATAATGGTCAGATTACTGAGCAGGGAAACTACTCAGAGCTAGTGTCTAAAGGTGGAGAATTTGCAGCCCTCGTGAGACTGCAAGTTTCTGAAATTCTAAAAGATTCAGTAACTACTGGTGACGTTGAAACTTCTGCAGTTTCTAGTTTTAAGGACCTCACTGGTAATCATAGCAATGAAAATGAGACTAGTTTAATGAAATTGAAGGAGATTCAGTCAGCTGAACACAAGCTAACATCACCGAGCTCTTCTTCAAATTCTTCAGTTTGGGAACTTGTTAAACTAAATGCACCAGAGTGGCCCTATGCTGTACTTGGCTCAGTTGGTGCGATTTTAGCTGGTATGTCAGCCCCTCTATTTGCTTTCGGAATCACATATGTATTGACTGCATTCTACTCTTACAACAGTCACCATATTAAACAAGAAATTCAGTGGGTTTCATTGATATTTGTTGGAGGAGCTATTTTGTGTATTCCTGTTTATTGGCTGCAACACTATTTCTACACCTTAATGGGGGAGCGCCTCACAATGAGAGTTCGCCTATTGATGTTTACAGGTTCTTTCCGTCTCTTTACAGTCAATATGCCACCTTTTTCATATCTTCTATGGGATTTTATTTCCAGAACTAATTTCTTACTCTTTGAATCAGCTATCCTTTCGAACGAGGTTGGTTGGTTTGATTCGGATGAAAATAGTACTGGTTCGTTAACATCAAAGTTGGCAGCAAATGCAACATTAGTGCGGAGTTCACTGGCTGACCGTCTCTCGACAATTGTGCAAAATGTGGCACTAATGGTGACTGCATTTGTCATTGCTTTCACCTTAAGTTGGCGCATATCTTCTGTTGTCATTGCTACCTTTCCCCTTCTGGTTGGAGCTTCCATAGCAGAGGTATGTAGTAGAAAAAAGAAATATGGTCCTAATTTTATCCCAAAGCTCATAATTTATTTGTTTAGGTACAAATATAAAGAAAGAATGCTTATGTAGTTTGCTAATTTTGTTTTTTATATGTGCAGCAACTGTTTCTGAAAGGATTTGGAGGAGATTACAACCGTTCATACTCGCGTGCAACTGCTGTGGCATGTGAAGCTATTGCCAATATCCGTACTGTTGCTGCATTTGGCGCTGAAGATCAAATTGCTCTCCAGTATGCATCTGAACTGAAGGAACCAAGCAACCAGGCGCTCTTACGTGGCCATATATCAGGTTTTGGCTATGGTGTAACACAGCTCTTTGCATTTTGTTCCTATGCACTTGGTCTCTGGTATGCATCAGTTTTAATGAAGGATAAGAAATCAAACTTCGGCGACTTAATTAAGTGTTTTATGATATTGATAATCACTGCATTGTCAGTGGCAGAAACACTTGCTCTGGCCCCTGACATTGTCAAGGGATCTCAAGCCTTAGGCTCGGTTTTTGAAATTCTCTACAGGAAATCAACAATAAACTCCAATTCCCCTGATTCAACACTAGTGACCAGTATCAAAGGAGATATAGAATTCAAGAATGTAAGCTTCAAGTACCCTGCAAGACCTGATATTACCATTTTTGATGGCTTGAATTTAGAAGTTTTTTCAGGAAAGAGTCTAGCTATAGTGGGGCAAAGCGGATCAGGAAAGAGTACAGTGATTCAACTCTTGATGAGATTTTACGACCCTTCTTCAGGAACGATTTTCATCGATGGAGTTGATATTAAGAACTTCAATTTAAAATCACTAAGGCTAAAAATTGGCCTAGTTCAGCAAGAACCAGCTTTGTTCTCTACAACAATCTACGATAATATCAAGTATGGGAACAAAAATACATCTGAAATCGAGATAATGAAAGCTGCAAAAGCAGCAAATGCCCACGGCTTTATAAGTAGAATGCCAGAAGGGTACCAAACTCAAGTTGGTGAAAAAGGAGTTCAATTATCAGGGGGACAGAAACAGCGAGTGGCGATTGCTAGAGCAATATTAAAAAACCCAACAATACTTCTACTCGACGAAGCCACAAGTGCTTTGGACACAGCATCCGAAAGCCAAGTGCAAGAAGCCCTTGATAAGCTAATGGTAGGGAGGACTACAGTTCTTGTGGCTCATCGATTGTCAACTATTCGAGACGCAGACAGCATTGCAGTGCTGCAAAATGGAAAGGTGGTTGAGATGGGCACACATGAGCAACTCATTTGTAGTCCTGAAAGTTTCTATACACAATTAGTTAATCTACAGCAGGGATAGGGATACATCATACAAGTCATTGATCAGTCAGACTACTGGACCGTAGAAACTCACAGAGTTTGTACTTGTAAGTTGTAACCGAATTCTCATACAAAAGCCACAATCTTATGTTTCGGTTGGTCTGAAATTATGGAATTTGATAAAATATTATATTAGAAAAATTAAATTTTGCAGTCTTTATTAGACAAATTTGCTTTAGTTTCTTTTATTCATCCAACTTTTAACTTTACCTTGCACCATAATTTGTAATACAATCTTTCCTAACTTGTTTCATTCTTTTGAATTTGAACCAACCATAATATTAGTTATTAAGGTTAACAATAGCTACAAAGGAGATAGGGTTAGCTGAAGTTATGCTCTCTAGCTAGATCCGATCTAGCTACAGTAATTCTCCCTTGAAAGACAGGGTTCGGGATCTTCTTTGCAAGACAGGAGGAGTGCTCCCTCCGGTCCGTATGGCGGAGGATATTATCTCTAAGTGTTCAGCACTAAAGTTGGTAGAAGAAGAAGGGGACGTCATCGATCTAGGAGCTATAAAAGACAAAGAAGCAGATGAAAAACTTAAACTCCTTCTCATAGGGCGGCTAGTTACCGATCGTCCTTTCAATGTCGAAGCCTTCAAGCGGACGATGAAGAAAGCATGGACCCCCCTTCACAACATGGTAATTAAGGTAATCGGCCCAAATCTCTTTGCCTTTCAATTTTTCCACTGGAAGGATAAAGACAAGGTAATAAACGGTCGACCATGGTGTTTCGATAATCACTTAATAGTTATAAAAGAGGTGGAAGGAGATGAACAACCGGAGAACATTAAGCTAATGCACTCCCCTTTCTGGATTAGAGTTGAGAAACTTCCTTTAAATTGCCGCACGAACGAAGATATTAAAGCCATAACAGCCAATTTAGGAGAGTTTATGGAAATTAAAGAGGATAGACTGGGGCTGGAGAGATTCCGAAGAGTCAGAATCATGCTAGACATTAGGAAGCCGCTGCGTCGTTTTCAATGGATTAGAGAAAAGAAGGGAAATAAAGTCCGCATAGAATATAAATACGAAAGACTCCCTTTTTTCTGTCAAGCATGTGGTGTGATTGGCCATTCTGAGAGGGATTGCACTACGGTCTCTGAGGAAGCTAGCAAGTCAAGTTTTGGTTGGGGTCTTTACCTCCGAGCATCGCCAAGGAAAGGCTACACCAAACATTTGGAAGAAATTAACCAGATTACCAACAGCAGAAAGCAACTTTTCATCACAAAAGAACCTGTAAGGGAGGTTAGCCCAGTTGAGTTAGAGGCAAACAATCAAGAAATGGCTGAAGGGAGACTTGAAGAGAATGGGGAGGAAAGGGAATCAAGCAGAGTGACAAGGATGGTTACACCCTCAGAACCTCGCAAGGAACAAAGTCTTGAGACTGGGAACATAGAGGAGCAGGTGAACCGAGTAGAACCGAATGGTGAAAATCCTGCTGATGGAGAATTTCAAAAAATAGAAATAGAGCCTGTGACTGGGAGTAAGAAAGCATCAAACGACAAAAAATGGAAGAGGCTTGAAAGAAAGGAAGATGGAGGGCTAGAAGTAGGGATAAAATTAATGCTTCAGAAGAGAAACTTGGAGGATACAGACCTGGAGCTTAACAAGGCGAAAGGTATTGTGGAGAAGAAATTGAGGGTGACTGAAAATGCAAATCAGATGGGGAAAAAATCGGTGGAGGTTGACTATGTTCAACCCCACCGAGAGCCATGAGTATCCTTTGTTGGAACTGTCGGGGGATGGGCAACCCTCAGACAGTTCAAAGGCTCCGTAAATGGAGTATCTCTACTGCCCCGGTCATGGTTTTTTTGTCAGAAACTATGATCAGTAAAGTAGACATAGAAAAGTTAAAGGCAAAAATTGGTTTCTCAAACGCTTTTGGAGTTTCAAGTCGAGGAAATGCAGGAGGTTTAGGGGTATTTTGGAATGAAGAGTTCTGTAAATTCACTTTGATTTCCTATTCTCAAAATCATATTTGTGGAGATGTAGAACAGGAAGGGGTTAGTGTTTGGCGCTTCGTAGGAATCTATGGGTGGCCTGAGGCATCGAACAAGCATCGTACTTGGGCTCTTATAAAGAACTTGTGTGAAAATGCTAACAAGCCGATCATTTTTGGGGGGGATTTCAATGAAATTCTGAAGCATGATGAGAAGGAAGGAGGGGCTGATAATATAAGGAAGGAGATTGAAAACTTCCAAGAGGTGGTTAATGTTTGTGGTTTGCGTGATATTAACTATGAGGGGCAGTGGTGGACTTGGGAGCGTGGAAAAACTTTTCTCACAAAAGTGAGAGAAAGACTAGACAGGTTCTTGGTGTCTCAGTCATGGTTCAATCTGTTTCCCTATGCAGTGGTCAAACACCTCCTGAAGTATAAATCGGATCACACACCAATCTTGATTCAAACAGAAAAGAAGGTGAATAGAAGATGCAAAAGAGGCAAAGACTTTAAGTTTGAAACAGCTTGGCTCTTAGACGATTCTTGTGAATCACTTATTAAGAAGGCCTGGGAATCATCTAGGGATAGAGACATAGTGAGTAGAATCACTTCTATCGCTTCAAATCTCACAAGCTGGAGTTCAGACAGATTCGAGAACCTGGGCAAGAAAATCGAAGAGGCAGAATCCGAGTTAAAGAGGGCTCATCAGTTAGTTATTACTAAAGAAAGCTGCGAAAAATGTGTGGAAATCGAAAAGAAGCTCGAGGACTTATACTGTAAAAACGAGGCTTATTGGTATGTTAGATCAAGAGTGGCAGAAATTAGGGATGGGGACAGAAATACAAGATATTTCCATCACAAAGCTTCACAACGAAAGTCTCGAAACTCAATAAAAGGTCTTCGGGATAGTCAAGGAATTTGGCATCAGGAGGAAGATAAAATGGAAGAGATTGTCTGTGATTATTACAAGCAGTTATTCACTTCTTCAATGCCCTCGAGGAAACTTTAAACGAAGTGATTAAGCATGTAAAATCGAAAATTACTCCAGCAGAAAATGCACTCCTGTTAAAGCCTTATTCTAAGGAAGAAATTTTCGCAGCTCTCCAACAAATGCATCCATGTAAAGCCCCCCGCCCAGATGGGATGCACGCAGTATTTTACCAGCGATTCTGGCATATTATCGGAGACGATGCAACCACTTTCGTCAGCAAAATCCTTCAGGGAACCACCTCAGCAAGCTGCATAAACAAAACCAATATCGCTCTAATCCCAAAGGTGAAAAATCCCACTATTATGTCAGAATTCCGCCCAATAAGTCTGTGCAACGTGTTATATAAGCTTGCATCAAAGGTGATGGTTTTGCGTCTCAAATCAATTTTGCCTGGGGTTGTGACAGAGAATCAAAGTGTTTTTGTCCCCGGGCGATTAATTACGGATAACGCCCTGATAGCTCTAGAGTTATTTCACTCAATGAAACATAGGAAAAAGGGTCGTAGGGGAACAGTAGCCATGAAGCTAGATATGAGCAAAGCGTACGACAGAGTGGAATGGGGTTTTCTGAGGAAGTTGCTGTTATCTATGGGTTTTGATGGCAGGTGGGTGAACCTAGTTATGGACTGTGTAACCTCTGTTAAGTATTCTTTTATCATTAATGGGAGTAAGTGTGGAGAGATCACACCAAGTCGTGGTTTACGTCAGGGAGACCCGTTGTCACCGTATTTATTTATAATGGTGGCAGACGCTTTCTCTTATATGATTCAGAATGCAGTGACTGGAAAAAAGATCCATGGAGCAAAAGCGAGTCGAAGTGGCCCAGAAATATCGCACCTCCTCTTCGCAGACGACAGCCTACTCTTTACGAGAGCGAACCGACAAGAATGCTCAACTATAGTTGATATCCTCAACAATTACGAAGCAGCATCAGGACAACAAATAAACTATGAGAAGTCGGAGGTCTCTTTTAGCAAAGGAGTGAATGTCACGCTGAGAGAGGAGCTGAAAATGACCCTACGCATGAGGCAAGTGGACAAACATGAGAAATACTTGGGGATTCCTACACTAGCTAGCAGATCAAAAAAGGTGATCTTTAAATCCTTACTAGACAGAATATGGAAGAAGCTTCAAGGATGGAAAGAAAAGTTAATTGCAAGAGCAGGGAAAGAGGTCCTCCTAAAAGCAGTGATCCAGGCAATCCCAACTTATTTGATGAGTACATACAAATTCCCGGTGTCTGTTATTAACAAAATTGAGTCAACCATGGCTCGTTTCTTTTGGGGAGGTTCAGATTCTGAGCGTAAAGTTCACTGGAAGAGCTGGAAATTCATGTGTACTCCGAAATGTATGGGGGGTATGGGATTTAAGGACCTCACTGTTTTTAATGACGCGTTATTGGGCAAACAAGCTTGGAGACTGATGCACAAAAAGGACTCGCTATTGGGCAGGGTAATGAAGGCAAAGTACTACCCAAACTGTGATTTCCTAAACGCCTCTTTAGGTTACTCGAGCAGTTACTCTTGGAAGAGTGTGTGGAGTGCAAAAGCTTTAGTAAAGGAAGGCCTAATCTGGCGAATTGGGAAGGGCACTGAAGTGAATGTTTGGAAAGACCCTTGGGTATGCAATGAAGCGGGCAGGCTTATCACTAGCGAAGAGAACACAGCTATTAATACGGTCAGTGACCTGCTAACCGAAGACAGCAAAGAATGGAATGTCGAGTTGATATCTGAAATCTTTAACGACACAGACCAGAAATATATCCTATCAATCCCTCTGAGTGAGAGAGCTCCTCAAGATCGAATCAGCTGGGCCTGTACAAACGATGGCAATTTCACAACGAAGTCAGCATACATGCTAGGAAAGGGGCATTTCTCAGATCCCCTCCATCGAGCTTGGACAGTTATCTGGAACATGGAAGTTTCCCCCAGAATTCGACACTTCCTTTGGCGCTTATGCACAGGTACTCTGCCAACCAAAGCAATGCTAAAATCCAGGCATATAATAGAGGATGCTAGCTGCCCTTGGTGCCCAAATGTGGAAGAAACTGAATCACACATCCTTTTCAAGTGTGGTCGTTTCAAAGAATTATGGGAGGGGAGTGACTGTGTCAACCTCATTTCAAATGGAGGATCGCTCTCTATGTGTGATTTAATCTCAAGTCTCGAGAAAGTCGACCTGAAAAGGAAGCAATTAATAGTGCTCCTAGCATGGACAGCATGGTCAGAACGAAACGTGAAGGTTTTTGAGAACAAAGAAACTCCAAACACTATCCTAGTAGCTTGTATAAGCAGGTTGATTGAAGACTTTGGAAAATTCTCAGAGCATATCTACAAATCTCCAGCAAAAAGAGGGATCATCAGTCACAGGAAGTGGGCAGTTCCACCAGTGGGGGTGATTAAGATAAACTCTGATGCCTCTTACTCGGATTCAGGGTGGATTGGCCTTGGAGTCGTAGCTCGAAATAACGATGGAAAAGTCCTCTTTGCAGCAACTAGAAGAGTCCGAGCTTTGTGGACAGTTGAGGTTGCCGAAGGTAAAGCATGTTTGATGGCTATGCGTATTGCTCACCAATGTGGGATCAGGATCATCATTGTAGAGTCTGACTCCCAGGTGCTGGTTTCCCGTTTGTCAAAAGCAGTAACACACTCCTCCGATTTCGATTCTGTCCTGGAAGATATTATCTTTCGATGTAATGGTTTTATCTCTGTTAGCTGGTCTCATGTTAGAAGAGAGGGTAACGAAGTGGCTCACCATCTAGCTAGGATGATGCCCTTCGGAGTAGAACAAGTCTGGAACAACCACTGTCTGAGAGAAATTGTATCTCTAGTCCAAAAAGATTTTCTGTCTCTTGTTTAATACAATGGTTTGGTTTTCAAAAAAAGGTTAACAATAGCTACTTTACTTGATCAATAACATCTCCGAACGAGAAAGAGTCATTAGCAATAATATCTTAAATGATACTGTACATAATATAAATAATACAAAAATAATTCAATTCTAAAGCATAATATTTTTTTAGCAAAAATTACAGATAATCATAATTTATTGGCTATATTTGTTTAAGCAAAATTCCTCTTAACAAAAATTATACACAATTCTCATTGTAAGAGCATCTTGAATGGGAGAAATCCTTTGCCAAAAATCAATTTAACAAGCCATAAATAAAAGTTTTAGAGATCATGTAAAAAAAATGTATTACAATGCTACATTTCCTAACAATAATTTTAGAGCATCTACAATGATATTGGCTAAAAATGATTGGTTAAATCAGATAAAATATTGATTATGTAAAATTTGATGAAGTATATTGGCTATAATGTTTAGTTATATTTGTAAATATAGTATGTTATTATTATTTCATCTTGTTATAAATAAAATATAGTTTTATAAGATAATAAATCATATAAAATCTTTATTACAAAGATTGGCCAAATATAGTCAACGAAAACAGATCTTCTAAATTTTTTTACTAAGGGTAATGCCTTAGTGGAGTGAATTTTTTTTTTATAATCTCTATAAATTAATTTTAATTAGAGCTTTTTTCATAAATAAATTGATAAAAGTAAATTTTTGCATTTTTACTTTTGTTAAAAGAAGGTATTTGCAAAAATACTGTTTTAATTGTAATTATACTGTCTTTTCCTTAAAATTTGCAAAAATACGTTGTAGTAGTTATTAGTTGCTGGGCTGGGTTCGTTATTTCTGTTGCTATTTACTTCTTTATCAACTAAAACCGTTTTTCCCCCGACATCAAAACTAATTGATTCAACTCTGACTACGATTTTCTCCTAATTGATTCAACTCTAACTACGATTTTCTCCTAATTAGTGACAAGGTATGTTCTAATCATCTATTCGAAGCTTTCAATCCTAAATTTTTATGAAGTTTTGTTATATTTAGTTGAAAAATTTGTGAACCTGGATTGAATTGTTATATTTAGATTTGCTGTTTCTGAATTCGATTGGATCTGTATAGTTTTAGTTTAAGTTTAATTTAGATTCATTTGTTATATGATTGTGTATCTAATTTGGAGTACTTTTTGAAGTTTTTAGTAAACATTGAGTAACTATGTATGGATTTGTTTAGGAGAGGTTGATGTGAGTTGTTTTCAGTTGATTTCACTACGAAATCGAAGTGCTCAACATCATGTATAATGTGTAGATGATGTGCAGTACATTTTGAATTTTTCTGTAAATTTGATTTAGGATGCTTTGAATTGTTTAGCAGACGTTGCTATGAGTTGTTTTAAGTTGATTTCAGGACAAAATGAGGTGATCAACATCATGTATATTGCGTAGCTAATGTCCACAAATTTTTTGAAATTTTTTAAACGTTTGATTTAGTATGATTGGAATTCTGTAAAAGAGGTTGCTGTGAGTTGTTTTAAGTTGATTTCAGGACGAAATTGAGTTGCTCAGCATTATCTATATTGCGTAGCTAATGTCCACGTCTTTGAATTTTCTATGAGGATTGATTTAGTATGATTGGAATTCTGTAAAAGCGGTTGTTGTGATTAGTATTAAGTTGATTTTGGTAAGAAATAAAATTGTACAGCGTCATGTAGGTTGCGTAGCTTATGTCGGCTGGATATTTGAACTTTTCTAAAATCCTTGATTTAGCATGATTGCAATTCCGCAGGAGTGGTTGTTGTTAGTAGTTTTGAGTTGATTTTGGTAAGAAATAGAATTGGCCAGTGTCATGTAGGTTGCGTAGCTTATGTCCGCTGGATATTTGAACTTTTCTAAAATCCTTGATTTAGCATGATTGCAATTTTGCAGGAGTGGTTGTTGTCAGTAGTTTTGAGTTGATTTTGGTAAGAAATTGAATTGGGCAGTGCCATATAGGTTGCGTAGCTTATGTCCGCTGGATATTTGAACTTTTCTAAAATTCTTGATTTAGCATGATTGCAATTCTGGAGGAGTGGTGGTTGTGAGTAGTTTTGAGTTGATGTCTGTAAGAAACTGAGTTGCGAAGCATCATGTATATTGTGTATTTATTTTTCTAAGAGGATTTATTTAGTATGATTTGAATTCTTTAGTTGATTTTCAAAAGATATAGAGTTGCGCTGCGTCTTGTATGTACGAACTTGACTTGTTTTAAATAGTCCTAGTTATTGCACAAATATTAGCATTGTGAGTAGGGATTCGTTTTACATTGCAGGGCTCTTTGAAAATATGGATGAAAGAACCGGGGAAGAATTAACTATCTCTCAGTGCATTAGTGGAATATTCATTTGGGATGTTCCAAACCCTATATATTTCACGATAGTAAGGCATCTACAAAGACCATTTAACATGAATCTGGATATTATAGAAATCCAGATTCGTTTTAACAATAACCTCCGAAGATCTCTAAGAATCCACAAATGCTGGATAAATTTTACTTTCTGGACAACTTTGACACCATCGATTGAGGGCTTTAGATCTAGATTTAGGTTTCTTGTAATGAATTATCTAAATCAGTTGGGAGTGATTTCAATTAACAATGTACTTAGGGCAGTTCAATATTTTTATTCTAGATATGAGACACATATTGTACAAATTGAGCAAAAAGAATCAATACAATTTATGCTTTACTAGATTTAAATAGTTTATTTGTGGATTTTGTTTATTTCTATCAGTTGCAACAATCAACCATGGTTGCAACATTTGCAACCATGGTTTCAAATGTTGCAACTGTTGCAGCAACTTTGTGATATTAATATATTTGAATCCTAGTTCTTAAATTTAGGATAAGTTGCTATGAGTTGTTTTCAGTAGTAAATGCAGTTGCAGACCATCGTCTATATTGAATTCGTAATGATGCCCCTGCGGGGCCTATTATATATAAATTCTAATGTGAAATGATGTTTATGATAAGTTGCTGTTAGTTGTTTTCAGTTGATATCAGTACAAAATTGAGTTGTTCATCATCATCATGTATATTGAGTTTATTGAGTTGTTTTCAATTGTTTTCAGTTTGAAATGTGTTAATCATTATAAATTTTTTTTTTAGGAATGGATAATATTGCTGTTATAGTACAACACAGTAGGCAGTGCGATGAGAATTTGAGATATATAAATTTTCAGGTATTTGGTTTCCTTGTGCCAATCAATTGCAACTATGCCAACTTAGAGTCAATGATATGTAATGAACTGAAGCTGCAACTAGAATCAACATGTGTTAAAATAGAATATCAAGTCAAAGATGGTTATCCACCTTTGAAAATTGTTGATGATCAGCATGTAAGCTTCTACATTGAGATGAAAAAAAAAAAGCAGACTTCACTATCTATCCTCTGTGTCTCACAATAGAAAAAACAAATATGCAATTATCTTCAAATGCAAATCGCAGTGGATTAACATCAGCTGATTATGTTGGTTTGGAAGCTGGAAGTGCAGAAAGGGTCTCATCTAATATGTCTGATAACAACAGTGATGGGGCAAGTAAAGAGATTATTGAAGATTATGTTGATTTTGCTGAACAAATTTCTTGACAGATGGTTGACATGTCACCTGAAGCAAGTAAAGATTATGAGATAATAGAAATTGATAAAGGCGACGTAGTCAACAACCTCCACGATCGAGAGATATCAGTGCATAAAAAATATAAAGATAAAGAGACATTGTAGATGGTTCTTAGTCACTATGCGATCAAGAACAATTTTCAGTATAAAGTTCAAAAGTCTTGCAAAAAGGAATATTTTGTTAAATGCCTTGATCAGAGTTGCAAATGGTCGTTGCGTGCTTCAAGTAACGGGAACACAAGTCAGTTTATTGTTCGAAGGTTGTTCAACACTCATACTTGTTCTCTTGAGATAAGATTTAATGATAAACGGTAAGCAACCACAAGTGTTATTGCAAATGTTATCAAGAACAAATTCACAAATATCAAGACAAAGTACAGTGTTGCAGATATAATTAGAGATATGAAGCGCGATTTTAATGTGGAAGTGAAGTACAATAAAGCTTGGAGATCTAAAGAGAAATCCCTGGAAATTATGAGAGGAAATGCAACTGATTCATTTACTGAACTATATAGTTATTTGCATATGCTCCACACTACAAATCCAGGATCGGTAATTGAACTTCAGCTGACAGGAAATAATCGTTTCCTCTATGTTTTTGTCGCATTGCATTCGTCGATAAAAGGTTGGAACTGCTGTCTTCCAGTTGTCGTCGTCGATGGAACTTTTTTAAAATCAACGTACGGAGGTACATTGTTAGTGGCAGCAACTCAAGATGCAGGTGGGAAAATTTTTCCATTAGCATTTGCTGTTGTTGATTCCGAGAATGATTGCTCATGGGAATGGTTTTTTCAGAAATTTAGAAAAGCTTATTGCGGAAGAGAGAATATGGTTATAGTATTTGATCGTCATGAAAGCATCATAAAAGGAGCAAATAAAGTTTATCCTGAGGTACCAAATGTGTTTTGCATCTTTCATCTACTTGGCAACATTAAAAGTAAGTATAAGAAAAATTTGAAGAAGATAAAAGATGCGTTCTTTGCTGCTGCAAATGCTTATACTGTGAAAAAATTTGAGTATCACATGAAAGAACTACAGAAAGTTGATAGTAGAGTATATGTGTTTTTAAAAGAGGTTGGTTATGAGAAGTGGGCGAAGGTTTATTCACAGAATAATAGATACTCAAACATGACATCTAATGTTGCGGAGTCTTTAAATTCTGTAACTATGTCCATCAGAGAGCTACCTATATGTACGTTGTTGGAAAGTCTGCGAGGTTTAATACAAAAATGGAGTTGGAGAAACAGAAATGAAGCAAATGCAACCTGCACAAGGTTAACTAGTAAATATGAAGATATTCTGAAGAAAAACTATCTCTTATCTGTCGATTTAACTGTAAATTTCTTAAACTTTCACTTGCAACTTTATTTTCTACGAGTTTATATTTGCTTGACTAAATTGCAAATAAATTAATAGGTGAACCCAACAAATCACATCTTATTTGAAGTCCTTAATGGTGACGGGAAGAATGTAGTTGATCTCAGTGCTAGAAGTTGTACATGCAAAAGGTTCGTGCAACTACTTTTTTTCAGTTGCTATGAGTTGTTTTAAGTTAATTTCAGTAGTAAATGTAGTTTTATTTTATAGGTGTCTATGTCGAAATTAGTGGATTTAATATATTTTCTTTATCATTTTTTAATTTTGCAGGTTCCAAATGGCTCAAATTCCATGTGCCCATGCTATTGCTGTCTTTCAAAAATCTAACCTGGATCCTTATAATTACTGTTCACCTTATTTCCAAAAAGAAACAATGGTTGCAGCTTATAAAGAAAATGTCTATCCTGTTGGAAACAAAGAGAGTTGGGAAATACCAGAAACTGTTAAATCAGTGGTAGTATGTCCTCCTGAAGGAAGAATTCGAGTTGGAAGACCGAAGAAAAGAAGACGTAAAGCTGGTTGGGAGATAAATGCAAAGACATTGAAGCAAATAAAATGTAGTAAATGCAACCAAAATGGGCATAATAGGAGGACTTGTAGAAATCCACGAGTGGATGTTTAATTGTTTTTTATAAGTACATTTACCATAATTTGGAGTTTCGTGTATATGATATTGGCGATATAATTTTTAATATATATAATTTCTGAAAGCTTTATTTAGGGGTTTTTTTCCCATTAATATACATTATAAAATTTAGCTTAATTTACGACTCGTTTCAACTTTTAAATATTAATTCAAATACAACCATGATTGGGTTTTATTGTTGAAGTTGTTGTGTGCTGATTTGCGTGTGCTACTTTCACCACTTTTTCTGGGTTTTTCTTAGTGCTAACAGAGGTGGGATGCTAGTAGAAAAGTTTGTAATTTCTCTTGGAAAATCAAGGTGCTAGTTCTAAGCATGGTTATGCAGTTTCCAAAATTCAAGGTGACCCTGTTCAGCTTGGTTATTTTGGTGTCTCGGAGTACTTGTTTTGGTGTTTTGTTGCAGCAAGCAGGTGGACTAAAATTTGCAGCAAGCAGGTGGACTTGGTTATTTAGCTTAATGTTAGTAAACATGCAACTATTTTCAACCCAATATGCAACCAGTCATGCAACCATTTTCAACACAATATGCAACTAGTTTGGACCAATGCCAAGAAAGACAAAAGCCAAATTCTTGAGACTAAACATTCAACTTATTTCAGTACATCTTGCAACTAGTTTCAACCAAAAATGCAACTAATTTTTACCCTTAAACGCAAACTCTTTATCCCAAACACCCAAACAATTCAATTGGCAACTATTTTCAACCCAAAACACAACTAGTTGCAACTCTCGAAGCTAAACTATAATAAAGATGTAGACTAGAGTTTAAAAACTAAATATGCTACTAGATTTAACTGTTCCCACCGAAGCTGCAACTAGTTTTAACCAAAAATACAACTAGCTTCAAACATCATGATAAAGTCAGAATACTAAACCCCGAAAATTTTAAGAAAGCTATCCTTGCAACTACATTAACACAAAGATGCAAGTAGGCATATTTGTTAAGAAACAATGTAATATAAAACTGCTGACCATGCAATTACACGTAGTCCATTTTTAACTATGTTCAACCAAGTTTGCAACTAAATGCAACCCTTTCAACTAAAATAGCAACTTAATTCAACAAAAATATACAACTAATTTTAATATATTTGAACATTGTAATTACAATGGTGCCCCTGCGGGGCCTATTCAACTAAATATATTTTCACATTTTCGAGACAATTGTTTGGTTATAAGTAAACACATAGAACTAAAACAAAACAAAAATTATACGTGAAATATTGGATATGGGAAACACCATAACAAGATGCAACAAATAATTTTTTTTAAACAGTTAACGCTTCCTTCAACTAGAGTATTAATATGTCTGGATAAATTAAAAGTTTAGCACAAACAAATAAGTACAGAGTAACACAAGAACAATTTTAGTTTAACTGATAGAACTAATAAAGCCTAGCCCTTCCTTTCCTTCTTGCTGTTTGGACAAGCATTTCCCAGATTTCTTTTCCTAGTCTGAACCATTCCAGCCCTTGTCCTTTTTACCACAGCATCTCCACGTCCATCATCAAAGTACTCATGCTCGCTTTCATATGAATATATCAGCTTTGCCATTCCATATGCATAAAATGAAAATGAAACCTCGATCTATAACCAGCAATGTCAAAGGAATCTTTCTGGAGTTCCTTATACAAAACAAGATACTCAGCAATTGCGATCATAGCTACTCCACTATCACTGCATGAAATAACATAAAAACAAATCATAAACTTGAGAACGTTATCAAAACCAATAAACTATAAATTACATATAATGTAAATACTCACACTGATTTTTCACAACTATAAACATTGTGCATTGTCGTTTTGAAACAATCAGTCTTAGGTTTGTCCGCATAGCTTTTGCCGGAGAAATTGATATCGGTCCTCGAGTAAAAGTCAGTAAGGAGCAAGTAGTGAGGTAGTATCCTGGACAATGGCACAATGGCATCAGTGCATCCCTCGCAATCAATGCAATACCTTCACAAGCTAATGTATTCCATACACGTATATGCCTTTGTTTAAAATTTATAACAGCAAGAACCCAATGTTTTTTCGACTCCAACCAAATTGGGATAAAGACATAATCAACCAAGTACCAAGGAGTACTAAAAGGCAGCACAACTCCATTAAAAACATCTAAAATACCCTGTTTTGCAGTGAGCTTACTTTGGATATTATCAAATTCTGAACCACCAGCATTAAAAGAAGCAATTGCTTTCTGAAGTTTGCAGTCAGATGTAGTAAACTTTATCTTACAGTCATCACGGGACTTCGACATCTTCCTCAAATAATAGAAAAACGCATTGACATGCTACAAAATAAAAATTTAAAAAGTTACTTGACATAACAAGTTTACATACAAAAAATTAATAACAAATATTAACTGCTTATGACATAAAAACAACTAAATAACGGTAAGACGTAGAACTAAACAAATTAAAACAACTGTAAAAGTAACGGTAAAACTTACAGAGATAGAAAAATCGTTGCTACCATACTCAATGGTGTGAAACCAAGTTTTCTCAGATATTATCTCACAGCCGAACTTCATGGGAGGACTGATATCGTTGTCTTCTTTTGAATAAAACTTTTTCCTAATAGCAAACATAATAAAACTAGTAAATACATATGCAACCAAGTTAGGGGGGAATATGAATATATATATATATATATATATATATATATATATATATATATATATATATATTTGTACAAGTATATAAACATATACTTGGTCGCCTTCATGGAAAGTCCTTTCTCTAGCCAAATGTAATAATCTGAACTTTGATCCATAGTTGGCAACTTCCCAATCTCACTATCCAATGGAGTAATGCCTTTAACACTATTGACGATGGTAGGCTCAGTGGTTTCTTGTGTACTAGATCCAAAGTGTTGCAAGAATGGCGAACACAAATACGCAGGGAGCTTGACCCCTCTTTTTGGTAAAGCAGGAGTCATCTTGCCCAAGCCACTCGGACCGCTTTCAACATCACGTAAGACAATAGCTTTCGACTTGTCCTGAAAAACAGGAATATTTTTTAACAAATTTGAATATGGATATGGTACAAAATTAACAAAAAAAGGGCACCGAAAACAAGTTTAAAAACAGGACAGTAAAATCAATCAAAATTAGAGAAATAAAATGAAATTTACCCCTCCTGCATCTTTCATCTCAACATCCATAGAGTTTTTAAACGCATTTCCCATTTCATCCATTGTGTCACTAGGAACAATATCCTTAATAATCTCACGTGCTACCTGTATAGTACATAATCTTTATAATACTAAACCCCCAAAATATAAAGGAATCTAACCATGTAACTGTATTAAAACAAAGATGCATAGTTGCATCTTTGTCCAGGAACAATGAAAGTATAAAACTAATAAGCATGCAACTAAATTTAAACCAATATTCAACTATGTTCAACCAAGTTCGCAACTAAATGCAACCCTTTCAACTAAAATAGCAACTTAATTCAACAAAAATGTACAACTAATTTTAATATATCTGAACATTGTAATTACAACGGTGCCCCTGCGGGGCCTATTCAACTAAATATATTTAAACATTTTCGAGACGCTTGTTCGGTTATAAGTAAACACATAGAACTAAAACAAAACGAAAATTATACGTGAAATATTGGATATGGAAAATTAGAATATGGTGCAAAATTAACAAAAAACAGGGCACCAGAAGCAAGTTAAAAACCAAGATAGTAAAGTCACTCAAAATTGGAGAAATGAAAAGGTACCTGTAGTACATAAGCTTCAGCACTTGCCATCATCTCTGGAGTTTGTGCACTTTCTTTTATGAATTCTTCAATTGGTTCAGCAACCTTTTGACCATTAGCTGCAACTGATACAACCTTTTGCAGCTCACATTCAACCTCTGTAACCTGTATCACAGGAGTGCACATCAAAATATTATATATGAATTGGCAGTGATAGAAAATTATTACAAGCAAAAAGGTATAAAAAATTACCAAATTTGGGCTTTTCTGATTTGAATCATTATGAAATCCCTTCATAAAAGATTCAACCTTTTCCATTGTTCCCGGAGAGAAATCACCATGTAAAATGGGTTCGTTCTCACGTGCTTGGTCATTTCCAACACCAACAACATCAGTTGCGCAAGTTTCAACTACGTTTGGATAATTTGTTACATCTTCAACAATCCTTGGTGACACCTGTTTTGGTGTTAGAAAAATGTTTTTTAAAAAAACAAAGCATGAAAGGATAACTAAATAACATGTACAGTAGACATCAAATTTTCAAAAGCATAATGTAGTATTCAAACCTCCCCCCCCTAAAATGTTATCAAATTTAAAAGCTTCGTCATTGGCTTCACTGTTCACTTTATCATATGCATCAGGCTCAACTACAAACTGCACACAAATAAGCAATGATTAGGTTGTACATAAAGGGGGAAAAATAGGAAAACAACCATTTAAATTAAGAAACATGTAAAAATAAAGAAAATCTCTACCTTCGTCACCAATGTGTCTCGAATCTTTGACAATTCCAAATCAAAATAAGTACGTTGATCATTCACTATACATTTCAGATCATTGACCTCGTTTTTTAATTTTTTCTGTCCTGCTTCAAGTTTTCGCATCTGAATTTGTAGTTTAGTCAATGATATATTAGCTTTAGATGGAACTGATGAAGAAGCAGCACCAGTACGACGGGGGGGAGTAGGGGAGACGAAATCATCATCACTGTCATAGGTCAAAATTTCATTGCAGCCAACAACCGCAGTAGAATGTTTCACAAACAACTCCTTCAACTGAAGGGCTTCAAGTTCCGTTGTAGTTGGAGTAAGCTTTGTAAGTTGCAACTACAAGTAAAAACAACCACCAAAAAATTAGTTTTTTGCAAAATAAACTTTAAACAAAATGAAAACAGGGAAATAATAATACTAAACCATACTTCTTTAGCATCCAATGACAGAGTGGTATAAACTTCACCAAATTTAGCAGTGTAGTTGCTTGTCCAGTTCAAAACACGTGGTATAGAACCACTGATACGATCACAATACTTCCCATTCATGTAAGGACAACACTCATAAAACCACACTTTGAGGGCATAAGGAAACCCAATGAGTCTGTAGTAATTATCCTTAGAAGTAGTCTTCGCATGATGTTTTAATGAATCAATCGTTAGCTTGAAAACTTCTTTGCCCCATGGATATTTATCAAATCCGTCACTATCTACGAGATCAAGATCGCCTTTCGGAATTTGACATTCAGTGTTTGACGTAAGAAGGAAGTGATGCAATAAATATAACTTTGCAAGCTTCACTACATCACCATCAGTCTTTCACTGTTTACGAAACACTGTATTCTTAAGTGCAGATTTGGCAACAGAATTATTACCTTCATAGTAGTCAGTTACAATAGAGTTCTCAGCCTTTGAAAACCGCATTTTATCAGATGTCCCAACACATAGAAGCCCGGTGACAGTAGCAAATTCTTCTAGTCCAAATTTCATTTTAATACCACCTAAACCAAGCCAGAGCTCATTCGGATTAGGTTGCTTCAGTTGCCTAATGAGAAGATTGTGAATAAGTTGATGTTGGATCTTGAAATGCGGCATATTCATGAAATGCCCAAAGCAAGACTGAGATAAAGCAATGAGCTGTTCTTTGGACAACAACGCCCTCAGATCTGTAATGGGCTCATACTTGTTAAGGGTCGTAATCTTAGCAGACTGATGATTCTGAACAGGGATATCATAAACCATTCCCTATGCAAAAAGAACATGAATATCATTAGTTCAATTGGAACAACAACTTTGAAAGAAAGCCACAAAATGTATTCATGTAACTAAATATGTAAATAATTTTAACGTAAATAAACCTAAACACATAACACGAAACGAACAAGACCAGCAGGATATGCAACAGATAGGTTGTTGCATTTGAAATTTTACCATAAGGTATGCAATATAAATACAGTAAATATATCCATATGGTGTTACATATTGTAGCTGTAAACACTCCACCGGCTCAATACAGACAGCAATGTAAAACACTACATAGGCTCATTATATACATAAAACCAATAACACATTTTATCACAACGTGTAGCAAATTTAATAAGAAAACAGTAGACTATGTAAACTAGGCTACTTGTTTTTATTTGCCTCTTAATCAACCTACTTAACCATGACTCGATTGAAAGGTAGGGCGGCACAGCAGAGCATAGAAAGAATATAATGAATTGCAGTCTACATGCATTGTGAATCTAGAACTTGAATACAATTTTCACGCCCCAATCACACAAATAAAACGTTGTAAGATAAGATGATTGCAGATATGGTTATGCAGTTGCAATAAACACATAAACACATAAATTCATATTGAATATGCAATGTACAAAATTAATACCAACTGAATTCATATATATGGGCAAGTAAGTTTTAAGCTCAGTCAATATTTACTCACATTAATACAAAAGCACTAAACTATGTAAACATATTAGGAAATAGTTATACAATACTTTGTACCTGAGGAGGTGCAAAAAGCTCAGTCTCACACATAAATTTGGTGGATTTTTTAAGCTTGACTGGTGATTTTTTCAGCTTGACTGATGATTTTTTCAGCTTTTTCCCCTTGACATTATGTGGAGAAAACTTAAGTTTACGCGATACAGGGTCTTCCGATATAGAAGGAGAAGCAGATGAAAATCTCGTATGAACCATAGTAGCTGTGAACAAACAATACAAGGCAAAACACCGATTACAACATAAAAACATAATACATAAAAACATAATACATAAAAACACTTATATAACTCGATTGTAACAAAAGACTATAGAATTCAAACATTTAAGGTTTTATAACAAAGACTGAAACCCCCAAATATCAAAATTAAGCATGCAACTCAATTAAAATTAGGATATAGATCAATGATATGAAAATCACCTATGTAATACGAAATATGGAGATAGTAACAACAACCAAATGAAATGAGATAAGCAGCTCGCCAAGGAACGAATCGGAGATATCAACAACACAGGGAGAAAGGGAAAATGAGAGAATGGTAGAGGAGAGAGAGATAGAGAGAGTGATGAGAAAAAGACTAAGAGCAAATCTGAATGAAGAGAGAGAAAGTGGTTGGCAAGTTGTCCGTATTATTGCAAATTAATTAAACTTAATTTCTGAAAACCGTATATTTGCAATAAAGGTAAGAAGTTGGTATATTTGCAATAAACTACTCTAAAGTTGGTATTCTTGACAAATAATCTTTTAATTATGGTATTATATGTGTGATTTTAGCTAAGGGGATGCTCTTAGTCAACCCCCTTATATTGACCATATTTGCTTAACATGTATAGAGCTTAACATGTATAGACCTGTAGTAATATTTCACATCACTTGTTACCATATCTAAATAATATATTCCATTTATAACAATTTGAAATAATAATAATATATTATTTTTAAAATATAACCAATCATTATAGCCAACTTCATTAGAGCATAACACCTTCAACAAATTTTAGATAATCATTATTTTATATTTAGCCAACCATTTTAGATAAGATGCTCGAAAAAGGATGGAGAAAGTACTGTTGTGAAAATTTGAAGATTGTTTGATAATATTTTTGATATGTGCATGTTTTAGTGTAAAAATATAATAAAATAAATATCTTGGGTAAGATTTAATGTTAAAATTAACGGTTTTTAGGTCAAAACATTTTTCACAAAAGCAATTTTTAAATTTACCAAATATTTTTAAGCTGCTTTTTAGTTGATAGGAAGGACAAACACACACACCCTAAATTCATTGGAGTCTCACTTCTTGTAATTTAAATTTTTTTTTAGCCAACCATTCTATCAATTTTCCCTGATAGATGCTCTAAGTAAAATTTTTAACAGAAACAACATTATTTAAAAAAAAATTGTGTTGTTAAGATAAATAGATGATGAATAAATGGCAAGATAAAAACAAAAGCAGAATTGAAAATTGGAAGGAAGTAGGTGAATAGTTGGTGATCTTCCTTAACTGCAATGCACATGCATTGTGGACCATATTTTGTATTCGTCCCCCTGGACATGATGAGCGTACCACTCGGGTGGATTACTTAAATCTTCGAGATTTTGTTTGAAATGATAGCACAGAGGAAAGAATGTCTCTTTTTGTATGTCCCTTCCGGATTGTGTATCTTTTTCTTAAATGAAAATTTTAGATTAAAGTATATTTTGTATACTCGTTCTTTTTTCAAGACATCATTTTATACTATTAGAACATTTCCGGTGGTGTTTTATAAAGATGATTGGCTAAATATTGATTACGTAAAATTTAATGAATCTGTAATGTATACGTATTTTACTCCAATGGAATTAACTATATTGGTTGGCTATATTTTAAAAATGATATGTTATTATTATCTCAATTTATCAAAAATAGAATATATTTTTTAAATATGATAATTGATGATTTGAAGTTTTACTACAAGTTGCTAAAGGTTGACAAATATGATTGTCTAAATTTATACCTAAGGGTTTTGTCCCGTTAGAATGGACAAAATTTTACAAATTCTGTATAATTCTTATTTAAACTAATTTATCTTGATTTTTACCATTAGGGCTTTACAGGGTTGAAGATGCTCTTATAATTTAAAATCAAACACTTGAAATATCATAATTATATTTTATTATACAATATTGTATTCAGTTCATTTGGGTTAACTATGTAAGTTATTCAGGAAGTAAATTGCATTTTGTGTACTCTAGTAAATGAATTATTGAAATATAAAGAATAATAGTGCATTGCACGAATTATAATTTTTATTTAACCAAAATCTTGACATTTAGAAAAAATATTATTTATTTTAATAATACTATTAAATGCTTTTTATACTAGAATAAATAAAATATACAGATATTTTTTTTTCATTTAGTAACACAGTAAGATTACATATATAAAGAATTTTTTTTAGGGTAATTAACACTTTGCATCCCTTTTCTTTAGACGTTTTTGCGATTCGTGTCATTTATCTTGTCATATTGCATCCTTAACTTTAAATGTCGCTTCGATTTGCACTTTTTACGTTAACAATTTTTAACACGGTAAATTTTAATTTTTTAAAAAAAAATTGACAGGGGTATTTTCGTTATTTACAAATTCTTTTTCAGAAAAAATGAAAAAAATCAGAAAATTATACATGTTTTTTAAAAAAATATTTTTTCAATTTTTAAGAAATATATGGTTTTAAAAAATATATTTTTGGAAAAAAATTATATAATTCTTTCCGCAAAAAAATTTCAAAAATGAAATCTGTATTTTTTTATTAGTTTCTTATTTATAATGTTTTAACTCAACATAAAATAAAAATATTTCAAAAATGAAATTTGTATTTCAGAAAAAAAAATCATAAAATAATATTTTCATTTTTAAAAAGTAAATTGGGAAAAAAATATTCCAAAAATGTTCTGAAAAAATGAAAAAAAAATCATTTTCAAAAAATATTTTTAAAATTTTTTTTCTCTTTTTTAAAAAAATACATTCATTTTATAAAAAATATTTATAAATTTTTAAAAACCAAAATATTTTTTTTAAAACAAATGTAATTTTCTGATTTTTTATTTTTTCTGAAAATCAAGTTTCTAAATACCGAAAATACCCTTGTCAAATTTTGAAAAAAAAAAAATCAAAGTTTACGGAGTTAAAAATTGTTAACGAAAAAATTGCAAATCGAAACGACATTTAAAGTTGAGGATGCAATATGACAAGATACATACCAGTGACACGAATCGCAAAAACGTCTAAAGAAAAGGGGTGCGAAGTGCTAATTACTCTTTTTTTTATATACAAATAACATAAATGTAAGTAATATAACAAATCTATAGTAAAATTGACGCAAAAATAATAATTATTATAATTATTTTAGAAAGGACTTTGTATTCATTTTATGCAAAGCCGCTCACATTTTGAAGTAATAATATTGTGATAAGAACGTTACAGTATGGAAAGACGGGTTTTGTACAAATTTCTTAATGATTGAGCTTGATTTTTCCATCTTATCGATTAAGACATATTTTAACGATTAAGAAGTAGCAAAAGTAGAATTGAAGCGTTACGAATAATGTTGGATTTTCCTAGTTGTTTTTCTGTTGATCGTGTGGGAAGAAATGGGGGTTTAGCTATTTTTTAGAAGAGCTCGATGGACTGTAGTATTATTGGTTACTCCCAGAATTACATTGATTATAATGACCCGGATTTTTTTCGAGAAATGACTTCATTATTATTTTATTAACAATAATGTTTTTTTCAGGAATTTTTTTTATCATTTGTTATTATTATTATCACTATTCTTATTTTATTATTTAATTATTTTCGGTTCAGTGGAACCGAGTCTTTTTTTTAAAATGATTGATCGAGTATATATCTCGAGTCAATAGTTTATTTGGGCAAATATTTAATTTTAAAGTGTGGATTTATTTAGTATAGATTTTATTTTAAATTACTGAATAATTTGGAGATTTTAAAATATGTGGTAAATGATTATTTTTAATTATTTGAGGATTTATAGAAATTACTCGATTAATATATAAAATAGAGAATTCGAGGTTTTACTAAAACAATAGTGTTTGTAGTATTTTTTATAAAATCCTGTAAATTGTGATTTATGAATCACAGTTATTATTTTTAAGAATTGTTTTTATAAATTATTAATAATTTGTAAAATGTATATTGATTTAGAAAATTTAGATTTAATTCTATTTCTTTCTCCGAAAATCTTTAAAAGTATTCTAGTATTTAATTATGCTAGAAATTTTATTTTTACAAATTAGAGTTATTAGTTTAAAATATTATTTAAGGTATATAGTAATTAATTTTGTGTGTTAAATGTTATTGGGCTTGAGCCCATTAGGGTTAAACACACAGCACACCACATATATACACACGAATACGTACATACACAGCCGCATAAACCAATCGAGGGAAGGGGAGAGAAACCAGCGGAGAGAATTTGGGGAGGGGAGAAAAGAAATTAGTAAGGAAGAAACTTGAGGTTGGAGGTTTAATTGGTGGGGTTCGGCTGTTGAAGGAAGGAGAAGGGGTGGGAGGCAGGAAGGTGGTAAGTCGCGACGGCGGCATGCTGTGGCCGACGGCTGGTGGTCCTCTCGGTGGTGACAGACGCGCGAGGGAGAGAGGGGAAGCAGTGGGCTGCTGTTGTTGCGTGGATGGAGTGGCGGAGAGCCACCACCGATGATGGTGGTGGTGTGAAGAGAGAGAGAGAGAGAGAGAGAGAGAGAGAGAGAGAGAGAGAGAGAGAGAGATAGAGAGAGAGGGGGGAGACAGAGAACCTGTTGAGAAGGGTTTTCCAACAAGTCGGGCCGAAACCAAGATGGTATATTTTATTTCGGAATGTAATTACTTAATTTTCATTTTAGATGTAAATTGCGGGTATATTGTTGTAATTTATTTAGTTTTAAATTGCGAGTTAAATGTGTTAATTTTCGTAATTAGATTAATTTTGTAAATTATGGGTATTGTTATGTTTTCGTGAATTAATTCGGAGAGTATAGTTAATTATAATTGTTGGTGGTGAATTATAATTTAGGTATTAATTGTGGGTTGATAGTATGTTGGGATTAAGTGCGAGTCTGATTAAGTGTTCGGGTTTAGTGATTGTTAATTGTTAAGTGCTAATTGTTAGTGTCATATAATGTGTAGCTATATGAGTTGGCTAATTTGTAAGTGTCTATGTGCTAAATGCTATAGGTCGAGTCATAGTAATTGTTGGATGTCCTATTTTTTAAGTACATGGTGGTGGATTATATGTGGATAATTGATTGTCGGTTAGTAGCGATGTATAAGTTGTTGTAAATTGTGGTGATTGGTTTTTGAGGGGCTATGACCCAGGGATACTCCAATTTTCAAAAAGATTACTTTGAAAGTTTTCTTATAATAAGAATACATTTACTGGTTGTATAGTTTTCAAATGTGGTCTATAGCAAGGATAAACAGTTAGTTTACTTTCTTGATTGTTTACTTTCTTACGTGTTTAGGTGCCGCAAGTCTGGGCGGGTACTTTTCTTACTTGTTTACTTTTATGTTGTTGCAAGTTGAGGCAGCTTTATTTTCGTATGGTTTATAAGGTTAAATTGTTGAATTGAAAATCAGGTGGATAGTCCTATCTACAAATACTACATGCCGAAATTTTCTAAAAATCCCCTGCATTTAAATTTATTTAACTTATTTGATTTCAATGGTTTAAATGTATGCTTTGGGTGTTAACTATTTATGTGTATATGTGTTAAGTGAATTAATTCGAGGGTAATTGTTGTCTCGAGGATTTATGTGCTAAGTTGAGGATTAATTGTGTTTTGAGGATTATCTATTAATTAAGTTTTGTCATAGAATGTCAATGGTATTATAGTTGTATATGTTATTTGAAGTTGATTAAGTTGTTGTAAGGTTATGATGTGTTTAGTACTAGGAAATGTCCACTTTATAAAAGGGGACTCTTTCCGTGTCGTTTGCTATTACTAAATGTGTTATGTGCATTAAGTGGTATTAGAGTAATCAACTATAGGGAGGACATCTATAGTTTGACTTTATGTGACCTAGTTGTAATTCTGAGTTGTGTCTACTCGAGATACGAGGTTGGACTTACACGTACTCGTAACCATTTCAGTACCATTAGGGCGTAATCAAGTTGGAGCGACGTGCATCAAAAAGGAAGGATCGAGGCGTCGTATGAAGAAAGGTAAATTACCTCCATGCAATTGCTTGGACGAGGTACGAAGGCTTTATTCGTAGTTTTTTGTTCTCTGCTAAGGACCAGAGGCAAGTTTATTTATGCATACTCTATTGTTCAGAGTATATATAATTTGAAATATATGAAACGTACTGGATAAGTTTGATCCATGATTTCAAGTCCTCCGGCCTTGTGCCTTTATTCTCAAAATTCTTATATACTCGGTTTGCTAGTGTAGTTGAATTTTCTTATGCCAATTGTCAAAACCCCATGACTTATAATACTGTTAAGGGGCACCGATATTTTTATGGCTCCACCCCCTGATCTTTATCTTGTTTATATGATACTTCAAATATTATACTTTGGATATTTTGAGGTTTAAGTAATATTGATAAATATAATGTTTATGTTTATTTGATTAAAGGTATATTATTTTAAATATCCTTTTAAAAAGAATTAGGGATTGTCTAATGTTTGTTTTATGAACACCGTCGGAAACCCGGGATATTGCCATTGATAAATTATTTTCGAATGTGGAGTAAAGACATTCCAATGGTTATAAATTGGATATTTTCGGTTAAGAATATCTAGAATGATATTGATATATGTTATTTGAGTGGTTATTTAATTCAATGAATATTAATTATAATATTCATTTAAAAAGTATTTTCATACGTAGTATTTATTTCTTATTGATCGAGAGTCAGTAGTAATTATTTTGATAAAGTGTTAAAGTCCGGAGATTGTCGGAGAGGTAATGCCTTGATTTTGATTAGAAATATTCCAAGAGTTACATTTAGGTGTTGTGAGGTTATTAAATATTTCAATATTATTAGTAAATATTATTTGAATATTTATTTTAAATAAATGATTATTCATTTGAATATTCTTTTAAAAAGGGGTTTATTAAACACTTATTATTTCATAAATATTTGTTAAATCTCTGAATTATTTAAAGGTTATAAAATACTATTTAAAGAGTATTTAAGGACTTTCAAAGTCATTTAAAATATTTTCTGATCCTCATAAAACCTATTTAAAAACATCAGAGGTTCCCATTGAGTAATTGTGAATAAACCACTAGTCAGTAAAGGCTTCGATTTTCCTTCAAAACGTGGGGACCAAGGTTTTGCGAGTAAGAATAGTGATTTCTCCCTTCGCTCACCACTCGAATGACTTCAAAACTACGACTAATTCCCCCGCGTGTTTTCAAAATGAGTTCAATGTCAAAGAGAATCTGTTGACGAAGGTCAACCCATATATCTGCCTTACTTCTCAAATACTTCCGGAAGTAAAGATTAAAAAGGTTTCATCTGAATCTGGATAAGATTACTCTTGGGACTGGAGGGTGATGAAGGTGTAAGAGGTTTGCAGGTGGGGTCCATCCAGATATACATATATCGAAGTGTAAGAGGCCCGCCGGTAAGCGAGTCCATCAAGATATATGTACAAGTATAAGAGGCTTGCAGGTAGGCAAGTCCATCATAAGACCCGAATGCGGTCAGGGCCACGACCTCCGTAGTAGGTTCGTCTTCCGTCTACTAGTAGCGAAGTTTTATATGATACAATGGCTGATCACCTTGTATCGGGGTGTACTCCAGAATAGTCTCATTCTTCCAATTTGAATTGTACTGCAATACTGTAATGAAAGCCTAGTTGCTCAATCACCGATAGTATTGACAGTGGTATGAACTTTCAAAGTTATTCAATATTTCGAACAAAAGCTTTCGAAAGGAATAAAGGAAAAGGTTTGAAAATGATGTTTTCTATACCTTGGATGGTATGAAATGTTTTGACGGAAGAGTCATGGTTTCAAACTCCAGTTGTTATACTGAAAAGTGTTATTGAATTCAAAACTTTGCAAATTATCGATTTATAAATCGTCGGTCTTGCACTCGGTAAGAAACAAGTATTTTGAAATGTGTGCTCCTTATACAGTATCTTGAACTGTATGGTTTTTAAATGGAAGTTTCTTTTTTTATATTTTGGACATCCTGTTAGCATTTATTTATGAGTTTTAAACTTATCAACTGGTTAAAGAACTTATACCCTGTACAGAATATTGAACTGCAAGGTGTTTTGACGAAAACGATATATGTATATGTATGTACTTCCAGACTTAAGTTATACTGAAAGGGAACCTTATAAAGGTTCGGTTTGTGTATGATAAAGAGCAACCGCCATAGCAGTATATTGAACCGCATATTTTGAAAGTTTTCTAAAAGACTAGCAAAATGGGGAAAAGGACATTTTCACCACTGTACTATTGTACTACTGTACTACAAACGAACTATTGTACTTTAGCGTTTTTAAAAAATTCACCACTCCCGTCAGTCAAATTGTAAAATAGTAGTGGTGAATTTGTTATAATTTGACTGATGGGAGTGGTGAATTTGTTAAAAACGCTAAAGTACAGTAGTCCGTTTGTAGTACAGTAGTGCAATTGCAATTCCGGAAATAGTACAGTGGTGAAAATGTCCTTTTACCCCTATCAAAACTAAAGTATATACTATTTTGCTAAGATATGAAGATTATCCCTATTATTATGAACCTAATCTGTTCATTTGATGTTATTTTAAACGTTATAGTTCCTCTATTGACGTTTCATGGTTATAAATGTTTCAAGGATGATATTAATTATCAGTTGAATGTTGAAAACCCCATGCGTATGATGGGATATTTTGTTAAACTCTAGTAATAACTTACTGAGCAATTCTTTCGCTCATACTTGCTTGTTTTCAAATATTAACCTTTCAGAGGAAGGTAGATGGATGAGGCTTAACTGCATAGCTCGGAAGAAGCAGGCAGTATGCCTTATGAATATGATTTGGTCCAGAGAACCTATGACTGGACAGGAGTAAGTTATGTACATGTGTTGATGTGCAATATTTATTACTTTGTACAGAGTAGTACTAGTTGCTGGTGTACTTCTCAACGAAGCTATACCAGTGGTATAAGATTTGTAAGACACAATGTGATGTAATTGAATGGATACAATGAGAAATGTAAGTATTTGAGTTCTTGTTTCTAGCCCTATAACCTAAAAGATGCTTGGTGGTTGGGGTCTCAAATGTTGTAATTCAGTTATTAAGTGACTACTGGTGGTTTAATGTTATTAAACAGGTGATTTTATATTGAGGATTTCCGCGTGATGACCAAATCCTTGACCCCGGATTTGGGGGCGTTACATTGATCTTGTGTTTAAGGAGAATAATATTGATGTTTGACGTCTGATGTGTTTTTATGGCTATCCTGAACGTGATCGTAGGAGGGATTCTTGGAACTTGATTCGAGTTTTGGCACATGATCGTCTCTTCCCTTGTGCAAAATAGGGGATTTTAATGATATTTTGTATAGTTCTGTTAAGAAATGAGAGCAGCCTCATCCTAAGTCGTTATTGGAAGGTTTTGGGAAGACTATAGGAGACAATGAACTGATTGAGATGGATTTGCATGGTGGTTTGTTTACATGGAAAAAGAATCGAGGGACAAAGGACTGGATTCAAGAAAGGTTAGACAGGGCTTTTGGTACTCTTACCCGGTGGTCTAAGTTTCCGTTATATAAGTTGAAGTTACTCTTATCACCCGTGTCAGACCACAATCCCCTGCATCTGATTTTCTTTGATATCTCTATTTCTAAAAAGGCTTTCAGATTTAGATTCGAGGACATGTGGCTCATGGAGCCTTTGTTGGTCAAAGAAACAACAGAGTACTGGAATAGTATCCCAGTCACACACTTGATTCCAAAGCTGCACTCTATGTCAACTTTCATGGGAAAATGGGGACACAATTTTTTTAATAAATTTAAAGAGAAACTAAAGAAACGGAAAGAGATTATTGACGAGTTGAAGGATAAAACAGATGATATGAGTTTGAAGAGGTTTTTACATGAAAAGGAAAAGCTAAATGAGTTGTTACTACAAGAAGAGTTGTATTGGAAACAGCGTGCTAAGCTATTTTGGTTACAGGAAGGGGATAAAAATACTCATTTTTTTATGCAAGTGCTTCTGCAAGGAAGAAAGCAAATCATATAAACTATTTAGAATCTAATGATGGTGTACGTGTGAAGGATTCTGAGGGCATGTGTAACATAGTGAATGAGTAATTCTCGAAGGTTTTTGCAGAGTTAGAAAGAAACTTACTTAGTGATGAAGTCAATAGTCCATGGATGGTGACTGTAATGCAAAATAACAAGTTGACGGCAAAGGTTACATTGGAGGAATTTACAGCAGCCATTAAGCAGATGCATCCTGACAAGGCATCAGGCCTTGACGGATTAAACCCTGCTTTCTATCAAAATTTCTGGAAGGTGAAGGGAGGTGAGGTGTTTGAATGTTGTAAAGGGTGGCTTCAATGTAATCCATTCCTTGCTGATTTAAACAGTAAAAATGTTGTGTTGATTCCTAAGAAAGATAATGTTGTTTCGATGAAAGATTTTAGACCCATTTCTCTCTGCAATGTTTTATATAAGATCATGGCCAAGGTGATTGCTAATAGGCTCAAAGTCGTTCTTCCGGGGCTTATTTCTTAAAATCAATCAGCTTTCGTGCCAGGAAGAAGTATTATAGATAACATTTTAGTTGCTTTTGAGTTAATTCACCATATGCGAAACAAGCATGGAGGTCGAGAAGGAGAAATAGCATTGAAGTTGGATATTAGTAAAGCCTACGATAGGGTTGATTGGAATTATTTGAAGTAGCGTATGCAGGCAATGGGCTTTTGTAGGAAGTGATTGACTTGGATTATGCGATGTGTCACCACTGTGTCGTATTGATAAATGGATTTTATATCCATTTAGAGCATTCTAAATCGTCTTAAATTGATTGCTTTGGCCTCAAGTTTGTGGTAGTTTTGATGTGTTTTATTTAATTGTGCAGGGTTGAAGAAATGTCGATTAAAGGTGTAGTTTCCATCGTTTTTGGAGTTGATTTATGATATGGAATGTAGAATGGAGGCTAATGTCAACTACCAAGAAGTATACAAGTCATTAGGGATTAAAGACGGAAGCTCATGCAAAAGGAACGGGAAGAAAAAGCTGAAAAACGAAGAAAAATTAATTCCCGCAGATTGAGACCGAGCAGAGTGCGCCATTTGAGCACTCTGCGCCATTTTTATGCAGATTGAAGCCGTGCACCCTGTGCCGTTTGAGCACTCAGCGCCAAGATGCGCTGGGAAAAATCAGCCAGAATTTCTGATTTTTGTTTTGGCCATATCTTGAGTTCTAGAAGTTCGTTTTGGACGATCTTACAGTCCACGTGAAGCTAACGAGATTCTCTATCATTCTAAAGTGGTCCAGATGTCAAAACACGACTGGAACGGTCCAGAAATACTGAAGAAAAGTCAGCTACGAATTTTCCTTCAAAATAGAATCAGTTTAGGAAACGTATTTTGCAGAATTCTATTTTCACAAGGAAATTGCTATAATTCCTACTTCAAATCAGTATGGTAATTGTCATGAATGGCTAGAACATTCTAGAATCAGTCTTGAGCATGGAATTTGCAAATCCTATCCCGTTTAAAGATGGAAATTGCTGGTCTTCTATTCCAACTCTAATATGGTAATTGCTTGATGGAGAGGCAACTTGGGGCTATAAATACACATCTTGGGGGACAGAAAAAAGAGACCATTACATATCAATTACTTAGTTTTATTTGTATCTTTTCATACTTTGTTTTTATCAGGTTTCATCAGATCCCATGATGACGAGAGGTTCGATTATGAACTAATCGTTGTCATGGGATTTTAACGGATTTGTCTATGTAGCTTAGTAGTTTGCATGATTTAAAGATATATGTGTGGTGAATTCTTGGTATCCTTGTATGGTTGTGATTCATGTATTTAGATGCGTCGCGAACGTCTAATTTGTTAATCTCTTGCGAAACGAGAGTGGATCTTGAGATTTAGAACTTGCCATGCTAGCATAGGATAGGTTGATATTATTATCATGATTTGTGGCATACATAGAGATATGATGCTACCCTATGTGATCTAAGTGGATAACTTGTGCTTCAACTTTTATGTTTTCAAATTCTATAGAGATATATGGTCTAAGCATAATTGGTGTCTACCCATCTTCTATCTCTTTTGTGGATGTATGAGTAGTTTGGTACTAGTATACCGAGAGGTAGCTTTTACTTGTTTCGTGTTGTCCGATCAGATATCAAAACCCATCACATGTATTAATTAAAGGCATCATCTCTAAGTGAAGTAGATAATGAAGTTAGGATCCCATGTTTTCTCTTGCAGAAGTAATTAGATTTAAATTCTCATTAGTTAAGTAATTCTTAGTTTTATTAATTTGTTTCTTAGTTAATTATAGTTAATTAAAATCTTGTTATTTGTCTTAGCAGTGCATAATAACCATACATTGTTGCATAGGTACAAAACTGAATTAAAACCATAACCAGATCTCTGTGGGAACGAACTCAACTTTATTCTATATTACTTGTGACCACGTACGCTTGCGTGATTTAGTGCAAACAAGTTTTTGGCACCGCTGCCGGGGATCATCGGTGTTTTATTTTTGGTTTATGTGCTTTTCAATAGTGGTCGTTAGAGTTCACTGACTCGGATTAGTTACTTATCTATTCTTGTGTAGTTCGTTGGTGTTTCAGGTACTTGTCAGAGAGCGCTGACTTTGAAGATGGATTTTCTAAATTACTATGGAGTTCAGCAGGTGGTTATTGTTTGTGAGCTTTGTGCGGGCGCACATGAGACGAATCAGTGCTGGAGCAACCAAGGTGGTATTCAACAACCTCAGTAGCCTTATCAGCAGTATCAAGGTCAACAATATGGAGCACAACCTTACTATCCTCAGAATTTTCTGCAGCAGCAGAACCAGGATTTTCAGCAACAGCTAGGGCAGAATTTTCTGCAGCAGTATGACCCGTGGCAATCTGAACCTCTGAGTTATGAGGAACAACCATATTTTCAGTACCATCCTCAACAGTACCAGCAAGATGTTCCAAATATGTCATATTTTTTGGGTAATGAAGAGTTTCAACATCAGCAACCTACTCCTACTTTTCAATCAAATGAGGTTGATGCTATGGAGGAGCTTAGGAGTCTTTTAAAGAGTAACGAGGAGTCTTTAAAATCTGTGGAGACACTAGTTGCTCAAGCTATGAGATCATTGAAACAAGAGACTCTAGAGGAGATTAGGATGCGTGTAAAGAGTAACGAGGCGTCTATCAAATCTTTGGAAACAATAGTTGCTCAAGTTAGGAGTGCCTTGGAACAAGAGAATCACCAATTCATACCAGAGGCAATTCCAGAAAATAACGGTGACTTGGAGCAAGGTACTGCATGCATTATTGAGGAAAACAAATTCCAAGGTGAGGTGAGCGTTCACAAGCCATGTGAGGAATTTGATCATGCTAGAATGGTGGATGATTTGGAAAGGGCACTATTTCGGACAGACACTGGTGAGCTGCACAAGTTTCAAGAATTGGTATGTGCGAACCAAAAGGCTGATGACCATGGGAAAGATTCAGATCTTCCACTTGTCTCAAGGAATAAAGATGGAGGTAGTGCATTAGAGCCAATGGAGGAAGTTCTCTTTGAGAAACCAAAGGCTTCAGTAACCTACACTTACCCTCCTCCATTATATTCAAGCGAAGCTCGCGAATGTGTGTTGTTCTACAAATTGACAGATTTTGGGTCGACAGATGAAGGCATTGGAATAGGACATAGTTGTTATACGAATAGGCCAAGCGAGAAGAAGGGGTAGTGAAAGGCAGAGTGTGTAAACTTGTAACACTATAACTAATGTAACTCAATTAAAGGAAAAGATACTTAACCAGAAGACAATCAAGAACAAGAAGCCACAAGAAATCAACACTAAATGAAGACAAGGTAATTGATACAATTGAACATGTTAACTATGATCAAGCCAAGAAGAAATCATTGAGAGAAGTTCAAGTCAAAGTTGTTCATGCCTCAGTGATTTGAGAAATAGAGAATCTGAAGGAATTTACGAATGAGCGGAAGCGCAAATAACAATTATTTCCGTAAAAACCATATATCGCACATATAGAAAATCATGTAAAAATGAAATACGATCGTAACCATACCTTGAAATCGAAGCTTTACAAAATGGTGTTTTAGCAGTTGCTCCTCAGAGTGTGAAGCACTCTACCGGTATCCACCAAGATTAATTCTTCGACGAAGCTTTTTATAAAACTAAGCTTTTATAAAAATGGAGGTTTGAGAGAGAGAGAGATGAAGAAGATGAGGGAGGCAACTAGGTTTTTCACAAAAACCAAAAAGTGTATAAACTCATTCTCATCTCATTCTATTTATAGGGCTCATGTAGGGTTTTCATAATTAATATATCATTATATATTAATATATAAATCCTACACTTTATCTTATAAAATGTTAAATAATAATTAAAACAATTTTAATCATTATTAAAACACCTTGCTCTCTCAAAATACCTTCATCAATAAATTAATCTTTTTATGGTGTGACCCTGTAGGTTCAATATTAAGCCGGTAGTAGAAATAAATAATAATAAACCTTTTATTTATTATTTATATGAATTCTAAAATTCATTAAATATAATTAACTGATTAATTATATTTATTCTACATCGTGAGTGATGCTTCTCAACATATCGCGACTATCCGGATAATATGAATTCACTGCTTAGAATACCAAGAACCTGTCAGTGACTAGTTACCGTACAATAAATTCCTTCTACCCTACAATATCCCGATTAAATACAAGGCATGGATCTCGTGTCAGGCCTATCAAATTTAATCATATGATTTCTTATTCATAACGCAAAGTTCATATTAATGCAAATTAGAAACTCCTTTCTAATTTCATACACTCTGGCCAGAGATTCCAGAACTCGCATACTAAGAATAACATAGGATATTCACTTCCTTACTGGAAGGGGTAGATTCTTTATTGATCGTTAACTATCTCCATACATAAATCCCTGTACCCAGAATAGACCTAATGGATGTCCTTGAGACTAAGGACTAAACCAAAACACAGTTCATTATATATAAGATAACTTTAACGATCTCAAGTCTAAGGACACTTGTACAACTATCACTCAGTGAATAACTATTGACACGTGAGTAAACTCCATTAGTTGTCCAACTTATCGAGTCATGTTCAGTGAACTTATTCCCTAATAAGCACCTACATACTAGCTATAGTGTCACCACACAAATGCCTATGAGAACAGACATCCTCCTGACGGGAGCAAGCATAATATGTACCGATCTTTGCGGATTCACTAACTTCCGATTAGTTATCCTATGATCAGGAACTGTTTAAGTCTAGAGTTATCATCTTCTAGATCTCACTATTATAATCTCATTATAATTATAGAAGCTTTACTCTAAACTATGGAACATCTTATTTAAAACACTTTAAACAGATAATGCCCGTAATAAAATCAAAACAAGTCTTTTATTATTATTAATGAAATCAAACAAGAATACATGAAAGTTCTTCCTAACTCATCATACATGATTGGATTTAGGACAAACACTTTCAATCTCCCACTTGAACTAAAGCCAATCACCCTGGTATCTAATACCCATCTTCTCTTTATGACGATCAAAGTGAATCTGAGACAATGACTTTGTGAGTGGGTCTGCTATGTTGTTATGTGTGTCAACTCTCTCAACCTTGACATCTCCCCTTTCAATGATCTCCCTAATCAAATGAAAGCGCCGCAAAACATGTTTGGAATTTTTATGGGACCTAGGTTCCTTGGCTTGAGCTATTGCTGCGTTGTTATCACAATACAACATAATAGGATCCTCAATGCTAGGAACAACTCCCAACTCAGAAACAAATTTCCTCATCCAAACGGCTTCTTTTGCAGCCTCACTTGCAGCTATATACTCTGCTTCCGCTGTGGAGTCAGCCGTTGTCGACTGTTTGGAACTCTTCCAACTAATCGCACCACCATTCAGAGTAAACACATACCCTGACATGGATTTGCTATCACTTTCTGATTGAAAACTAGAGTCAGTATAACCCTCTATTTTCAATTCAGATCCACCAAAAACAAGAAAAATATCCTTAGTCCTTCGCAAGTACTTAAGGATGTTCTTCACTGCTTTCCAGTGGTCTTCACCTGGATCGGACTGATATCTACTCGTTACACTAATTGAATAAGCAACATCAGGCCTAGTACATAACATCGCGTACATGATAGATCCTATTGCTGAAGCATAAGGAATCTTACTCATGCGCTCTCTTTCCTCAGGTGTCTTAGGAGACATCTTTTCGGAAAGGGATACTCCATGGCTCATCGGTATGAGACCTCTCTTGGAGTTTTCCATGCTAAACCTTTTAAGCACTTTCTCGATGTATGTACTCTGGGTAAGACCTATCATTCTTCTAGATCTATCTCTATAGATCTTCATACCGAGAATGTAGGACGCTTCTCCCAAGTCCTTCATAGTGAAGTTCTTCGATAGCCAAATTTTGACTGATTGCAGCATCGGTACATCATTTCCTATAAGAAGTATGTCATCCACATACAATACAAGAAAAGTTACCGCGCTCCCACTAACCTTCTTGTAGACACATGGTTCATCCATGTTCTTGATAAAACCAAACTCTTTGATTGTCTCATCAAAACGGATGTTCCATCTACGAGAAGCTTGCTTTAATCCATATATGGTCCTTAGCAGCTTACACACTAGGTGTTCATTCCCTTTAGAAACAAACCCCTCTGGCTGTGTCATATACACTTCCTCTTCAAGTTTCCCATTGAGGAAGGCCGTTTTCACGTCCATTTGCCAGATCTCATAGTCGTAGTAAGCAGCAATCGCAAGCAAAATCCGAATTGATTTTAACAGGGCTACAGGTGAAAAAGTTTCATCAAAGTCAATCCCTTGCCTTTGTCTGAATCCTTTTACCACGAGCCTGGCCTTATAGATCTCCACCTGGCCATCTGCTCCAATCTTTCTTTTGTATACCCATTTGCATCCAATAGGATTCACATCCTCTGGTGCTTCAACCAAAGTCCATACTTGGTTGGCATACATAGAATCCATTTCGGATTTCATGGCACTCTGCCTTTTCTCTGAGTCAACACTACTCATAGCCTCATTATAGGTCATAGGGTCGTCATCATCAACGATTGATAACTCATTGTCATTCTCAATGACAAGGCCATAATACCTCTCAGGTTGGCGAGACACTCTTTCTGACCTACGAATGGGCTGTACCACAGAAGGTTGTTCAGTCCGAACAGGTGTTTCCTCTTGAACCGTAGTAGTTTGTGCTTCTTGAACTTCATTAAGTTCTATTTTGCTCCCACTGTTTCCTTCTAGGATAAACTGTTTTTCCAAGAAGGTAGCATGTCTGGAGACAAATACACTATGATTGGTGTAGAAGTAATACCCTAAAGTTTCTTTAGGATATCCCACAAAACTACATTTCACGGATCGAGATTCCAGCTTATCAGGGTCAACTTTCTTGACATAAGCCGGACATCCCCAAATCTTAACGTGTTTAAGACTCGGTTTCCTTTCTTTCCATATCTCATATGGAGTTTGAGGAACAGATTTGGAAGGCACCTTATTCAGTAAATATGCTGAGGTTTCCAATGCATAACCCCAAAGGAATACTGGAAGATTTGCGTAGCTCATCATGGACCGAACCATGTCTAACAAAGTTCGATTTCTCCTTTCAGATACTCCATTCAACTGTGGAGTATATGGAGGAGTCCACTGAGAGACTATACCATTTTCTTTGAGATAATCTAGAAATTCTCCACTCAAGTATTCACCACCTCGATCTGATCGAAGAGTTTTAATACTACGTTTGGTTTGTTTCTCCACTTCATTCTTATATTCTTTGAACTTTTCAAAGGCCTCAGACTTGTGTTTCATCAAATACACATATCCGAATCTAGATCGATCATCTATGAAAGTAATGAAGTACGAAAATCCGCCCATGGCTTGCGTAGACATCGGTCCACATACATCTGTGTGTACCAGTCCTAGCAAATCTGCAGCCCTCTCTCCATGTCCACTAAATGGAGATTTGGTCATTTTACCCAATAGACAAGACTCGCATGTAGGATATGATTCAAAATCAAAGGGGTCAAGTAACCCTTCCTTATGCAATGTCCGCAGTCTATTTTCACTAATATGACCAAGTCTGCAGTGCCACAAATAGGTGAGATTTTCATCATCTCTTTTCCTTTTATTAGTATGTTCAATTTGTAGTAAATCATGCTCTATGTCACACACATATAGACCATTATTTAAAATACCACTACCATAAAGAACATTATCTCTAAGAATTGAACATTCATTATTCTTAATAACAAACGAAAATCCATCCAAGTCTAACATGGGAATAGAAATAATATTCCTCACAATCGAGGGAACAAAATAACAATTATTTAAAACAATAGTCTTGCCCGTAGGCATATGTAAATCAAACGATCCTACAGATTCAGCAGCAACTCTTGCTCCATTTCCCATCCGTAGAATCACCTCCTCTTCCTCGAGAGTCCTACTTCTCCTTAGTCCCTGCAACGAATTGCAAATATGAGAACCACAGGCGGTATCTAATACCCAAGTAGAATTTTGATTTATTGACATATTCACTTCAATCATGAACATACCTGAACCAGAAGCGACAGTCTCACTATCTTTCTTCTTTTTCATTTCTGCAAGGTAAACCTTGCAGTTCCTCTTCCAGTGCCCCACCTTGTTACAGTGAAAGCAAACAGCTTTGCTCTTGGGGTCTTCAGCTTTTGGTGGAACCGGCTTTTTCTCACCAACTTTCTTCTTCTTGGAAGGGTTCTTCTTCCTTTTCTTAGGATTGGAACCCTCACCAATTAGAAGAACAGAACTCTTCTTAGAGGGAAAATTCGATTCCGCAGTCTTCAACATGTTGTGGAGTTCAGCCAGGCTGACGTCCAACTTATTCATGTGAAAGTTCACAACAAACTGCGAAAATGAACCCGGAAGTGATTGCAAGACCAAGTCTTGAGTCAGTTCCCTATCCATGACAAAACCAAGTTGCCCAAGACGTTCAATCAAATTGATCATCTTAAGTACATGGTCATTCACGGATGATCCCTCAGACATCCTACAACGGAACAGCTCCTTCGATATCTCATATCGAGCTGTCCTCCCTGCCACATCATACAACTCTTGCAGATGCTCTAGGATAGTGTGAGCATCCATAAGCTCATGTTGCTTCTGTAGCTCATCGTTCATGGAAGCTAGCATGATACATTGAGCAACATTAGCATCATCTATCCACTTACGATACACAACATGTTCATCATTATGTGCATCGTCAGCAGGTGCAGCAGGCTTAGGTGAGTCAAGCACATATTCCAGCTTCTCAACCCTGAGAACAATTCTCAAGTTTCGAAGCCAGTTAGCAAAATTCGGACCAGTCAATTTGTGAGCATCTAGTATGCTCCGGAGTGATAGTGCACCAGACATAGTGTATATAGTAAATCTGTAAATGATAAACACATAACAACACTTAGCAAATATTCAATTTCATTTTAAAAACACTATATGAATCGGGTCTTTATTCATAAGTGACTCCCACTAGTTTATCTAATTTATTCAACCCCCTTAAGTGAAAAATTAAGCATTCATAATGCTAGTGGGAATAGGGATCCTATATTCCATCACACAACCTCGGCTGTGGCACGAAACGCCATGTGATGTTCAATAGGCAGACAACTCTTGTCAATTACATCTCATGTTATTCCCTAATAAAACTTTAGCCTCTTGAATAATTGAGTCACGGCTGTGGCACGACAAACTCAATATTCTAAGTCAAGTCTAACCCAACATTCCGTACAACTGAATCAGTCTCCAATGGCCCACGGCTGTAGCACGTAACGACCATTAGATTCTAATTCATTGTACACATCTCTATGTAATAGACAAGTATTTCTTATTTCGAAATCAGAGCCCTCGGCTGTAGCACGAAACGACAATGATTCAAAAATGAGAACTATTTTCTACCATGTTGGAAGGCTATGACCGACACAAGCCCGTTGTGTCATTGGCCAATTACTACTTGATATTATTTAATTTTAGAGGGATTATATTATGTTACAATCATAATCATATTATAAAGAGATTCTTCCTTTTAAATTAAATATTTCAAATCAATAATCGATAATTGGATGATTCCCAGATCGGGGGGAGCATTGTCAAGAGGCGTCACTTAATACCCCTTTCTTACAGATCGAAATCCGTTTTTGATAGAATCATCCATTCTCTCAATATTTAAAATTCATATTTAATTACGTGTTTCACAAACACAAGAATCTCATGATTGTATTCATAATATTATTATTAAGGCAAGAAACGATTCCTATTTCTAGATTTTCTAGAGCACGCCTTATTTTGATTTAAGTTCACCTAAATCTATCATCGCATGGTAAACATAGGCATATATCACATATATAAAAATAAATCAATAAGTAAGCATGCAAGCAATATCATGTCACACATTGATATATTGATGTATGGATTTATTATAGTATTTAAAAGCAATTAATCCAATTAAAACATGCTTTAAAAACACTTCCGGAAATATAAATAATTCAAAATTATTATATAAAAAATATTTGACCACTCCATTAGATCCGTCTCGGAAAAACGAATCCAACGATATATCCCACGCCCAAAACGGAGTTACGAAACTCCCAATAAATCAAATTTATTGTGGACAGAAAAGCTGTAACGCATTTAAGGAATGCGTTACAACCATTTAAATCAATTAAATGCTGTAACGCATGTTCCTCCGACGCAACAGACCCCGTCACGCATTCCACGAATGCGCAACACCCCCTCCGCGCGTGCATCACACGGCCCGACAGCAGACAGCAGCTTTTGTTATATATATATATTTTTAATTTCTTTTTGACCGACCGTTTGTTTTGTTCAGTACGTTGAGCCGTTGCTGTCAGTCATGTCAATTATGTCAGAAGATTGTAACTGATGTTTACATTATAACAAAACTGACGAATAATTAACTACTGTAATAACTTATTATTATCATTTTATAATTTTAATATTAATAAATTAATTAACAATTAATTAATAAATTAATAAAAAATCATAAAAACATGATTTCTGAAAATCAACAGTAGCATAAAATTATTAGATCATTATGGGGTTCTTGTGCAAATTTTAAATTCATAATATTCACATGCATGATTATTTCATGAATTTTAATTAAAACAATTTTTAAAAATTCATAACAAATAATCTACACATCACAAAATTATGAAAAAAATATCTAGATGATCCATAACACTTATAGAATCCAGATCCATGGTCAAAACTTCATGCAAATATTATTTTGAATTAATTGATAATTAAATCCAAATAAACTTGCAAAAATCATAATAAATCCATACATGCATAAAAAAATCTGAAATTTTTATATGACTCTCTATATGCAAGAACCTAGCTCTGATACCATTGAAGGAATTTACGAATGAGCGGAAGCGCAAATAACAATTATTTCCGTAAAAACCATATATCGCACATATAGAAAATCATGTAAAAATGAAATACGATCGTAACCATACCTTGAAATCGAAGCTTTACAAAATGGTGTTTTAGCAGTTGCTCCTCAGAGTGTGAAGCACTCTACCGGTATCCACCAAGATTAATTCTTCGACGAAGCTTTTTATAAAACTAAGCTTTTATAAAAATGGAGGTTTGAGAGAGAGAGAGATGAAGAAGATGAGGGAGGCAACTAGGTTTTTCACAAAAACCAAAAAGTGTATAAACTCATTCTCATCTCATTCTATTTATAGGGCTCATGTAGGGTTTTCATAATTAATATATCATTATATATTAATATATAAATCCTACACTTTATCTTATAAAATGTTAAATAATAATTAAAACAATTTTAATCATTATTAAAACACCTTGCTCTCTCAAAATACCTTCATCAATAAATTAATCTTTTTATGGTGTGACCCTGTAGGTTCAATATTAAGCCGGTAGTAGAAATAAATAATAATAAACCTTTTATTTATTATTTATATGAATTCTAAAATTCATTAAATATAATTAACTGATTAATTATATTTATTCTACATCGTGAGTGATGCTTCTCAACATATCGCGACTATCCGGATAATATGAATTCACTGCTTAGAATACCAAGAACCTGTCAGTGACTAGTTACCGTACAATAAATTCCTTCTACCCTACAATATCCCGATTAAATACAAGGCATGGATCTCGTGTCAGGCCTATCAAATTTAATCATATGATTTCTTATTCATAACGCAAAGTTCATATTAATGCAAATTAGAAACTCCTTTCTAATTTCATACACTCTGGCCAGAGATTCCAGAACTCGCATACTAAGAATAACATAGGATATTCACTTCCTTACTGGAAGGGGTAGATTCTTTATTGATCGTTAACTATCTCCATACATAAATCCCTGTACCCAGAATAGACCTAATGGATGTCCTTGAGACTAAGGACTAAACCAAAACACAGTTCATTATATATAAGATAACTTTAACGATCTCAAGTCTAAGGACACTTGTACAACTATCACTCAGTGAATAACTATTGACACGTGAGTAAACTCCATTAGTTGTCCAACTTATCGAGTCATGTTCAGTGAACTTATTCCCTAATAAGCACCTACATACTAGCTATAGTGTCACCACACAAATGCCTATGAGAACAGACATCCTCCTGACGGGAGCAAGCATAATATGTACCGATCTTTGCGGATTCACTAACTTCCGATTAGTTATCCTATGATCAGGAACTGTTTAAGTCTAGAGTTATCATCTTCTAGATCTCACTATTATAATCTCATTATAATTATAGAAGCTTTACTCTAAACTATGGAACATCTTATTTAAAACACTTTAAACAGATAATGCCCGTAATAAAATCAAAACAAGTCTTTTATTATTATTAATGAAATCAAACAAGAATACATGAAAGTTCTTCCTAACTCATCATACATGATTGGATTTAGGACAAACACTTTCAGAATCAAGATCATAACTATCAGTATCAACAAGACAAATTGATTTCAAGTGAACAAGAAGGAAAGCGAACATTGGAAAGCCACGTTACTAAGTGAATATGGTAATTTATTCAAGAAGCAAAAACACTATCAAGTCTAGTCACTTATGAACCAGACCAGTGCATCAAGTGTCAGGACATTGATAGCAAGTTTTTGTCAGTAATAAAGATCCATGTTCAAGAGCTTGGTGAAGAATAAAGAAGACATGAAGATATCACAAGTTCAAGATGTGCATTGAAGTTTCAAGTTGAAGACCAGAATATTTTCTAAGTACTAAATATTCTAGATGACCAAGTAGAATATTTCTAAGTAGAAGTTCTACTTAGAAATTCGAGATGGCTAAGTAGAAATTCTCAAGTAGAAGTTCTACTTAGAGTGCAGCTTCAACATGACACATGGCATCTTCTGATTGGAAGATTTCCAAGCTTTCAAGATAAGGCAAGATTTATGTGGACATCATTGGGCCACGTATATCTTAGTCTTTGAAGACTATAGGACATAGATTACATGTAGTATAAATAGAAGTACTTGTGTAATGTTTTAATAAGAGCAATAGTTGAGAGAAACACATGTAAAAGAGAGAAAGTGCATTCACAGAGCTTAGTATCATTCACTTCTCTCTAAACTTCTGTTATACTTTGTAATGAATGTTGTAGAAACTACTTCAAGTTATATATAAGACATATATTCCTTGAATCTGTGTGTTCGTTTATTGCATCGTATTTATTGCTTCTCATATTTGAAAAGTTGTATTCACCCCCCCTCTACAACACATTTGGACCTAACAATTGGTATCAGAGCTATATGTTTAACATACAAAACCTAGATCCTTGTGTTTAGTAGAAGAATCGTGAGTTTTCATTTTCTAGATCTACTTTTCTAAAATTCTGGAAAAGTGAGCTTTAATTCGTTTGTAGTGAAAACTCATCCGAAAAATTATTTAAATACTCCAGGTGTGATTATTTAGCTTGGGTGTATTTTAATTAATTTTTGTGAATTAATCTGGGTACTTTGATATTTGGTGTTCTTGAGTGTTCATCATTTGTTCTTATCAAAGAAGACGACCCAACAACTTTTTGATCTCCTTTTCAAACAGATAAATAGTAAAAGACTAAAAAGGTGTTTTTGGATTTTTGATTTGCATTATTCACAGCCGAAAGTATATCAGAACATACTCAGTACCTAGCACGTGGGTTAGGTGGGTTAGGTGAGTAAAGCCTCAAAAGTCAAAAAGGTGTTAAAGAGATAATATTGTTTATTCAATATTAAAGTGATCTGCAGCAAAATTATTCTAAGGACAAAAGTTCTACATAGAATTTCTACTTGAGATTTTCTACATAGAATTTCGACTTGGATAACTTCTACTTGGTGAAGTTCGACTTGAGCAAAAATTTCTACTTAGAGAAATTTCGACTTAGGCAGAAATTCTACATAGCCTAGTCTTGGGTACTTAGAAACTTTTAGTGACCAGAATTGAAATGGCTCCTAAAAATGCATTCAAGATCCCAATGTTCAACCGAGATCACTATGAAGAATGGGTTTTCAGAATGAGACTCTATTTAGAGACTGTTAACCCTGAATATCTGGAAGTCCTTGACAAGGGTAAATTTGTTCCAATGGTGGTTATTCCTGCGCATACGGAAGGAAGGGTGGTTATAGCACCTCGGTCTGAGCCTGAAAAGGCAGCGGACTTTTCGGATGCTGACAAGGAGCAAATAGCTTGTGATACTGCCGTACGACAAACCTTGATGGAATCTCTTGATCATGAAATGTTCAACATAGTCAAAGGTCTGACTACAGCAAAGAAGATTTGGGACAAGATAGAAGTTGTCATGGAAGGATCCGCAGAGGTTAGAAGTAACAAGACACTCATACTCAAGATGGAGTATGACACCTTCAGAATACGAAAAGGAGAAGGCATAACAGACGTCTATCTACGATTCAGTCAGTTGGTATTGGATTTGAATCTGAGAGGTGTAACTCTCCCCATGGTTGAGACTAATACGAGATATCTGAGGAACCAGCCAAAGAGCATTGAACATAGGGTCTACGCAATAAGAGAAACCAGAGATTTGCATACAACTTCTCTGGAAGAATATTATGGAATATTAAAGACCTATGAGCTGGAAACAATTCAAGATCAAGCATGGGACAATGATTCAAAAGGAAAAGAAACTGCATCAGGATTAGTTGCTGATGAGGAAGAGTCTAAGAAGGCAATGGTTGCAGAAAAGTCTAAATCATCACCTGCACCACATAAAGTTAATAATGATGATGAGTGCACATCTAACAGTGATGATGACTACTTCACCCAAGAGGAGCTGGACAACATGGACGATAGTGTCGTGGCATACATGGCAAGGAAGTTCAGCAACATGAGATTCAGAAAGAGCAACCGACCCCAGAGAAATTCTTCATCTTACTATCGGGTTGCTAGTGGTGGTGGTAGTTCGTCAGGCTACAAAGGTAAAGGCAAGAGTACCAGCTACAAATCTCCTTTGGATTTCAAAATGAAGTTCAAATGTTATAACTGTGGTGAAGCTGGACATTTTGCTACGGACTGCAAAAAGCATAAACAGACTTATCCAAAAGAGACATATGAAGCCCTCAAAAGCAAGTATGAATCGCTGGTGAAGGAAAGACATGGAAAAAGAGCTTTATTAGTAACAGAAGGAGAAGCTTGGGATGATTCAGATGAGGAAGATTTTACTCATGTAGCAAACTTTGCCCTCATGGCTGAGACATCAGAGGAACCAGAGGTACCAGTTCTAACCCTTAAAGTAGAAATGTCCATTGATAAGTATAAGGAACAGAACGGGGCTCTTAGTGAAGAGATCTATATGTTGTGCAAAAGCCTAGACACTTCTCAAAAGGAACAGAAAACACTTGTCGCCAAAAGCAGAATGCTTGAGGCAAAAGTGGAAGAGTTAGAGGCTGCTTGCACTGTAGATACTTCCCTAAGAGACTATATTAAATCTTTGGAACACAAGCTCATCCTTAAGGAAGAAATAGAAGCATGTCTTAGGAACGACCTAGCTGAGTTAGAAACTAAATGCGAAGCTTACAAACTAGCTGCTAGTAAAGTGTATGTAGATAACGACACATTTAAGAAGATAACTGGAATAGGTATAGGACTTGACTATCGACACTAGTTCCAGTGACCTTAAAAAGGAAATTCCTATCCCTCTTAAATCAGCTGTCAAACCTATCTTCAAACAACTTGTTCCTAGAATAGAAGAAGAAGAGAATGAATTAATAGCTAGATATGAGATTGAGATGGAAGATCGCCAGAAAGCACAACCTATAACTCCTATCAAACAAGTTAAAATCAATTTCCCTAGAGATGAATCTAGACCAGGATTAGGAGCTAAGGCTGTTAAACAACAAGGAAAGAAAGAAAAAGGCATAAAAGAGGTTAAGGCTGAACGAATAAAGAAAGCATGTTATCACTGTAAATCTACTGAACATCTTTCTTATGCATGTAAAGCTAACATAAATGTTCCTGCTGCACATGCCATGCCTACCACACATAAAATGAATAATCTGCATCAGAATCATGCACAGTGTGGTCAACCTAATTGTATGCCATGCACTTTTAACGTCATGCAAACTTTTGTGAATTTAATGAATGTATCTAGCCAGTCATGCTCAAATACTGTTGCTAGTTCAAACATCAAGAAAAAGCATGTGAGAGCCAAGACTGTCAGTCCTCCTAAAGTTAGGAGTGAAAAACCTTCTCCTAAGACTGACAAATCTGTCAAGTCTGAGAAAGGAAAGGAGAAAGTCGAAAGCTCTAGTAATGTTAAGAAAAGTGCATCTCCTGTTGTTAAATCTGTTGATTCTCGATCTTATCGAAAAGCCGGGCCCAATCAAAGTTGGGTTCCGAAGAATGTCTAATCAATCTATCATTGCAGGGCGTTAAGCAGAATAGAAATAAAGTTATATGGGTGCTAGATAGTGGAGCATCGAGGCATATGACTGGAAACAAGTCCCTGCTTACAGAGTTGGTTATGAAGGCTGGCCCTTATTTTACCTTTGGAGATGACAGCATAGGTGTGACAAAGGGATATGGCAAACTGAAGACTGGTAATGTCATCATTGAAGATATTTCCTATGTTGAGGGACTGAAGTACAATCTGTTGAGTATCAGTCAATTCTGTGACAAAGGTTACGAAATTGTCTTCAACAAGAAAGGTGTATCAATCACTCACATCAAGGAAGGCTCATTGGCTTTGAGAGGAGTTCGAAAGGCAGATCTTTTTGTTGCAGATATGGATTCAGCAAATCAGAATGAGGTCACCTGTTTCTACAGCAAAGCCTCGGATGATGAAAGCTGGTTATGGCACAAAAAAGCTATCTCACTTAAACTTCAAAACAATGAATGCTCTCGCGAGACGAGAATTGGTCCTAAAGGACTCTGTGAAGCCTGTGAAATGGGAAAGTCGAAGCGAGCATCGCATAAAAGCAAAGAAATTTCTAGTATTACTAAGCCTCTGTAACTTCTTCATATGGATATGTTTGGCCCAGTGAATGTCCTATCTTTGTCTAGGAAAAGATATGCATTGGTAATCGTGGATGACTTCTCCAAGTATACATGGGTATTGTTCGCAATGACGAAAGACGAAGTACCTTTCTTAATCATTGATCACATCACTCAAATTGAGAATGTTTCAACACTTACTGTGAAGACGATTAGATCAGACAATGGCACTGAATTCAAAAATGCAGTGCTGAATGAATTCTGTGTATCTAAGGGAATACGTCGTCAGTATTCAGCCCCGAGAACTCCACAGCAAAATGGAGTAGTTGAAAGGAAGAATAGAACATTGGTTGAAGCAGCAAGAACTTTGTTGTATGATTCGAAACTTCCTCTATACTTCTGGGCCGAAGCAGTGAGTACTGTGTGTTACACTCAAAATAGAACCTTGATCATAAAAGATAAAGAAAGGACACCATGTGAGCTAATGAACAGAAGAAGACCAATAATCAAATACTTTCATGTCTTTGGAGCAAAATGCTATGTACTTATAGAGGATGAAAATCTAGGCAAGTTTGCAGCAAAAGCTCGTGAAGGAATCTTTGTTGGTTACTCCACAGATGTGGTGGCAGCTTATAGGGTGTTCTTAGTGAATGATCGAAAAGTGACTGACAGCTACAACGTCAGATTCGACGATACCAAACTCTCATCAATTACAAGAGATTCTAGTGAACCTGAGTCCCTAAAATTTCAGAATCTGGACCTAGATGAACTTGAAGATGAACCTGAGTTAATTGTCCCATTAAATGTTCCAAGTGTACGTGAAGAACTGAGTCTAGTGAACAATCTAATTCTACAAGATCAGAAGAGACTTCTTCGGTACGAACCGGCAACAACTCAGGGGGAGTAAATAGCAGCTCAAGGACAACTGTTCAAGGCTCGAGACAAGTTGACAGTAGTTCTGTAGGAGCTGGCACTAACTCAGGGGGAGTTAGTGAAAATAATCAAAGTAATCAGCATCACAACTCAGAAAGTCAAGATGAATCATCAAGACAATTTCCAGGAGAACGGGTATGGAATAGAGATCATCCGTTTGAATTAATAATTGGTGATCCAGATGCTGGTGTGACTACTAGAAGAACTGCAAGAGCTGACCTGGCTAATATTTGCTTATATTCTGGGTTCTTATCCAAGCTTGAACCTAAAGAAATAGAAGAATCTCTTGGTGATGCTGATTGGGTGATTGCAATGCAAGAGGAACTCAATCAGTTTGAAAGGCAGAAAGTTTGGAAACTGGTACCCCGACCAAAGAACATATCAGTAATTGGAGCTAGGTGGGTATTCAGAAATAAACTGGATGAAAACGGACTTGTAACATGAAACAAGGCTCGTTTGGTTGCAAAAGGTTATTCTCGGCGAGAAGGAATTGATTATGATGAAACCTATGCACCGGTTGCAAGACTTGAGGCAGTCAGGATGTTCTTGGCATTTGCAGCACATAAGAACTTCAAGGTTTTCCAGATGGATGTGAAAAGTGCCTTCCTGAACGGAGAGTTAGAAGAAGAAGTGTATCTGGAACAGCCGCCTGGCTTCATTGATCCAGAACATGTAGATTTTGTGTATCTTCTCTTCAAATCTATCTATGGCCTCAAGCAATCCCCAAGGCGATGGTATGAAACCCTATCCTTATTCTTAATTGAAAATGGTTTTATTAGGGGAGTAATTGATAAAACATTGTTCTATAAAAATGTAAAGAATGATTTAATACTTGTTCAAGTCTATGTGGACGATATTATTTTTGTGTCATCTAATGAGCGCTTGTGCGAGAAGTTTGCTAAGCTAATGCAGGATAAATATGAGATGAGCATGATGGGAGAGCTGTCCTTCTTCCTTGGATTACAGATCAGTCAGAGAAAAGATGGTATCTTTATCTGTCAATCCAAGTACATCAGAGATTTACTCAAGAAGTACAATCTAGAAGATGCATCAGCAGCTAAGACTCCCATGGCAACAGCCACGAAGCTTGATGAAGACAAATCAGGTAAATCAGTTGACATCACAAGCTATCGAGGTATGATTGGCTCACTTCTCTATTTAACTGCAAGTAGACCTGATATAATGTTCGCAACTTGTTTATGTACAAGGTTCCAAGCGGATCCTAGAGAATCACATCTCGTAGCCGTCAAAAGAATTTTTAGGTATCTCAAGGGCACACCAAATCTAGGGATTTGGTACCCAAAAGATACAGGTTTTAATCTAATTGGCTATTCGGATTCAGACTATGCAGGTTGCAGGATTGATAGGAAGAGCACATCTGGTGCTTGTCAATTTCTTGGCAGAAGATTGGTGTCCTGGCAAAGTAAAAAGCAACATACAGTATCTACTTCTACTGCTGAAGCTGAGTACATTGCTGCTGGAAGCTGTGTAGCTCAAATACTGTGGATGAGGAACCAATTGAAGGATTATGGCATGGAACACAAGAAAGTTCCAATTATGTGTGACAACACAAGTGCTATTGCCATAACCAACAATCATGTAGATCACTCAAGAACCAAGCAAATCGACATCAGGTATCACTTCGTAAGAGAACATGTCGAGGAGGGGACTGTGGAGCTATATTTTGTGCCCACAATGCAACAAATTGCAGATATATTCACCAAACCTCTTGATGAAGTAAAATTCAATAGATTGGTTGGTGAATTGGGAATGCTTAACACAAGTTAGTAAAGCCTCCTATCTGTAAAATCCAGATTTATGTTTGTTTGTGCAAGCTACTCAATCATTATGTGCTTAGACTTTAAAATGCCTAATTAATGATTGTTATAGGTTGCATATAATGTCATTTTACATGAATTCATTGTGTTTTAAGTGTCTTTAATAGCACAAATCTTTGAATTTATGCTTGTTAGATTGCATGATCATAGGGGGAGTTAAATTCATAGTATTCTAAATTTTGCATGATTTTTAGATGAATTTACCTATGATTTTCATGTAATTAGAGGCCTTAGAATTAAATATCTTCAAAATTTCGAGTTAGTTTCTATCTCGAAACTCATCTAGAAATTCGACTTGAATTTCGACTTAAGCTGCCAGAGTGAAGTTTTGAAAATTCTAAGTCTGGGAAGAATTTCGAGTTAGTGTCTATCTCGAAATTCATCTCGAAAATCGACTTTGAGTTCGAGTTCGAGTTACTAGTGTGCCTAGTTCTATCTTCAAAATATTCGAGATAAGGTCTATCTCGAACTTTATCTCGAAGGTTGAGATGAGGTTTCCATTAAGGGGATATTTTGAAAAGAACTGAGAATAACTTCGAGTTAGTTTCTATCTCGAAACTCAACTCGAATTTCGACTTGATGTTCGAGATAGAGTTCTCAGTTGCTTAAGGGGAATTTTCGAGTTAAACTCCTAACTCCAAACGTATCTCGAATTTCGACTTAAAGTTCGAGATAGGATTTCCCTGTAGTTTTTGCTGTAAATTGGTTAAGTGCTTATTTGTTCGAGTTAACATCTATCTCGAACTTCATCTCGAAGTTCGACTTGATGTTCGAGATAGAGTTCGACTTAAGTCTTCCCTGTATGTACTTAGTGTTTTTCACTCTTTTTAACAGGGACACTTTTGTCATTTCACAATCATCTATATATATACATCTCTAACTCGATGCATCATTCACTTTACCTAATTTCTTTTTTTACAGCAGCCTCCTCACAAAAACAAGGCGATCTCACAATTACATACCACTAATCCGTGTTTTTGTGATTAAACTCATACATATCACGAATTGCTGCCAATTTTTAGACTACTATTGTCTGTGTTATCATTAATCTTTGTGTTGGTGTGTTTTGTAACCGTTCATATACACGCGCATATACATACACACGAACATCAAGTGTTTGTGTAACTGTTCAAAACACGATTTCTATATTCTCTATCTATATCCACACACGATTTCACTGGTATACACACACGAATATACATCTTCATTGACTATTCAGATTTAGTAATTGGCTATTGTTTGAATCTCGTAGTTTAATTTCTTAGAGTGCTTTTTGGTCTTCTCGGAAAATTAAAAGGGATACAACCTTTAATTCGTTACTTACTTGTTTTTCAAAAATTAAAATATCACATCTCTTAAGGAAAAACATTTAATTAAAATGGCTCACCAATTTTCACTTGCTAAAAATAATTTTTATAATATTTCTACGGAAATTGGTGATCAACTCCCGCGCTTTAAGTTTTGGGTACGATTTCTTAATTTGTACTCCAAGGCTAGCTATGCTTTTACTGCTAAACCTACACTAGTACATGATGCTTTACAGCAATTATGGACTAGTGTGGTTACTTTTGGGAGCAAATCTACCCCCTATGGTTTCAGGTTTACCTTGGCGGGTCAAGAATATGAGGTGACAGAGGAAATTTTTAACAGGGTTTTGGAATTCCCGGTCAAACCTATTTATGATCCCGAACCTACAGCGGCACAACGCCTCACATTCTTTGAAGAAATAGGATGTTATCCTCCGACTGGCCGGATCACTGGAAACATCCAGAAACAATTCTTTCATGTGGAATGGAATTACTTTTTCGAGGCCATCACAAGATGTTTTCGGGCACGCGAAAATGATTTTCATCAGATTCCAATTCCCATGCAGATCTTTGGAGTAGCCCTAGCACGAGAACTGGATATCAATTATGGACGCATAGTTCTCTCCGAGATAGTGGCTTCAATGGGATCTCCTGCAAGCAGAGACCTTACTACAACTGATGTTGTATGCTGGTATCCTCGTTTCTTACAAATGCTTATTAATCATTTAGTACCGAGGGATGCTCTTGCTGTTCGACAGGGATTTGCCAGAAGTCCAACATCTGCACCGCTAGGGATGGGCACTAAGTCACTTACTACAATTGCCAATTAGGATAAACATCAAGGTAAACCGATGTCAATTCTTGAAAACATTCAACTGTGGCTTACTTATGATGCAGGAGTTACTACTTTGGCGGAATCATCGCAAGTATCGTCATATGCTCAGAATCCGTCTGCTCATGCTGAAGCATTTGAAGCGATTCCTGATGAGCAAAGTGGTGATGAACAAGGTAATCACGAAGGTAATCTCTCTATGCATACTACTCAAACCTCTTCCTATGTATCTGATTCCGAGACCCAAGAGACTGCTAGCCCGTAGGATCTATCCCAGGGTGAGAGCTATATTTCTGAGTCTGACACACATTCTTATTCTCTTTCACCTCTGTTGACGGAAGCTAAAAGGCTAGCACCTATAGATCTAGGAAATGAGATTGAGAGTGACCCCGAAGAGCAGCCTCTTATTCGAAAGAAAGCCAAAATTTTCATGCTACTACTTCAAAAGCCCAGTCAAACCCTAGTGTGTCACACGCAACCACTCCACCTCATGAGAGCGGTTCTCCCCTTGGACAATCTGCACATAGGGATTTTGGTGAGGATTATGTCCCTTTTGAAGATACTGTTGCTTCAGAAGGGCATGAAGTTTTAATAACTTCAGCCATACCTTCACCGGTACGTACTGATGCTGCAAAGAGGATTGGTTCTAATGTTGTACAAGAACACTTTGCAGCCTCTCAGCCTGAGATTCCAACTCAGGACAGAACAGAAATAGATCCCATAACTGCCAATTATATTGCTTATCCAATTTCTGCAGGTACTGCTTCATACTTTGGATCAATCATTGAAGACATACACGAGCGTGAGACAGGGAGTGTGTGTGAGAGGTTAGGGAGAGAGGGACCTTCATTTTTAAGGCCCGAAACCGAGCGCCAAATACTAACAGAACGAGTATTAGAGCGAGGTCCCCTAAACCAAACACCGTCCCTTACTATTGAAAATCTTGATGCACGTATGACTTCTATGGAAAATCAGATGAGGCAGTTCGGGCAGACGATGGGCCAGTTAGGGATTAACATTGGAAACAATCAAAGGGCTCTTGATGACTACGCAGCACGAATGGCAAGTCAAGCTACAGCTTTTGATGCTTTGACAAACAAGGTCAATGACTTGGGCCATGCTGGTGGTGTCTTGGGAAGCACTCTGAATGAAAGGATGGGGGCAATGGAGTCTACAATGCATACAATGGCTGTGGAGATCAGTAGAATGATGTTCGCATTCAGGAGCTTTGTGCCCCCGGAGTGTTTCGAGTCGCAACAACCTCCCCCCGATGCTGGTGCAGCAGGTGGTGCTAGTGGAGCGGGAGCCTCCGGTTCTGGTTTTGGAGGTTCTTATGCTGCTGGTGGATTTGAGGAGCAAGGTGGTGTTCAGGATAACTCACCTAAGGGGGAGAGTGGAAAGAAGACGAGACAGCAGGCAGTTCATATCGAAGAAATTGAAGAACATGCTGATCTTGTCAAGGAAATAGAAATTGAGCCGTCTGTTGATGAAGAGGCTCTGAGGAAGAGAAAGGGTAAGGCAATGATGGTTGAGCAAGATGAGCCATTCGTTGACCTGAGTCATCAGGAAACAGTACAGGAGGTACTTGACTCAGATTCTGATATGGAAGACGTACCTTTGGCACATGCTATAAAGAGATCTTTGAAGGAACAAGGTGGAGGTGCTGGGATGTCTTCCGGAATGCCTGAAGAAATTCCTGTTGATGAGGAAACCCTTAAATCTCAACAGTTAGCCTTGGAACAAGCTCAGTTCCATAAAATGAAGATGATGCAAGAATGTGCTGCGTTCCTAGAAAAGAAAGTGGAGCTCCAAGGGAAGCAGTATGATCATGAGCTTGCAAGGCTAGCTGATCCTCAAGTTGATCTGGACAAGAGAAGGATAGGACAGAAGTGGGATGAAGCAAGGAAGATATTGATGGGACCCTGTGCGAAAGGAGTGAACAACAAGGAGGCAGATGATCTGTTTTACAACTTGAATTTGCAGAATCCAATGACTGTGGACTACATAAGTGCGTTGAAGAGATTAATTTCTAAAGTCAGGGTTGGATACAATGCAACATTTAAGGAGTGGCAGGTTATTTTGTCTTTGGTAGAAGGAGTCCCAACGTCTTTCCTATATGTGGATGACCAATTCATAACGAGAAGATCTGCGTCAGAGTTGTTCTTGCTAGCAACAAAAATTCAATACTCTCAATCTGAGGAGCTAAGCATTCTGTATAGGGATCAGTTAATGCAGCTAGCAGAGGACAAGGGTCCAGAATTCTCAGCATATCCTAATGTTGTCCGGATGGTAGTTGACGGGAAGATGAAGAGGGTTAGCATGGAGGAAAATGATTTAATGGATCTTTCAGTGGAATCTCTCAAAGCTGTCTGTAGACAAATGATGAGTAAGGGATTCACTTCTGAGCTTAAAGAAAAATCGGTAAAGATCATTGAAAGAGTCATATTCAAGAAGAGCAATGAGGTGTGGAAGTGTGATATCATTGCTCCAAACCCTCTAGATAACGTGAAGATTGAGCCGGAGCTGATGGAGAAGAAATGGAATATTCTTCAAGCAATGAAGAATGTAGATGAAGCTCTGACTCTTCCTTCTGGAGCACTGGAACAAGGAGAGATAAGGGAGGCAGTTGGTGTTCTAGGAAGAGATAGTGTATACTGGATACACGCTTATGTTGATGATACAGCTGATGCCTTAGCATTCATAGATGCAGACCAGAATCAAACACTCTTGCATATGAGTAGAACATGGCTGCTACAGACTCAAGATGCTGCATTTCTGGAGAGAGTATTACATGTATTCAAATGGGGCGAAGTGGAAGATAAGTATGTGGAAGAAAAGCAGAGACTCATGAGTTACCTGTCTGAGGTAGTGGTGGAAAAGAAGCGGATGGAGCGAGATGCGGCTAGTGTCCACAATACTAACCGTGTCAAGGACTACCCCAAGATGATCTATTGTCAGTTTAAAGCTGGTAAAGCACATTGGAAACCTCAGCTCATAATGAAGAACTTTGAGGACATTCCAAAGATCAGGACTACTCAGGAGGTGGACAAACTCAGAAGGCTTTTCAAACATCATTATCTAGAGCCCAAGAATCCTCTAGAAATGGAAGCTGTAAGTCTGTTGAATGCTAGGTGGAAGCAGCTTCACGATCCAGTGTACAAAAAAGAACAACAGCAGAAGGAGAAGCGCAGAAGGCAGAAAGAAGAGAAGGACCAAGCTGCTGAAGCTAGGAAGAGGAAACGGAATTAGGGTTAAAGGTCAGAGTGGTGTGAACTTGAAGTTGGAAAAACTTCATGTCTTTCGGTTGCTTTAACTCACTTGAGGAAAATTCACCTTAGAGTGAATCCAATAAGGTGATATAAGTTTGACTAAAAGGTATGAAATAATCCAGGTGATAGGAATCACTCAAATGATCTTTAATTCGAAGTTCGAATTCTGTTTCTAGTTTAAGTTCTTTGTATTGTTTTCAAGTACATTTCAATTGTAAATTATTCAAGACTTTAATGTTAATTATCTTTTCTCGTCTCATTGTTTAGTTGAGTTATCCTTCATTAATTTGAATGTCATTGTTAGACAATCAAATAGGGGGAGATTGAAAGGCAGAGTGTGTAAACTTGTAACACTATAACTAATGTAACTCAATTAAAGGAAAAGATACTTAACCAGAAGACAATCAAGAACAAGAAGCCATAAGAAATCAACACTAAATGAAGACAAGGTAATTGATACAATTGAACATGTTAACTATGATCAAGCCAAGAAGAAATCATTGAGAGAAGTTCAAGTCAAATTTGTTCATGCCTCAGTGATTTGAGAAATAGAGAATCAAGATCATAACTATCAGTATCAACAAGACAAATTGATTTCAAGTGAACAAGAAGGAAAGCGAACATTGGAAAGCCACGTTACTAAGTGAATATGGTAATTTATTCAAGAAGCAAAAACACTATCAAGACTAGTCACTTATGAACCAGACCAGTGCATCAAGTGTCAGGACATTGATAGCAAGTTTATGTCAGTAATAAAGATCCATGTTCAAGAGCTTGGTGAAGAATAAAGAAGACATGAAGATATCACAAGTTCAAGATGTGCATTGAAGTTTCAAGTTGAAGACCAGAATATTTTCTAAGTACTAAATATTCTAGATGACCAAGTAGAATATTTCTAAGTAGAAGTTCTACTTAGAAATTCGAGATGGCTAAGTAGAAATTCTCAAGTAGAAGTTCTACTTAGAGTGCAGCTTCAACATGACACATGGCATCTTCTGATTGGCAGATTTCCAAGCTTTCAAGATAAGGCAAGATTTATGTGGACATCATTGGGCCACGTATATCTTAGTCTTTGAAGACTACAGGACATAGATTACATGTAGTATAAATAGAAGTACTTGTGTAATGTTTTAATAAGAGCAATAGTTGAGAGAAACACATGTAAAAGAGAGAGAGTGCATTCACAGAGCTTAGTATCATTCACTTCTCTCTAAACTTCTGTTATACTTTGTAATGAATGTTGTAGCAACCACTTCAAGTTATATATAAGACATATATTCCTTGAATCTGTGTGTTCGTTTATTGCATCGTATTTATTGCTTCTCATATTTGAAAAGTTGTATTCACCCCCCCCCTCTACAACACATTTGGACCTAACAGGTAGAAAGTGTGCCGCCGTGATGATGATGAAGTCTCACGAAGAGAAAACCAGGCCAACTATTATCATCCTTAATGGAAGCATGGCGTAGTCAAGCTAATTGACTCTAAACAAGCGCTTCGTGGGAGGCAACCCACGCATTTGTGTTGCATTTTGTTTTGCATATTCCGACAAGTAGGTATGTTTTTCTACTTTTCCTTATATTACCTTCAATTCAATGGGGACATTGAATATTTTAAGTTTGGGGGTGGTTTGGGGATAAGTAGTATGTGATAGTTGTTTGTGTCATTGTGTTCATTTAGATATCATGTTTTGCATGCTTAGTAGTAATTCATTCAAGTTTTGTTCGTATTATTGCTTGTTTGTTTCATATAGGACATTCTGTTTTTATATATCATGTGAGTTCATAATAGTTTGCATTTGCACCCATGCTTGATAGGAATTTTGTGTTGTTGACGCTTTTTGATTGAGAAGTGATATGCTTTGTTCTTGTGCACACACATACACTAGTAAGTTGAAGCTAGTAGACTTATTGAATGTTGTAAGTAATTAGAAGGACATGAATATGTGCAAGTTGATTTAGTTTGCATGCTTTGAATACAAGTAGGGGCATTAGAGAGGTTTTTGCTTGGGATTGAGTATGTTTTTCCTACCAAGTGAGCTTTTGAGCCTTATTGCATATTTGTGCAATTTATTCGTTTGCTTGAGTGTCCACGGATTGTTTGCATTGCTAGCAGTTGTTTGAGATCTTTCTTGAAACGCATGACATTAATTGACGATTAAAATGATAAAGGCATTTAGGAATAACCACATATTTTCCCATATTACCACACTATGTTTACATGATCAATTAGTTAACCCGTTGAGCTTAATCCTATTTTTTTGGTGACATACCACATTACTTGCCTAGACCTTTTTCTTGTATTGGCCTTACATTAATTTGAACCCACATTGTCAAAGGCTAGTAGAGTGCTTAAGGGAGTAATAAGGTGTGCAAGGAGGGGTTTATTGTTGGTCATAATTTTGGGGGGAAATATTGAAATTTGGGTTTGGTTGTTTGCTTGATAGTCGGCATGTGTAATAAAATCGTGGGATCATTGTTATTGTTTATATTATTGTTGCTTTAGCTCTTTAAAAAAAACAAAAAAAAGAAAAAAAAAGAAAAAAAAATAAAGAAAAAAAAAGTTATATTATGAGAGCATATTTGTGTTATTGTGATCCTACTTTAGTCGACTAGTCGAGTGTTTTTGTTGAGAAAAGTATGGGAGGAAAATAGGTGGTTGTGTATGATTTATATAAGCTCCTACTAGCTTTTGACACTTCACCTGTTTTGGCTTATTTAACATACCTTGTCCCTAGCCACGTTACAACCCAAATAAAGACCTTTTGATTATCGTCATTGATGTATGTTGTGTTAAGAGTTAGATTGATACCAAATGTCAAGCATGCTTATGATTTTGTTGGAATTGAGTGATACACTTTCCCTTGTTCTTGAGTGAATATTCTTTTATGAGTGGATTGTGAGTGTTTGCTTGTTTTTGCGTATGAGATCCCGAGTTTTGTCTCAAAGATGTGCTCTTGTAGGCTTAGCATGGTTACTAACTTATTCTTACACTTGACATGGACTTGTGAGAACTTATGCATGTTCATTGAGTAGACTATGTGAATACTTGCACTTTCGACACCAAGACATTGCGTATTTACTTTGATTCTTAAGTTGATATGGCATGAGAGGATTTGAAGGTATGGTAGGATATTAGTACTAGATTAATTGCATTTTTCATATTAGTTGCATTCATGCATTGCATTGCATTAGGTTAAATGGATTTTGTGGGTACATTCGCTATAGGCCCTCACGAGACCTTACTCGTCCACTAGGGCTACCTAGGGGTTTAAAGGGCTTGTTGCATATGCCAAATGCAACCGCGATCACCTACGGAAGTGGTACTAGTTAGTTAGATAGTTTGTAATTGTTTATGCTTGAGGACAAGCATCGGTTTAAGTTTGGGGGTGTGATAAATGGATTTTATATCCATTTAGAGCATTCTAAATCGGCTTAAATTGATTGCTTTAGCCTCAAGTTTGTGGTAGTTTTGATGTGTTTTGTTTAATTGTGCAGGGTTGAAGAAATGTCGATTAAAGGTGTAGTTTCCATCGTTTTTGGAGTTGATTTATGATATCGAATGTAGAATGGAGGCTAATGTCAACTACCAAAAAGTATAGAAGTCATTAGGGATTAAAGACGGAAGCTCATGAAAAAGGAACGGGAAGAAAAAGTTGAAAAACGAAGAAAAATTAATTCCCGCAGATTGAGGCCGAGCAGAGTGCTCCATTTGAGCACTCTGTGCCATTTTTATGCAGATTGAAGCCGTGCACCCTGCGCCGTTTGAGCACTCTGCGCCAAGATGCGCTGGGGAAAATCAGCCAGAATTTCTGATTCTTGTTTTGGCCATATCTTGAGTTCTAGAAGTCCGTTTTGGACGATCTTACAGTCCACGCAAAGCTAACAAGATTCTCTATAATTCTAAAGTGGTCCAGATGTCAAAACACGACTGGAACGGCCCATAAATACTGAAGAAAAGTCAGCTACGAATTTTCCTTCAAAACAGAATCAGTTTAGGAAACGTATTTTGCAGAATTCTATTTTCACAAGGAAATTGCTATAATTCCTACTTCAAATCAGTATGGTAATTATCCTGAATGGCTAGAACATTCTAGAATCAGTCTTGAGCATGGAATTTGTAAATCCTATCACGTTTAAAGATGGAAATTGCTGGTCTTCTATTCTAACTCTAATATGGTAATTGCTTGATGGAGAGGCAACTTGGGGCTATAAATACACATCTTGGGGGACAGAAAAAAGAGACCATTACATATCAATTACTTAGTTTTATTTGTATCTTTTCATACTTTGTTTTTATCATGGTTTTATCAGATCCCATGATGACGAGAGGTTCGATTATGAACTAATCGTTGTCATGGGATTCTAACGGATTTGTCTATGTAGCTTAGTAGTTTGTACGCTTTAAAGATTTATGTGTGGTGAATTCTTGATATCCTTGTATGGTTGTGATTCATGTATTTAAATGCGTCACGAACATCTAATTTGTTAATCTCTTACGAAACGAGAGTGGATCTTGAGATTTAGAACTTGCCATGTCAGCATAGGATATGTTGATATTATTATCATGATTTGTGGCATACATAGAGATATGATGCTACCCTATGTAATCTAAGTGGATAACTTGTGCTTCAACCTTTATGTTTTCAAATTCTATAGAGATATAGGGTCTAAGCATAATTGGTGTCTACCCATCTTCTATCTCTTTTGTGGATGTATGAGTAGTTTGGTACTAGTATACCGAGAGGTAGCTTTTACTTGTTTCGTGTTGTCCGATCAGATATCAAAACCCATCACATGTATTAATTAAAGGCATAATCTCTAAGTGAAGTAGATAATGAAGTTAGGATCCCATGTTTTCTCTTGCAGAAGTAATTAGATTTAAATTCTCATTAGTTAAGTAATTCTTAGTTTTATTAATTTGTTTCTTAGTTAATTATAGTTAATTAAAATCTTTTTATTTGTCTTAGCAGTGCATAATAACCATACATTGTTGCATAGGTACAAAACTAAATTAAAACCATAACCAGATCTCTGTGGGAACGAACTCAACTTTATTCTATATTACTTGTGACCACGTACGCTTGCGTGATTTAGTGCAAACTAGTATGATTTTTGTTTTAATGGTATGACAGTTGGCCCAGTTATTCCTCGACGGGGGCTCAGGCAAGGAAACCCTCTTTCACCCTTTCTCAATGTGGAAGGGCTGTCAAATACTTTAGATAACGCTGTAGAAAGAAGTCAAATTAGTGGCTGTCGCGTTAGTCCAACAGCGCCTAAGGTCTCTCATCTCCTGTTTGTAGACGACAATTTCCTATTTTTCAAAGCGAACAATGAAGAGGTAGCTTCTGTTAAATCTATATTGAATGATTATGCTGTGAAGCTAGGTCAGGCAATCAACTTTCAAAAGTCAAGGATCTTTTTTAGTTCGAACGTAAGGATGGATAAATAGGTTGAGCTCTTAGATTCTCTTTGAGTGCATAATGATATTGCTAGTAGTAATTACCTGGGACTACCTTCTCTCATTGGTCGATCAAAGAAGAGAGTTTTTGGATTTCTGAAGGAGATAGTAAATAAACCTATGCAGTCGAGGAGTGCTAAACCGATCTCTAGAGCAGGTAAGACAGTGTTGTTAAGGAACATGGATCAAGCAATACCTTCCTACTGCATGTCGTGTTTCCTTCTACCTAATACTCTTTGCAAGGAAATTGAGAGATGTTTTAATAATTATTGGTGGAAGTCAGTTTCAAATCAACGAAAAAGAATCAACTTGCATTCATGGGAGATGATGATTATGTCTAAAAATAAATGGGGCCTTGATTTTTGAAGTTTATATGGTTTCAATGTTGCCTTGTTGGGAAAACATGTGAACAAACCACAGATGTTAGTATCTCGAGTGTTAAAAGCTCGTTATTTTCCTGATACGAGTATTCTCAATGCTTTTAAAGGACGTGGTTCGAGTTTCATCTGGATAGGTATATTACAAACTAAGTAAATTCTGGGAGGTAATTTTTGTTGGGTTCTAGGTGATGGCAGGGACATTATAGCTACGAGGGATCCGTGGCTACGTACTAAAAGCAATTTTAAAGTTGATGATCATCATGGTAATGAGGGAAGAAATGAGAGAGTGTATACGCTTTTCCAGCCTGGTACCAAGAATTGGGACGTTGAGAGAGTGTAACAACTATTTATAATGAATGATGCTAAAGCTATTTTGGCAACTAGGGTGCCCCATCATGATGCTGGTGATCGAGTAGCTTGGTCCAGATCAAATGATGGTCTATACAGTGCAAAATCTGGATACAGAATGTGGCATGATCATAACAGTGGGAGTGCTGTAGTTTCTCAATCGAGGGGATGGCATAGGATTTGGCGTATTGCAATTCCTCATAGGGTGAAAATTTTCCTATGGCACTTCTGTCGTAACAACTTGCCAGTGAGGATCAAACTGAAAGCTAAAGGTGTGGCACTTCCAATCATATGTCATATGTGTAATGTAGATGTTGAACATCTCTTGCACCTCTTTTTTGACTGTTATTTCACACAAAGTTGCTGGCAGCACATGGGGATGGAGTTTGATATGAGAGAAGTTTTCTCAGCACCTAAATGGCTTTTGCATAAAATGAAGGAATCACCACCGGAGGCATTGATTAAAGTTTGTACTATTTTGTATGGAATTTGGTTGGAAAGGAACATTAAAGTTTGGGAAAACAAAGCAACAATGGGCGCAATAGCTATGGACAAATGTTTTAGACATGTGAAAGAGAGGAGAGATGCCAGAAGTACGTTAAAGGAGAATAAAACATAGCAGTAGCCAAAGGTAATTTGTAAATCAAGGAAGTGGACTCCACCAGGTAATGGGATGTTTAAAATAAATGTTGACGCCTCGTGATTTGTAGGAGCAGACAGGGGCGGACCTGCTCATGGGCTAAGGTGGGCTCAAGCCCGGTTAACTTCAATAATAATTCAAATATTGACCAGCATGAACAGACTTTTAAATGAGTTCATCCCGGTCCAAATTCATTGAAAGCCCACTTCTTTGTATTACCTTATTCCCTTTTTTCTTTTCCGCCAGATATTTTTGTCATCTTTGATCTTTCTATGTTTTTGATATTTTTTTTTACTTCTATGTTATCACGTACCTGGTTAGTTTTCACTTTTCACTCATTCATGTCATTGCTGATTTTCCGTTAAATTTAATAATAATGATTAAAAATCTAGCAGGTACGCAGATCTATCTATCTATATTACATGAAGTATTATTATAAGCGAAATATGGTATATTTGGTTGTCGGTTTGGTACTCTTTTTTTGGTCATTCTTTTTATCTTTCAATAATAACCGTTAGATTTTAAAATAAATAAATGAGAACTGTCGGATCTAATGTTAAAAAAATATTCTTTTTTTAATATTTAAAATACTATAGGTTATTATTTTATAAACTACTCTCATGAATCTAAGACCCGTCAACAATATATTATTAATTAAAACACCATCGTTAGAAATACTGTCAAACATGTATTATAATATTTTATTATCTTCTCTAATTTTTTCCTACTAATTAAAATATATATATATATATATATATATATATATATATATATATATATATATATGAAAAAATGGATAATAGAACAAAAATATTAAAAAAAACCATTCATGCATCATACAAGTAATAAGCTATATAGAAAAAAATTATACAAAATCTGGAAAACACTTGCAATATAGAAAATTTGTATAAAAATCGAAAAAAGATCTACATAATTAGATAAATTTCACTTTTTCTATTAAATAAAAGTTAAAAAATAATTTTTGTGTAATATTTATATCTATACGTAAGTATTTTAAAGTAGTAATTCAAAGAAATAATTTTGATAATATTTATATACATGGGATTATAAAGTTAAAAAATTATTTTAATAATAAAAATATAATTAAAAATTTACAAGTAACCGTGCATCGCACGGGTTATATGCTAGTATATTTAAGGCATGCATATATATATATATATATATATATATATATATATATATATATATATAACTTATTTTTCGACTTTTTTTTTGCTAAGCAACTTATTTTTCGTTTTTCTTATTAATCTAATTTATACTAAGTTAAAATATTTAAACAATTAATAACGTAATACATATATAATTAAGAAACATAAATTTACTTTTAATCATATAAGAAATATTTTGTATTGTTTCTTAAATAACTAAAAAATATTTGCAAAATTAATTTCAATTTAGGATTTTAGAATTTGTTATTATTGAATTATGCTTACTTGTTTTTATTACATGTGTAGTTATATAATATCTACGAAATAATGCTTTCAAAACCTTGTATATATTGAAATAGATTATTAAAGCATTCAGAAATTTCAATATAAATAATAATAAAGCCTTTTTGTGACAAAATAAATAAATAAAGCCTTTTACATGTAACTACTGGTAAATTTTACATTTACAATGCTTTGAAAACCTCTCAGCCCAGGGGTGATGAGAACTCTGGGTCCGCCCCTGGGAGCAGAGGTTTTTTCTGTTGGCATGGTTCTTAGAGACCACACAGGAAGTTTTATCGAAGGAAGAACTCTAGCTCTCCCTCAATCAGAAATAGTGTTCGAAGTTGAGAGCATAAGAGTGAAAGAAACGTAATCGTGGGTATTGTCTCGACATGAAAGAAAGTTAATAGTGGAGTCAGACTCAAAGTTAACAATTGATGCGGTAAATGGTCAACGAGAGTATGTGCTAGAAGTAGGTCATGTAGTTGATCAATGCAAAATGATACTCCACATGTTACCGGAGGTTAGTGTCAAACACATTCGAAAGCAGGCCAACAAGGTACCTCATGGATAAGCTTGATTGCCTTGTATGATTAACTGTTGTATTGTTCCTACTCATTTGGTGGAGACTTATTCGCTTGATGCTTCATTTTAATGAAATTTGACCTTTACTTTTAAAAAAAAAAAGTAGCAAAAGTACAACCAAATGATCATAATTGTTTTAATCATTCAAATAAGTGCCAATAAGCTATATTAAGAAGCACAAATGGTACCAAAGAACCATTCCGAAGTTTTGAAGAAGTAAGGCCATTTCGAGCAGTTGTGATCCAAAAATTTGTAATTCAAATTTCTGATTTCCGTGATCCAAATTTTGATCCAAATTATTATTTATCTATTATATTATATAAATTTACATTAAATTTTTTATTCTTAAATTTAATGTTTTACCATTATTTTCTATTTATGTTTTTTTTTTATAATTAAATTACATTAAAATGTAATTTTTTTAATATACGTAATTAAGATTAAAATTGTCTTGACAAAAAAAATAACATTAAAATTGTATACTTAATTAATAAATAACACATTCATTTTATTAATCAACAACACATTCATGTTATAAAAATTGCAATTAATGTAATTTTTATTTTATTCATTTAATGTACTTTTATTTAAATTTTAATGAAATATGTTTTTTTTTCATTATTATAAATATAGTCCTAAAAATTAATTTTTTAAATGTTAACTACATTTTATTAACAATTAAATAATTAAAAAAATCACAAATCAATTTTAAATTTAATAAACTAAAAATATGCAAATAACAATATCGCTATTTTAATATTAAACCAACCGATCCATCAGTAAACACGAATAATACTACTGATCCAAATTTGGATCATCATTTGAAGAAGAATTTGGGATAATCTGTCCCAAATTTGGATCTTGGTCAGTGTTGGGTTTGCCCTCATATCTTTACAACACCGATTAGACTTAATTGCAGTTTAATGGCCTCAACTATTATTGTTTTTCATAAAAATGACTCTTTTATAATTATTGACATTTTACGTACTAAACTATTAATTTTCTAACAGATGATTGCAATCTGTTACATTTTTTTAATGGATGTTAATGAATTGAGGATATATATGTCTATTTCACTTTTAATTTTTTTTATTGCACATTGATGGTCTCAAATATTATTTTTTTGCACAAAAAAGATTCTTTAATATTTGTTGACATTTTATTAAACAAATTATTACTTAAAAATAATTTAACAAAATTCTAATTTTAGAATGTCCAACTAATTTTGAGATTTTTTTATGGTAAAACTTTTGTGCATGATTATTTAGACACTAGTATTATAAGAACAAGAAAAACTTAAAAATGTTAAAAAATAAATTTTTGAATTGGTTCGACATATGAAAAAGAAATTTAATGTTAGATATTGATTCAAGTGATGTCAGGATCTGGACTACTACTGATCAGATATTGATGTTGACGTCATCAGTAATGCGATGTCAGTATTAGGTTGCTATCAGGATTGGAAGCTGATCAGGATTACGTGAAGATTTACATCAGTCCAGAGATCAAGGAAGATTGATATGTCAGTTCCTAAATTATAGGAAGGCAGCTATCATGCAAGATATGTATTAAGAGTCGTATGTAATTGATTTAGTGTTCACACAAAATCACGCAAGCGTACGCGGTCACAAGTAATATAGAATAAAGTTTAGTTCGTTCTCACAGAGACTGGTAAATTTTAGAATATGCACCTATGCAACAATGTATGATCTCTATTCACTGCTAAGACAAATATCAAATTTGGGTTTTAATTATCTAAATTAACTAAGATGCTCTTTAACAATATTAAGATCTAATTAACTAACGTGGCTTAAAACTGATTTTTACTTATGAGATAATAAACATGGGATCCTAACTTCATTAAATACTTCGCTTAGAGTTGATGCCTTTAATCAATGCATGTGATGGTTTTGATAACTGATCGGACAACACGAATCAAGTATAGGCTACCTGTTAGTATACGAATACCAAACTACTCAACCATCCACAAAAGAGATAGAAGTTGGGTAGGCACCTATTATGTTTAGACCCTATATGTCTATAAGATTTGAAAACATAACGGTTTAAGAATAAGTTATCTATTAAGATCACATAGGGCAGCGTAAGATGGTTAAAATTACACTACGAATCATGATTTCAAAACATTGATAAACCTATGCTAGCATGGCAAGTTCTAATCTTTAGATCCACTGTCGCTTCAACAAAGATAAACAATTTAGATGTTAGCTACGCATCTAAAAGCATTAAGCACAACCATACGAGGATATCAAGAATTCATCACACACAAATTTTTAAAGCAAACAAACTACTAAACTACATAGATAAATCCGTTAGAATCCCATGACAATGATGAGTTCATAATCAAACGGCTCGCCATCATGGGATCTAGAGATAACATGATAATAATCAAGGTTTGAATAAAAATAATAGTGCTAGAGTAATAGAGTTAAGAACAAATCCGAAATCCAGAGTATCGCCTAATTAGAAGAATACAAAAGTAGATCTAGATCTCCTAAACTTGTCATGAACGTAGGAATCCTTCTCCAATTCTGAATCTCCGTCTCTCGGCTCTCTCTGTGTAAACACGTGGCTTTCATGATGTCTAGATGTGTTTATATAGCCCTGGCGTCTTGTTCTCCAAGAAAACATCCAAAAATACGTTTTTAAATTGAATTCAGGAATTTCCCAGCGAGCTACCGCGCGGCTGCGCCCCTAGACTACGCGCCCGCGCCATCCTGCACCTCCACACGCGCGGCTGTGCGCCTTGCCTCTGCCGTTTTGCTGATTTTTGCTGATTTGCTTCGTTTTCTTCATTTTCTCTACCGTTTCTTTTGCACATCGCCAATTCTCATTTCTTGAACTTGAATCAACCATAAAACATGCAAATTATCTTCCCTGCCTCGAGATATTAACCATGCACAATCTCACTAAAAACGAATCAAAAACACGACATACTTGAGGCCAAGTTAATCAATTTAAGCCGATTCGAAGCGTTCCAAGTGGATATAAAATCCACTTATCATTTAGTATATCTTGTAAGTGATAGTGCAACTGTGTATGTTATATAAACACAGTTTAGGTTTTACTTATTGTAATCGCTTACACGAGTAATTCTGTAACCTAGCAGCTCTCAAGAACACCAGGATTTCTTGAGAGAGTTTGTAACAGTTTTATATCAGAGTTAATAAAGCTGTTATTTAGTCATGCTTGAGTTATCATTTCTGTTTAAGTCGAAAATCTTATACAATTGTATTCAACCCCCCTTCTATAATTATTAATTACTGGGTAATAATTGGTATCAGAGCAAACTGATTAATTACAATCAGAAATGATCTTAAGATGTCGACGAGCAAGTATGAGAGTATTAAAATTCCTGTTATAAAAAATGTTGAATACCCTACATGGAGGGTAAAGATGTTGATGTATCTGGAGGCAACTGATCCTAACTATCTTGATCGGATATATGATGGTCCATATATCCCTAAGAGACTGGTTGCTAGAACATATACTGTACCTTAGCACTATGTTCAGAAGATAAAGGCTGAATGGACTCTTGAGGAAAAGGCTGAAGTACTCAGAGATGCAAAGGTGAAGAATATCCTTCATAATAGCCTTGATGCAGTCATGTCAAACAGAGTGATAACATGTAAAACTGCTAAGGAGATCTGGGAAACTTTGGAAACTCAATGCCAAGGCACTGAATCTATCAAAAGGAACAGAAGGGCTCTGTTAATTCAAGAGTATGAATAGTTTGATGCAAAATCTGATGAAAGCCTCACTGATCTGTATGATAGATTTCTAACACTATTAAATAATCTATCCCTGGTAGGTAAAGAATATGATCCAGAGGACTCAAACACCAAGTTTCTTAGAGCTTTGTCTGAGGAGTGGGATACTCAAACCTCTATCATTAGGCATCAGTATGATCTTAATGCTATGTCTCATGATGAAGTTTATGGGATGTTAATTAAGAACCCATGATCTTGAGGTTCAACAAAGGAAGAATAAGAAAAGCAACAAAGCAAAGGTTGTTGCTTTAAATGTTGAATCAAAATCAAAAGGAAAAGCTGTGGAGGTTTCAAGGAGAAGAAGTAGATTAGTTGAGTCCAATACTGATGACTCATCATCAGATCCTGATGCCAATCCTGATACTGATACTGATGATGACTCTACTGATTCTGACATGATGGAAATGGTTGCTATGATAGTCAAAGGCTTCAAAAAGATGAAGTTCGGAAAGGCTAGAAGACAAGGCAATTTTTAGAAGAAACCTTTCAATGCTGACAAGAACAGGTACAAGAAGAATGAAGGCGAAGGCAGCAAGTTTGACAAGTCAAAGGTCAAATGCTACAACTGTGACGAAATGGGTCACTTAGCAACTAAATGCAAAAAGGCTAAGACCAAAGCTCTTATCTCATCAAGCAAGGATTGGATGAACTCTTCCTCAGAATCTGAAGAGGAAAAGGTGAACTATGCACTGATGGCAAATGTTGATGAGATTGCTGCTCCTGATAATAAGGTACCTGAAACTGTTTTTGATTTTAATACTGATAATGTTTCTGAGTTAAGATCATTCTTAAAGTCTCTGCATATTAGCTTTAGAAGTCAATCTCTTGAAAATGCTAGAATTATATCTGAGATGTCATAATTGTCTAAAAGAAATGATCATCTAGAAGCTGAGTTATCCTTTATGCAAGAAATACAAAATGAATGTGATAAGGCTAGGCGCATGAAATTAGAAATAGAATTTAAATGTACTGCTCTTGAAAAAGAACTTGAAGATGCTAATGAGAAACTCAGAACCTGGACTCGCTCTGGAACAAAGACACATGAAATAATCATTGACAAAAATTGGAAAGAGTGTCTAGGTTATAAACCAGAAACAGATCAGAAAAAGAATAAAGGAAAAGTTGTTTTTAGTGAGCCAACAAAACCAAAGATCTACAGACATGTAATAGACTACACCAATTCTGATATTAAACCTGCCAATTTTGTGCATAGTAAAGATTCCAATTCAGTTACTGAAAAGGGATCAACTTATACTAAACAAAATACAGAGAGTGTGTCTAAAAATGTTAAGTTGACAAATTCAAAGAATATAGGTCTATTGTCTAAAAAACAAGACAGAATCTGTGAAGTTACAGTTAAAAAGAAAACAACTACTGCTAAGAGAAATAGAAATGGTAAAGTTGGAATAAATAAAGAGAATAATTATAAGTATATTCCAAATGCACCAAGGAAAACATCCTTTAACTGTGGTAACTCTAATCATCTTGCTATTGATTGCAGGAGGAGTAAAAAGAAGGCTACTATAGTTCCTAAGTCTGACATTAGGAATAGATCAGTATTTTTTAAACCACGGAATCCATGTTTTCATTGCGGTAGTAAATGGCATTCTATTTATACATGTGAAGAATACCACAATTTGTACTACAATTATTATGAGCCTTTGCCTAAATTCAATAAAAGTACAATTTCTAGTAAAGTTAAGAACGTCAATAAGAAGCATGCATCTACTAACTCTGATACTAACAAGGCAAATTCTATCTCCTGACAGGACTGCTTTTGTCAAAAAGACTTCTGCTGATAAAAATGTTAAAATGCATGCAAACAGAACCCAACAAGTGTGGGTTCTTAAAAATTCTAATTGAGTTTTCTGTGTTTCTTATTGCAGGGTAAAAAGAAAAATGTGTTGGTCATGGATAGTGGATGTTCTATTCACATGACTGGAAACAAAACCCTGCTATCAGAATTTGAGGAGAAAGCTGTCCCAACAGTGTCTTATGGAGATGGAAACATTGGACAAACTTTGGGATATGGCAAGATAATCATTGGAAATGTCATCATTGATCAAGTAGCTCTGGTGAAAGGACTCAAACACAATCTGCTTAGTGTTAGTCAAATCATAGACAGAGGTTATCATGTCAACTTTAATAATACTCATTTTGAAGTAGTCAGTAAAGCATCTGGAAGGATTGTCTTAACTGGTCAAAGACATGGTAACATTAATAAAGCCAACATCTACACCAATACTGATGGTCCCTCCACATGTCTCATCAGCAAAGCCTTAGTAGATGAAAGTTGGAATTGGCACAAGAAGCTTTCTCATCTCAACTTCAACAATATCAATGAGTTGGTTAAGAAAGATTTGGTGAGAGGATTACCAAAGGCATTGTATACTCCTGATGGACTCTGTGATGCTTGTTAGAAGGCTAAACAGAGAAGGACATCATTCAAGAGTAAAACAGAATCCGCGATTGATGAACCATATCACATGCTTCACCTTGACTTGTTTGGACCAGTCAACATAATGTCCATCAGTAAGAAAAGGTATACTCTAGTCATTGTTGATGAATATACTAGATTTACCTGGGTGTATTTTCTTCACAGAAAAGATGAAACTGCTGAGATACTTTTGGACCATGTGAGACTCATTGAAACTGGTACAAAGCACAAAGTCAAGATTCTAAGAGTGATAATGGAACTGAATTCAAGAATTCAGTAATGGAAGAGTTCTGAAAATACAAAGTAATAGTTCAACAATTCTCTGCTCCTGGCACACCCCAGCAAAATGGAGTAGTTGAAATAAAGAACAGAACTCTTATTGAAGCTGGCAGAACTATGTTGGAGGAAGCTAAACTACCTACATATTTTTGGGCAGAAGCAGTCAACACAACATGCTATACTCAGAACATTACTTTAATCAACAGGCATGGTGTAACTCCTTATCAAATGATTAAAGAAAAGAAGCCTAGTCTGAAGCATCTACATGTGTTTGGCTGCAAGTGCTTTTTTCTAAGACCTCATCCTGAACAATTACGAAAATTTGAGACTAAGGCTGATGAGGGCATCTTTATTGGCTATCCAACTACAAGAGCCTTTAAAGCTTACAATCTAAGAATAAAGACAGTCATGGAGTTTATCAATGTATCTTTTGATGATAAGAAGATAACAGGAATTGCTAAAGACTCACATGACAGTTTGATTTTTGCAAATGAAGCTACCAAGAATCCTGATAAAACCATGTCAGATACTAATACTCCATCAGATCATGACGATCCTCTCATTCCTGATGAAACACAAATTACTGATGGTAATGCAAATGTTGAGGGGGAGTAACAGCAAGAAGCCATCAATACAGAAACAACTCAAACATCAGGAGGAGATTCATCAGAAACATATTCAAGTGATAATTCTGACAGTAGATCAGAAGGAGATAGCACTATCTCAGGGGGAGCTTCTAACAATTCTAGTTCTTTTGAAGACAACACCAATCCAGGGGGAGCATCAAATTCAAGAAATGATTTACCACCAGCAAGGAAATGGACCAAAAGCCATACTCCTGATTTAATTATTGGGAATCTTGATGCAGGTGTTAAAACCATAAGTGCAACTCTGAATGAATGTTTTTATCACAACTTTCTATCAAAGGAGGAGCCTAAGAAAGTTGAAGATGCACTCAAGGATGCTTATTGGGTTACAACTATGCAAGAAGAACTAAATGAATTTAAAAGAAATAAAGTCTGGAAACTAGTACCAAGGCCAAAGGGTAGGTCAATTTTGGGTACAAAGTGGGTGTTCAGAAACAAGACAGATTCAGATGGCACAATTATAAGGAATAAAGCAAGACTACTTGCAAAGGGGTATTCTCAACAGGAATAAATAGATTATGATGAGACTTTTGCTCCTGTTGCAAGGCTAGAAGCTATCAGAATTTTTCTAGCATATACAGCTCATAAGAATTCAAGGTTTCCAGATGGATGTTAAGAGTGCTTTTCTGAATGGAAAATTGGAAGAGGAGGTATATGTTGAACAACCTCCTGGCTTCATTGATCCTAAATATCCAGATTATGGCTATAGACTGGATAAAGCACTTTATGGACTAAAGCAAGCTCCAAGAGCATGGTATGAAACATTGGCTCAATTCTTACTGGAAATTGGATTCAAAAGAGGTAAAATTGATAAAACCTTGTTTTATTTGAATCATGGTAAGGATTTGCTGTTAGTTCAAATTTATGTTGATGATATCATTTTTGGGTCAACTAACTCCAAATTGTGTGAGAAGTTTTCTAAGCTAATGCAGTCTAGATATCAAATGAGCATGATGGGAGAAATGAGCTATTTCTTAGGTCTGCAAGTTAAACAGACTGATGATGGGATTTTTTTCAATCAGTCAAAGTACACAAAGAATTTATTAAAGAAGTTTAACATGCAAGACAGTTCTACTGCTTTAACTCCCATAGCTACAGCTACTAAGCTTGATCCTGATCAAGGTATTGAGGTAGATGTAACTAACTAAAGAGGTATGATTGGCTCACTTTTGTATCTAACTGCTAGTAGACCAGATATCATGTATGCAACCTCTCTATGTGCAAGATTTCAGGCAAATCCTAGGGAACCACATCTTATTGCGGTTAAAAGGATTTTCAGATACTAGAAAGGCACTCCATCTCTTGGCCTTTGGTATGCTAGAGAATCTGATTTTAGTTTATGTGGATACTTAGATGCTGATTTTACAGGATGCAAAATAGACAAGAAAAGTACTTCAGGCAGTTGTCAGGTTCTGGGAGGAAGACTAGTTTCTTGGTTCAGTAAAAATCAAAAGTCAATCTCCACATCAACTGCTGAAGTTAAGTACATTTTTGCTGGAAGCTGTTGTGCTCAGATAATGTGGATGAGAAATTAGCTAATGGACTATGGTTTGTCATATTCAAAAATACCTATTTATTGTGATAACCAAAGTGTTATTGCTATGACAGGAAATCCAGTTCAACATTCTCTTACTAAGCACATCAGTATCAGATATCATTTCATAAGAGAGCAAGTAATGGAAGGGACAATTGATCTACACTTTGTTCCTACTGATCAACAGCTAGCTGATATATTCACCAAGCTTTTACAAAATTGGTGAAAGAATTAGGAATGGTGAATTATGAGAGTTTTTGATAACAAGGGGAGATCAAATACTGATGATCATAGAATCCTGATGCATATCGAATCCTGATGAAAAGTCAATCCTGACTTTAGCCAAACATCGAATCCTGATGCAACGGTTCGTTTATCAGTATAATGATCAGGATCTAAGTGCTTCCTTTTTGTTCTGTTTTCCTGATTTATTTGTGGCTATTGTTAATGAACTTGTGAATAATTTGATTACTTTAATTAGTTTTTCATGATTACTACTCTGATTTCATACTTCACAGATCAGTTCAATAACGTAAAAAGTGCGGAAAACAATGAATAAGATTAGAGAAACAAGGTTTTTCATTGATAATAAGAAAGAGATTACATTCAACACCAAAAGAAAAAATGAAGTCCAAACCACTCCATTGCTAGCAGCTATTCCAGATCCCATCTTTGCCACTTTGTTTGGGTGGAAGTTAATAGGGATAAGGTTATTTTTGCTGACATATTCATTAACAATGGTTGGAGGTTTTGGATGAGAATGCCTTAGAGGAAAGCCATTCGAATGTTGCCTGGAGAGCAGCATCGATGTCGATCACTTTTACAGGTTTTTCCTTCTCGATCTCTTCAAGACCGACGTCCATCTACAGGAACAAAGTCTCAAGTTACCTTTCCCAGTCAAAGGCTTCAAACTCTTCATGATTATAACTAAAGATATCTCTTTTCTCTACGAGATGGAGATTCTTTTCTTTGATAACCAGGTTCGACATTTTTTCACTAAGGTATTTTCTTTGGAAGGGTTTTTAGATTTTTCTCATGAGAGTATGAAGGGTTCAAGGTTAAAGAGATAGTGGACAAGTCTCAGCATGTTAAATAGAGGTGGGAGACTAACGAGGACATGAAACGCTTCGTATTCTGGTTTTTACCGGTACCAGGTATTTTTTTATTGTGATATTTGATTTCTCAAATTAAATATTTTATTGCCATTATCACAATTGTATTTCTTGAATAAAGGTACGAGCGCGTGTGTTTCACTCACACATACATATAGATACACATTGTAAATCGTGTCGCGTGCGGTTATCACCACTCTCTCACATAAATCAGTCCACTACTTATGTTTGCACAAATCAGAGACTGACATCTGTTTTTGAGAAATAATTTGTTTTGTCTAAAATCAATTTAGTTTTCTAAATTGTCCATTATTCTCAAACGATCAGTATTACATCTACTTTTTCTCTCTGTGTGAACATAAACCCTAATTTTCAAAATCTCAAATTCCCACACATTCTCAACTATAATGGATTCTTCATCATTCATAAATAGTAAGGTTGTTATTAATGGCGTCACTTTTGCTCCTAAAAACTATGTTTCTGTTCTTGAGCATCAGGAACTGTCGAATGATTTTCATATCATTCAGGATTTCTTGGCCACAAGTCCAATCAATTATGCTTTAACACAACCTTCCAAAGTTTCTTTTAAGTGTGTTATGCAGGTTTGGACCACTGCTATCTTTGGCCAATGTGCACCTTCAGGAAAGACTAACCTGACCTTTGAATATAATGGTGTTACATATCATGTGACTCCAGAAGTTGTCGTTGAAGCTCTACAATTGCCATCTCTCAATGGTAAATCCCCAGCAAGTATTTCTGATGCTACTCTTCTGGAATTTGCTACAAGTCTGGGATACAATGGACAACCAAAGAAGTTTGGAGATTTGTACAGAACAAAGCTCGAGAAAGAATGGAACTTCTTCTTTGATTCAATCAGTAGATGCTTCCTGAACAAAGTTTCCAACTTTGATGCACTACCTTCTGCTTCTGTTCACATTGGGTATTCTCTAATCCATGAAACTTTATTTGATTATGGATCTTTCATTCTGAAAACATTAAGTGCTAGAAAAGCAGATAAATATGGTTATGTCTGTTTTATTATATTCTTTCAATTAATTTTCTCTCACTTATGTCCTAATGTTGAATTTGAAGATGATACAGTTTTGCCTATTTTTAAATTTTTTTAAAATAATGTCAAAGCCCTGAATAAATGTGATAAGGTAAATGGATTTGAAGGCAATGCTTTCATTCCTAATGAGGTCAGGCTTCTTTTAACAAAGAGAATGTTTACTCATTATGGATCAATTACTGATGGTCTTGGACCTATTTCTGGTGCTATGAGACAGGACTCCACACATCTTGTTTATGACCAAAGCACACAACCCAAACACTCATCCAAACAGTTAACCACCTCTGGTGTCTCACAAAAGGCATCAGTCGAAAAATCAAAGAAATCAGCTAGATCTGATGTGTCTGGAAGGCAATCAGGATCAAAGGATTTCTCCACTCCAACCCTCACTCAAATGAAGTCACAAGGGGGTGAACAAGGGGTCCTTGTTTTGGAGAAACCTGTTATTAAGGTTGTTGAGTCTTTGATTGAATCTGGAGTGTATAAAGAAACGGGGGAGAAGAGAAAATTTTGTCAACAAGTGAGTTCTGATTCTGATTCTGGTGATGATCAAGTACCTTTATCAGTTATGTTGAAGAAAAAGGAAGTTGCTACTGATGATACTGAAGAAATGGCTATTTCCTGAAAAGCCAAAGAAAAGAAGAAAGATAATCAACAAGAGCAAATTTTTCATTCCTATGGAGATACAGAATCTTACTGATGATATAGAGAATATTCCTGATGTGTCTACCAATCCTGATGGATCATCAGTTCATGCTACAACTATCACTCCTAACATCTTTACTCCTGATACTTCACCTGTGAAGACTATTGAGATTTCTGATTCTCCAGTGCTTACTTCTCCAAAACGAAGAATAGTTGAGATGTTAGTGGAGAAAGTGAATGATATTGCTGCTCAGCTCGGTTTAGAACCAACACCACTTCAAAAGAAACATGTTGAAGCAAGGGTTTTTCATAGACAGAATAAATAGAGGATCACTTCACCTCTAAAAGGATCCAGCCCACAAGAACCTGAACTTCAAAGGAGTTCAGCAACTATTGAGGATCCAGTCACACAAGAACCATCCACTCAAAGTGTGGATGAAGACATTTCTCAAGGAATGGTCACACAAGAACCACTTTCTCAAAGGGAAGGTGAAGACAAGAACATTCCTGCCACACAAGAGCCATCTTCTCAAAGTGAAGATGCAGGCAAGATCACATCAGCACAGGAGTTTCCTGACACTACTCCAAGGATTCCTGAAATTGAATTTTACTTAGCTCAAACTCTGGCAGATAAAGCTGCTCATGATTTGCACATTGCTGAATGTGATGAGGTACTTAAAGACACTGCATTTGAGGGAAGCACACAAGAACCTTTGACTCAAAGTGTTGAAGCAGCTTCACAACCTCAAACTACACAAGAACCATTGGTAGCACATACTGATGCAAGTCATCCTCCAGTTGCAGATGTCAATCTTGATGAAAGTATTTCTGATCCAAATATTCCACTGCTCATTGAACCAATTTCTTCAAGACCAGTGGAATCTATTTCAACTTCATCAGGTAACACTTCTATCTCTACTTCTTTTACTACTGATAGTATGATTATAGATAGACCTGATACAAGGGATACCTCTATTTGTATGACTTCAATCCACTCCTCTCAGCCCTCTCTTATTTCTTTGAATTGTTGAGCCAGAACCTTTCTTGTGAGAATGAGAGTGAACAATTAGAGAAAAAGAAGAGTGAAGAGAGGCAGTCTCCTGAACTGGCAAATGGAGAGGTAGAACAGAGTGAGAAGTTTCAAACTTCTAGTGAGGTAGGAGTTACTATTGAAAGTAACTTAGGTAATATTATGAGAAGTGATGAGATCACTTTAAAAGAACAGAGAGATATAGGAACTGTTTCTATTCACAATGCAGGTTCTTAGGATACACCAGCACCATCTGCTGTTGATTTGAAGTTGAAAGGTGTCATGAATCCTGATGACAATATGGATGATAAAATTCCTGATGTTAATGATAGCTCAAATGATGATGATGCTGATGATGATCTTGATGCAGCTCAGCTAAAAGCAGTCATGAAAGCAAGTCTAGAATCTACTCATGGATCATCAAGCAAGTTTATGGAATCTGAAACTGGTAAAGCTCAGACCAGGGGAAAATACGGTAACATCATTCCTGAAGATATACAAGCTCTGAGAAGATATGTATGGAATACTGAATGGAATCAGCCCACTGCTGCAATAAATTTCAATAATGCTCTCTTTCATTCCAAGCATATAGCTTCTAAGCTGTCTAGTCCTGATCTCAAAGATCATCTGAAGACTACTACTATTCTGGCAAAGGGATTGAAGGATGAGACTGATTCTGTCAAAGCTGATAATGCTACGGTTAGAGCTGATATAACTTCTACAGTATCTTTGGCTGCTACTGCCGCTCAAGCTCGTAATCTTAGCAAGGACATTCAGGCACTTTAGAAAAAGATGGATTCTAGAATGGATACTTTGGAATCTAGGATGACTAACATTGAAGACTATCTCCAACTGATCTTATCTTTATTGACTAATCCTACTGATGTCAAAAAGTGGGAGAAGGTAGTCAAAACAAAATGCACACCTAATCCGGTTGTAAGAAAGGATGATGATACTTCTGGAAATGATGGTGGTGCTCAGACACATAGAGCAGGAACCTCTGATGCTGCATTGGTAACAAGGAGAAGTCTGTCTAAAACTCAAACCAAGCAATTAACTCATGTTTCTAGAACTGGAAGAGAACAGTAAGGACAATGGTGCAATCTCAAGTCTTGACAGAAGAACAATTTCTAGCACCTGGTCAAAATCAAACACTTCCAACAATTCCTGAAGAAGATGAAGATGTGTTCATTACTGAGATACAAGATGCTCCACATCTCTTCAAGAAAATTACTTCTAAGGCAGGTGAGAGTGAGATTGTGTATCACAATGATGTTAAAGTTCAACAATATCATGCCAGGAAGGCACTTGCCTTGACTTCTGAAGAGAATCCTGGCATGAGCACTAAAGAGATCTTAGAAGAACAAAAGAGGATTCTTGAGGAAATTGCCAAACAGAAAGAAACTCCTGCTGCAGGTAGAGGAAGAGGCAGAGGAGGTAGAGGCAAAGGCAGAGGAAGAAAGCCTGTTCAGACAAGTTCAAGACAGACAAGGTCTAGTGGAATCACAATAGAGGAAATAACTAAAGATCCTCAGAAAGCTAAAAAGAAGAAAACTCCACTATTTCTTGAAATGGCTCCAAACAACATATTCAATGTACCTGAAGAAATTGGAAATGTACCTGAAGAAATTGGAGAGGAAAATTCATTGATAGCTAGAAAAAGTAAAGTTGTTGTGGAAGTACAGAATATGGCTATTGGAACTACTCAAGTTGCAATTCCTGATCCTGATGAAGCTGAAATCTTGAAAGAACTTGAAGTTATGATTCTTACTGTTGTAGTTGAATTCCATAATTTGGAAGTTGATGAGGTGAACTTGAAGATTGATCACGAAAGATTCAGTAGGTTTGAAAAAGAAAAAGAAATCAGGGAAAGAGGAAGAAATGTTGCTGACAGAGAAAGTGAGAGGTACTTGAGAGATGTTTTCAATTCTGATAAGAAGTTGTGGTATGACATCAACAAACAAGCTAAGGAAGAAAAATCTGATGAACCACATTTCAAAAAGAAAGAAGACAAGTGGAAGAAGGTTGATGAGATGAATTATACTGGACCAGCTATTTTTAGATCTGGTGGAATAATTTCTGAACCTCCTGTAGTTCAAAAAGTTAAACCTTCTAAGAATGATAAGTCTCCATCACTATGGATGAGAATGCAATCTGATTTGAAGGGACTGGAACCTAACACAAGAAGAGCTATTGGGTCTCAGGAATCAGAGTTTGTGTCTACAGCTCAGACAGATCAACATGTTCTGGTTAACAAAATTGGTGATGAATTAATTGCTAATGATCTATGGAAACTAGAAGTTGTTGCAATTGTTGCTGATTGTCATGCTGGTTCTAAGAAGATAGAAAAGTTGTGGTATTTCATGAAAGACAAGAGTGTCAAGAAGCTGACTATTCATGAGGTGTTATGCAAATCAACAAAAGAACTAAAATATGTTCTTTATCTGCTTAAGGGTAAAAGGATTCATGATAAGGAAGCTAGTGTTTACAATAACTGGTGTAGCATGATTCTCAGAACAATCAGACTGAGATATTTAGATGGAAGGTCAAGGTATGATAGTAATTATACTCCCATGTACTTGAATACAGTAGGTCAAGAAGTTGAAATGCAAAGAAATTCTGCTATTAAAGAAGTGATGTTTGGTCAAGAACAATTATCTCTGAATCCTGATGGGGAAGAGATTGTCTATCTACTGTTGGGAGAGTTAGACTTACCAAGAAGCTCAATTCAAAATCTCGGGCAGGTATTTATCAGATTAATGAGGAAGATGAAGAACTCAAGAATCTGAAGAAAAGACTGGTTCAAATTCTCAAAAGTAAAGAAGAAGAGTTACTATCAAGTTTCTTGAAGATGAGTAATTTCTTTGTGAGAATTTCTGAGACCAAGCCTGATGATTTTGTATAACATTTTGTTTTGAGTTTTTGACATTATTGAATCAAGGAATTTGTGCTTTATTTCATAAAGTACAAATTGGGGGAGATTGTTAGATATTGATTCAAGTGATGTCAGGATCTGGACTACTACTGATCAGGTACTGATGCTGACGTCATCAGTAATGCGATGTCAGTACTAGGTTGCTATCAGGATTGGAAGCTAATCAGGATTACGTGAAGATTTACATCAGTCCAGAGATCAAGGAAGATTGATATGTCGATTCCTAAATTATAGGAAGGCAGCTATCATGCAAGATATGTATTAAGAGTCGTATGTAATTGATTTAGTATATCTTGTAATTGATAGTGCAGCTGTGTATGTTATATAAACACAATTTAGGTTTTACTTATTATAATCGCTTACACAAGTAAGTAATTCTGTAACCTAGCAGCTCTCAAGAATTTGAGAGAGTTTGTAATAGTTTTATATCAGAGTTAATAAAGCTGTTATTTATTCATACTTGTGTTATCATTTCTGTTTAAGTCGAAAATCTTATACAAATGTATTCAACCCCTTCTACACTTGTTAATTACCGGGTAACATTTAATTAGTATGCCATTATAGTGTAAGCTCGCATTTCCTCAAGTAATCAATTTTAGATTTTTTTTTCAATCTTTTCACAATGATCAAACACTTGTTCGATGTTCTAATACCCTTTTTTATAACTAATTTTGATATATATATTTTTTCTAATCAATTTTGATATCCTTTAATTACTAAATAATATATTCAAAATTTAACTTCAAATTGTTTGAAAAACTTCATGCAAACAATAGTCAATTTTCAACGCAATCTAAATTAAAAGCAATATTATTAGATCTTAACGTACATATGGCGATGATTGAAGATGATGCTCTGATTAAAATATTGAAAAATATCGACACATATTTCTATAAAGAAAAAACTTAGCTTACTCAGTTATAATACCACTCAAAGTGGTGTCTGAGGAGGGTAGCTGTACGCAGACCATGCCCCTATACAATAGGGAGGCTGTTTCCGAAGGACCCCCGGCCATTACAAATACAGAAATACAAATACAGAAAGGAAATCTAATACAAACTAAGAAACTCACGCACACGCAGGAGTCGAACCCCTGACCTCCTTCAAAGGAGACCAGTGGCTCAACCACTGCACCAACATGTTGTTGGCTCATATTTCTATAAAGAGATTCACCTTAATTCTTTTTGTGAAATTTTCAAAATGGATCTCGGCATAGATGAGATTCAAGAGATTTGTCTTGAAAATAGCATGTATAGAGGTATTTATTTACGGTCGGTGTGCATATACAGTTTAGTGTATTATTGTTAATTTAGTTAAATTAATGTTAAGTATTAATTAAGTTAATAAATTATCAACATATATAAAAGAATCATTTTTTACAAAAAAATAATAGTTAAGACCATCAAAATATAATAATAGAATTCAAAAGTGAATTAGGCATATATGCCCTTAATTCATTCACGTCGGTTAAAAATGTAACGGTATGCAATAATCTATTAAGAAAATAATAATTTGGTATATTAGTTGTTAATGATTATAAAAAAATATTTTTATGCCAAAAAATAATAATTAAGATCATTAAACTGCAATTAAGTCTAACAACACATCACCTTAATTATGTCATAAACTTGTCAGTATTTTTTTTTGAATATCCTCAATATTTTGTTGTCTCGAGCACCGTGACTGTCTTTTTAAGTAAATTTTTTACTATACTGTGTTAATATTAAGTAATTCTATCACCTAAATTTTTTACTATACTGAATTATATATTATTTTAACTATATTTTCTATAAATTAAAAATCTTGATCTTTTTCCAAATTTGAACTTTAATTTTAGGTTACAATATGTTAAAAAGGGAAAACAGCTAAGTTGATTACGTTTTGACTAGTAACTGACACAACCACTAAATTGTATGGACTGTTTTTGAAAATAAACTAGACATATCATTACACCAAATAGATCAACAACAACTCACAGTAAAACTAATTGAATCTATAGGAGTATTATTATTATATACACACATATATACACAGAGTAGCTGGCAAACGGTTGGCTTAGTTTTAGTAGCTTCTTGGGTCAGCGCCTTAACAACATTGTATCTGCTCCTGGTGATTCTTCTTCTACTCTCTCTGTCTATATATATATATATATCTTTTTATACATACAATCTTTGTGTCTATCTGTTTTGTGATTTGGGTTTTGATTATTTGTACTTGTAGCTTCACTCACTTGTTTTTTTTACAAGTTCTTGAATTTTCTTGATTTTTTGGGTTTAAAGAAAAGGGGTGTTTCAAATTGTATTCTCGATTTCAAGAACAACAAAGAAACAAGATTTGTAAGAAAGATCTGGGAGGATAATGAGTGCTTCTAGGTTCATAAAGTGTGTGACAGTTGGTGATGGTGCTGTTGGAAAAACATGTATGCTTATTTCTTACACCAGCAACACTTTCCCTACGGTTGGTTCTCTTATTTTTGTCTTTGAATTCATCTTTTTTATTGAATTATTGAAGTCTTATTTGAATTGTTCTTTATAATTTGGTTTTGATCTTGTGTGAAACATTTAGATATGAAGTGTGTTTAGGGGCTGCTTTGGTGATTAGAGGGTGTTTAAAAAGTATACATATAATACTGCTGATGCCCATTACTTTTGTTCCACTTATTTTTAGCATTACTTATTTTTACTTCATTCATCCACTGGTTTTGGAAAGTTTTTAGAATTGGTATTTTTCATACATCCACTGGTTTTGGAAAATTTTTAGAATTAGTTGACTGTGTAGATTAGATAATCCCTTATTGGCTTAATTTGGCGTTATGTGAATTTTCAGAGTTGGGACGAACGATAAACAATGTAGGTAAGGCACCTTAGATGTTTGCTATGTTAACCAACTAGTTAAAGAATGAACCAAATTTTATATTGTTATTACCTGTTTCAGTATCCACGGAGTGTGTTCCTTTGTTTTTGTTTAAGTTTTTTCCATCAGTAACAAAATGTCTATTTCTGCTTAGCTTTGAATAGACAACTGTTTCAGAATTAAGAACCTGGTATTAAGTCTAAATGACTTTGAAAAGAGAGTTACATTATGATATTCTATTACATTAGACGAATTTAAAATAATTTTAGTTATTTCCCCTACAAAAAAATATATATATTCAGATACAATTTGCCAATGACGATTCCAAAAGTGTTTTTGAAGTTTTTTGTTATGGGTCAATCTATCCTCGTCACTATCATTTGGGAGCAATATAAAATCTTCGGTGTCGCCTTTTTCCTCAGGATTATGTGCCAACTGTCTTTGACAATTTCAGTGCAAATGTGGTTGTGGACGGGAGCACCGTCAACCTAGGCTTGTGGGATACTGCTGGTAATTCAATGAGACCTGTTTTTCCGTTGACGATGTATTTTAAAACTTTCAACACTTATATTCTATATTGTGTTCTTTAACAGGTCAAGAGGATTACAATAGATTGAGACCCTTGAGCTATCGCGGAGCAGATGTCTTTCTTCTTGCGTTTTCTCTCATTAGCAAGGCTAGTTATGAAAATGTTGCAAAGAAGGTGAGGACCTTAATTGTGTCCTGATACGGGGTTGATATGCGTGTGCATTAATAACGAACTTCCTCCATGAGTTGCTGCTATGCTGATTTATTTTTCCTTTACTATCATTTCAGTGGATTCCCGAACTTAGGCACTATGCACCCGGAGTTCCGATAATTCTCGTTGGAACAAAGCTTGGTAAGATACCAACACATCTAGTACTTCTACAACTTGCACTCGCTATCTGCTAGGGAATGATAAGTTACCATGTTAAGATTAAACTATGTATGAGTCGAACAGTGAATATCTACCACAAGAAATGCATTGCACTGTGTTGACATCCATCACTTAGCACTGTGTTGAACTGTATCAATTGAGAAAATTTTAATTTTGGTTCTGCCGGGTTTTTGGTCAGAACCTTTTTCTTCATGTTTTTATTTAGTCCAGATCTCACTTTGTATCTCAACTGAAACATTGGTCTGTCGTTGGTAGTTTTTCTTGGAAATGGAAACAATTTAGCCAATTCTTACTTGCATGTAAATCCATAAGCAAATCTTACAAAGCATGAGATAATTTATGATCATTGTTGCTTTCAGATCTAAGGGATGACAAGCAGTTCTTTCTAGACCACCCAGGTGCAGTCCCCATTACCTCAGCTCAGGTAAAAACTTCCCTAGACCACACCTTTTATATGTTTAGTACTATAGTTCATACTTGTCAAGGCGATAGCGAACCGCCTGGACGTCTAGGCGGTAAGGCGTCCGTTAGGCGAATTAGGCGATCTTCTATATATTGGCATACATTAATGTAAAGATTAGTTTATTTAATTGAGACAAATAAATTTTATCAGCTTTTGTTCATTTAATTTTGAGACTTTTGTTATGAGTACAATGGTTCAATAGTACAAGTTGATAAACTTAATCACTCAAAGACAAATATAAGCAAAGTCAAATCATATATTAGAAAATATTTCATATATATATATATAGTTAATGCCTAACTCACCTATCGTATGCCTAGGCACCGCCTAATTCGCCCTAACTCGCCTACGCACAGTCTAATTCGCCTAACATATTAAAATCAAGGCGGTTGCTTTTCATTTTGTACCGCCTTTCCGCCTAGGTGATGACTAGGCGATGTCTTTTCAACTATGGTTTATTTGTTTCTTTCTCTAAGCTAGCTCGGTTTCATCTTGCAAATATCTGAATATTTTTTCCTTACATAAAGGGAGAGGATCTGAGGAAACTGATTGGAGCTCCTGCTTACATTGAATGTAGTTCAAAGACACAACAGGTATGTCCTCTAATAGTTTCATTTAAGTCTTATCTTCTTGGAAGGGGATATGTTCTATGTAACATGTTATCCCATGAACTGCAGAACGTGAAAGCAGTTTTTGATGCGGCTATCAAAGTAGTACTCCAACCGCCTAAGCAAAAGAAGAAGAAGAAAAAGGGCCAAAAAGCTTGCTCAATCTTGTGATGTAGGGAATCCTGGGCTGTTAAGCAAAAAAAATGTCACCTTCCCTTGGTGCATTTACTCCATTACTTTTAAAAGTTATCTTCATTTTAATTGCCCATCCGTTGACGGAGCACAGACCAATGATTTGTAGCTTCCCCCTTCCTTGTTAGAGATTGCGTTTAATACATCTAGTCATTTGATCTACTCTGGAAATTTGCCATCTGTGTGATTGTTTACTAGTCCTAAAAACATGTTTACTGAATTTTTATTCGTATTCTAACATACATGACCGATATAATGTAATAACAATATTATGTAACACATTTTATTGTGCTTTTAATATTTGTTGCAATTTTTTTTTTAATGCGACTCACTAGTGAACGCTGAACAGGTGCCTGCTTTCTTTAGAATTTCCTTGGGGATGGAAAAAATTAAATGGTGCATCTGATAACATCATTACTGAAGACATGTAAACTTTTGCTTAATTTAGTGTATGACCTTTTCTTTTAATAGAAAAGCCTTCTATTATGTTGAAATTTAGAATTCTTTTGTGCAACTTGTGTTTTTGAAATTGACATAACACATGCCAATATTACTTAAAATCTAATTAAATGGCTTTTAGATTGAAATGATATCACTTAAATGGCTTTGCAATATTATTTATTATTGTAAGTAGTTGTATATTGCTTATGATCATGAGATAAAAATAGCAAAAAAAAAAAAAAAATGAGTACTTAGAGCATCTCCAAGGGTATTATGTAAAATGGTCGGCTATATTGATTGGCTATAATGATAATGTAAAATTTTTGTTAAGGATGGGGATGTGCATTCCAATGATACTATCTATAATTATGGTTATGTAAAATTATACATAAGGAGTTCATTGGTTCAACAAATATAACCAATCAAATATGATTGTCTATAATTTTTTGCTAAAGATTTGATGATTGGAGTGCTCAAATTTTTACATATTATCTAAATAGTGCCACTAGATGACACATGGATAATTTAGATAAGAATTTTATACGAAAAAGATGCTCTCATAAAAAAGAACAGTTATTGGGCCGATGTTGGTAATTTACCACTTAGCAGCTAATTATTAAGAGTTCTGAAACTCGCTATGAAAATTGAAAAGCTAGGTAGTCACTTCGCAAATACATAAAAAAAATGTAGGCGGTCATTTGATGTCTAGATCAACATGAAATATATGGGCATTGTAATACTCATAATAACAAAACAGACGCACTCCACAGTACATCCATGTTCGAAGAAAGCAAAGACAGTTCCATTTTACATAAACCAACAAATTTACATGAATTGTTGAGAATTTTTCGGAAGCTAAACTTGGAAAAGGAGGTAATTACAGAAGTGCGTTTACCAGAAAACACCAATATCCGCCTGAAGTCCAAATGGGTACTGTACTAATTAATTGATATGGGGCTCTCGCCCATTGAACTATGGTTTATCCACTTCAGCAAAACCTAATTCTATCCATGCCCAAATTTCAATCAAACACAGGAATGTTTCGATGTCACACTTTGACAGCATCAAATTTCTCGCCCATCACACCACCTTTCTGTTTCTGAAATTGAATATACCGCAGTGTGCTGGCAAAATAAGCGTTTGTAGCTGGATCAGCAGTAGTTGTGTCACTTTGCATCTCAGTCTTTATTAGTTCTACGAGATCTTGAATCGCAGCACTTGTTATATGTGGATTCCCCTTCTCAAAAAAGTAAAGATACCTGTAGCATTAATTATCAAGCCAAGGATTAGTTTAGATTATAACCAGAACCAACAAATAAAAGTCTATTCAGAAGCATCCACTTTTTTTTTGACGGGTAAAAGGGTTGGGAAAAACCAACCCAGAAACACTAACTTGTTCAATATTTCAACAAAAAGAGTCACAGGGCCACTGCTGCCCCGTGTAGCATTTGCCATCTGCTGTGCAGCATTTGCAATCCTTAATGAGCGCTTAAGGCAAAGGATTACCCTGAATTACAGATAAATATTTTATGTCATCATATCTTCTTGTTGCCTTTAATTAAAATGCCTAAAATGTGAACTAGATAAAATTAAATGTGAACTGCAAAAAGAAGAAATAACTATGGATAACCGGATGCATACATTGAACAAGTTAAAAAGTACCACACCTTTCTCCATCCTTAATTCCATCCTGATTGTCAACCCAAAAGAGATGTGAACATGCATATACTGCTCTACACTGGTCAGGTTTTTTTAGTAGTTTTGCTGAATACTGAAACATCACCAACCAAATAACCATCAGAGATATTTGTAAAAGTTCAGATCTTAAGTTTGCACAATCAAAGCCTTTAAGTATTTTTACCCCTGTGGCCTTGTGTGTTAAGGTATCCCTATTTTCTACGCCAAATACATTTATTCTCTGTAAAGTCCCAATTATTAGGTGTATTGCAGTCACCTGAGCTTTCGAGTCCTATTACAATAAAAAACATGACACAAAAAACTATTAAGTCTCATCCACTTGTTTCAAGATCCATAAAGCACAAGAAACGGAAAAAAAAAAAAAAAAAAAAAAAATACCGCAACTTCTTCCTCATATAATACAAATGCCTGAGTGAAAAGATCATAAGCAAGTGGCTCGATTTCACAGTCACTGGCAGCCTGAACATTGAAAAGCAAGTGCATTTCAACAAACAAGGACATGTGCTTGATGGCCGCAAGCAAAACAATTGAAGATCAACCTATTTGAGAAAAGTAAAAGATGCAGGGAACAAACATGCTTGTGCAATTTAAAAAGTGAACCAAGTAGACCAGCGAAAGAATAGTTTAGTTTCCTTGTACACAGCACACTGCATATTAGAGGAGTCACAGCCTAGAGACAAATATGAAAGTTTACTTAACAAGAATCACCCGTGACCCCGTCTACGAATGTTACAAAATCAGAAAGCTTCTTTAGTTTTAATTACTACTTCTCCATACTGTCGGAAAGTTTTACCTCAGCACAATGCAAGTACAACCTCAGTGCCAGCTCAGGTGATGGAACAGACGAAAGATTCTCGATAATCTGCAAAGGTTAATGCCACATTATATGACAGCAACCAAGTCCTATTAGGGAGAATCTAATGTTGTCGAACTCAACATACTAAGTTAACAATGAAATATGAATCAAGACCTGATACTGGAGCAAATCAAGCTTAAATATAATACCACTTGTCTGAGACTCGAGATAGACTATATATATAATAGAGAACATGTTACCTGGTTTAAGAGCTGAAAAATATTCTTTGGAGTAGCAGGGATTTCTTCACCAGTCACATCTCCGTCCTGAACTTGCAATTTCCTTACCAACTGCAACCAAAACTTGTGATTTGAATGGAAGTCCATTTGACAATGATAAGAAAATAATGAACTCAAAAACGGGTTCTTCCACCAAAAAGGTTAAACCTATGCATTGGAATAAACAGTAAACTAAAACAACTAAACATGCACGACTGTGGTCCATCTTTCAGTATGTTTGCCACTCCAATCCGTTAACGTCATATCCAACTTATGCAGAAAAGAAATAAAGGACTGGTGGAAAAGAATTAAAGATGAAGAAAAGCTTCTGGAACATACTCAAACAGCTTATTAAATCCAGCAAGATAAGTATACAACATAAGTTGCCAGCATTGTCAATATGACAGATTTTCAATCCAATTCGTAAAGCATGCAAACCCCAAGTACAAACACCAATACCTAATGCCTTTGCAGGCAGATAAACATATAGAAAGCCTACAGAAAAGTAAGTGATTTTTATATTTTTCCCATCCACAAGGTGCTAAAGTATCTCTTGGCTAAATACTAACTACATAACTTCCACTGGTACCAAATAAATGATTTTCTAAAGGACATCGAATGGTCTCGTATATTTGCAGCCAGTGTTGTTTAAGGCGCTAAGTATAAAAAAGCGCAAGAACCAAATTTGAGGCGCGAATCGCGAAGCGCCATTAATCGCGTGCCTTTTTACCAAAAAAAGATAAGCACATATTTAACAAGAAACTATTACTTAACATTCAAACATAATAAAGACCATAAATAAAATGATAATAATATCAATAATGAAGCCTTCATTTATAAAGTTCTTTAATTCAAAAGTTTCGGTGTCTTCTAACTCAATCTCCGGCCCCTCAAATTCTCGCTCTTCCTCTTCATTATCATCTATTAGACTTGAAAAGATCTTCCATTAGTTGTGTGAAACAATTTTAGGGGTTTTTTCCTTTTACCCTCCCTTTTAAGGGTATTATTGTCTTTTACAGGTATGAGTGCCTTTTTGCGCTTTTTAGCGCCTCATGAGCGCCTTTTGGACGATTTCAGAATCGCTCTAAATCGCACATTTCGAATCGCACACCTTTCACCTAAGCGTGAAGCGCCATTAATCGCGCCTTTAACAACACTGTTTGCAGCTTTTCACTCCTAGAAAAATTACTGAAAATTTGTCCATTTTCGACTAGTAAGTAATTTTTTTAGTAATTTATTGTTCATTTCTTTAGGTATTGAAGGCAGCATTCCTTTAAACTGGAAAAGCATATTATATTAAATGCAGTTTCATCATACTTTTTAACAATCCATACTTGCTGGCTTCTTTACTAATTTGCTAAATTAAGGACATGAAAAGTAATTCAATTTGCAGTGCTTGGTCCTAACCTAATGAACAACACAAAGACATGCACAAACAAGCACACATTATTGGAAAATACTAAATACATATAGCAGCCTTCTTTCCAGAATAAACAAACCTTCAAAGCGGAAAAGACAATAGGAGGAACTGTATACGGCAAACGCTTCGGTCCTCCAGTCATAATATGGTTCTTCACAGTAACTATAATCTGTAGTAGCAACAGATGTAACAAAACTCTGAGTTAAAGTTTACATTCAGAGGAATGATTACCAATATGTATCAATTGTGCAAGGATCCACTACATTTTCTTATCAGTATGAGTAAACCTTTTTCTATTTTATTGTACACTGTTAATAACTAGTCTTCTTGCCAGAATCCTAAACTGGACATGGGTTTGATATTTTCATATATAAACTTTGTATGTAAAGTTCTACGTTGTGCATGTGTCCAGGTAATGATATGTATACTAGTCTGTTACAGGGCATTCACTGTATTATAGTTTCAAGAAATATATGTTGTCCACAAATTTCTATTCCAAATATAACCAGAGTTTCGAGAAATCACCATAAACTATTACAGAAACCATTGATTGTTTGACTCTGCAGTAAATAAACTGCAATTTACCAACATCCAGAAGTAATTACCTTTAGCATCTCTTCAGGATCTTCATTGTACAACATATGTATTAGACGGGCAACAGAATTTTGTTCCTCCTTAAAATCTTCCTCATCCAGCTAATGACAGGAATAGTACATGAAAGATAGTAGGAATTAAAGGGTTCGTCAATGAAGGAACACGAGAATATAAATACATATTTAAGATGGCTAGTAATCTATCTCAATGGAACACTTGAAAAAACTTAGAACCATATGCAACATCAGAAACTTTGACAAACCTCATCCATAGGAGTTTCATCCAGATCTTTTATAAGTCCTTTTATTAACTTAAACAATACATCAACCTGCAAAAGGAACAAACTGATATAACGCAGATTTAATATATAAGGGAAAGAAAACATGCTTATATATGAGGACGACTTGGACCTTGTCAGAAGTCGAAACACATGTGTTATTTTTCATTATGCTTTGTATAATAACCATCGCCATTATTTTATTTGTGCTACTGTCGAGGTGGTCCATAACACGAGGATAATTAGAAAGTGTCAAAGCTGTGGCGATATCATTGTATTTCTCTAATGGAGCACTTAAAAGAGTAACCACTTGTTTTGTTGCTCTGCTATCTTCAAGCTTTGGCTTGCCAGAAAGTTTTTTGACGCAGGCTCCCTGTCATTGTTAAATAGAAGACGAATTATAATCACTGACAACCCTTGTAGGAGTCCATGTTATAGATATGTCTATTTAACACTACCAAGTACCAATAGAGGAATGAAAAACATTTTTTAATATTGTCATTATAATTAGTCTTCCTGACTTCCAAGCAAATATTTGTTTATAGACCTGGCATACATAGGTCATATCTAACCGTACACAAAGCTGACGCGGCTACAGCATCCATGGGGTCATGGCGCACGACTTGGTGACATCCTTTTAAGACGACCGAATATGCAAGCCATCAGGGCGCCACGACACCATATGAATGCCATAAAAAACATGCAACCAGTCATATCTTAACATCAGAATAGCATAAAAGAAATATACCAGCACATGATCCACGTAATCGAGTCGCTCAGGATGAACACGTAGGCTAAATGTAAGGAGAGAGACGTACAAAGTGATGACTCCTACAATAGGCATGTCAACTTGTGCTTCTATCACCTGTCATCGGTTATATTTATATTAAATCCTTGCATTGATAATGGAAGGTGGCATAAAGAGAACATTACTAAGATAATTATAACAAGAATATAAACATGTGTGCATCAAGTATGGTATATGTGAACAAGCATATTAAACGAGAGAGTATATCATATCTGGTAATTTAATATGGTGCTCAATTAACTCGTAAACTGGTGACAGCAGAAGAGATGGCAAAAAACAAATCAACTTTATAGCAACTACAACTACGGAAATATGATAAATAACAAGTCAGATTAGTATGTGATAGACGTATTCAGACAACTATGCACATCCACTGTATGACAAGTTCATACTAAGGACATTAATTTGTGAAGCAAGAATTCAGCTATAAAAAGAACTTGCGAAGCAAGAAGTAAATGAAAAATCAAAGACTGATTTAAATAACGAACTTAGTTTATGGCTTCATGCAATCTTATTACTTAGGCCAGTAAGAACTTGGAGCCAAAGCAACAAGTTATCTTCCTACATCACATTTCGAAACACATCTATTATTCTTAGCAGATTGGCATAAAAGAGGGCCAGTAAATTATATTTAAAAAAAACAATGAAAGTTACCTTGTCAATGGCCCCACTTAATTTAGTAAATGCCTCAACTTGTAGGAAGTCTGGTAGTACCTAAAAATATACACAAGTCAATCAGATTTCTGAAGTATGATTTACAAAAAAATATGCAAACAACTTACCTCTGGACTTGATGATGCATAGTTTGACAGTCTCTCCATTAATCGTGATAAGACTGTCTTGATATCAACCGTTGCCTGAATTTAAAGGCGCAAGGATAAATATTACGATTTATAAGTTTACCAATGTTTTCCTATTTTGCCTATATACTGAAAGGGAAACAATGTGTATCCAGCAGCTACAACTTTCAGTATGTAGAAGCACATTAAATAAACACTAAAAAGAGAATATGTTGGATGGTGGTCTGAAACCACACATCTCTTATATTTTGGTGGACAAGTATAAACACATAAATCAAGATTGATATTTATATTGAACATATAATATCACCACGTTTGAGTAACGGAGATTAAATGGTCACTACACAAGTACTAACTTTTTGCAGGATGGAAGGTCCAATGTCGGCATCAAAAATTTTTTTATCTTACGGAACAAGTATTAACAAAATCGATCCATAATTGAATATGTGATATAGCATAAGTTGGTTTACACAATTACACCAGATAGAAACAAACAATTTATGATAATATAATAAATACTTCAAACTTTTAGAATATGCAAAATGTCAAATATGTTAAGAATAATTCAAAATTATTTGAATTGTTTTTGATATATTGCTAATTAGTTTATTAGGTGTTTTTCAAATAACTAATAGATAAGATAGATGCTAGGTTTTAGGTAGTTTGTGTTTTGTGTTTAAAACCACACGTTGGTTATTTGGAATAATATATCATATCAAGTATGCATCTCATTTTTATTCTCATGTTCTCTCTGTGATATTCTCTCTTCTTTTAGTAGTCTAAAAACCTAACAGTGGTTGCCCAATCAGGCAGGAAAAAAAATTGGTAGCTGTAGCAAACATGGAAAGTATAAAGTTGTCAGGAACTCAAGCCTGATCACAGTATAGGAATAGTGTGCTAGTAGTGTGTATTGTGCTAGTATGTCATTTAGTAAGGGTATAACCGTTTTTGTATTAGTAAGGGCATTTCAATCTTTGTACTAGTTAGTAGTATTGGGGCTGATCTATAAATACCGGATGTATATCTACATTTCGAGTTATGCATTATGAAATAACAGAGAAGGGAACTTTGTTCCACCTCTTTCTTCTCCCTTTCTGACTCTCTCTCTCTAGGGTTCTCTCTCTCTAACAACCCTTTCTTTCTCTGCAAGCTTTGCTTGTTTTCTGCTATCTCTTTTCTTCTACCTATGATCTCTCTCTACTTCTGTCTCTATCTGTTTCTTAGCTGTAACAAGCTGTTTATCTCTATAATCTCACTGATTCTACACAGAAAACACAAAAAGCATTATAAAACTCAGAAAATACGAAGTCAGAAACATCAGTTCCTGACAAATTGGTATCAGAGTACTTGTTTTCGATCTATTGAAGCTTCCATTGCAGAGTACTCTTGAAGGCGAGCTGAACGAGTAGAAGTACAGTAATCGCAATCTCCAGCTGAAAACTAGGGTTTACACTCATCAGGTGTTTGATTTCTGTCCTCAAAGACTTAGATCAGTTAATTGTTGTTGATTTCTAGTTGATTGCACTCGGTTTTCATACTAGTAGATGTTCTAGTGTGTTTCATATCATAAAAGTACAAAAATAGATATATACTTGTATCATAAAAGTACAAAAATAGATATATACTTGTTCTGTTGTCTTAACTGAGGTTTCTGACTTTGTATTTTCTGAGTTTTATAGTGTTTTTGTGTGTTTTCTGTGTAGAATCAGTGAGATTACAGAGATAAACAGCTTGTTACAGCTAAGAAACAGAGATAGAGACAGAAGTAAAGAGAGATCAGAGGTAGAAGAAAAGAGAGATAGCAGAAAACAAGCAAAGCTTGCAGAGAAAGAAAGGGTTGTTAGAGAGAGAACCCTAGGGGGGAGAGTCAGATAGGGAGAAGAGAGAGGTGGAACAAAGTTCCCTTTTCTGTTATTTCATAATGCATAACTCGAAATGTAGATATACATCCGGTATTTATAGATCAGCCCCAATACTACTAAATAGTTCAAAGACTGAAATGCCCTTACTAATACAAAGACGGTTATACCCTTACTAAATGACATACTAGCACAATACACACTACTAGCACACTATTCCTATACTGTGGTCAGGCTTGAGTTCCTGACAAACCTTCCCCCTTAAAATTCCACCATGTCCTCGTGGTGGATCTTGCACTTCCAAACTTTGTTCCATCTGGATCAATTACATGTCAGTTTCTTCTTGTCTGCTTTTGTTTTTGTACAGCTCTTTCCCATGTAGAACATTTTGCAGTCCTGGTTGAAAATCCAGAAATCCAGTAGAACCACCAACAAGGTGCTTCAAAGGAACAACTTAATAATCCTCCTGGATCAAAAACATATGTTGCTTTATAGTGCACTAGAATTCCAACAAAAGGTGTTTCTAGGTGCTTTCAACTGCCTTGCCAGATACTTCCATTGAAATTACATCTTGACTTACTAAATTTAAGTATCACAATACAACCTTTCCTGTAACTGTATAATCCAGTTCTCTGGAACATAAAGCTCTGGTTTAAGTTCTTTTGGCTTGTCCAAGCCTTCTTTGAGAGCAGATATTGCCTGAGTTGAGGTTATTCCTATCTCAGATTCCTCTATTGTCTCAGCAGGCATCTTCTTTGGCACAATTGCAAGCATTGCAGTGGGAACAGATGCAAAAGGATTCTTCACATCAGTTGAACAGTCCAATCCTTTAGCCCCAATAGAAGTGTCTTCTTTGAAGTTCAACTTGTACCGAGGAGAATCCTCAAGTCCCATTAACCTATACATTTCAAGGATACCTTGTCTCATGCACTTGGATTTCACCTTCATCCCAACATTTGTAGAATCAACATAATGATGATTGATCTCATAAACAACTTCATTACTTTCTTCACCAACTCCTTGAATCCCATTAACAGCTGTTATATGGTGCACATACCCACCAGAATCAGATATAGTCATTTTATTCTTGTGAAGATGGCTGGACGTCTCTTCCAAATCAGAAAACTTTGCTGCTGTGGGACTTTTTCTACCTCTCTAGTGGTTATCCAAGTATTGTGCATCATCTTCTGTTAACATCAAGGATAGGCAAACTTCCTCACACACATCTAGCAGACTGTCAAAGTCTTTTAGGTTTGAAAATTCTTCGAACTCCTCTGATTTTTCACTTGTGCAGATTTCAGATTGTAGAGTATAAGGTGAGTCTGAGTTGCCACTTCCTAGTGCTGCTAAGATGAAATCCTATTCTGGACAGCACTCTTGATCCTCCCCTAGATTTTCATCATAGATAGGCTCCACTGTATAAGTTTCCGGAGCCACATCAACATCTGAAAGTTTCTCTGTGAGGTTTGACCACTCCTGTGCCTTATTTCCAATGCCAAAATCAGCCAACTGCTGCTCACAATCAAAGACTTCTGAGTCTTCTTCATCATAGACGGGTTCTTCATCATATATAGGCTCCCCTGTATAATTTTCCCAAGCAGCAGAGTCTTTAAACACCTCCTTAGTTTGAGGCTTACTGATATCACTCCCTGATATCACTCCCAGGGCTGAACTTCTTGGAATCTTTTCCCATAAGTGCACTCTTGGTGTGGCCTCTAGCAATTTCAAAAGCTTGAGTCACTGTTGCAGGATTCCAAAGCCTGACCAGGTACTTCAGATTCTCTTGCAAACCTTCCACAAAATAGCATTCTGTCAACAGTGGCATCCTCCTCTTTAATTGTTCAATGTACCCCTCAAACTGGTTGAAATAAACCTCTAAGGTAGATGTCTTTTGCAACTGTTTGAAGTTGGCATATAAGAGGTTCTGTTCCAAGTTTCCAAACCTAACAGAAAAGTGATTACAAAAGTCTTCCCAACCTAATTTAGGTTTCCCAGACTTAAAGATCCGGAACCAACACTTGGCCACCCCTTCCAAGTGTAGCCCTGCCATACTCACCTTCTTACTTTCCTCCACATTGTAAATTGAGAAAAACTGTTGACATTTTTCTAACCATTCAGCAGCCTGTTCATTTCCTTTAAACCTTGGAAACTTCAATTCGAGTTGACACAAGGTTTCTTGACTTTCAGTTACAGCCTTACCTCCAGTTTGTGGTTTTACACTCTCCTTATATCCAGCAGGATTGATAAATTTCTCCTTGATGTATCCTTGTTGAGCTTTTGTGATTAAGCTCCACTTCTGTAGAGCAAGTTCCAACATCTCTTCAATTTTCTGTAATCTCATACTAGTGTTCTCTCTATATGGAAGAAATGTTTGCTCAACCTCCATGTATCACAAATTCACAACTCAGGTACTTAGTCAACACTAATACTCCAGACCTTGAATTCTCACCCAACAACACACTACAAGAGCTTCACCTTTAATCACACACTTCAACAATTCTCACCACAACTCCAGTACAATCTCTAAAACAGAGTAATATTGCATTAAATTTCTCACAAACAAAATAACATACACCTTCAGTGCACTTGTCTTCAACTGTCTACTACACAACATACACAACTCTCACACCACTACACTTCACCAATACAAGCAAATCAAAAGCACTCAAGAGGTCTACCAATACTTCAACTTCTCCAGATCTCACAACACGAAAATTACTTCACAGTCACTGAGTTGAATCAGTAAAACAACAGAACAAGTATATAGCAACTATTCTTGTACTTTTATGATATGAAACACACTAGAACATCTACGAGTATGAAAACCGAGTGCAATCAACTAGAAATCAACAACAATTAACAGATCCAAGTCTTTGAGGACAGAAATCAAACACCAGATGAGTGTAAACCCTAGTTTTCAGCATGAGATTGCGATTACTGTACTTCTATACTCGTTCAGCTCGCCTTCAAGAGTACCCTGCAATGGAAGCTTCAATAGATCGAAAACAAGTGCTCTGATACCAATTTTTCAGGAACTGAGGTTTCTGACTTTGTATTTTCTGAGTTTTATAGTGTTTTTGTGTGTTTTCTGTGTAGAATCAGTGAGATTACAGAGGTAAACAGCTTGTTACAGCTAAGAAACAAAGATAGAGACAGAAGTAGAGAGAGATCAGAGGTAGAAGAAAAGAGAAATAGCATAAAACAAGCAAAGCTTGCAGAGAAAGAAAGGGTTGTTAGAGAGAGAGTCAGATAGGGAGAAGAGAGAGGTGGAACAAAGTTCCCTTTTCTGTTATTTCATAATGCATAACTCGAAATGTAGATATACATCCGGTATTTATAGATCAACCCCAATACTACTAACTAGTACAAAGACTGAAATGCCCTTATACAAAGACGGTTATACCCTTACTAAATGACATACTAGCACAATACACACTACTAGCACACTATTCCTATATTGTGGTCAGGCTTGAGTTCCTGACAAAAGTTCAGGTCAACTACCATAATAATCTCATGGTTCAGCAAGAAAGTTGCCAAATCTAGTACAAATGTAGCATAAGATTATATATCAGCAAAAATATATAGAGAACCCTTATGCAAAAAATTAAAGGGATTTCATAGCATCGTACGGTAGATTATGCACCTGAAGTTGTGGGAAAGCACCCAATAATGTCTCGAGAGTCTGCAAGTGGTACTCATCAGGAAATACTTGAATTATGCAGTCCATCAGATAATATTGTGCAAGCTCATCCTTGCAGTTTACAACCTGACAAAGATTTTAATACTAAAAATTAACTCAAAATTTAGAGTTTAGACAGACAAAAAACCTTAAGGGCCAAATAATCAAACCTGCTCCAAAACTCTTGGAAGGACAGTGTCTCTGTACATTTCAAGATCAACACCCTCTATCTGGCCAAGAACATGCAAATTTTTCCCAACCTGAAGTTTAGAGGGATGCATTAATTCGTCTTACCATTCAACCATAAGAAATTTAAGGAAATTACTTGCGGGTATTGATATTACTAGATCACAAAGCTCGCTCCTTTCCTTCTCCATCTTCTCTCTTGTCCTGACAGGTCCCTGCAGACCAGAAAGTCCGAATGAAGGCCTCAACTCAGGATCACCATAATGTATGTATCACAAGAACTATAACACCTGCATGGCCAAAAATCATGCCCTCATGACTTATTTTCAGATTTGTGGCAATGCAAGTACCTAACCTATGCTTGTTTCATGATAGCATATACAAGTATTATATTACAAACCTGATGGTGCATCCGGACCCAGAGCTTATTCATCTCAGCAAAGTTCTGTAGCACAAACTCTACAGCATCCATGACGGTGTCTTCGTCTCTGCAGCAAAAGAATGGGATAGCCCATGAGGTACTTGGGTACCATATTTGGTTCTGGTAAAAAGTTTCGGCATATAGAAGATGACCAGAACCCAGAAACTAGTAGAATTAAGCTGAAAAACAAATTTGTTTGCCTTTGCCAAAATACGTAAAAATAATGTAATAACCTGCTTCATATTTAGGAACTGTTTGGGATTTATATATTATTTACTACAAAATTATGCTTTACTTCCATTCTATAAAGAACAAAGGGAAACTTACAGCAATGATGGGGCTATGTCAGATGGTGCAGAAGGGACTTAAGTAGGAGAGGGAACTTAGTAAGAAGGCATGAATGACCTTGAAAAAGTAGAACGAGAAAATTTCTGGAGAAACAGAATCCTAAACCATCGACATTGAATAACTTAAACTTTTCCAGGTACATTTTATCTTTAGATCTAATAAAAGTTTTTCAGTGAAATTGCATTTAAATGTTTGGTTTTACCCATAAAGACAAATTCTTTACTGTGAATAAACAATTTAATTAATTCACAAAAAAAAAAAAAAAAACACACGAGATCAATAATTTGTTCCCTTACCCTTCATACTGAGAACCAGTATCTGCCAACTTATCTCTACTAACTTGAGAAAGGTAACTCCTTAAAAAGAGACCGCGTATGGGATGTTGAATACCACGACACATCTCCACAAGATCTTTAAGAACATCTTTAGCAGAAACATCCTTTGACTTGATGTAAACGGATCCTACAGTACATAGCAGATACCTAATAGAAGACCATAAATAAATATTATACACAAATATAATAACATGCATTAAGTCTATGATAAAGCACTTGCGTAAAAAGAGAAAATCATATTTAAGAAAACAAAAGGACATGTTATCACATAAGTGAACAGTTGTGAAATTTTAAAATTAATGCTACACTACTCGGCTCTACTTGTGCAAATTCAGTTAGAACTAAACCAAGCACCACATCTATTAGCAAATACATCTCACATAACAGCGGTTTTGCTTAAGTAATAAATTACGATCATAAAGGTTACATAATCTGTAGACCATCACGACTACTATTCAATCTGTCATCATACTATAATTACGACTTGGTAGAATATATAGCTTAAGAGGCTTAAAAGGTTTAAAATTAAAAGTTTAGCTAGTTACAATCAAACATATAAGTATAGAAAAAAGATATATATTCCAATAGAAATGCAGTAACATGTAACATGCTCTTCTTCTCACTTCCGCAAATTCAACACAATTGTACAAGGATAAGATTGACTCAACTTATTCCACAATGTACATATAGATACGTAACTGGTAAACAAAACTTACAGTCTAGGTAAAATATTGCCGGCATGTTGAACAAGTTCATACAAGTCAACAACAGAACAACCATGCCGATCTTCCTCTTTAAAAAACAATTCCAGCTTTCGTAATTCATCGAAAGCACGCATATCTAATAATACACCACAAAAAAAAAAACAATAAAGTTGAATGAAAACATAACAAAATTCAATCCAGATGACAAAAAAACCAACAATAATTACACAATTGGTAGTATTTGTGAGGCGAAAGTCTGGAGGTTCGAAGCTCCGATAGGAAGAGAGCGGAGAATTTGAGTGCTTCCCTGAGATTATTAGAGTCCTGTGAATAAAATAAAGCAAATTAGGGTTTGGAATAAGTTGGATCGGGGAAATTATTGAGTGAATGATTTAAATTATAAAAAATGAAATGAATTGATTACCAAGGCGCGATGCATATAAAAGGCGTTGTGTTGAATCGCGGCAATGCCTTCAGCTAGCCATTTCTCTTCGTCTTCGAATCCTCCTTCGGTTATCATTTTCTCCGTGTCAACTCTGTTGTTTGTGTTGCTGTTATTTCTGTGTGTGTTGCTGTTATAGGACCAGACTTTAATATTAGTCCATGCCAACAACATGTTGGTGCAGTGGTTGAGCCACTGGCCTCCTTCCTGCGTGTGCGTGAGTTTCTTAGTTTGTATTAGGTTTGCTTTCTGTATTTGTATTTCTGTATTTGTATTTGGCCGGGGGTCCTTCGGAAACAGCCTCCCTATTGTATTGTATTTGGTCGAGGGTCCTTCGGAAACAGCCTCCCTATTGTATAGGGGCATGGTCTGCGTACAGCTACCCTCCTCAGACACCACTTTGAGTGGTATTATAACTGAGTAAGCTAAGTTACTTTAATATTAGTCCATATATGTTTTGTTGTTTTGTTGATTTTTCTTATTTTTTACATAGTTTCTAAATGCAGGGAGTTTTTGTTTTTTTTTTTTATAGTTACAACACGTGCACACCCAAAAATTCGAACACTTGATCTCTTTTATAAAAACCAAGAACTCAAACCACTACACCAACACACGCACCTAAATGCAGGGAATATTAAATTTAGACAAGTGCCGGAAATCCAAAAAAATACCTTTTGCATAAATGTTATTTGTAGATTGGAATTCGCTAATTAAAATTTCAATTCATATTTATAAAGTATGTTTGGGGAAAAAATTAGATATTAAATTAGTATCTTGTGATAAAGTTTGTTAATTGTAAAACATCAAAATTAATGGATATGTAAAGGGGATAAACGAGTCGAATATGTGCGAATAGTAGTATGATCAGATTCGGTTCGAATTTATAGTTACTCGTTCGGACCCGGTCCAGATTTGATTTAAAATTTTAATCCTTTAGTCAAATTCGACTTGAATTCGAATATAACTGTTCGTATTTGATTCGGTTCGACTCGATTGAATACCGAATTACTCGTTTTTGTATAATCGAATTCGAATTCATCTAGAATAATCTTAAAAAATTAAAAATATTCGAATGATTATTCTAAAAAACTGAAATGTGCTCATGTGTAGAATATTAATTTAATAATACATATTTTATATTTTATATATATTTTATACATAATTTGCGAATTCTAATCGAATACCGAGCATTCTAAAATTAATTGAACTACTCTATAAAAATATGATCGAATATTAGAGTGGTGAGATTCGATACGATATTCGTTCAAATTATGAAATAGGATTCGAATTCGCTCGCTTCTTATACGAATACGAATTAAATTCTTCGTTAACGGGTCAAATCCTGATTCGAATCCGGATTACTCGGATTCGTTTTCAGTCCTAGATATATATTACGGCACATTTGTTTTTGGGCATTCATATCAATAACTTTAATTTTATCTTAGTTGGAATACTCCTACAATTTACTTTTATTCGAGCTTATTGTTGAACTGTCAAAAAAATACAACTAAATGGTTATTATCTTTATGTCCATGTGCTACATCTTTCAGTTTCAGGGTGTACGATGAAACTGTGTCCATGTAACATCTCTCTAGTACATGCATCTTTAATTTTATTTGACACGAGACTTATGTTTAAAGTTTTCAGCAACAATCAAGATGTTTACTTGTAAGCTAACAGTTGCAATTAGATTCTTTTACTTCCCAGTTTTGATGTTCTCAGTGACATTTCGGTCTGTAAAATCATTAAGCAACACAGCTTGTAATCAAAAAAATTGTTAAATCAATATTTGTTACAAATCCAACACACTGCCAAGCCCAAGGAAAACAAAAAGTTTGAAGTTGGTATTACAACCACTCTTATACATGTTTAAAAAGGTACAGTATAAGGCAATGCATATATCTTGGCCTCTTCCAAATATCGGGCACGAGGATACAGTGGATATAGCGAGGAGCTGCCAGAACAAGTAACACTGCTATTCACTGGGAGTTGTTTCTCCACATTCCTCTTCTTCACCACTGTGTCCGAATGCTTTCCTCCAAAGAGCCAGTCCTCCCCTTCACTGACTACCTCACTTGGTATAGCCATTTGATATAGATTTTGAATTAGACTGTCATACTTTGAAATCATTTTCTGCATTTTCTTGTCTTGTGATGTGAAGCATGAGTCTGGAACGGAGACTGATGTTTGTGTGTGACCTTGAGCAAAGTTGCCAATATTCACAGACGATGAACAAAATTCATTGCTAGGACAAGAAGGAAAACCCTGCAATGAATGGCTTTTCGTGATAGATGATGTCAAAGAGGCATCCCCAAGACTAGCTCTGCTAACATCTTGCCCAGGATAAACAAAAAGATCAGTGCATCCTGATCCAGAACCAATTTGTTCATTGTGCATCTCATTCCTCCCCGAGGTGGAACAGGGTTGTTCTTTGACATCAGAATGTTTGCTTTGTACATTTTGGGCTGAACTTGAGTTCAGATGCTCTTTGCTCACTGTACTTTCAGATTCTTTGTGCTTTTGCAAAGGCAGTTTGATCCGAATAATATTTCCTGTGTGACATAATAAGAGATATAAGATATAGTTGATAACAAATTAAAAGAACAAAAATTACAAAGCAACAATGTTTTCAAACTCACCAGTCCCCCGACTGTCACTAGCAACTGAGGCCTGCTTTCTCCTCTTGTTGCTATTTTGTGTGCCATCAGATGAATAACTAGGATTTTGTAAATTGAGGGGCTGTCCATGTTCTTCAGTAACACTACTGCCTTCTAACTGTTCAGTCTCCTCAAGTTTCCTCTTCTGAGAGAGCAATCCTTCTGATTCAGTCCAAATTTTGCCAAATTTGTGAGCTTCATGGGCAACTTTGGTCTGTTTAGAGTCGACTGACTCTTTCTTCTCTTTTCTCTCTCTCTTCTTCTCCTTCTTATCCTTCTCCCCCTTATCCCTCCTCTTCTCTTTCCTCTTTTCTTTATTTGCCTTATTCTCCTTCTGGAGCTTTAGATTACCAGATTAACAATTTAGAACCAAAAGCTAGGGATAACCAATACACAACATGACCATGATACGGACCAATCATCAGTGCTATAGGCATATCTTAGTATTGCAGGCAAAACACAATTGCTCAACATACACAAATATGTGCAATACACAAGTTTTTCCTAATCATTCAGAAGCACATAACAAGACCCCTAGGTACATTCGCACCCGGCCTATAACATGCTCTCGACATTTTTCAAAATAAATCATATTATTTATTATACGACATATACAAACCTTAAATTGCTTCTTAAATCCTTTAAAGTCACATAATTTTGTAAAATTACTTGTTATTCGGTTCATACAATTTTCTTATTGTTACAAACATGATCCATTCTACGCATTATATGCATATAAGAGTACAACCTTGTACCCAATTGATATGTAGCATGTAGGTACACAGTTCTACTCTAATTACATCAACTTATCATCCCAATTACACAACACAAAACCCTCGAAACACATCAATTACAACAAAACCGAAACTGTATCTAAAGTTCAAAAAACCCTAGACTCAAACTATCGCGCACGAGATCTATTACAATCCGAAACCTAAACAACCGTATCCGGGTCGGGTCGGGTCGGGTCGGGTGTAATTAAACAAACCCCTCCCAATTAAAAATTATTTACAATCAGATCTGAGATTTATAAAAATACATGATAATTTACAAACCTACAAAAAAGCCCACTTATAATCATGAATTACATGTACAGGCCACATAAAGAAAGGGCCTGGCTTAAAAATCACACACACACAAGAGCAGTTCTCTCAAGAACAAACCTTAATCGAATCGATCAAGGTGGAAACATCGCTGGCTTTCTTTGTGAATCCAGGAGGTGGATACGGAAAGCACCGAGACATGATTATTACAATAATAATCAATCACACGATTACACACAACACAAGGGTAGGGTAGCAGATTCAATTCAATTCAATTCCTAGGGTTAGGGTTTCGCGGCAGAGAATAATAAAATTGCGATTTGTTTTGTGAACGAGGATGGGAGGAATGGGAGGCTATAAGGCTGTATTTATAGGCCAACTCATTGGCAGACCTCACGGAACGCGCTTTCCTGCGATTTTACTCTTCTGCCCTTGTGGTTTTGGCCTTGCTTCCCTTTCTACCCTTTTCCTCTATTATTGTTACCAAGATCGATTTTGCTTTCTTCTATTTCCACAATTAACAATGATTTTGGTTTTGGGTCAAAAATTTATATTTTGATAGTTTTTTAAGAAAGAACTAAAAATTTTAGTTTATTTCTTAAAATAAGTCAATTTTTTTGAAAAACAAGCTCACCCAAATACCCTAAATATTTTCTTTATTTAATCATTCGGTGATATTCTCTTTTTGAGAAAATTTGATACTCTAACTTGAACATGAATCATGACAAAAATTTATAAAATATTTTGTGTAGCAAAAGAATTAATTCACTTATGGTGTATAATTTTTTTCATAAATACCTAAACCCATAAAATTTTTTGCGAAAATACTTTTTTAAAAAAATAATTTACAAAAATACTATCTTATTTGCAAAAATACGGTCTGCGCAACCAGATGCATCCAAATGCAACTGTTTGCAGCCATATATGCAACCAGATGCAATGTTGCATCTGGTTGCAAACTGTATTTTTGCAATTAAGATGATATTTTTATAAATTATTTTTTTTGCAAAAAAATATTTTTACATATATTTTGAGAATATGGTAAAATCGCAAAGTTTAGAAAAAAATGGTATTTTTAATAAATATTCTTTTTATGCTAATTACCACAAGAAAAGACTATGTTAATTAATCTAGATGTGGATTTTTCAAAATTAATTATTTGATGGTGTGTTCTTTTCGGAATCAATACACTAGGTGACATACTTTTATTTAGTAATATTTGCATCAAATTCTGACTCCGTATTTACTTTTTCCTATAACCAAGTAAAATTCCTTTGATGATTCGAGAATTGGATACTAGCCTATAATCCGTTCAAACCACGGGTTGCTTTACTGGAAGTTTGATAAAAAAAAATCCTAGATGAGAGTCGGCCGCTCCTCTCTCTCTTCATCACACAAATTATTCATCATCTCCGATCCCCACAACCCCCTTGCTTATCTTCAATGAAAATTTGTTAGGATTCCTTACCTACTATCACATCCTTTACCACCAACCACTTCGCCTTTCCCTACTATCTCCCTACTTGTTTTGATTTCCATTCAATAAAATCCATTTTTTTGGATATTTGTGTGTCTCGCATTTTGAAATGTTTTGTTTGTCTCTCCTTTTGGGGTGTTTGTTATATTTTTTTTAATTATGTTTGGGTTTGTTTTGTTGATGTGCTCAGAATGATTTCCATGGTGTATTGGGAAATTTGGGAAGCCCGCATCGTAACGGTGTTGATTATGGCAAGAGCTCACCTTGCACAACGAAAGATTGTTCAATATATGGGGGCATTTATACCTCTAATCTCAGTTGGTGTAACTTATGGGTATGAACACTGGACTATCACAGATTTTTTTATGTGCGCAGGTCAATTGTGATGCTACTATTTTCAAGGATGTTGGTGTCGACTGGATTGCTCGGGAAATCTTTGTAATCATTTTTTTTTATCAAGATAGTCATATTCTGTTTGTTAAACGATCTGAAAACAAAGCGACTATTTGGTTAGCTTGCTTATTTGTTTCTCAATCAGATTGTATTGCCAGCTCAGGGATTTGTCCTGGCTGTGTTTCATTGTTTTAATGAATGCATTAAAATTTGTTCGTCACAAAAAGAAAGAACGGGTTGCTTTTAAATATTTTATTATTAAGTAATTTTAAAAAAAAAATTATATTTTTTCTAATTCTATAAAAAAAATTAGAATAAAATATAATAGTACGTGATTAATAAAATTTTATATTATTTATATTTATAAAAATAATAAATGTTAATTTTAATATGTTATTGGTTAGAATCTGTTAGGTCCAGTAAGATTGTAGAAGGGGGGTTGAATACAATGTATACTATTTTATCGAAAATTGTCCGGAAGATTTAAATTCAATTTAGACAAATTTAAGCGAAATTAAATGAAACAAAATTTGATTTAAATATAACGATATATTAAACTTGAGGGTTGTTACAAAATCAGTACATAGCAATATCTAGTTAATAAAAACAAATTATAAAATTCAACATGAATTTTTCTAGATTTGTTAATAAAAATCGAGATATAAATTAGGAGTAAAAACTCGTTAATAGTACATGAGTAGTATGCTAATCAGTTCTAACGGATAGAATATTGTAAAGGCTAAGAACTTGATTTTCCACGAATTAAATCTCTTGAGCAGGTGATATAAATACGAGAGAGAAATTTGATCTGATGTAAATCTTTATATTTTCTGTGTTCGTGTGTATAAGTCTGGCCGCCATTTCTTTTTATAACAAAAGTCTTCAGTCTTTTTCTTTTCCATTGCTCTTGTTATGACTAGTAAGTCATAATGACTTATCATGACTAATATTCTGCATGACTGGTAAGTCATAACAGCTTCTATGCTTCATGACTAGTCTGTCATGACTAGTAAGTCATAATGACTTATAAGCATTATGACTAATCTATCATGACTAGTAAGTCATAATGACTTATAAGCTTCATGACTAGTCTGCCATGACTTAACAATTTAAACTATCATGACTTAGTTTACATTTGAACTATCCTGGCTAGTTTTACATTTGAACTATCATGACTAGTTTTATACTTAAACTATCATGACTAGTTTTACACTTGAACTATCATGACTAGTTTTATATTATGATTAACACATTAATTCTAATTTAATTCATATGACATTTAATTTAATTAATTAATTCTAATTGAATTAAGAGAATTTACCAAAAATACTAGGCTTAAAGTTTCTTTTTGCAAAAATACCATCTTCTTCAATTAATTGCAGATTTACTAAACTAAGTTTATAAATTGCAAAAATACTACAAATTAGGGTTTCCCTCCCTCCCTCTACTGCTGCTCCCGCCACCTTCTACTTTTTTTTTTAAGGTGGGGTGATATTTTGGTTGCAACTGAATGCAACCACATTCAACTGAAAGCAACCACATTCAACTTTTTTTTTAAGTTGGGTAGATTTTGGTGGATTTGGGTTGCAAGGCCCCGCAAGGGGCAACATTCAACTGAATGCAACCACATTCCATTTTTTTTTTAAGTTGGGGAGATTTTGGTGGATTTGAGTTGCAAGGCTCCGCCAGGGGCAACATTCAACTGAATGCAACCACATTCAACTTTTTTTTTTAAGTTGGGAAGATTTTGGTGGATTTGGGTTGCAAGGCCCCGCCAGGGGCAACATTCAACTGAATGCAACCACATTCAATTAAATGTAACAACATTCAACTGAATGCAACCACATGCAACTAAATTTCTGATTTCAAGTTCCATTTAAGAACCCTAATTTTTGCAATATTTTCTTTTATATAATATCATGTGGCATTGTCAGTTTGGAACCTTTCTAGTCATCCCTGTTGTTTAATGGAATTGATTGTCTGAGAGACTATGTTGTTACATTCACTATGTAAGATAAAGAGAAGATTGTTGAGGGCAAGAGTCTTATTGTTAGTACGATTTATAAAACTTGGGATTTGAGAATGATTAGAGTATTAAAAGATTTATTAAGGATTATGACAAGGAATTATGGATATTCGAGGATTTTCACAATTAAGTACTTAAGGGATTACGATGGAAATCTCTACACGACAAAATCTTATTACGAGAGATTAATTAAGATACGATACGAATTAAAGTTTAATTGACAAGCATTGGTGGAAGAATAATGATACAACGAGTAGTATTGCATGCAAGACCCATGCAACCAAGTAGTTAGGAGAAAGCAAAACTAGTTAAACCAAATGGCAAGAGGAATAGTAACTAGTTGCATATCTTTTTCCAAGGAGGAGACAATAGTACAAGGAGGCCATACCTAGGTTGTACCATGCATATACATACACTAATATGTATCACCCAACTACTACTTTACAATTATTCAACCACACAAAAATCAAAACAACAAAATACTCTCCCCCCCCCCCTCTTGAAAAAGCTCTCGGCCAAGCTTCATCCAAGGAAGAAAGAAATTTCTTTCCTCCATTTCTCCTCACTCATAATTCAAGGCATAATTCCCAGGCTCTCTCCATCATCTAAGAAAGGTATACTAAGAGTTTCAAGCCCTTTCATCCATTAACTTTCAAGATATTGTGAATAGTAACCATGTTAAGTTCTTCTTATAGATCTTGGATTATAAGGATAGTAGGAGCTTATTCAAGGTGTTCTTGAGTTTTGTAAGGCTTACCCAAGGCTCCTAGGTACTCAAGAAGGTATAAAAATCATAACCCCTCTTGGCCATGTAGTGTTTATGATGTTTGGTGATAGATCCATGTATATTTGTGCTAATCTTGGATGTTCAAGTGATGGATGATATGGATCTTGAGTTTTAGTGTTGTGATTGTGATTTTTATGATTGTGGATAGTATATGTATCTCCATGAATGTTATAAATCATGAACTAGGTGAATTAGATGTTGGTTGTGTTGTGGAAGTAAGAATATTGGTTGATTTAAGTGAAACATGCATGCTGAATTTTTCCAGAAATTTGACCTGTCTTGTAACATGGTTTTGAACCCCCAAATCTTGTCCCCTGAGGTCCTACCATATATTGTTAGAAAGATATTTGAATTTAGTTTCTGGAAATATAAGGTTCATGACTAGGTGATGTATATATTTTAAGTTATGGCCGGAGAAGTAAAATGTGTTTCTGGATTCCGGACTGCACTAAGTGACCCCCTTGTGAACCTTGTTTAAACCCCTAAAAATTTATGTGGGATCATGGAAAAATTTGAGAAGCTAGGAAATGCAGTGGTGAAGACTACCCAAAAAGAATTGGATTAAAATATGAATTTTTAAATTTTATAAAAATGCTAGAGTAAATTTCGCGCAAGGGAAAAAGTCGTTAAGTGGAGTATAATTCTAGGGGTAATGGTCATGACTCGGATATGGTAACTAAATTAAGTCGAATAAGTGACAAGCGTAATCGAGTGGTGACATGAACCTATAGTGGGGCTAGAGTGTCATAAGACGAAGTCATTAAGTTAATTTTGTACCCCCTAAAACCCCGTAATTAAGGAGATATTGTTAAGGTACTAACGAGCGATTATTGCTTATGTATAGATCATTCCACTCCACACGTTCGACCACCCCAACCACACCAAGGCAAGTTTACTTTTCAAAACTTATACATATACAAGGACTTTCACTGTTGTGTTTGTAGTTTTCAATCATATCAAATGTTATGTTTATCGAAGTATTGATGCAATTGAGATTGTATAAGTACATATATGTTTGTACCCCTTGAACTTAGATTGAAATGTTTTCCTCGGACAACGACTCTAGCAATAGAGGTCGTAGCGGTCCGTATATACTATTGACCGGGGAGCGGTATATTATTATATCGTAACTAGATTGCGAAAACCCGAAGGGTCATTCGGGGAGTATCGTATACTCAAGTAATTATTTTCATATCTTCGTAAATACTCGAAACCCTATCTTGGATTAAAAGTTTATTTTATCGAATAATTATTTTATTAATTATTAATATTAAATCTTAAAATATTATTTATTAATTATTGTTCATTATTTTAAAGATGAAGTCAATCCAAGATACATTTAATACTTTCAAACTCAAACTCTTTCGAACTCAAAACATTTTCGAAAACCCCCGGTCAGGTTCTGCTTCTTGTATGATTTCAAGAATCATCGGTCGACTGATGTCGAACCTCAATTACTCTGTTTTCAATCAAAATCAAGTTTTCAAAAGAAAAAGGGACTCTGGCAGGTGTGGGAACCGTTGACGAACGATTCCCGGGATGTGTAAGCGGCCGTGAGCCAGGCGGTCCATCAATTATTATTCCGGCCCAGGTGTTGCCGAAGGATGATTACGGATGTAGTTTTCATCAAGGGTGATTACGGATGTAGTTTTCACCCGGGGATAGTTACGGATGTAGTTTCTATCCTTCTACCGGTAGAGAAGACCCGCGGATTATTGGACTTGGATGTGGCGACTGATCATCGTCAATCCTTGTCAGGTTTTTATGTTTTTCTTCCAGTCCCATCCTCCACTTTGGAAAAATACTCAAACACTGCTTCTTGGGCCTAAGTGCCAAGTTGCCGATAGTGTGGTTTTTTATGAGAAAATATTGACATCGTGCAGTATCTAGAACTGCAAGATTTTCTATAAAGATTGGCACGTGTTAGTGCACTCTTGCAATTGTTTCAAAGAATGAAATGTTTTTGTATGAGAAACCTTCTAATTTAATGGAAGGAAAGAGGTTTGCAATGATGTATTTCCTGTACAGTATGTTAATTGTAGAGTGTTTTGCCAAAAATGATATACTCATATGTATATATTTTCAAACTTGCGATATATTGAAATGGGAACCTTATAAAGGGTTCATATGTTATTCTTAAAGCTCCTTAGTGAGTATAGATGTTTTACTCAAACTCGGACATATACATTGTCCAATTATGTTTTGAAATCTGAGATATATACCCATATAGTTGGGAATGTTTTCGAAATGAACCACATCATTATTTTTCAAAATGGTGAACTTGCTGAGCGTTATGTAGCTCATTCTTGCTTTATAAAAACTTTTCAGAAAGGGAAGAATTTGGCCGATTAACTCCGCACCAGCAGAAGAGGAGTAGAAGATTTACCCCGGAGATGATTTAGTTCCTGGTAAATACTACAGAGTAGTCTGATAGGTTTTCAACTGTAATAGTAAGACTTGTCTTCAAGTGTAGTTGTATAAGTGGAATTGCGTAAGACTCTGGATTGTACAGATGAATTGTAATATTTAGTGTTACTTTTTTTATTATCGTTTCTGAGGCTCTAACTTGATTGTGTGTAAGATTGAGGTATGGATGGATGTATTGTTGAGTTGTAAAGTTAATACAGGTATGAAATGGATGGATGGTGACGTGACGACCTGAATCTTTGACCTCAGATTTGGGGGTGTCACAGAAATGGTATCAGAGCGATAAGTTACAGTACTCAGAAACGAGAGTGTTGAGAGTTAAGTCTAAGTAGGAGAATGACATACGAGATCGTAGTAAACTTATTATTGGACTACCGGAAGAGGTACCGGTGAGTAGAATGGCCTGGAGTGCTTACTGGAGGTATCATACTAGGGTCGATAGAATCCTTAGAGACCTTCATAATGATGAATAGAGGTTTGAGAGTCGTACATGACCTATCATAGGTAATGATATAGGAAGCAGAGCGAAATCTCAAGAGCAGCTGAGGTAGAGGCGATATTGCCAATACGATCGGGTGACTAGGCTGGCATAAATTTTGTGGCCCATAGTCCTCCACAGTTCAGGAGGCGACATTTTAAGAATCAAGAAGTTTGGACTTCCCTACATAATTAAGGGTACTTAGTACTTGGATTAATGAAAGTCTTTTACTTTGGTTATAAGATCCGATTTTCGATAAGTAACGGGTTTACCTGAAGGTTGGTCACTATGTCGTTGTGGATTCCATTACCCTTGATGGCAAATTTTACATGTGTTATACGAGAATGTTATCATAAGACGAGCGTGCTTGATAATTCCACGCATGATTCGAACGCTAGAACATGGTAGTTCAACTTAGAGAACAAACAAGTAAGATTAACAAAGGGACTCAAGAGAAGTTGAATATGGTTGCAACGAGCGATACAGTGATCTCAGAGTCTACCAAAAGAAAAGACCAGCGGGTCTAGAGTGGGATCCTTTGATAGAGATGTTATCAGGGACTACGTAAATATGTATTGTAGACCTCAATATTTTTGGTATATGTTCACATACACGCACCCGCTACTGGACCTATAGACTGCACTGAGATCCCTGAGAGATCTCTTTGATCTGTTCCCAGGGGGAACTGGCCACTTGTGATTCATATCGGAAGGCATGAAATAGGACCCTATGGACTTAGCAGGTGTCCCCGGAATGATGTGAAGCTTGGTCTTCAAGATAAAGCACGGAAATTACAGATATATTTGTGAAACCCTAACTTGATAAATGACTTTAAGATGATGATTGAGAGACACACTAGTTGGTGTCTTGTATTACGAAGACGAAGAGATGGAATTACCCTCATAATGGTGATGATGAGATGCACGAATGATTATTAACTTATTTTGGTAATTACCGGCAGGTGCACTACTTCATTCTAAACTGTTCACTAACCATGTTACCTCGATTAGTTTATATCAGGTAACCCTCCTAGCTTTCTACTTCAAACTTGTGGAATAACAACCAGTGATATACTTTCTCTAAACCGGGACTCATCCAAAGTATCTTAATTGATCCCCGAGCATTTTATTTGAAGTTTATAATTATTTCTGCTCAGGACTATTTACACTTTCTTTCAATTATCCAAGGAATGTTCAACAAATATTTCCTTATTTAATCGACGAATACTACTTAACGAATATCGATATTTGATTGCTTCTTTCATACTTGAACTCTTCAGTTGAGCTCATAAATATTCAACAAATTACTGAGGACATGGATGATCTAATGTCCAGACGTCCCTCATGAATTCTTTTCTTCTATTCAAGATGAGATTGTACATCATACATTGAAATCATAGTAAGGATATCATTTTGATATTGGTATTCCGAATTGAATTCTATTGTCGGATCTGATAAAGCATGTGTACGGAGGCACCCTTGGATGGACCGTTTCACTGATAAGTAATATTTGATGAGAGATTATCGATTGTTCCAATACCTAGAACATCCTCTTCAGATTTTATAGTTTTTTTTTTCAAACTTAATAACTTCTTATTTTCATTCGTTGTCCGAGAAGCCTAAAGTTTCTTTAGTGGCTATGATGTTGAAATTCCGTTCTATCCAATTGAAACTGGCTAGTCGTTGTGTCAATATGAATGCCTAGTTGATTGTTCTAACTACTCAAAATTGTAAATGTTGTGAAAAACACCTAGCTAATTGTCCTAGCTGGTGGTGATGTCTCAAACAGGTGAACTAGCAGATTTTGTCTAGCTAGTTGCTAGTGTTTCTTGAAAAGGACTAGTTATTGTTTCACTGGTCCAACTCCCAATTTAATTCATTCTGCAATGCATTTTGCATGTGGTAAAGTATGATGACGAAAGTTTTGATGAATAACTTGATTGAGACCTAATGAGGTCGCCCACTCAACTCGAATTCTACCCATCTTCGTATCAGACTCTATATCACTTGAATATTTTATTCTTTCATTCACACAATGAGAATTCGTTTGAAACCACTGATTACTTGAATGATAAACTACTTCATTCTTTAATGGTCATGGAGTAGAATTGCTTTCTATTGGCTGACCTTCATCAATGCGACTTTAGATTTCCTCTTATTATTCAGGAGGAAAAGTAACCACCCGATGTAAGAATTGTATAAAGACCGTCTTTATGATTTTTGTATCCAACAATCATTGCCCTTGTGCAACATTCTCTATAGTATCATATTACAGAATTATCAGGACGTGAAGGAATAAACCTCGTTGTATTCTTTCTGTCCATCCTTACATCTCCAAAAATCGAGACTCCTAGTATTTGGAACCATCAACATTCTTGGAACATCCAATGTGAAATTCTTATTGAAATTATCTATTGGACCTTGTTATTTTGAAACCATTCCTTTCAAAGTGATTACTCTAAGGTGAACGGGAGGTACAATTATGAACCGTTACACCAATATGAGATCAAAAACCAAATGTTGTAATTGTGCAGCCAGAGCGTTATGCCGAGTAATTATTAAAGTAGAAATAACATATCGGGGCATACCACAAGACCTTTAATATTAGTGTGAGGAAAGTTATAAGGAATGATGAGGTGGGTGGGAGTACGCTCCTGCCAACCGATGTCAGGATGTTATATTAATGAATTCTGGAGTTACCAAGCCTTTTCCTAATCCAGGAAATGCAATCGATTGCGATGTAAAACATATCCTTAGAGGAAACTAACATGGAAGTGAGATGGACAAGAAAGGAAGAAATATCGTGGCAAGAATGTGAAGCTTTACTTAGCTTAAAGGGATTGATGCACATCGAGAGACATAAAGTTTAACAGGTCCCTAATAGCAAATGGATGCATGGATATATGCCAATGATCCTTCGAGATTACCACCTAATCAATTTTATTGGGAATCGCAGCAGCATGCAGGCCTCAGACTGATTGGCGCCAGTTGTGAAAGAGGACGAGCGTATGACATCTTACATATACCATCGAGAACTGATACCCTTATCGGGAATGGAGGAATTGTTGACTAGTTAAAACGAGTAGTTGTTTTTCAAAGATAAGGTTGAAGGGAAGGTTTCACCAACTCAAGATCGACCTCTGTACTGTGCCAAAGTTGGCATTTCACACTAATATAAACGTTATAAAATTGTGGTAGTATCGTTTGAATGGACTAATGAGTCAGAAGCCTTTATGGATTAATGAACAAAGTTTTGGGATGAAATGAGATATTAGCAACAACCTCGTTGTTAGCCATACTTGATGATAAAAAGAGGACTTTGAGAGTCACGATGATGCGTCTTTCAAGAGTTTAAGAGGTGTGCTGATGCAGTAGAAAGGAGATGATAGCCTATACTTCTAAACAACATAAAGGTTACGGGATAGGACATACTAACCGTGAGTCTGGGATTAGTCATGATGGCGTTTACGCATAAAACTGAGACGTTAACCTTATGAGAAAAGTGTGAAAATTTCTCCACAAGTGCCATAAGTATATCTTCATAGTAGAACTAAACATAAGAAAGAGAAGGTGACGAAAGGGAGCAGGGAGTATAATGGAGAAATTTGTTATTACCTAGGGAAGGCCAGTGTGGTGGCCGATACCTATAGAAGGTATTATTCGAAATTGGAATTCAGTCAGTATTGACCAAGAAAATAGAGTATATACCATAAAGAATAATGTTAGAGGAAAATGACTAAATTATGGGGAAGGAAAAAGATGTATAGGGAATTAAGGGAATGTTTGGTAAACTGAAATGAAGAATGGTATTGGCAAACTATTAAGTACAAACGCGACATGCCAAAAGCAGAATGATAGAGATCTAGTGGATTAATTCCGCCTGTAGAAAATCTTGAACGTGGACAGAATTATAATGAATTTCATAAGTAGGTCACCAAAGACCGAGCCAAGAGATGGCCCTAGTTGAGTTATAATTGTTGGACCAAGTGATTTACCTACGAGACACTTTCCATTGAGAAGATTATCGAATATTATTCGGAAGAGATGGTGGTGCAATATAAAACTTCTGCAGCGATTACGTCAGATAAAGACTTAAGGTTAAACTTTGAATATTGAAGGTGCTTTCAGGTATATTTAACAAAGAGATTGAGCGTATGTACTAATTTGACCTGTGGCTGAGGGACAAGGAAGAATTATCCAGTCGATCGAATTTGTATTTAGTGTCGTGCCTTAGATTTCACGGGGAAATCGAGAATAAAAAACTTATCCATGAAATGAATGTTGTTCTCACGATCATCACCATGCGAACGTAAGGACGTCTCTTGTAAAGCGTACCGCGAAAGAAGAAGCTTCGCTTTTCTTGCATTACGAAGAAGTCAATGAACGAGGGATATAGTAGCTGAACTGGTACGACGTATGCCGAAGACTATACAGTATCCACAGCAAGTGGTAACGGCTGACGGGAGGCAACACATGCCTGCTAATCAAGCGAAGGAATACGAGGAATACCGTGCGTATTGACGTTGTCTCAGATTATATAACATGACCATAAAAGTATTCACGAGCCAACGATACGAGGACTCAACACGGATACTATGAACAAGGTAGAAGAGAAACGTATAAGTAGTGGGATAGAAATTTTTCATCCATAGAACAACCGATAAGGAATACAGGTCGAGGAGAGCATGCATTTAGAAATAACATTAAGGCGTGGTGAGACCAAGGGAGAGAACAATAGGGTTGAAGTGTCAAACTGAGAGTTGGAAAGGGTAACGTTAGAATTGTATCCACAACTATTATCCTTAGGTTCTTAAAATAGAATCCTTTTAAGGAGAGGAGACTGCATTAACCCTAATTTTCGGGAATATTCGAAACCTGGACGAATAGTAATTTTATGGGTGGATGAGGAATTTTTTTGCAATCACGATATGTACGAATTATTAAATGAAGATTTCGAGTTGATATTATGTCTTTACGGTACAGACGAGTGTATGTAAAAGTCATTAGTTTTTTTTTTTCAAAGCCCATTATTTCGAATGGTCAAATTTTATGAGATATCTAAGGAGATCGTGGTAAGGCATGGGGTTCCTGTGAGCATTGTATCTGGGAGAGACCCAAGGTTCAACTCCAGGTTCTGGAGGACTTTTCAGGATTGTGTGGGGACCAAGTTAAACATGAGTACTGCATACCACCCCCAATCAGACGGACAGAGCGAGAGAACCATCCAGACCATAGAGGACATGTTGAGAGTATGTGCCATCGATTTTAAGGGGAGTTGGGATGACCACTTGCCGTTGATCAAATTTTCCTACAACAACAGTTACCATGCGAGTATAGGCATGCCCCCATATGAAGCTTTATACGGACGAAGATGTCGGTCTCCCTTGTGTTGGGAAGAAGTTGGAGAGTGGAAGATTTTAGGGCCTAAACTGGTCCAACAGACAGGAGAAACTATCGAACTCATAAGAGGACGGCTGGTAGCGGCCCAGGACAGACAGAAGAAGTATGCGGACCAGACCCGCAAGGACAAAGAATATGAGGTAGGAGAGTTTGTGATGTTAAAGGTATCACCGTGGAAGGGATTGATGAGATTTGGTAAGAAGGGGAAACTAAGCCCGAGATTTATTGGACCATTTGAGATCTTGAGACGAGTTGGAAAGTTAGCCTATGAATTGGCTTTACCCCCGAGCTTGCAGCAAGTACATAATGTGTTCCATGTGTCCATGCTACGACCCTACCATACCGACTTCCGACACGTGATAGAACATGATCAAGTGGATCTGCAGCCAGACTTAACCTTTGTGGAGCAACCCGTAGAAATCATGGATAGAAACGAACAGGTGCGGAGGAACAAGGTTGTTAAACTAGTGAGAGTTTTGTGGAGGAACCAGAATGTCGAAGAATCAACATGGGAACTAGAGAGCGCGATGCGTGAAAAGCACCACCAACTGTTTTCAACCTGATTCCGGGACGGAATCCTTTTAAGGAGGGGAGGCTGTAAGAACCCTAATTTTTGCATTATTTTCTTTTATATAATATCATGTGGCATTGTCAATTTGGAACCTTTCTAGTCATCCCTGTTGTTTAATAGAATTGATTGTCTGAGAGATTATGTTGTTACATTCACTATGTAAGATAAAGAGAAGATTGTTGAGGGCAAGAGTCTTATTGTTAGTAAGATTTATAAAACTTGGGATTTGAGAATGATTAGAGTATTAAAAGATTTATTAAGGATTATGACGAGGAATTATGGATATTCGAGGAATTTACACAGTTAAGTACTTAAGGGATTACGAGGGAAATCTCTACGCGACAAAATCTTATTACGAGAGATTAATTAAGATACGATACGAATTAAAGTTTAAGTGACAAGCATTGGTGGAAGAATAATGATACAAGGAGTAGTATTGCATGCAAGACCCATGCAACCAAGTAGTTAGGAGAAAGCAAACTAGTTAAACCAAATGGCAAGAGGAATAGTAACTAGTTGCATTTCTTTTTCCAAGGAGGAGACAATAGTACAAGGAGGCCATACCTAGGTTGTACCATGCATATACATACATTAATATGTATCACCCAACTACTACTTTACAATTATTCAACCACACAAAAATCAAAACAACAAAATACTCTCCCCCCCTCTTGAAAAAGCTCTCGGCCAAGCTTCATCCAATGAAGAAAGAAATTTCTTTCCTCCATTTCTCCTCACTCATAATTCAAGGCATAATTCCTAGGCTCTCTCCATCATCTAAGAAAGGTATACTAAGAGTTTCAAGCCCTTTCATCCATTAACTTTCAAGATATTATGAATAGTAACCATGTTAAATTCTTCTTATAGATCTTGGATTATAAGGATAGTAGGAGCTTATTCAAGGTGTTCTTGAGTTTTGTAAGGCTTACCCAAGGCTCCTAGGTACTCAAGAAGGTATGAAAATCATAACCCCTCTTGGCCATGTAGTGTTTATGATGTTTGGTGATAGATCAATGTATATTTGTGCTAATCTTGGATGTTCAAGTGATGGATGATATGGATCTTGAGTTTTAGTGTTGTGATTGTGATTTTTATGATTGTGGATAGTATATGTATCTCCATGAATGTTATAAAGCATGAACTAGGTGAATTAGATGTTGGTTGTGTTGTGGAAGTAAGAATATTGGTTGATTTAAGTGAAACATGCATGCTGAATTTTTCCAGAAATTTGACCTGTCTTGTAACATGGTTTTGAACCCCCAAATCTTGTCCCCTGAGGTCCTACCATATATTTTTGGAAAGATATTTGAATTTAGTTTCTGGAAATATAAGGTTCATGACTAGGTGATGTATAGATTTTAAGTTATGGCCGGAGAAGTAAAATGTGTTTCTGGATTCCGGACTGCACTAAGTGACCCCCTTGTGAACCTTGTTTAAACCCCTAAAAATTTATGCGGGATCATGGAAAAATTTGAGAAGCTAGGAAATGCAGTGGTGAAGACTACCCAAAAAGAATTGGATTAAAATATGAATATTTGAATTTTATAAAAATGCTAGAGTAAATTTCGCGCAAGGGAAAAAGTCGTTAAGTGGAGTATAATTCTAGGGGTAATGGTCATGACTCGGATATGGTAACTAAATTAAGTCGAATAAGTGACGAGCGTAATCGAGTGGTGACATGAACCTATAGTGGGGCTAGAGTGTCATAAGACGAAGTCATTAAGTTAATTTTGTACCCCCTAAAACCCCGTAATTAAGGAGATATTGTTTAAGGTACTAACGAGCGGTTATTGCTTATGTATAGATCATTCCACTCCACACGTTCGACCACCCCAACCACACCAAGGCAAGTTTACTTTTCAAAACTTATACATATACAAGGACTTTCACTGTTGTGTTTGTAGTTTTCAATCATATCAAATGTTATGTTTATCGAAGTATTGATGCAATTGAGATTGTATAAGTACATATATGTTTGTACCCCTTGAACTTAGATTGAAATGTTTTCCTCGGACAACGACTCTAGCAATAGAGGTCGTAGCGGTACGTATATACTATTGATCGGGGAGCGGTATATTATTATATCGTAACTAGATTGCGAAAACCCGAAGGGTCATTCGGGGAGTATCGTATACTCAAGTAATTATTTTCATATCTTCGTAAATACTCGAAACCCTATCTTGGATTAAAAGTTTATTTTATCGAATAATTATTTTATTAATTATTAATATTAAATCTTAAAATATTATTTATTAATTATTGTTCATTATTTTAAAGATTAAGTCAATCCAAGATACATTTAATACTTTCAAACTCAAACTCTTTCGAACTCAAAACATTTTCGAAAACCCCCGGTCAGGTTCTGCTTCTTGTATGATTTCAAGAATCATCGGTCGACTGATGTCGAACCTCAATTACTCTGTTTTCAATCAAAATCAAGTTTTCAAAAGAAAAAGGGACTCTGGCAGGTGTGGGAACCATTGACGAACGATTCCCGGGATGTGTAAGCGGCCGTGAGCCAGGCGGTCCATCAATTATTATTCCGGCCCAGGTGTTGCCGAAGGATGATTACGGATGTAGTTTTCATCGAGGGTGATTACGGATGTAGTTTTCACCCGGGGATAGTTATGGATGTAGTTTCTATCCTTCTACCGGTAGAGAAGACCCGCGGATTATTGGACTTGGATGTGGCGACTGATCATCGTCAATCCTTGTCAGGTTTTATGTTTTTCTTCCAGTCCCATCCACCACTTTGGAAAAATACTCAAACACTGCTTCTTGGGCCTAAGTGCCAAGTTGTCGATAGTGTGGTTTTTTATGAGAAAATATTGACATCGTGCAGTATCTAGAACTGCAAGATTTTCTATAAAGATTGGCACGTGTTAGTGCACTCTTGCAATTGTTTCAAAGAATGAAATGTTTTTGTATGAGAAACCTTCTAAGTTAATGGAAGGAAAGAGGTTTGCAATGATGTATTCCCTGTACAGTATGTTAATTGTAGAGTGTTTTGCCGAAAATGATATACTCATATGTATATATTTTCAAACTTGAGATATATTGAAATGGGAACCTTATAAAGGGTTCATATGTTATTCTTAAAGCTCCTTAGTGAGTATAGATGTTTTACTCAAACTCGGACATATACATTGTCCAATTATGTTTTGAAATCTGAGATATATACCCATATAGTTGGGAATGTATTCGAAATGAACCACATCATTATTTTTCAAAATGGTGAACTTGCTGAGCGTTATGTTGCTCATTCTTGCTCATTTTGGAACCCAAAATCAGTCCACCTTAAAAAAAAAGTAGAAGGCGGCGGGAGCAGCAGTAGAGGGAGGGAGGGAGCCCTAATTTCTAGTATTTTTGCAATTTGAAACTTAGTTTAGTAAAATTGCAAATAGTCATTCTTAACAAAAGTAAATGTGCAAAAATTTACTTTTTCCTATTTATTTATTTATTAAAAAAGCCCTTGAATTAATTTATTAATTAAATCAATTAAATGATATTATAAATTAGAAGATAATTAACATAAAATCATTTGACAACCAAAATCATTTCTGAAAACCACTAAAATTAATGAAACCCTTCCACTGAATTTTCTGTTGACGCTCGATATACTGTTTGGTTCATGAGAGACTAAATTCAATCATTGTTCTTCATTTTTGACTTTATGATGTGGTTCGTTTTATTTTCTCATCTGTCTTCAACTCTTCTATACTCTGTCTGTTCTTCATCTGTCACTTGAGAAATCTCTGTCACTTTAAATGAATCCACTGGCTTTAATGCTACACTGAGGCTTGATCAACTGACTAAACTTCTTCCAGTGTAAAACATCAAAATTATAGATTGACTTTGTCTTCTTTCTTCTGACAGATAATACTATCTAAGATTCCTGTGATAGTTTATATATTATTTACTTATTACAATCTAATTTAAGTCGATTAGGATCCTCGAACTACAAATAGGTCGTGTCATATGGCTTTCAGAATTAAACATTAGACCTCCTAATAAAGAAAAAATTAATGTTGTATCTAACAGTACTTATCAATTTGAAATAAAAAGTTTGATGGTTGTGATTAAAATAGATAACCAGAACAATATTATAACTAAATTACAAATATTACCTTAGAGAGAAAGGGTTTTGAGTTCTTTAGAGAAAGAGAAAAGTATTTTGCCTTAGAGAATTTGAGAGTGAGATAAAAAATGATAAGAAAATGGTGATTGGATTTTATACTTACTCACAAATTATTAAGTAAAATCAATTATTGAATAAAAGAAATTACTTTAGTGGTGAATTAAGATAAACGTTCAGAATAATGGGAATAAAAGTGGGACTTAACTGCGCCAGTCATATACATACAGGGGTGTATGTATACATCGACGGCTAAATCAATAGTTAAAAAAGTAAAAGGAAAATACTCAACGGATAATAGGATAATCCCTTGTGATTCAAGTCATCCGTTGACATGTACTATTGTAACTAATACAGCCAAGAGTAACTTGTATCCGTCAAAGTATAAAAACTCAGAAATGTGTTATGTTGTCAACGGATAACAACATCCACTGACAGTCAAATTTTTGACTTAGGCAAAAAAATCACCTTTTCTTAAGAATTGAAATTCATAAGAAAATCATTACACATTTCTGGCTGCATTCAAACAAGAAAATATCTGAAATAAATTAAGAGTAATTCAGCATACCTAGCTCACTTACCAACCTTGTGAATGTTGGTTCATCAAGTGGCTTGGTAAAGATATCTGCAAGTTCCTTTTCACTTGGAACAAAATGTAGTTCCACGGTGCCTTCCATCACATATTTTATGATGAAATGGTATCTTATATCTATGTGCTTGTTTCTTGAATGTTGAACTGGATTCTCAGATATGGCAATTGTACTAATGTTGTCACAGAAAATTGGAATCTTCTCAAACTTTAACCCATAATCAAGAAGTTGATTTTTCATCCATAAAATCTGTGCACAGCAACTTCCAGGTACAATATATTCAGCTTTTGTAGTTGATGTTGAAACTGAATTTTGCTTTTTACTGAACCATGAAACCAGCTTGCTTCCTAGGAATTGATAGGTTCTAGTGAAGGGTTTCGAGCACATAAATGCAACGAAATTAAGTGCAAAAAGAATAAAAATCGAAACCCTACCACAGGATCCATGTAAAAACAAAATATTTAATTCGGAGTTAGATGATTTCCTTAAAGAAGCTTTATGAACGGATGACAATTAGAAATCCTAGCTACTTGAATCACCACGCATCCCGCTCTCACGGTCTACGCTCTACCGGTATCCACAAGAACGCTTTTCTCGAAGGATTGATGTGTACTAGCACCCGAAGACTGCTTCTCTCTCTCTCTCTCTCTATCCTCTTTCTTTCTATTAAGAACGGCTAGGGTTTTATAAAAATTGTATCTACTTATAAAATCAGCCATAAAGAGATATATATAGAGTGAAGAGAATTAGTTTTCCAATTATAATCCAATTATAATTAATTCTAATCTGAAATTCCAATTTATTATTTAATTAAGTCGCACTTAATTAATTAATAACTAATTTCAGAATTAGTTTAAGTAATTCTATTTTTATATTTATTTAATTAATTAAGTCATACTTAATTAATATTATAAATAGAATAAATTACTTAATTAATAATTTAAATTATTTCTCCTTCAAGCGTTTTTTGTTTGTGACCCTGTAGGTTATTATTACGTTGGAAACAATTTTAATATCTAATTAAAATTGTAAACAATGAGCGGTATCTAGTAATACATCATTGCTACCCAAGTAATAATAATTAAATCGGTGATTCGATTAAGCCTTTCGTGAATAACGTTCCATGTAATATAATCCCTTTAACCATGATATTTTAGATTAAACTCGAGGCATGTAATGTGTCATCCTCTTCATAATTTAATCTTAATTTTTTTGATCGATGAGTAGACTATTAAATCAAATCAATATTTGAGCACGGCCGTGCATTTCATAGTCTCACTCAAGCAAGAGGCCAATAATATCACTCCTATAACTAGGAGGGTTAAATCCCATCTAGATCATTCATATTTCTCATACGATTCATAATATACCCAATGTATACTTTTATCATCACCCGGTCAAAGAAAACTTTTAATGTAATCAAAGTATATTTATTCTCGTATAAAAATATAATGATTTCAGGTCTAAGAATCATTACACAATTATCACTGTGAGAATTACTTATGACACTGATAACATGTAGAATCTCACGGTGGGTCAATCCAGTGCCATGTACCCTTACATGCACCTATGTTTTGACTTTAGTATAACCATACCTATGACCAATGAGATTTGGTCATCAGTCAACAAAAATACTAGTCTCTATGTATTATTATTGTCCTTTAATAATAATACTCGACTAGGGACATTTGGGAATAAAGATACTACTCATACAATCTCATTTTCAAGTCACATTCTTAAAGATATATAGTGCGTATCATAATTCCAAGGACTTTTATTATGCTAACATTTATAACACAATAAATAAAGACATAATAAATAAATTAATAATAATCAACAAAACATAATTCCTATTAATAAATGTTTTTCCCTAAAACATAAAAGTATTGTCTCTGGGGCACAAATACTAACAATCTCCCACTTGCATTAGAGCCAATATCCCATGTATCCAATACGGAACTAGTGTGACTTTCGTGCTTCTGCTGCGACAAAGCCTTAGTCAGTGGGTCTGCAATATTATTATTATGCACTTTACATATATGTATATCTCCTTGATCATTAATCTTATTAATAAGGTGATATCACCTGGGTACATGCCCAAGTAGTCTCTTCGGCTGCTTCGCAAGCATCGATGTACTCAGGCTCCATTGTAGAATAATCTACTGTCCATGCTGTAAACTATTCCAGCTTACAGCACCTCTCTTTAGACAAAATAAAAACTAGACTAAGACATAGAACCGTCTTGTCTGTCTAGAAACCAGCATCAGTGTAACTGTTAGGTCCAATATGTTTGTAGAAGGGGGTTGAATACAAACGTACTGTTTAATCGAAATTTGTCCGGATAAATTTAATTTATATTTTGACAAATTTGAGCGGAATTAAATGAAACAAAATTCAAGTTGAATATAAAATTATATTAACTTGAGGGGTTTGTTACAAATATAGTACAGAAATTATATCTAGTTAATAAAAACAAATTAGAAAATTCGACATGAATTTTTCTAGATTTGTTAATAAAAATCAAGATATAGATTAGGAGTAAAAACTCGCTAATAGTACAAGAGTATCAAGTAATCAAGTTCTATCGGATCAGATATTAAAAATAAGATGAACTTGATTTTCTATGAATTTTTCTAGCTCCTGTTAATAGTATTTTTGTTGTTCGTTCGCAAGAAAGGACTAAATGTAATATCAAGTTCAAGTATCTTATCTCTCACAATTTAGAAGTGTAAAAGAATGTTTGGTTTGTTTATAAACTAAATTAAACTAATTATCAATCGAGAGTAAAATATATGAGGAAAACAATCCAAGAACTGGGGTTCTTCACTTGGTTTCAATGCACATTCAATATCTATGTGACATCTACGTTCTTACTTTGCTGAAAACAATTCTTCTAAGGTTATAATGTTCTCTTCCAAGATACAATATAGTGTCTACAACTACGCCTTTATTGTCACTTCCGTGATACAATCAAAGTACAATCATAAACTATTATGCACCAAGAATTATAAGTCTCACAACTCTCCTATTAATCTTCCAATCAAATATTCGAGTTATGTCTGTTAAATCCTGTACTAAAATTGCAACTCCTCTTCCAAGTTATTACAATCCCTAAAATCCAATCAAAGGTTCATGACTCCCCTAATTGTGTTAAGCCCTCAATAACAGATCAGCAAAGCAAGAAAATCACAGATAATTAAACAGGCATGAATACCAAGGAATACTACCCAATTCTCAGATTAGAGAATTAGTTACACATGATTAAATTAACAAAACAAGAATTAATAAAAGAAATCATAATTAGAAGAATATAGAAAAGAAACCTTTTAACTTCAATCTTCAAATAAAATAATGGTTCTCCAGAAAAAATCCTAAAAGCTGCGTACAAATTGTATCTCTCTAACAATGAACTCCCTTTTTTCCCATCCCTAAATGTGTTTATATAGATACTCCTAATCTTGCCCAACAAGCAATTACCTTCTATTACAATTAGAATTTAAAGAAGGTATCAAAACTGCCCAGAATACAATTAGAATTAGAAAAAGGGCAAAACAGTAAATTCATGGCCTTCTTTTATAAGAAAACGTGCGCGACTTTAATCATCACATTCCTTGCACGTGCTTTCTATCCCAGGTTGTAGAAAATCTCTCAAGCTTCGCGTGGGCAGTAAGATCGCTGAAAACGGACTTCTAGAACTCCAGATATGGCCAAAACAGTATAAGCTGCGCAACCTTCCCGGAAAATCCGAATTTTAATCAAATAAATCTCCAAAAACAATAGAAGCATCAACTTTAATCAACATTCTCGTAAATCTGCACAACTAAGTAAAACACATCAAAACTACAACCTCTTGAGTCCAAAACAATCAATTTAAGCTGAACTGAGGCATTCCAAATGGATATAAAATCCACTTATCAAACCCCCAAACTTAAACTGATGCTTGTCCTCAAGCATAAACAATTACAACTAACTAACTAGTACCACTTCCGTAGGTGATCACGGTTGCATTTGGCATATGCAACAAGCCCTTTAAACCCCTAGGCAGCCCCAGTGGACGAGTAAGGTCTCGTGAGGGCCTATAGCGAATGTACCCACAAAATCTATTTAACCTAATGCAATGCAATGCATGAATGCAACTAGAATGAAAATGCAACGATCCCCTTCAAACTAACCAAAACCAACTAACAAGCAAATATCTCAAAGAATGCAACTAAATCCAAATAGAGCTCGACCAAGTTCCCGTATACTAAGAATACATGAACGGAAACGTGCGTGTGTGCAATGCTCATCAGAAATACTTCCAAAACTAGGTCAAAAATCATACATGTTCTTCGTCAAGACAATCACAGGTTCATAAATAGAATAGACTGTAGACACTTCATAACCTAAGAACACCTCCATCCTTATCCAAGGTAGACAGAAATTCATGCTTTATTACTACTACTACTACGACACATATATACAATCATGCTTATTTAACCGTGCAATGGATGAGACCCCAAAAGGCTTATACAATAATACCAATGTAGCGAGTGTTAGGTTAGTGGATCCCAGACTATAAAAGCCTTAGGTCACTAGGACTAAGTCCCCTCAGACTTAATTACTCGAGTATTAAAGAGCTCACCCTGGTTAATTTTGCATATAACACTTGAAACTTTTTTTTTCTTTTCTTTTTTCTGTTTTTTTCTTCTTCTTTTTTTTTTTCTTTTCTATGCAATCTGGAATGAGAATTCTCAATTCCAACACTAGACTACTCATATAAATATGAGCCGGCTACTAGCCATTTGTTTCTAGCAATTATTGACAATTATTTACAATTTAGCATGAAATCCCTGTTTTCCCCCAAACTTAGACTTTAATGCTCCTACGCCATCAAGGGAATAACGAAAATTCTAAATATAATCAGGTGATTAAATCTCAAAGCATCCAAACAAGCATGACCTTAACCTAGCCCAAAAGCACCCAATGAGTTTGTGTAAAAATTTTGTTCCCGTAACATGCAAGTCAATTTCCTAGAAACTATAAATCAGCCCTCTACTCATCATCACCACACTCAATTAAACATCTACCTATCAATCAGAATCAGCTCGTCCTAAGGGATCATGAAAAATGCATGCCATGAAAATGCAACTAGAATGAACTCACATGGTATACAGAAATAAAAACAGAATGTCCTATATGAAACAAACGTAGATAACACGAACATATATGCATGAATTACTACTACTAATATGCAAAACATGAAATCCTACATGAACACATAATACAACAACAACTACTAATCCCTCAAACCACCCCCAAACTTAAAATATTCAATGTCCGCATTGAATGGAAGTAAATAGAAGGGATAGCAGAAACATACCTAATCAGCTGAGTCATAACCCTCCTAGGATGAATCTGGTGGAGGATAATGCGTACGAGCTCCATAGACTGGCCACTTCAAGAATACTACAAAACCCACAATTACAAGAACACAAATTCGTAATAAAAATAAGATTAGAGAAAAAGATAAACCAATTACGAATCAAAGAGGTGAACTTGCAATTAATTCCTCTTTAGAATTGAATTTAAATAAATAGAAGAGGAATTGGATTTGTATGTATGGGTGTGTATATATAATGGAGTGATAGGATGAATATAAAAATTTTAATGTGAAAAGGAAAAAATTTTGAGTGGGTATGAAATTTGATGTAAGATAGAAATAGGATTTGATGAATTAAAGAAAAAGAATTAGAATAGAAATAGGTTTAGAGATTTGAGGAGGAGATGGGGGATTATTATGAAATTAGGAATAGGTTAGGTATGAAAGAATAGGAGTAGAAAAGAATTGAGGTTGAAAGAAAGAAGAAAGAAAAAGTTTTTTTTTTTTTTTTTATAAACACAACAGCAAACTGCGCTCAGGAAAGCAAACTGCGCCCATTCCAGTAACGCAGGCGCAGCCTGCGTCACATACAGAAACGCAGGCGCAGCCTGCGTTACGCAGGCGCAACCTGCGTGACCAGTATTTTTTTTGTTTTTTCACAGCAGTTTTTTTTTTTCACAGCAGTTTTTTTTTCTTTCGCACAACACTCATTTTTTTCACACTCTCTTTTTTTTCCAACACTCTTTTTTTTTCCTACACTAATGCGTGGGTTGCCTCCCACGAAGCGCATTTGTTTAATGTCGTTAGCCTGACTTATTCATACATAAAATCTTCAATGAGGAGAAAAAGCAAACAGATACACATATCTACGAATTCCTAATATAAGCATATTGTGCAAATAAACCTTAGCTTCATTGAAATGTACGAAAACTTTCAAGAACCTATCATGTTCAAAAGACTTGGAAACATCAAAATAGCTAGAAAAGTCGTCAGAATAATCATTATAAGTACGACTCATGTACTCCTCCCAAATCGGATCCTTATACTCTAAAGCAAGATTTTTAATTTCATCAATCTTAACTTCCTTCTCTTTCATAATTGGACACTCATCAATTTTAATCTCGTCTACCAATGTATTAAGCTCAAAATTTTCTAGATTTGGTAGAATTTCAATTGCATCCAAATTATCATTAATGCGCATGGGACAATTATCAACTACACAAGTAGACTCATCAGACACAACATTATCATCAATTGCTAAACAAGAATCATGGCATAGAGGAAAATTGACACAAGGGGGAGTTCGATAACAGCCGTCATGCCACACTTTACGAACTTCCAAAATAAAATTATTTTGTTTAGCATTCTCCTCGTACCAAGCTATTGAATCACATGGAATATCATTATCACTAGCAATTTCTAAAGGTGGGTCCTCAAAGTGATTAAAAACTCCCATCGAAAGTAAAGAAGGATCAGATTGAATTAAACTCGTATCAACATCATTGCACATATATGGATTAAGATCATCATGATATTGATTTTCTAAGGCAAATGAAAAGTCATTGCTAAGGGGATATGGAGCATAAAATGAGTTCTCAGAATAGAACGAATTCACCTGATATGCATTACAATCCTCATAAGCATTGAATTGTGGGTAAGGATTGAAGTCTTGATATCGTTCTTGACAGTTGTAGAAATTCTGGGCGTTGTTCCAACCAAAGTTGTACTCCATCTAGTTTCTCTCCTCAAAACCTGTTTAGGTTGTCTACCTAAAAGAACCTGTAGACACACCAAAGAAAGAAAAACAAAAAAAAAAAAGAAAAGAAAAATATATACAAAGATAAAATCCAAACTACAAGAAACAATTAACTCAAAATCAATATTGCTGCCTTCCCCGGCAGCGGCGCCAATTTGTTAATAGTATTTTTGTTGTTCGTTCGCAGGGAAGGACTGAATGTAATATCAAGTTCAAGTATCTTATCTCTCACAATTTAGAAGTGTAAAAGAATGTTTGGTTTGTTTATAAACTAAATTAAACTAATTATCAATCGAGAGTAAAATATATGAGGAAAATAATCCAAGAACTGGGGTTCTTCATTTGGTTTCAATGCACATTCAATATCTATGTGACATCTACGTTCTTACTCTGCTGAAAACAATTCTTCTAAGGTTATAATGTTCTCTTCCAAGATACAATATAGTGTCTACAACTACACCTTTATTGTCACTTCCGTGATACAATCAAAGTACAATCATAAACTATTATGCACCAAGAATTATAAGTCTCACAACTCTCCTATTAATCTTCCAATCAAATATTCGAGTTATGTCTGTTAAATCCTGTACTAAAATTGCAACTCCTCTTCCAAGTTATTACAATCCCTAAAATCCAACCAAAGGTTCATGACTCCCCTAATTGTGTTAAGCCCTCAATAACAGATCAGCAAAGCAAGAAAATCACAGATAATTAAACAGGCATGAATACCAAGGAATACTACCCAATTCTCAGATTAGAGAATTAGTTACACATGATTAAATTAACAAAACAAGAATTAATAAAAGAAATCATAATTAGAAGAATATAGAAAAGAAACCTTTTAACTTCAATCTTCAAAGAAAATAATGGTTCTCCAGAAAAAATCCTAAAAGCTGCGTACAAATTGTATCTCTCTAACAATGAACTCCCTTTTTTCCCATCCCTAGATGTGTTTATATAGATACTCATAATCTTGCCCAACAAGCAATTACCTTCTATTACAATTACAATTTAAAGAAGGTATCAAAACTGCCCAGAATACAATTAGAATTAGAAAAAGGGCAAAACAGTAAATTCATGGCCTTCTTTTATAAAAAAACGTGCGCGACTTTAATCATCACATTCCTTGCACGTGCTTTCTATCCCAGGTTGTAGAAAATCTCTCAAGCTTCGCGTGGGCAGTAAGATCGCTGAAAACGGACTTCTAGAACTCCAGATATGGCCAAAACAGTATAAGCTGCGCAGCCTTCCCGAAAAATCCGAATTTTAATCAAATAAATCTCCAAAAACAATAGAAGCATCAACTTTAATCAACATTCTCGTAAATTTGCACAACTAAGTAAAACACATCAAAACTACAACCTCTTGAGTCCAAAACAATCAATTTAAGCTGAACTGAGGCATTCCAAGTGGATATAAAATCCACTTATCAACTCCTGCAGGTTGTGTTCTTGATGAGAGAGAAGAGAGAAAATTGCCTTTGTTTGAATGTAATATTCTTGTCTGTGTTGATATGTGTCGCCTGTGTCTTCATATATTGTTTACTGCCTCTTTTTCTTTAATTAGAACTGTCAATACAATCGGCAAGACAAACTGTTCTTCCAAGACAATCAATTTTGTACCGCCAAGACAATAGGCAATACAATCGGCAAGACAATCAGGTTCTTCCAAGACAATCGGTAAGACAATCAATTTCTGAGATATTTGTCTTGCTTTATCAATAATTATCAATCTATCGGAAGCTTTTTCTTTTTGATCATTATCAAGACAATCTGATTTGAACTGTCAAGACAATCATCAAGACAATCAAATCAGATTTTTATTCTCCTTTTTTAAAGCTATCGAGTATAATCATTACCAAGACAATCGGCAAGACAATCAGGGATTGTCTTGCTTTACTGATTTCCTTCTTCAAGACAATTAGTGATTGTCTTGTTTTTCAGAACTCCTTCTTCAAGACAATCGGCAAGACAATCACAGATTGTCTTGCTAGTTCATTTTTTCAGTTTTAAATTAAACTGATTAATAAATAATCATTTCAATTTAAACTTAATTAAATAATTATTCAGATTTAATTAATTTAATAATTAATTTAATTAATGAATTAATTCTTGATGAATTAATTTATTAATTAAATTGACTACTTGATTTAAATTAATTAAAGAATAATTATATATCCTTGGATTGTCTTAATTCTTTTCTGAATCACTAAAAGTAATAAAGGAATACCACTGAATATTCTGTTGACGTTCCATGCACGGTCTGGTTCATGAACGACTAACTTCAATGACTGTCCTTTAATTTTCACATTAAAATGTGATTCATTTTTCTTCTCATCTCTTTCTCCTTCTTGTACTCCACTGTATTCTGTCTGAACCTGTCACTCTAGAAATCTCTGTCTAAGAAATAAATCCACTTCTTTGATGCTATACTGAGGCTTGATCAGCAAGCTGAACTTCTTCCAGTGTAAAACATCAAAACTATAGATTGACTTTACGGTTTTTCTTCTGACAGATAGTATCTTCTGAGATTCCTGTGACAGTTAAAGTTATTTACTTATTACAATCTAAGCTTAAGTTGAGTTGAGTCCTCGAACTACAAATAGGCTGTGTCATATGCCTTTCAGTAACCTCTTACATCCAGCTTCCCATCGCCTCCATATACCAAGAATGAGTCTTTAGTCCTCCTCAGGTACTTAAGAATATTCTTGACAGCTCCAATGACCCTCACTTGGATTAGACTGGTATCTACTTGTCATGCTTAAAGCATACGAGACATCAGGACGAGTACATATCATTACATACATTATTGAACCAATTGCCGAATCATATGGTACTTTACTCATACGGTCCTTATCATCTGATGATTTAGGACAGTTTTCCTTTGAGATCGCTATCCCATGAGACATTGGGACATAGCCCCTCTTTGCCTCTTGCATCCCAAAATGATGCAATACTTTGTCAATGTATGTACTCTGACTTAAGCCGATTAACCTTTTAGATCTATCTCTATAGATCCTGATCCCTAAGATATAGGTAGCATCGCCTAAGTCTTTCATCGAGAAACTTTTTCCCAACCAAGTCTTCACAGCCCATAGAGAAGGAATGTCATTCCCTATTAGTAATATGTCATCTACATATAATACTAGGAATGCCACATGGCTCCCACTAACCTTCTTGTAAACACACAACTCATCTTCATTTTGTATGAAGTCAAACTCCTTGACTATTTCATCAAAACGAATGTTCCATCTCCTCGAGGCTTGCTTCAGTCCATAAATGGATCGTCCCAACTTATAGACCATTCTGGAAAATTTAGATCGACAAAACCCTCAGGTTGTGTCATGTACACATCCTCTTCTAAGCTCCCATTTAAGAAAGCGATCTTGACATCCATTTGCCAGATTTCATACATAATAAGCTGCTATCGCAAGTAAAATCCTGATGGATTTGACCATAGCCACTGGTGAGAAAGTTTCATCATAGTCAATACCATGAATCTGTTTGAAACCTTTCGCCGCTAGTCTTGCTTTGTAGGTCTATAAATTACCATCCATGTCAATTTTCTTCTTGAAAACCCACTTGCACTCTATGGGTCAGGTGGTTCAACCAAAGTCCATACTTGGTTTTCATACATGGAATCCATCTCAGATTTCATGGCCTCCAGCCATCTCTTAGAATCTGGAATGTTCATAGCATCTTGGTAGGTGAGAGGATCATCATCATTCATAAGCATCACATCACCATCTTGAGTTAAGAAAAATCCTCAATATATCTCAATCTCATGGTGAATCCTACTAGACCTACGAATAACCTGTGTTTCTCGAGCAGTGTCAGTATAAGCATTTTCTTGTACATTCTGCTCATGTTCCAACTCTGGCTCAATGTTATCTTGTGGTTCTCGAAATTTATCAAGATATACCTTCCTCCCACTGTTTTTCTTAGAAATAAGATTTCTCTCAAGAAACACATCAGTCCTAGCAACAAACACTTTGTTCTTGGAAGGATTATAGAATCAATACCCTTTTGCTTCATTTAGGTATCCCACAAAATCTGATTTTGGTCTTAGCTATCAAAGATCAAACATTTCACAATAGCTTCACATCCTCAAACATTTCATATATGACATGCTATGACTATCTCAGATTGCTCATCTCTTATGGGGTCTTATGAACCATCTAGTAAGAACATCGATTAAGTGTATATGCAGCCGTCTCTAGAGCGTAACCCTAGAAATAAATCGGAAGATCCATTTGACTCATCATCGATAGTACCATGTCCAACAAGGTGCGATTTCTCCTATCAGAAATGCCATTTCACTATGGTATTCTAGGAGTAGTGAGTTATGATACAATACCACACTCCTTTTAGTAATTCAGGGCTTAGGTATTCATCTCGACGATCAGATCGTAAAGCTTTAATACCTTCACCAATTTGCTTATCTACTTCAGCCTAGTATTCTTTGAACTTTTAAAAAAAAAATCGAATATGCTCTTCAAAAGATACATATATATGTATCTACTGAAATCATCAATAACCATCATGAAGTAGCAAAAACCACCTTTTTCCATCAAATGCATAGGACCATATACATCACTATGTATTAGTTCTATCGTTTGGTGGCCCTTTCTCCATATCCGATAAAAGGGGCTTTTATCATTTTCCCAGATAAACCGAGATTCGTATTCTTTGTATGATTCATAATCAAACTTATCCAACAATCCATCCTTGTGAAACTTGGAAATACGTCTCTCATTAATATGGCCTAAACGATAATGCCAAAAGTAATGTTTGATTTTAGTTATTTTAGAACATATAAATTGTTAACCAATAGTGCAACATTATTAACCTTATCATTAAAATGGAATAAACAACAATTGTTATTCAATTAAAATGAAAAACCTTTCTTGCCCATACAAGAAAGCAATATAATGTCTCTGTACTTACAGGCACGTAGTTACAATTATCAAGTTCTAAACTTAGCCTTGTAGGCAAAATTAAGTAATGAGTTCCATCAACTAGAGCAACAACTTTTGCTCCAATTCTAACTCGATACCTGAAGCTTGACCCTTACCTGTCTTCTTCTTCAGATCTTCCAAATAAGCATGACAGTTTAACTTCCAATCATCCGATTTTCCACAAAAGCGACAATAATCTTTTTTAGCAACACTTCATTTAGGCCTCAAAGCCTGTTCGGGATTGGACTTTAATTTGGCCATAGAATTAGATCCAAATCTTCTTCTTCCTTTCCAATTTCCTTTCCCTTTTCGCATTCCTACATTCACCATCATTATGGGAGTAGTCCATGAATTTATTATGTTGCTTACAGCAGTTCTCAACGTGCTCCACAACTCAGTGGGTGTTATGTCTATCTCATTTATTTCATTGTTCATAACAAATTGAGAATAGTTATTGTTCAAAGATTGCATGATCAAATCAATCTGAGTCTCTAGACCAATCTTGAAACACAAAATGCCAAGGTACTCTATATATCCTATCATCTTTAGAACGTGTGGTCCAATCGGATCTCACTCTCCCTACTTGTAACTTTATAATGCCATGTTATTTTGAATCTAACTTGATGAGCCTCTCCTTCAAACATCCTTTGAAAGTGCTCAAATCATTTCATAAGCATCCAAATGCTCATGTTGCTTCTTAAGCTCGGTACTCATAGTTAAAAGAAAAAGATATGAAACATCTAGTGCTCAATTAATTTTCTTCCGATAAGCATTTTGTTTAGCACATGTTACATTCTTAGCTAAAAGAGCAAGGGAAGAGTTTTGAATGACATATTTGTTCCTGAGGACGATCCTCAAGCTTCTATATCAGTCTAGGAAATTATTTCATGTCAGTTTGTCCTTCTCAAGGACTATAGCATGGAGAAGTTGTTTATGTTATTTGTCATTTGATATCTACAATATTTCAAAATGCATAAATTAATCTAGATGCAGATTTATTAATCATTATGTTTAAGTGATTATGGTATATCATAATATACCTCCCACTATTTTTATCAAACTAATAGCCCTACCTATCAATTCGGAAGAGTTTCCCTAAACCTTTCTAGTGAGCCAACATCCATATTTCATCACTTTTAAGGTCAGCTTTGGCTTTTCTCTTTAAAAAGATTATTTAGGTAGACAACATTTGTCAATTATATCACATATAACTCTTGGATGGTTTGGTAGAACAATATTTGCTCCCATTTATCCAATAAATCTTACAAAACTCTATGCCTCTAAGTTCACAATCCTATTGTGGTCACTTAGTTAAGTCGAATTCAATGGTCTAACAGTTAAGTATCACTACTTTACTCCATCGCGCCTTACCATGATAAACGAGGGTACTTCACTTTGGCGAACTCACCCTTTATCGATCTAGGTCTTGACGAGTGTTTCCCATTTGGAAGGCATCTTAAACTTAATCCTTTTTCTTTAGGGGTTTTTAATTAAAATGACCATGATCCCATCATAAAGTGATTCCCATTTTTTTCCTTGAATTAAATACTTCAAATAAATATTCATCAATGGTTTGATTTCCAGGTAGTTGGAGGAGACACAAGTGGTCTCTCTTAATAACCAACTTCCTTACAGGTACATCCCGTTTTTGAAAAAATCTCCCCATATCGAAATAATTGAAAATTTGTATTTAATTATGTGTTTCACAAACACAGAAATCTCATGATCGTTTTGTTTAATTATAAAATCTCAAGTCGTTACAGATTTTATCTTTCTTAAGCAAGCATGTCATGGGTGTCGTATCTAATACATACATGATTAATCTAATTAAACATGCATCTTTATCTCTATACATACATATCATCACATGCAATCGTAATATATATGTAAAGTGCGTAAAGTAAACATGTTTGGTTATGGCCCATCCTACTGATCTTTCCCAGCTAATGAAAAGACCAAGGTCAATCTATGGTGGTAAAATAAAATACAATACTTATACATGTCTTTTTCCTTGAAACGCCACCTTGGATTGCATCCATGGATTGCCTGATCAGATTGCTTCATTGCTTGTCTTCTTTTACATTACATTTAATAATTGAAAACAAGGCTATTCTAATGAACTTACAAAAATAACTCGATTTACATTCGAGATTTTACTTTACAAGAAATAAACGACATGCAAGTCGTATTTAGAAACCAAACCATAAACAAAAACCTCTATCTTATAGGTCTCAAGGCCATAACCATCCACCATGCTCAAGTAAAAGTTAAAGAACATGTCATATTATCTAATCATATTAAACCATATAATATTTCAAATGTTCAATCAAAGAAATCATACAACGCAAAAATTAGAAAATCAGAATCAAATTCTGAAAAGAATAAATCACCATTTTCGGGCACTAAACGGCGTCAAACGCCTTACAGATGAGTCAGAAAACACACATCGTTTACGAAAATCGGACTTTGGACACATATTTCACCAAATCTGCGCAGCGTATACAGCAATCGTATCGTATACAATCCAAATATCAAGAACAAACATAAATCATATATATATATATATATATATATATATATATATATATATATATATATCAGTATATATACAGATTATATAATCATCACATGATCATCTCAATCATCATTAACATACAGTTTATACATATATATCAAAATCAACGCATCATACATGATAATCATCAAACATGCTCATATATATATATCAAAACTGTAGCATATAATCGAATTAAAACATTTTTGCAAGTAGCTCTGATGCCATTGAAGGGTTTTAAGCACATAAACGCAACGGAATTAAATGCAAAAAGAATAAAAATCGAAACCCTACTGCAGGATCCATGCAAAAACAAAAGATTTAATTCGGAGTTAGATGATTACCTTAAAGAAGCTTTATGAACTTATAACAATTAGAAATCCTAGCTACTTGAATCACCACGCATCCCGTTCTCGCGATCTACGCTCTACCGGTATCCACAAGAACGCTTTTCTCGAAGGATTGATGTGTACTAGCACCCAAAAACTGCTTCTCTCTCTATCCTCTTTCTTTCTCTCAAGAACAGCTAGGGTTTTATAAAACTTGTATCAACTTATAAAATCAGCCATAAAGAGATATATATATATATATATATATATATATATATAGAGAAGAGAAATAGTTTTCTAATTATAATCCAATTCTAATTAATTCTAATATGAAATTCCAATTTATTATTTAATTAAATTGCACTTAATTAATTAATAACTAATTTCAAAATTAGTTTAAGTAATTCCATTTTTCCATTTATTTAATTAATTAAGTCAAACTTAATTAATATTATAAATAGAATAAATTACTTAATTTATAACGCCCTAGAAAAATATCGTACTTATTATTATTATTATTATTTAATATTAATGTGGATTATATGAGGTGAATTTTTTTGGGATTGAATATATGTGACATCATGTTTACATGTTTATATGATGATTTATCTGTGAAATGTGAGTCTGTGTATTTTTTTTTGAATTGTTATGATTAAAATCTATTTAAATTATGCATTATTTATCTTCTGAAATTTTTATAAAATTTTTGGAGTCATTAAAAACCATGAAATATTTTTTGTTATTACCTTTGTGATATTATATAGTTTTTAAAATTATTAGGAGAACTATTATGGTTGTTTAAGTATTTTAAAATGATTTTAAGAGTTATGTTGTATATAAAAGGTCAAAACTTGTAAAATTCGTATTTAACCTAAAAATATTATAAAAATATCTGTGTGTTTGTAATTTCATACTCTTCATTTTTAAAAATTTTAATTTTAATTTTTCGCCAATTTGCTATTTAATTTCGATTTTAAAAGCTATTTATCAGATTTTTTTTTTCAGCAGAGTGAAAGGACAATTTTGCCCTCTTTTTTTTTTTATCACAAAACCCAGCCCGTTTACATCTCTTCTTCAGTACGCTATTTGCTCTGGTTTTCTCTAGAAAGATCTCTCTCAGTTCTTCTAAATCTCTCTCCCTCACAACTCTCTTTTTCAATCTCTCTGGCTAACCTCATCTCTCTCACTCGATCCCTGCTGCTGCCCCCTTGCTGTGCGGGTGTATCCAGTTGGGTATGTGTGTATAGGCGACGTGTATGTGTGTGTTCAACTGCCGCTGTATGTGTGTGTGGTTTCCTCCCAGATTCTTTTGAATCGAAATCACGAGTTCCCTGTTTTTTTTCCTTCCTCGCTTATGTTCGAAATTGAATTCAGTAGTGTTGCTCGGTTCGTTTGGGTCGATATATGTACTGCCATATGAATGATATTCGGTTGTTTTTGATTTTAACATGCCTTGTACTGTTTTCATGATGATGGTGTTGGGTTAAGAAGTGGTATTGATGTTATGAATATTTTAATTATTAATCGGTAGAAATTCGCGGTTGGAGGCCCAAAATGGGAACCCCCAAATTTTTGCCACCACCGGTGATGAACTCCGGTGAGCCGGTGGTGGGACCAATGATGAAATTAAGGTCCCTAATTTACAAATTAAATTTTTAGTTCGATTAATCGATTGTATGTAGAGTTTTATTATTATTCGAATTTATGATTATATTCGAATAATAGGATGGATTTTTGTAAATTTTATGTCGTTAATTATGGATTGAAAGTTGGAATTCGAGTGTTATGTTGGGTATTAGTAAGTTGATTGTTGTTGATTTGTGTCGGCTGTGTCCGACTGGTATTGTACCCGTACAAAGGGGATGCTGCCCAAATTTTCTAAAAAGTATAAATTTTCTAAAAAAAATTATTATTATGAACTTTCTAAAAATATTATTTACACATTTTTTCGGGTATAATATATATACTACTAGTTGCAATAGTATTCGAGTTATATAAATTGTTGAATGTTGATTATCATGTTTTGATGAGTATTCGTTAGTAATTATTAAAGTAATGACCTGCTTATGTGCTATTATAATGTTAATTGATTAGCGAATTATTAAGTAGAAAATAAATATTTATCAATTATGAGGCAATTTAAATTCAAGTTTTTAATTTCAGAATTTTATTCGGATTTGTATAATTGGATTAGTATGAATAATTGTTCGATGTGTATAGTTAAATTAGTGTAAAGAATGATTTGAATTAGAAGCTAATGATGTATTGTGGGATTTATTTGGTAGATTAAATAAGTACAAGTATATATGCTATGTGTAGAGATTAAATACGAGATTTTTCTGGTAACCAGTAACATGTTTGAGTTGTATTTGAGTAGTGCAGTGGATGTAAATATTAAGTGGTATGATATATTGGTTATCATTATGATTAGCCAGAATATGTGTAGTAAAAATTGTATGTGGAGTACTCGGATAACTAGAGTTATATTATTAACTTGTATCCGAAAAGTGATTGAAAATTTATGAGTTTGATTTGCACTGGCAGTGGATAAGAGAATTAATGGTCTGAGTCGATTGTATTATAACATGTTAGACGATATTTTAAAGGAGGTGTTGTTCAATTTTTATTAGAATTATTTTATTATTTCAATAGTATTTTGATAAAGATTTCTGATGTGTAAAGAATATAGGTGGGATATGATATATAAGTGTAAGATAATAATGATAGTGTTAGTGCCCTACAGACAATGTAATTGTGTTTCTAGCAAAAACTATTTTGTTACTTAATAATTATGTTCCATCGATTATTCAATGATGATTTATTATGTCTTTATTTACTGCGAAATAAATATTAGAATAATAAATGTCCTTGGAATATGTAACACGTATTCTATATCTTTAAATATGTGACTTAAAAATGAGATTATATGAACAATGTTAATATTCCTAAATATCCCTAATCGAGCATTAACAATATGGGACAATTATAATGCATAAAGATTAGTATGTTTGTTGACTGATGATCACATCTCATTGGTCATAGGTATAATGATACTAAAGTCAAGAACATAGGTGCATGTAATATTCTACATGGCACTGGATAGACCCATAGTGAGATTCTACATGTTAATAATGTCATTAGATAGACTCACAATGATAATGGTGTATTGATCCTTAGACTTGAGATCATTATATCTCTATACGAGGATTAATATACTTTGATTACATTAAAAGTTACCTTTAACTGGGTGATGATAAAAGTGGACATCGGGTATATTATGAGTCGTATGAGAAATATGAATGATAGATAAAGAATTTAACCCTTCTAAAATTAGTAGCGATATTATTGGCCTTTTGATTGAGTGAGACTATGAAATACATGGCCATGCTCAAATGATGATTTGATTTAATAGTCTACTCATTGATCAAGGAAATCTGGATTAAATGTTGAAGAGGATGGCAATAGACATGCCTCGAGTTTAATCTATAATATTTGGTTAAAGGGATTATATTACACGAAAACATTAATCACGAAAGGTTTAATATGGATCACCATTTAAATTATTATTACTTGGGTAGCAATGATGTATTACTAGATGCCGCTCTTTGTTTACGATTTTAATTGAGATTTTAAAATTGTTGCCAACGTAATAATAACATATCGGGTCACACACAAAGAATGCTCGGAGGATTATTTAATTTGAATTCGGATTTAAATTAAATAAAAAGGTTCAAATTATTTATTATTAATTTAAGTTTGACTTAATTAATTTAATAAATAGAATTTTGAATTTAAAATTATTAATTCAAAAATACAGTTGTTATTTAATTAAGAAAGTCTTAGTTAGATAATGATTAGAAAAACTGAAATAGTATGGACTCTAATAAGGATTAGGGCTGATTTTTGTTTTTGTCTCTCCTATATAATATCTCTTTGTGGCTTAGAGAGGTACACACGTTTTTATTAAAAAACCCTAGCTGCTAGAGAGATAGAGAAAAAGAGAGAAAGGAAAAACGAATTATTGTGCTAGTACATAACTTCCTCCGTTCGAGCTTCTGCGTGGATATTGATAGAGCGTAGATCGTTGCATACGGGATACGTGGTGTTCATTCAAACTAGGACCTCCATCTATCAGCCGAATCGTAAAGCTCTTTAATAGGTATGATTTCGTTTCTCCATAATCAATCATGTCTTATACACAGATCCTAGGGTTAGGTTTCGGAATTTTTATTGTTTTATCGTTTTTTTCCATTGCGTTTGCTGCCCCGAAACCTATCAAATAATACGTGCTAATTGCTTATATGATTTTGTAGTTATGCATTTATATTTTGAGAACATGATAAGTAGGGGCTATATGTGTTAAGTGTAAAGTGTAATAGGACGCGTTTGGGTAGAACAGAGTTAGACGATTACGGTTATTAGCGTACTAAAATAGTACTTTACCTGTATATAGGTACGAATATGAGGCCGGCTAAGAGCCAGTGCACGCGTAGATGGAATATAGTGGAAGGAGATAATTATCGGGATTGATGGAGATTGACAAATGATAAAGGAAAGAAAGATGTATGATCGACGAAAGGTCAAGGTATAAAGAAGGAGAGACTAACGTAAAGTGGGTAAAGGATTGGGATGTTGGAATTGGAAACTGCGTGTATTGAGGCAAGTATATTATCCCTCACTTATCGTTCAAGTGATGTGAAACTATTTCTATTATTTATACGATGTTCTTTCGAATCATTTCTTGCAAGCATTTATTCCCTTCATACTTATCTTGAATGATGTGAACCTGCTTTTATAAATTTAAAGTTGTTCTTCCAAGTCATGTTGTTAGGGTCTGCACCCCTTTCTTTTGTTTCAAGTGACTCGAACCCCGTATTGAAATTCAGATTTCTTGAACTGCTTATGAATTGTTGTCTAAATTATTATACCTTACTGTCATTCCTTTTTAATTATCGTTGAACCCTTTATACCTTATTGTTTAGTTCTTATAAATTATTATTGAAACACATTTGCCTTACTTATCCTTATGAATCATTATTTAACTTATGTACCCTATTAATTACCCTGTTTCATGTTGAACCATAATTCCTGACTTATAATTTATGCCTTGTTTTAACTTAGCCTTTTCCTTATGTTTATTCTTTTAAACCATACCGGCGAAACCAGATTTCATAACCCTTGAATTAAATTCCAGAACCCTAACACTTATTTTGTTCTTTATTGAATAATGACTCTTCCTTGATTTATGACCAGTGCAGTAACCCAATTTCTCAATTGAATTTCAGATTCCTGTATTCCTTGATTTTCTTATAAATTGTTGTTAAATTCTAGAATCTTAACGGTTGCTAGTTTCTTAATTGATTGATGTTTCCTTGTTGACATATGATTCAATTTTTGCTGAATCATGCCATGTTAGTTCAATCTTATTGTTTTGCTATTTATGATTCGTTATATCAATTGCTTTCCTGACCCTCAGTCTTTTATAATTGAAAATGAAAATGGTTTAATTAATTAATTAATTATGTTTTTTTTTAAAATTCTTTATACTAGGCTGATATGTTATCAATGAGTTTAAGGACTGAAAAGTGAAATGTTTTAAAGTTTGTAAAGATTTTATAGATTGGAGAAGCGTAAGAGGCTAGGGGTGGTTCTTCTAGTCCAGTACTTTTTATTTAGCGTAAGAGGCTAGGGGTGGTTCCCCAAGTCCAGCATTAGAGGCCAATGTGTTGCCTAATTGGGAACCCAATTTTATGTCCAGAGGGACTTCGGTCTGGTATGGGGACTTTACGTGGCTGATCACCCGCATTGTCCATAGTCGTGGAAAAACTCCAATCAACATAAATGATTTTAAAAAGGTTATATGGAAAGTATGTTTTAAATGATGGAATGGTTTTAAGAAAAGAAATCTTTTCATGAAAGTCATGGTTTGAAGAAAATGGAAAATATAATCATTTGATGGAAATTAAATTGTTCCCCTGAGATAAATCAATCATTAATATTGTTCATCAATGAAATGTTGAGTTATTGTTGTTTCACTATATTATTACTTGCTGAGCATTGTTGGCTCATTCTTGCTTTGTTTTACCTTTCCCTTTCAGTTAGGGTTAAGGATTTGGATACCTACATATTACAATTCGAATGAGAGCAATGAGGCACTCTATAAAGAATAGATTTCAAAGTCAGTATGGACTTACGGTAATGGACTGCGCTACAGATAAGAAGGTATAGTGATTGTGATAATTGTTGTAATTTAGATTCTTGTTTCATACCATAAACTGAGATCGATCCTCGGGGAGGGGTCAATTGTACAATTAAGTCATACTTAATTGTATTGGTTTGTGGCACCAAATCCTGACCCCGGATTTGGGGGCGTCACATAATTAATTTAAATTCATAATTTAAATTATTTCCCCTGCAAGCGTTCTTTGTGTGTGACCCTATAGGTTATTATTACGTTGGCAACAATTTTAATATCTAATTAAAATTGTAAACAACGAGCGGTATCTAATAATACATCATTGCTGCCCAAGTAATAATAATTAAATCGGTGATTCGATTATGCCTTTCATGAATAACGTTCCATGTAATATAATCCCTTTAACCAAGATATTATAGATTAAACTCGAGGCATGTAATTTGTCATCCTCTTCATAATTTAATTTTAATTTTCTTGATGGATGAGTAGACTATTAAATCAAATCAATATTTAAGCACGACCGTGCATTTCATAGTCTCACTCAAGCAAGAGGCCAATAATATCACTCCTATAACTAGGAGGGTTAAATCCCATCTAGATCATTCATATTTCTCATACGATTCATAATATACCCAATGTCCACTTTTATCATCACCCGGTCAAAGGAAACTTTTAATGTAATCAAAGTATATTAATTATCGTATAGAAATATAATGATTTCAGGTCTAAGGATCATTACACCATTATCACTGTGAGAATTATTTATGACACTGATAACATGTAGAATCTCACAGTGGGTCAATCCAGTGCCATGTACCCTTACATGCACCTATGTTTTGACTTTAGTATCACCATACCTATGACCAATGAGATTTGGTCATCAGTCAACAAACATACTAGTCTTTATGTATTATTATTGTCCTTTAATAATAATACTCGACTAGGGATATTTAGGAATAAAGATACTATTCATACAATCTGATTTTCAAGTCACATACTTAGAAATATATAGTGCGTATCATAATTCCAAGGACTTTTATTATGCTAACATTTATAACGCAGTAAATAAAGACATAATTAATAAATTAATAATAATCAACAAAACATAATTCCTATTAATAAATGTTTTTCCCTAAAACATAAAAGTATTGTCTCTAGGGCACAAATACTAACATCCAGTTGTACTTTTCCTATCAATTTTGCAACCTACATAATCTGCATCTGAATAGCCAATTAGATCAAAACTAGAATCTCTAGGGTACCAAATGCCAAGGTTTGGTGTTCCTTTAAGATATCTGAAAATCCTTTTAATAGCTACTAAATGAAAATTAATTATTGGCTTCTTTCCTTTGAACAGTTGATAAGGTGTCATGCACTTTTCTTGATTAACTAAAGAAATATTCTGAGTGTAGCATGTAGTATTAACGGTTTAGCCCAGAAATATGTTGGTAACTTTGATTCTTCAAGCATTGTCCTTGCAGCTTCAATTAGAGTTTTATTTTTCAATCTACTACACCATTTTGTTGAGGAGTCCTAGGTGCAGAGAATTCTTAAATAATTCCTTCTTCTTCACAAAACTCTTTCATCACAGAATTCTTGAACTCAGTTCCATTGTCACTTCTAAATCTCCTGACTTTAAGAATAGGATTATTGTTAACTATCTTTATGTGATTGATAATGATTTCACTTGCCTCATCTTTGGAGTGCAGAAAGTATGTCCAAGTGTATTTTGAGAAATCATCTACAATCACAAGACAATTTCTCTTCTAGAAATAGACAACACATTGGCTGGTCCAAATGGATCCATGTGCAGTAGTTGTAAGGGCTGATCAGTTGATGACACTTGCTTGGATTTGAAAGAGGCCTTCTTTTGCTTCCCTTTCTAGCATGCATCACATAATCCATCCTTGGAAAAATCCAACTTTGGAATACCTCTTAACCAAATCCCTCTTAACCAACTCATTCATTGTTTTAAAAGTTAAGTGTGACAGTTTCTTGTGCCAAAGCCAACATACGTCCTCACTTGCCTGTTAAACAGGCATATGGTTGAATCAACATTTGTTGAGTTGAAGTCAGCAATGTACACATTTCCTTTTCTGTTTCCTATCAACACCACCTTGTTGTCATTTTTCTTGAAAACATCACAAGCTTCAGATGTGAACCACACGTTTTGTCCTTTATCACACAGTTGGCTGATGATAAGAAGATTGTGCTTAAGACCATCAACTAGTACTACCTCCTCAATGACAACATTATCTTGTGAAATCAAGCTATATCCTCTTGTAAATCCTTTGTTGTTGTCTCCAAAGGTAATGCTAGGGCCAACTCTATCCTTAAACTTAGTGAGTAGGGTAGAATCACCAGTCATATGCATAGAACATCCACTATCCAGGTACCAAAGACTCTTTCTTCCCTGATTACTTGCTGAGCTAGCTTCCTCATAATTCTAATTATCCATGAGTGCTAGGTTGACATACTCACACTTCATCATCAATGTCACCTCCTGCAGACCAGTCATTGTCCCTTGACATGAATGCCCTTTCCTTTTGACTTAGGAGATCAACGTATTTCTTTTTGTAATCAACAGATTTAAACTGTTTCTTCTCCTTTTCTGCCTTGGATTTTCTGCACTCAATTGCAAAATGACCGATAATTCTACAGCTAAAGCATTTGATTTTTGATCTCTCAACCACATCCTTGTTTGGTTGATAGCTCTTCCTGAATTGTCTGACTGCTGTGGGGTTCTTCTTGAATCTGAGTTTGGAATATTTCTTGGATAAAAATGCTAAGTACTCATCCAAATCATCAGGCTCATCACCACTAGATGCTTCAAGTTCCTCAACCATCTTGCACTTTCCCTTGCTAGACTCAACTCCACCTTCACAAGTCTTTGGACTTGGTGTGGTTTTCACACTCTCTATCTTCTCACCATCTTGGTTACTTGGTATATTAGCTACCAAAGCCACAGTTCCACTCTACTTCTTAGTTTTCTCTATTTCCTCATCCTGTTGTAACTCTAACTCATATGTCTTTAAGATACCATACAGTCTCTCAAGGGTAAAATCTTTGTATTCTTGAGAGTTTCTTAATGAGACTATCATTGGTTTCCATTCTTTAGGAAGAGATCTCAGAATTTGATATTAGAGTCTTTTGTTTGATACAATATTTGATACAAATTTAACCCATTTAGTAGTTTTTGAAACCTACTGAAGATATCAGTGAGATTTTCACCTATATTGAAGTGAAAGTGTTCATATTGTTGTATGAGAAGCTGCATCTTAGTCTCTCTGACTTGCTCAGTTCCTTCACATAGGGTTTGAATAATGTCCCACACTTCTTTAGCAGTAGTGTAGTTAATGACATTAACAAACATGTCTTAGTCCAACCTATTGAACAGTATGTTCATGATTTTCTTATCTTTATGGATTTCTTCCAAGTCCTCGTATGTGAATTCATCTTGAGTTTTAAAGATTGGTCTTCCTATAGCTGTTGTGCCTGTTGCTGCTCCAACTCCAGAGTTAGCCTTCATGGGAACATGTGGGCCTTTCTCTATGCAATCGACATAGCCTTTATCATTGGCTAGAAGATGTAAGTGCATCTTTACTTTCCAATAAAAGTAGTTATCTTTGTCAAGCATTGGTATTTTCGCTCCTGCATCCTTCTTTCCCATGATGTTGATCTTTAAACTTCTTGTATATTAAAAACTTGCTCTAATACCAATTGATAAGTCCCAATAACACACCACAAGATTGTAGAATGGGGGTTGAATACTGTAACGCCCTAGAAAATTTTGTATTTTTAAATATTTATATAATGTTAATTGTGAATTCTATTGTGTGAATATATTTGGGAAGGTGGAATATATGTGATATCATGTTTACATGCTTATATGATGGTTTATGTGTGCCGTGTAAGTCTGTGTATTTTTATTTATATTTTTTATGATTTAAATCTATTTAAATCATGCATTATTGATCTTCAAAGAATTTTATAAAATCATCGGAGTTATTAAAAATTACGAAATCTTTTATGTTATCATCTTTACGAAATTACTTAGTTTTTAAAATTATTGAGAGAATTATTTTGGGTGTTTAAGTATTTTAAAATTATTTTAAGAGTTTTATTGCATTTAAAGGATCTTATCTTGTAAAATTCATATCTAATTCGTTTTTTATCCTAAAAATATGTGGGCGATCGTAATTTTATACTCTACTTTTTAAAATTTTAATTTCAATGTTTTACAAATTTCCATTTTATTACAATTTTTAGAAGCTTTTTAAATTGTTTTAACATAGTTTTCAACATCGTGAAAGGACATAAATGCCCTTGTCTTTCAATCCCTAATTGATGGATTTCTTCCCCAATTCAGTCGGGTTTTTATTTTTCTCCAGAGTTCTCTAGAACTCTCTCTCTCTCTCTCTCTCGAGGTTGTTCTCTCCCTCTCAATAATCTCTCTCTCGATCTCTCCACTAATCTCTCCCATCTACCTCTCTTTCTCCCCTCTCCTGTAGTCTGTACTACTGTGTATGCGTGTGTATATGTCAAGCAGTGCATGTATGTATGTATACAGAGTGCATGAGTAAGTCTCTGTATGTGCGTTGTGTGCTGCAGCTTTTGGGTAGTGTGCATATTGAGGCTGAGTCGTGTGTGTGTGTGTGTATGATGTTAGCGCAGTGTATGTGCGTGTGTATTTCGGCCAAGTTGTGGGTCGAAAATTTGGGGCTCGGTTAAGTACATATGCGATTATATCTGGTGGTCGAGTTATGTGCTAGTGTGGGGTTGTTTTGCTATGAAGACTCATTTGTGTAATTATCTATACTTGATGCTCTGAACTGTGTTGAAATTGAGATGGGTTCTGACTTTTTATGGGTCTCGATTATTCATTTCTTGATTTCAGTTTAATGATGAAATTCGATTATGAAATTATATGTTTTTAATTAGTAATCGGTGGAAATTCGCGGTTGGAGTCCCAAAATGGGAACCCCCGAATTTTTACCGCCACCGGTGAAGAACTCCGGTGAACCAGTGGTGGGACCGATGATGAAATTAAGGTCCCTAATTTATAAATTTAATTTTTAGTCAATGAATCAATTTTATATGTAGTTTTATTATTATTCGAATTTATGATTATATTCGAATAATAGGATGGAAATTTTTGTAAATTTTATGTCGAAAAGATTTAGTGCGAAATAGTGATGTTGATTTTAATTGTATTATCGATTCAAATTGTTAAGGTGTAATAAATAGTGGTATAATGAATAAGAAATTATAATTGTGATTGTTGTTTGTTTGTGTCGGTTGTATTCCGACTGGTAGTGTACCCGTACAAAGGGGATGCCGTCAAATTTTTTTAAAAATTATACACACTTTCTAAATATATTACTTACACATTTATTGGGTATAATAAATATACTATTGGAATAGTATTCGAATAATATAAATTGTTAGTAACCGACGGATGTGTTATATGATTACTAAATTGCATGTTGGAATTAGAGTGATAATTATAATTGTTATTAAGGGTATTAGATGGATTCTGAGTGCTAAAGTGGAATATACCTACTGTGTTTTGGATTGTGAATGGTACGAGTATGTATATTAAGTGTTAAGCGAGTGGATTGTCAGAAGTTTATAAGTAGTGTACAATAGTGTGGTTTGAGATTACTGTCAATTATATTGAAGCAAAGGATGTTTGATTGCTGTTTGGGTCGGTCATATTTTAAAGGAGGTGATGTCCAAATTTTTTTAGAATTATTTTGTAATTCTTATAGTAATTTGATATGAATTATTTGTAAACCGATATGATATACGTATTAGAAGGTATGAGTGTAAGTAGATGATACGTGTTAAGTGCTTATGTGATTTATATGGTTATACTATACTATTTTGATAATGTGGTCAATATGTGCTATGCGTGTTATGTTGTAAAGCATAATAGGACACGATTGGGTAGAATAGAGTTATACGATTAAGGTTATGAGTGTACTGAAGTAGTACCTTACCTGTATATAGGTACCAGTAGGAGGCAAGAGCCAGTACGTAAGGATGGAATTTTGAGAAGGAAGACATTTTATCGGAGTTGATGAGTGTACGCAATTAGAGATTGACGTATTATGGAGGAAAAGATGAATGTATAGTCGAGCAGAGGCCAACGTATAAAGAAGTAGAGACTGATGTAAAGTGAGTAAGAATTGAGATGTTGGAATTGGAACTTCGTATATTGAGGCAAGTTATACTATCCCTCACTTATTGTTCAAGTGATGTGAAATCTCCTGTGTTATTTATGTATGTTCTTTCAAATCTCTTCTTGCAAGCATCTGTACCTTTCATTTACATTTTGAATGATGTGAGTCTATTTCCATTAATTGTAAGTTTTCTTCCAAGTCGTGTTGCTAGGGTCTACACCTTGAAGTGAATTGAACCTTGTATTGGAATTCAGATTTCTTGAACTACTTATGGATTATTATTTAAATTCTTATACCTTACTTTCCTTTTTAATTATTGTTGAACCTTTTATACCTTATTGTTTATTCCTTATAAATTATTTTTGAAACACATGTACCTTGCTTATCCTTATGAATCATTATTTAAACTTATGTACCCTATTATTTATCCTCTTTCCTGTTGAACTACAATCATTGACTTATAATTTATGCCTTGTTTTATCTTAGTCTTTCCCTTAAGCTTATTCTTTTAAACCATACCAGCGAAACCAGAATTCATAACCCTTGAATTAAATTCTAGAACCCTAACACTTGTTTTGCTCTTTATTAACTAATGACTCTTCATTTGTTTATGACCAATGCAATAACTTGAATCCTCCTTGAACTTCAGTTTTCTCTATCCCATGCATATTCTATAAATGGTCGTTAAATTTCTAGAATTGTAACAATAGCTTCATTTCCTTAAATGATTAATGTTTCCTTGTTGATATATGATTCTATTTTGCTGAACCATTGCATGTTTAGATAAATGTTATTGCTTTGCTGTTTATGATTCCTCATATTAAATGTTTCCCTGGTCCTCAAACTTTTATAGTTACAAATGAAAATGAATTGATTATTTAAATATGTTTTTTTAAAATTCCTTATACTGGGCTGATCTGTTATCAGTGAGTTTAAGGATTGAAAAGTGAAATGTTTTAAATTATTAATAAACTTGTATATAGATTGGAGAAGCGTAAGAGGCTAGGGGTGGTTCCCCTAGTCCAGCACTTTTATTTAGCGTAAGAGGCTAGGGGTGGTTCCCATAGTCCAACATTAAAGGCCAATCTGTTGCCTAATTGGGAACCCAATTCAAAGTCCATAGGGACCTAGTGTCCGGTATGGGGACTTTACGTGGCTGATCACCTGTATTGTCCGATGTCAAGGAAAAACTCAAATTAACTTAAATGTTTTAAAAAGGTTTTATGAGAAGTATGTTTCAATGATAGAACTGTTTTAAAGAATGGAATGGTTTGATGAAAAGTTATGATTTGAAAAAAATGGAAAGTTTTATGCTATGATGGAAATTGAATTATTCCCTTGAGATAATTGATCATTGATATTGTTCATCAACGAATTATTAAGATATTGTTGTTTCATTGTACTTTACACTTGCTGAGCGTCCTTGGGCTCACTCTTGCTTTGTTTTACCTAACCTTTCAGTTAGGGTTAAGGATGGCTATATACGCTTTACAATTCGAATGAAAGCGATGAGGCATTCGATACAGGTTACATTTTGGAGACATCTTGGACATTCACTGTTTTGGACTGCACTACAGATTAGATGGTATAGTGGTTTGTATTTAGATCAGAATTTGAAGTTGTAATATTTTGGTATAATGTAGATTCTTGTTTCATACCATAACCTGAGATCGATCCTTGTAAGGGGCCGTTTGTGTAATTAAGTTTTGTTTAAAAGTATATTTCTTTGTAATGGTTGGGTGGCACCAAATCATGACCCCAGATTTGGGGGCGTCATAAATACAATCTTATCCTAAAATTCTTTTTCGAATTGATTGATGAGCACTCAATAATTGTGTTTGTAGAGCAAATAAAGTAAAGCTAAGACAGTAAAGCAAATGCAACACAATTTTAAAAATTTTAGGTGGGTTTTTCTGGTCCACCCGAGAATTGTATTGAAGAAATAATCTGTGTAGGAATACACAGCTGCTTATTAAAATGCCTTAGTGTTTACAAGAAAACCTAAGAATCTCTATGTGTATGCACAGTGTTTTCTCTTATTAAAGTAAAGCTACTACTTGGGTTATAAATATACCAAGTTTACAAACCCTACAAACAAAATTTCAAAGTCAAACTATTTGCACGTTTGTTGCCACTTCTTGTCTCCATGTGATGCATATTTGTCAGTTTGTCTTAGATAGATTTTCATTGATTTTATCACCCAATTTGCTTGTGAGAAATAGGAATGTTGCTTTTCTTTCTTCGTTTCCAATACTGGCTTCCATGCCATTTTGAAGTCCATCAACCCATGTGATCTGTCAGTCATGTCAAGTCACTATCAACTGCTAGCTCCAGAATATTATTGTAGATTATCTGTTGAAGCTGATATCCGTTGATAGGTTAAATGTTATCCGTTGAAGCTATTTTCTATTGGTGTGGAATCTTCATCCGTTAATGTATCACATCACTTAAACAGAATTACAAAGCACATCCTATATATAATTAGTTAACCTTTTCTGTTTATCCATTGATAGTCAACATGACTTAGAAAACTATCAACTGATAACTTATCCGTTGGAACTTCCTAGCATGATACAAACTTATCCGTTGATAAGCTATCTCATCAACGGATGCTGATAAGCATGTCATCCGTTGATGAGTTACAAAATGACTTATACAATTTATGTTCTTAGGTGTTTTGCATATATCATCAAGGACAACATAAATTCTAACAAATACAATTATCTTGTTAAATTTTTATATTTGATACTCAAAATAAATGAAATAAATTGATTAACAAAAATTATAAATAGTTTAAACAAAAGGATTATAACAAATACATACGATCTTATTGTTAAATGATTTTAAGAATTATAATGTTGTAATGATATTCTACTTTATACGATTTGTTTGATATAAAATTAGCCATAAAATATTTGATTATGTATTTTACATAATCATTTTTTAAGGAAATGATTATTAATAACTGGCTGCAATTTTACAGAAATTACTATTTAAGCAATGATTGAAATATTAATTGATTATAATTTACGAATTACAATGATCACATTTGGAATTCTATCTGCGCGACGCGCGCTCTAAAAGTTATAATTATTTTTTTAAATATGAAGTTAAAGATTAATGTTTATATATTTTTGTTATCCACAATATTGACCTAGTCCAATATACAGTTATATACTCATATTATCAATGATAACTTATGCTACACATGTGATTAAAAATTAGAAAAAATCGTTTAACAAAACATTTAATTTTTTTTTAAAAAAATATTTTAAATTATAATCATCTTTTTAATCAATGTCAAAATTATCAAATATAAATAATGACATTCTTTTCCTATTTGTCATAGTCGGTTTTTCAGAAAAGAGGTACATAACTCCAATTCTAATTATAAAAAGATACCATATTAGATATTTTAGTAATCGCATAAATGTATTCAAAAATTTATACAAGATTCATGAGTTCAAGATTTCTTGCCATCGCCTAACGGCGACTTCTCTCGCATTTTAAACATTGTAAAACCGAAAATTACAATTAAAAGATAAAATTCAATTATGAAAAAGTACTTTATGAGATATTTCATGACCGCATAAATGTATCGAATAAATTAATATAAAAATATGGCTCAAAGTTCTCGTTGTCACCTTAGTTATTGAAACTATAAAACTAAAATCGATTATGAAAGTGTATCATGTCTCATATTTCACTACCTGCATAGATGTCTATAATAAAAATTTAAAATTTTAGTTTTAGGTTTTGCGCCATCCCCTAACGGCGACGGCTCGTACTTTAGATATTGTAATATTAAAAATTTCAACTAAAAAATATAAATCAATTATCAAAATTTATTAAATCTTATATTTCACTAACTACAATAATGCATATAAAAATTATAACTTCATTTCAAGGTTTCTCCTTAAAATTGTATTTTCAAAATTTAGTTATTTCTGTTTATAAATTTCAAAATCCTAAAAAACCATTTAGAAAATAAAATATGTATAACTAATATAATTTAATTTTAGAAATTGATTCGATTATTATTTTTCATGAGAATTTAATTTATTATATATTTATTTTTAATTGAGGATCGTAAATCGTATGAACGTTGAAGCTAACTTATTGTTTATCGATCGCTATCAATTGTTCGAGATGACTCTTTTGTTTTGCTCAGTTATGAACTAATCTCATTGTTCGAGATAGTTTAAATTTATTCTTTTTTTGTAGAATTAATTGTACAAATTCGATAACCTTTATCAACCCTCTCATATTTGATTCATTGGCCGAATCAAAATTAATAGATAATGTAAATCTTAGGATTCCTGGATCACTCACTCTTTGGTCGAATAAATATCTTTTATTTTAACGTACATCGGTTATGTGTATTCGGTTGTAAACTTTCGAGTTGTACTCATTGTTCGTGACAACTCAAGATAGTTATTCGCTTCAACTATTCTCACTCCTTTGAGATAGTTACCTTCTTTGTATAATGTTGGCGCATTGTTCGTGTCAACAAAATAATAATTTTACTGAAACTCCTTATTGATCCATTGTTTGGATTGATAGCACATTTTCGGAGAATCTGGTGGTTAGCCAGGTCAAGCAAAAAAAATTCTAAAAAATAATTTCAAATATATCTGTTTCCTCAAATAAATCGGTATCCTTTACTCTTACGGGTCATGGGATAGCGGCCCATGGTAGAGAAAGAGACTTGTGTCCGTTAATTCGGGTACAAATATATTAAGGCACTACTGTTGCCAGGGTTGAAAATGATAACCCGTTATAATGCTAGCAAAGAGGAAATTTCGATGGTAACACATTTTGGTCATGATTGGGCTGTGTGGGGTATCATAGGAGGACAGTATCTGCAGCATGGTAATTGATCGCACCAGTGGAGTACCAAGCGGATGGAAGACCAATGTTTCCACATCTCACAAGTCATAAGATATATCAAAATGATCTTTAAGTCTTATCTAGCTACCTTTGAATAGATTCCTTGTTAATATCGATTTCTTGAGATTTAAACTGTTCAAATAACTTGACTTGTTACCTTTATACAATTAAATAATATCTTATGAATTGTTTGAGGGGAGAACTTGCTAAACACTGTGGGTGTCATTCTTGCTATTATCTTATGCCTTCAGTTGTGAAGAAAGAAAGTGGTGAGACGTATTGACTAAAGATGAAAGGGAAAGAGAAGATCCAGAATCGTACTGACTCGGAGTAGAGCTACGGTGCAAGGTGTATGTGTTCGATCTAAAGCTGGAGTCTTTCTTCTGCAGTGTTTTAGAAACCTATGTATGTTGTTATTTCGGGTTGTAATTGTAAGAAATAAAGATTAAAATATTACCGACATAGAGGCATCAACAATAAAATTACCAACTAATTGTTTGAGGCACGTGAAAACCACGATGTCCTTAAAATATATAAGCCCCTTCCATGTGGTGCTTGAAGGTTGATCAGCTTCCATTTCCCAGAATACAACGAACAGAGGTGATTTGAAGCACTTAAAACCCGCCTCCTATGAACCGAACACATATTGCTCTATCCCACAGAATTGATCCTAAAACTCTCTAAAGAAGATAAAGAGAATAAAATATGTAGAAGAAGGTTTTTTTTCTATTTTTTCCCAAGAAGCTCTCAACCCCAAGTATATAAACTCCTCACCATTTGTAACTTACCAACTCATTTAATATTATAACCTCCCCATAATAACCCATTAACTTAGGAGTTACAAAATAAAATAAAGAAATGCAATTAATTTTATTCACATAATTCCAACAATCCCCCACGTGAATAAAATTGACATTGCAAAACGACTCTTTGACACGGAGATAGAGTGCACGCTAGAAACCAGCATAGGATATGTAGGCATAAACCCTTGAACCTTCCATTGTAAGAACATATTTACATTTCTAAAGTTTCAGTAGTTGAAAGGCATATGATTCAGCCTATTTGTAGTTAGAGGATCCTAATCAACTTAAACCAAATTGTAATAAGTAAATATACATATGAACTGTCACAGGAATCTCAAGAAGTATTATCTGTCAGAAGAAAGAAGAAAAGTCAATCTATAGTTTTGATGTCATACACTGGAAGACGATTCAGTTATCTGATCAAGCCCCAGTATAGCATTGAAGTGAATGGATTCATTTGAACAGTGACAGAGATTTTTCGAGTGATAGTTTGAAAGTCAGTCAAAGTACAAGATAATTGAGAGAAGAAATAAACCACAACCTAAAGTCAAAAGTGAAGAAGCATCATTGAAGTTAGTCGTTCATGAACCAGAAAGTACATCGAACATCAACACAAGTCAGTGGTAATTCTTTACTACCTTCAGTGGTTTGTAAGAATTAAATTAATTATTTATTGATTTAATTAAATTCATTTATAATTGATATAAATCATTTAGTTGATTTAATTAAATGAATTAATTCTAGAAGAATTAATTTATTTATTAAATTAATTACTATATCAATTAAATATGAATTGGTTAATCATTAATTAATTAAATGGATCAATATGACTTAAAGAAAGAAGGTTGGATTATGTCTTGGTGAAGCTAAATTCGGTATGACCTAAATTATGTCATACCGACATAATTCAATATTATGTCTTACCGAGCTATGAAGATTATGTCTTACCGAAACAAATATCCTGATTAAGTCATACCGACCACCTGCCAGCTGTTTTAAGTCATACCGAACTTTTATTAAGTCATACCGACCAGGTTTATGTCTTAATGGAGGTTTGTGTAAGTCTTAATGAAGAAAAAATAAGTCTTGGAAGCAGTTTAAGTCATGCTGGAGCAGTTAAATATCCTACAAAGCTAGCAAGACTTATTACTGATACAAAAGAACAGAACACAGCAGATTAAGTCATACCCGAGAAACAGAGCAGAAAACATAATATCCAGCAGAACAGAATTTTCTCTCAAGAACACCAAGAACACCAAAGCTTAAACAATTCCCAGAAATTCAAGTTCTTCATCTTTGTAATATTCTATCCGCTAGAACATGTCTATTTGTGATTCTTGTACTACTAGCGAATTAAGTTTCCTAGTTCTTATCTTGATTATTATTAACTAAATTAGAAAAGTTCATGTCGAATTTTCTAATTAGTTATTAACATCTTGATAAGTTGTTATACTGATTTTGTAACACCACATCAAGTTAATATACAGTTATATTCAACTTGAAAAATTGTGTTAAATAATTCCGCATAAATTTGTCTTTAATAAATTTTATCTAACTGACAAATTTCGATAAAAAGGTAAAGATTGTATTCAACCCCCCTTCTACAATCTTATCGGACCTAACAATTGGTATCAGAGCCGATTGATTGATACACAAATCAAAGATCCCATTTTACTCGATTAAAAATCATCCCCGAATTTTTTAACTCTCTTAAAAAATTCATCATGTCTTCTAAAGTTGGAACTGTGAAAATTCCCATATATGACAAAAACAGTTATGATATGTGGAAGAACAAAATGTTAATGTTCCTCGAGGTTGCAAATCCTAAATACATGAAAGTCTTATCAGAAGGACCAATAATACCTTTTGGATTAATTCCTGAAGTTGTTACTGATGGAAAAGTTGTTGCCCCTGCAAGGTTTGTACACAAAGATTCTTCTGAATACACTCTTGTTGAAAGAGAGGAAGCTGGACTTGACATTAATTTAAGACTGATCTTAATAGATTCTCTAGACTCTGTAATGTACAGTCATGTGATTAACTGCAAGACTGCAAAGCAAATGTGGGAAACCATTGAAACTGTGAATGAAGGAACAGAGGAAGTTAGGGAGAATCGACTAGAAATTCTGACATCTGAGTATGAACACTTTCGATCAGCATCCAATGAAAGTATTCAAGATGTGTTTGAAAGATATAACAAACTTGTCAACAATTTACAGATGCATGGCAAGTACTACACTCAGAAAGAGATCAACAGAAAATTTCTACTGTCAATGCCTGTTCATCTAGAACATAGGATTACAGCTATCAGAGAGTCGAGGAATCTAAGTGAAATTACTGTAGAAAGACTCTTTGGCGTTTTAAAAACCTATGAACTGGAACAATCTCAACAAAAGGAGATTTATGGAAAAGGAAGAGTTGTTAATACTTCTACAGCTCTTATTGTTGAGAACAAACAGGAAGTGGAAAATAAGGTTATTCAATCTTATAGTGTTGATAGTGGCAAGCTTGAAGTTGAAGTTGGTCAAACGAATGCTAGTCCAGATGAAGGAGACTTCTATTCGTTAGAAGAGCTAGATCAGTTGGAAGATGAGTCCATGGCTTTGTTGGTAAGGAAATTCAGTAACTTCAGATTCAGGAAGAATCCCAAGTTCAGGTACAAATCTAACAATAATAGGTTCCAGAGAGGAGGTTCTTCATCCTCAAGTAACAGAGGAGGTTACAAAACTGGAATAGTTGAAAGAAGTAAAATTAGATGCTACAACTGTAATGAACTTGGACATTTCGCTACTGAATGTCAGAAGCCAAAACAAAACCAAAGAAAAGACTTTGGATCTGAGAAGAAGAAGACAGGTAAAGCCTATGTGGCTGCTGGAAAGAGTTGGGATGATACAGACTCTGAAGAAGAAGAGTATGGCAATCTTGCCCTGATGGCAAAATCTGATAACTCCAGTGGTACTTCATCTGAGGTATCATGTTCTGAAAGTCAATATATTTATCAACTTGGTGATTCACTAGGTTGTGCTAATAGAGAGATTGAAAGGATCAATTTGTTAAATACAGATCTTAGAAATCAATTATCAGAATTACACGATGTACAAAATTGCCATGATAAACAAAAATCAGAAATAAGAATTCTAAAAGAACTTGAGAGGTCTCTAGCGTTGATAGTGGTTCAACAACGTGAGACAATAGCTGAACTAGAAATAAAGGTTAGTGCTACTTCTACTTTATGTAAAGTGGCTAAAGAGTTGTTTAACCAACAAGCTATTAATCAAACCGTAGGAATTGGGTTTGATTATAATGAAGCTATTGGACGAACAAGCATTAATACCCCTAATCGTGTCAGTGTTGTAGAAATGGGTATACCAATAGTGCTTAAGGGTGTTAGTAACCCACTCTTTAAGACATCCATAGCAGAACCTTTTTATACAACATCTTTAATCATTAAGGAAGAGATGCGCATTGAGGATGTAGCTAATGGCGTAGTCTTAGAAAGTAATCAAGTTGTTAAAAATGATAAAGATAGAAAGTTTGTGTTTAAGAAAACAGAAAGAGTTGGTGAGTCTACTAGTTCCTTGAAAACTAGTAATAGAAGTAACAACATGAATAAATACAACAACATATCTACCATGCATGCTATTCATGTTATTGATACTGCTCATAAGAAATGTAATGCTGTTAATTGCATGTCTTGTGCTTTTAATATAATGTCTGCTTACTTTAACGGTAATCATGCATGTGTTGATAAGAATGCTCTTAGACAGTATATGAGCAGAAATAATCATGTTAGATCCAGGACTGTAAACCCACCTAATCCTAAGACTAGGACACCAAGTCCTCCTAAGGATATGGTGAAGACATGGTTACCCAAGCTGAAACCAAAACAAGTTAAAGTTGTTTACAGGGTTAAATGTCCAGTACCTGAAGAAAATATTGTTAAAATAAAAAGTGTTGCTTTGCCTGATAAAGGCCAATTTTTTAAGTACTCTGGACCAAATCAAATTTGGGTTCCGAAGAAAGTCTAACCAATTTGTCAGTGCAGGGTTTAAAACAGGTTGAACGAGTCATGTGGATTCTGGACAGTGGATGTTCAAGGCATATGACCGGAGATAGAGCCCTGCTGACAAATGTGGTGGAGAAGGCCGGCCCAGTCGTTACCTTTGGAGATAACAGCAAAGGTAAAACTGATGGATATGGCAGATTAGAAGCTGGAAATGTTATCGTTGAAGATGTATCTTTTGTGAACGGCCTTGAGCACATTTTGCTCAGTATTAGTCAATTCTGTGACAAAGGTTATGAAGTTCATTTCAACAAGAAGAATTGTCTAATATCACACAAGAGAAATGAAAGGCCGCAGTTGACTGGAGTAAGAAAAGGAAACTTGTACATAGCCAATATGAACTCTGGAAGCACAGAAGAAATTAGATGTTTTTATTCAAAGGCATCCACTGATGAAAGTTGGTTATGGCACAAGAAACTTTCTCACCTAAACTTCAAAACAATGAATTCTCTAGTTAAAAGAGAATTGGTGAGAGGTTTACCTTCGATTGAATTTACTCAGGAAGGTCTATGTGATGCTTGTCAAAAAGGAAAGTTAAAAAGGGCAACTCACAGGAGCATTAACACATCATCAATAACTGAACCATTACAACTTCTCCATATGGATTTGTTTGGTCCAGTTAGTGTGATGTCCATGTCAAGAAAAAGATATGCTGTAGTGATTGTTGATGATTTCTCAAAATTCACATGGGTACTATTTCTGAACTCAAAAGATGAAACTCCACAACTGGTAGTTGATCACATTAAGTTAATTGAGCTGGACTCTAATCGTCCAGTAAGAGCTATAAGGTCAGACAACGGAACTGAATTCAAGAATGCAGTTCTGATTGACTTTTGCACTGAAAAGGGTATAACTAGACAGTACTTGTAACACCCCCAGATCCGGGATCCGGTGGTTACGGTTTCCAATTCTGTCCACAACACTTGAACTTTCCTTAACATAAAATAAATTACGTCTCTATAACCCAACACAATAATATAAAACACACCCGTTATAGTCCCAGAGATGAAATCAGAGTAACACTCAAATTTTTATTAATCACATTATGAGTTCTTACAATCCAAAAGAATTTCAATATAAATACATACTCTTTGCCATCCATTTACATAAGGCATACTAGACCATATTCTTGGTACTGAAAGAATAAATATACCCTACCAATAGCTTCTTCTTCAGCTCTGGTAGTCTCATCGTCCTCGCCCGCGTCGAGTGCGCCTTGTGCGAGTCATCTGGTCTAGCTGTTGTTGTGATATAATAATAAAGCAAGGGTGAGCAATAGCCCACCAACAATAATATATGACTGAACGATAATGTATAACAGTTCAAAAGTATCTTTCAAACCATATGCCATGCCTTTACGGAAATGATGCCAGTATAATATGAACGATGAAGTTACAAGGTAACTTAAAGTATTTGTTTGTAGAAATATCTGCTACATCAAAGTAAGCGAGATATTCTTATTGTTATTAAGAAGAGGAACTTGCAAGAAAAGGTTGCAATTCCAGTTATGACCCTTTTCCAACTCTGCCAACAGTAATCATGTTGCAGGAAATAAATAAATTTGGATGATGAACCAATGATGGAGTATTCACCGCGCCCGCTGTTCCAATCTTGATGATCAGTCGAGATCGTACAGCTCAATTTAGATTTACTACCGGTAGAAGGAAGAACTGACGGCTTTACTTGTGTACCGCCTTACTAGCTCTCCCCGGCCAACGGTTGGGCCAAAGGGGATGGACCGGCGCTACTCGGCCTCTTACACGACTCCTAGTTCAAATAGAATTCATGATTCTGAATGTAACGTTCGTCCCCCTTTCCCCAAGTATAATACTTGTTGATAAGACTCCACAAAGTAGTCGTATCTAGTTGGAAAGGAAAATTTACCAATAACTCCCAAGCTATTACTTGGTAACGGATATCAACTTGTTCCAGTGATCTTACCCCTCGAAAGATGAGAAGGTAAGCAACGACTTAATAAGTCAACAGCACCCGAGTTGCGAGTGAAGGGAATACTTTATGACCGGGAAGTCGACAAGATAAATAACATTTTCCAAGTAAGGTTCCCTTATTATTAAGGAGGTAGACTCAAAGAAGAATGATGTCTGAGAACCTTCCTTGATATAGGATTAATAATAATATGACTCCGAAATATTTTTCGTAATAATCGAAGAAGATAAACCTTATTGAGGTTATTCTAAGTATGGAATAAATATTCAGAGAATATTTATTGAATTAAAAATATTTAAAGAATATTCAGGAATATGAAAGAATATCTTTAATCAGAGTATTTTTCAAATAATTCTTGAAGAAATATCGAGAGAATATTTATTGCATAATTAAATATTCAAATGAATATTCCAAATAATATTCATTAATCAATAAGACCTGAAAGGAATATTTAAAATATTTAAAATAATATTCGATGATTAAATAGAACCCTGGATGAATATTCAAAATAATATTCATAATTAATTAGGAATTTAAATGAATATCAATAAAGTAATATTCATTTAATAAATAATATCCTAAATGAATATCAAGTAATATTCATTTAGTAATCCAAGCTTTAAAGGAATATTCGATATAATATTCGATAAGTAAATCAAGCTTCAGATGAATATTGAAGATAATATTCATCAAGTACTTAATACCTTAAATGAATTTTCAAAAGTAATATTTATTTAATGAAATAATATTCTAAATGAATGTCCACATAATATTCATTTAGTAGTCTCATCTTTAGAAGAGTATTCGAAATAATAATCGATAATCAATTCGACTCCGAATGAATATTGACGAATATTATTCGTCGAATGATTACGTTCAAATAATTATTTGAAGTAAGGATCGTTAAAATAATTAGTCTCGAACGAATATTCAAATAATATTCGTCGCCCAAATAATAGAAAATATTTACTTAAATATTTTCCTCCGAGGTAATCTCGATATATCAAGGAATATTGACTCCCGGTCTATTTTTGATTAATAAGATGTATACGCCCTTCTATGAGGGTCTTACAATAATCGGCTTATAACTGATATATAACTATCTAGCTTATAAGCCAACAATAACATTCAGGGAACAAGTACATCACTTCAACTTGAAAGTAGGCATGCATGCAATGGCATATGTATATCAGCATATATATATATATATATATATATATATTTATTCAATCACAACAACAGCCTAAAAGAAGGGAATTGGAACTTGCCTGGTAGTCGAGTACGGTAAGGGGTAGTGGTAGCGGGTCCCGGTTCAGCTTGGTGATCTATAAATAGCCAAGGCATTCGGGATTAATCACTTAACATATTAAAAGTTAAGTTATACTTAATTCGAAACACGTTCTCGAGTTATCTCGTTATACCCCTTTTTGTGGATTACTTTTATCACTGATCCGACCCGACATTCGTTCGTTAATACGACATGTCATTGCATTTATACTTGGGACATACTTAAGTCATATGAGTTCTAAGGTTGATCGTTACGAACCAATATTATACTCCGAGTTTTATCGCCCGTTTTCTAAGTGTTTTACCGAAGTTATAAAAGAGTCGTCTTTTAGGGGTTCGTTCGCGTTTAACCTCGACTCGAACATTTTTAATAAATCGAAAAATGATCTTTTTGACATACGGTTTTCTTTCACGCCTTCCTTTTTACCTCTAGTATTTATTTACCAAGATTCTCCATGACGTTACATAGTTTACGAGGGTTCAATTACAGTTACGAACTTTCGTTTACGGATTCGAACTACTTTTAGTAATTTGGTCATAAATCCTAAACCGTAAGTCCGTTTCATGCGATCTTTATATCAAAACGAAGCTTGAAACATAATCTATCCTATCATGGCAGAAAATGAAGCTGTACAGTGAGTTATAGCTACTGTGATGCTCGGTGTTTAATAGTCTAACGAAAATTTGGCATTACGACGGCTATAAATCGAACGTTCTAAAATTCATAACAATCAATCCAAGCCACACCGGGCATACTATACATGGTTTTCATCTTAACCAGTCCAAGAAGGTTTCAATTAACCATCATAATCATCAAAACTCTTAAATCATCACTACTAACTACATAATCATGCTTTTATGCATATAACAACACCATAATCTTAACTAATCTAAAACCATCAAGAACATATATAAAACTCAAAGTAAGATCTTGGGTTCTTAAGAATTATACCTTCCTTGGAGAGTGTACAAGCTATAATAACCCTTATATAGTCCTTGTATGGCTTTAACAAAGATTAAATCATCCAAAGAAACCAAGAAATCAAAGTTAGTTTCTTGAAAACACTATTCACCCTCATCTTTGAGGATTTATTTGAAAATGGAAAACATGGAGTTTGAAGCTAAGATTTCTAGGAGATCATTTTTATGAAATATAGGACTCACCATAAAAATTTGGAGATCAAACAATGGTTGGAAGGTGGATTTTGAAATCTTAAAACTCCAAAATTCGAAGTGCCTTGGTTTTGGGGGAAAAACAGTGAACTTCTCGAATTTATTTACCCATCCAAACGATCTTCAAAAATTATGAAATTAAATCCCCAACTTCACCTTGATGTGTAGAAGCTCCATGAATTTTTTCATGATTTTTAGATGAGTAGATCTAGGTGAAAAAAAATGGCAAAGACCCCTGCCCTGGAAAATGCAACTGCTGGAAAAATGGGGGAGAGGTGGTGTTTGCTTGGCTAGTTGTCAAATGATATTTGTGATATGTATAAGTGGGTATAGCTGCTAATACTCCTCTTAATACAAGTGTCAAAGGTTTATGGTGTGTTAGAAAAATTGATGATGTGAAGCCTTGTTGTTTTCTTCTTGTCCATCCACCTCATTACTTCCTTTCTCATTTCTTTTCTTCATTTCATTTCCACCAAATATTCTTATATATAACCCCAGCTGATCAAGTAGGGTTTTTTTTATTCGTTACGTATTTAATCCGTAATTTCTTTCGCGTTTGCTTGATCGCTTAATCTTGTTATAAAGTTCTAGCGATTTCTAGAACACTTGTTATTCTAACTCAAAGGTTTTCATTCTAAATCCTCAAATCATACTTAATAAATAAAATCCTTGAATCCTTAACATTATAATACTCTTGTCTTGATCGTATTGATAGGCTCTTTACGGTTCGGTCAAATATTGTACCGAAAAAGAATTTGGAATTTCTGAATTCCGATCGTCTCTGCATTCACTTATTTCCTCCGCGTATTACTAATATGACTTCGAAACATCCATAACACGTCCCGTACATAGGGTGGCGTGAAAAGTTTTCCAACTTACAAAGTCACTATTCATCCACCAAATTACTATGCACGTACAGGAAACACTATGCACGTACGGGAAATACTATGCACGTACGGGAAATACTATGCACGTATGGGAAATACTATGCACGTATGGGAAATACTATGCACGTATTCATTTCTCTTCAAGGATCCATTAGCTCCTTCCTGGATGGTAGATTATTCTTATCTAGGTCCTCAACCATCGAATTACTCTATTCTGACAATATACCAATGCATCAGGATCATTGTCCAAAGCAATATCCATTCATTACAATCATTGTTCTTTGAAACCACCATTCATTAGAGCTGGTGACCTTGTTGTTGGAATCATTGTTCCTCATTTTATCATTACTTAATAAAAGTTTTAATTATATCCAAAATTTGGGGTTCTTACAGTCTCCCCTCCTTAAAAGGATTCCGTCCCGGAATCAGGTAGGAAGCAAAGAGTCGTTTGCCTGTCGTTCACTCTTTAGCTTCCCGGTCAATTCTTATTCGTTCTACCCTTCCTCAGCACATCTTCTAGTGCTACAATTCATACTTTATCCTTTTTCCATCAACGTTGCTACTTTTCGTACAACTCACTATCCGGGTTATACTTTTACTCAGTCTTATCCTTATTGATACCTGCAGTAACATTGGTATCACTATCACCCTACGATTCGGAGGTAACCTCGCTCGTACTGTGCATTTCCTGATCGCTTTAATCTTCGCAATCTAGATCAATATAGAGAAGTGGAAAGATTTGTTGAGAGATCACTATGATCAATTGAACATTTGTTATATTGCATAGTTAGTACAGAAGGGGGCCAGCCTTTAGTACTTGACAAGCAATTAAACAAGTCATAGCATTCCACTTAGACTTCTATCACATAGACAGATAGTCACGTAGCAGTACCTCCCCTCCAAAAAGGGTTGTTCTTCTCAATTCATAAAGAAGATGAATAAGAGAGAATAAGAGAAAAGAGTTCTAAAGGATTATAGAAAGCTTCCATGATTGTAGAATATCATACTCAGAATTTACCTCTGAACTATAGAGGTTTATCAAAGAAGAAATTAATCATAATTATATCCAATACTATTTGATCGCAATCTCACGTGTCAACATATCTTGCTGCTTTGTCCATTATTCTATGGACAAATACTCTTGTTCAATCTTAGCGATACTCACATTCGGGAAATCCTTCAACCTTTCAGGTTAAATCTTAGGTTTCTCACTTGGCATCATTATTACTGACATCCCATATCATGTTACTAGCTTTTTCATAACTATAGTATTGACACTATCAGGTTGTCATCCTGAGAATTCATTAGAAAACCCATTCATAACACTCCTTGCTTCTCATTCCATAGTTGCTTCCCCAGCCTTCTCTTTATCAATCACATCCTTCTTATTATCTGATTCTTATTTACTTCTGTTATTTACTTTCACCTTCACCTCTTTATTGAGACACCTTTTTGCACTTGGTACCTCCTTATCGGTATTCCGTCTCATTTACTCTATAATCATCACGTTATTTCAATTTAAACTTTCCGAAATGAATCTGGCCCGATTCCTTTAACTTAGATTCATATAATCTACTTCTGCCAACCTTGTTTCTCATTACTTGTTCTTTTCTATCCATGGTTTTCCACAGGTTGTCTTTCGTAAGTCGGACCAGGTCGTATATCTACATTCTTGTACTCCTATCATCTGTTGAACATTTGCATTTTACTGGCGTAGCCTGGCCACATGAAAACCCGTTATGACCGTGCTATAATTTTGGGGGTAAGGCTGGCTCGAATACCACCGTCCGAACATTTTAAACTCTCAGGTGGCCCAATAAGTCTCGGGCTCAACCGCCCTTCCCTCCAAATCTCATTAATTCTTTCCATGGGAATATCTTTAACATCATGAATCATCAACCTCATATTCTCTATCTTGTTTGCGCAGAAGTACACTAACATAAACTTGTTTGTCATTCATCAACATGCCATTTAGTTAATCAATGGCAGCACTGTCTTTATCTTTACATTGTCATCTACTTTCTTAGAAGAATCACCATCGCTTGTTGTTTACGTAGTGCATTAATAGCTAACCCTACGGGTTTCAAATCCCTTAGGGAGACAAAGTGATCACTATTCCTTATCCATACGAAACACTTCCTGAACTTGATGTAGATATAACATGAAGTAGATAGAATTGCAGAAGAGTTTCAAGTATCGCAGCTAGGTCCGGTTGATGAAACTATCACTTATACATCTTCCATAAAAGACTGGAAACTTAACGGTTTACTTCATCAATTTTGTACCATGGTCCTGGTTTGCCTCAAAACGGGACCTTCTAAGGTACGTAATATGCTTAAGACTCCATCAGGAATCGAATCTTTACTTAAACTATTATTACCTTCGATTCTTGCACAATCATCAAAAGGAATGTAACTTCCTCCACTCCAATATGACCTTCAAGGTCTTTCCAAATATCATTTTGTTTCTTCGGTATGAACATTTATAATTATTCCTTTATACTTAAACTGTCGGCCACCTCATTGGCCTTTCCTGATAATAATAATTTCTGGTAATCCTTGTTCCTTGGATATATTCCAATTCAAACATTTCTACCTCATTCCCATCATTTTTGGGTGAAAGCATTCTCCCTTAAGCTCTGCTGATGAAGAAAAATATATTTAACAGTCTTTCTCCATAAGTCATTGCTTCCACCTACTCGTGGGAACTTTATCACGTTTATTCCCCATCCTACTTAGGATACTTCTCTTCTTAGTTCTTTCCTTATCTTAGGATAATCTCAACCTTTATAGGTTCAATCCATACTTCCTCATGGTCTCATACATGCCTCATCTGGCATTACTGTTACTATGTCATACATTCCTTACCAAACTTCCATTTTGAAGTTCGGAATATTACCTTTTTCCTTGTAAGGTTTCATAGGTCATCCTCATCCTTCCTCCTGTATTTTCTGGGTACAGGGTATATCAAAATGTCATTGATCAATACTCTAATAATTCTATCTATGTTCTTTCCAGAACTCTTTTTTTTTTCTAATAATCCTTACCGGTCATTGTTGCCTTAGCAAGTCCAGCTCATATCATCTGAAGTCATAATGTCGTTATTAGGGTTAATGCCACCCCTTGTGCATTCCCCAGGGTTTGTCTTAATTCATTGATATCCTATCCTTAATTCAACTATCAATGAATTCTTGCATCTTATAATTGGCAATCAGATCATGTATCCTTAATAAAGGTCTCTTTTCAATCATTCTCATTTGATAATCGATCGGTGGCTTAATGCCACCCTCTTCTTTCAGATAGTTGTCAGCCTATTTGGCCTTCCAAAAAAGGCAACGTATGCCTATCTCCTCTCTTACAGAACTTGGTAATGGCAGCAAGGATGTTTTGGAAAATATTGGTCGAGTTCAACGTGAATCTATTAGTACTTATCGTTCTTCTCAAATGTACTTGCCTTAGACAAAATTTCTACAGCATACTGATCCATCTCTGACCATTTCTATACTCTCTTCATAAACCTTCGTTGTTTACTTCCCTTAGTCGTAATATGTTCATGGTATTCATGATACCCTAACATCATGCATCTCAAGTCACTATACTCCCATTTTACTCAAAATCTTGGACAACCATATACACATGAGTCACTTTAGTACGGGTTACCCCATCCCAAAAAGGTCTAGTAAATTCCCCATCAAAACATGGGTTGCAAAGGGTTTAGTAGAAGACTCCTACAATCTCATTAATATTTCCTTTATATCAGAAGCCCTTGCAGTCGGTGCTTACTTAGAAGCAACCCTGCTTTGTCTTTTCATTGCTGGTCTAGTCACTTTATAGTCCGTTGTGACTTGGCCTCAACTGGCCACACTAAAATAAAAATATATGATTTTAGGGGTTGGCTAATAGCATTACTTTTCTAGCAATTGCCGGCATAGTGCCTTCTTCTTTGATACCTTTCTACCTTTCCAAAACTTTACTCCATATAAGTCTTAATCGACTACTCGGCACCGTCTCCGGTCACCTTTCCTCCACTTTTATCTTTTCAACTATTCTTATCAATCCCGCGTGCCACGCAAGCTTACCATTCCTGGCATAACAGCCTTTTCACTTAAGTCAATCCCGGAGTTTCTCCGTCCGGCTAGTTTCTTACTTACATTTCCTGTTTTCGTCCAATCACACTTCATCATATTATCACTACCGTCGATTGTAATGCTCAGGGTCCGTTTACTAACCCATTTTATAGCAACCTTACCCAAATCACAGGGTTTGCTCCAGTTTCTACTCTCTTCCATGACATTCTCTGATTATCAGAAAGACAAGGTTTGCCAAAATTCACCGAATTCCTTTCCAGACTCAGGGAAATTTTGATCAATCTACCCACCTACTGGTAACATCAAGGAGACCAGTTTCGAAACCTGAAGAATAGTTCTATGAACCTCCAAGCAGGTGGAATCATAAGCAGTCATAGTTAACGAAATAATCATCATCGGATTGGAAGTTTACCCACTGGAGAGGAATCAATTATATCCATCCCTTAGAAGGGAATCAATAATTTCAAACTGAAACCTGTCACAACGTCCTGATATTCAATACTACCAAATGTCGGTCTACCTAACCCTTTATGCGAAGCGTCATTGGAAGCACAAAGTCTCCTTTTTCCATTAAGCAATGCCAGCTCTTGGTCATTACCAATTTCACCTTTTAGCTCCAGGAAGATTTTCTCACATTTTTCTCTTTAACTGCTGATCGTATTACTTGATCTATTATAATTCCGTGTCGGAGTAAACTTAAGGTAACTACTATAATCCATTCAAAGAGAAGAAGGAATTTAATATTCCTCTGAATCACATGCATCTAACGTTTCTGGTTCATCATTTAACTGAGTTGAATTAACTCTATACTCAGTCTCTGGCAGTAGTCTCATTACGAGTTCATCTTGACTCACTGGTCTTATCTTCCGGTAGGTTCTGAGATCATTGTCTTGCTTACTACTTCCTTATATAACTTTTACCCAATCATTCTATTACTTCCCAATGTCTTTACTTTCTAAATGATTCATTCATAAAATGAACATTTTCCTTAATAAAACCACCTTATTAACCTCAATTTGGTTCCATAATTTACAACCTACGACACCTGCCTTCTCATGGCGAATTAATACTGACCATATTCATACTAATTCATTTATCAAATGATATGGCACTTACTGCCTCCTTCTCAACTATTCCTAGGGACTCTGCTCCTCGCCCTATATCACTGTCTTTGATAATCATACATCCCTCTAGCTCTTTCTTTGTTAAGATGAAAATCTCTAAGGATTCTCATCTATTTCCGTATAAGATCTCAAGTAATTCTTCCAATCCTTCTTTCTTGCTGGTACTACGTCTGGTAGTCCGGCTATGAATTCAACATGCATCTTCAGATCTCTTAATAATATATCAGTTCTTTATACTCACTTTTCTGAGCACCATATCTTAGTCATCACAGTCATTCTGGCTGCGACCCTCATTACCCATGGGTAAGCTCCTCATCCTAACAGGATTTTCCTTATCTGCTGGAACCTCTTCCGGGTCTCCAGTAGGGTACTCCATCGAATTACCCGCTGATCTTCAGCATATAAAGCATCATCGCGCTGTTGCTCGTATGCCTCAAGGTCAGTCACCTTACTCGTCGATACGATATCGAGCTAAGTTACTATCATTATACTTACGAGTTCCCATAAGGGTTTTATATGTCATCACTACATTAAGTAGTCCGACTATGAACTTGGCAAGAGTTCTTATTATCTTATTGAATTTATTGTTTTAACGTCACCTCATCTCTGGGGTTTATAACGTACGCTCTGATACCACTTCTGTAACACCCCCAGATCCGGGGTCCGGGATCCGGTGGTTACGGTTTCCAATTCTGTCCACAACACTTGAACTTTCCTTAACATAAAATAAATTACGTCTCTATAACCCAACACAATAATATAAAATACACCCGTTATAGTCCCAGAGATGAAATCAGAGTAACACTCAAATTTTTATTAATCACATTATGAGTTCTTACAATCCAAAAGAATTTCAATATAAATACATACTCTTTGCCATCCATTTACATAAGGCATACTAGACCATATTCTTGGTACTGAAAGAATAAATATACCCTACCAATAGCTTCTTCTTCAGCTCTGGTAGTCTCATCGTCCTCGCCCGCGTCGAGTGCGCCTTGTGCGAGTCATCTGGTCTAGCTGTTGTTGTGATATAATAATAAAGCAAGGGTGAGCAATAGCCCACCAACAATAATATATGACTGAACGATAATGTATAACAGTTCAAAAGTATCTTTCAAACCATATGCCATGCCTTTACGGAAATGATGCCAGTATAATATGAACGATGAAGTTACAAGGTAACTTAAAGTATTTGTTTGTAGAAATATCTGCTACATCAAAGTAAGCGAGATATTCTTATTGTTATTAAGAAGAGGAACTTGCAAGAAAAGGTTGCAATTCCAGTTATGACCCTTTTCCAACTCTGCCAACAGTAATCATGTTGCAGGAAATAAATAAATTTGGATGATGAACCAATGATGGAGTATTCACCGCGCCCGCTGTTCCAATCTTGATGATCAGTCGAGATCGTACAGCTCAATTTAGATTTACTACCGGTAGAAGGAAGAACTGACGGCTTTACTTGTGTACCGCCTTACTAGCTCTCCCCGGCCAACGGTTGGGCCAAAGGGGATGGACCGGCGCTACTCGGCCTCTTACACGACTCCTAGTTCAAATAGAATTCATGATTCTGAATGTAACGTTCGTCCCCCTTTCCCCAAGTATAATACTTGTTGATAAGACTCCACAAAGTAGTCGTATCTAGTTGGAAAGGAAAATTTACCAATAACTCCCAAGCTATTACTTGGTAACGGATATCAACTTGTTCCAGTGATCTTACCCCTCGAAAGATGAGAAGGTAAGCAACGACTTAATAAGTCAACAGCACCCGAGTTGCGAGTGAAGGGAATACTTTATGACCGGGAAGTCGACAAGATAAATAACATTTTCCAAGTAAGGTTCCCTTATTATTAAGGAGGTAGACTCAAAGAAGAATGATGTCTGAGAACCTTCCTTGATATAGGATTAATAATAATATGACTCCGAAATATTTTTCGTAATAATCGAAGAAGATAAACCTTATTGAGGTTATTCTAAGTATGGAATAAATATTCAGAGAATATTTATTGAATTAAAAATATTTAAAGAATATTCAGGAATATGAAAGAATATCTTTAATCAGAGTATTTTTCAAATAATTCTTGAAGAAATATCGAGAGAATATTTATTGCATAATTAAATATTCAAATGAATATTCCAAATAATATTCATTAATCAATAAGACCTGAAAGGAATATTTAAAATATTTAAAATAATATTCGATGATTAAATAGAACCCTGGATGAATATTCAAAATAATATTCATAATTAATTAGGAATTTAAATGAATATCAATAAAGTAATATTCATTTAATAAATAATATCCTAAATGAATATCAAGTAATATTCATTTAGTAATCCAAGCTTTAAAGGAATATTCGATATAATATTCGATAAGTAAATCAAGCTTCAGATGAATATTGAAGATAATATTCATCAAGTACTTAATACCTTAAATGAATTTTCAAAAGTAATATTTATTTAATGAAATAATATTCTAAATGAATGTCCACATAATATTCATTTAGTAGTCTCATCTTTAGAAGAGTATTCGAAATAATAATCGATAATCAATTCGACTCCGAATGAATATTGACGAATATTATTCGTCGAATGATTACGTTCAAATAATTATTTGAAGTAAGGATCGTTAAAATAATTAGTCTCGAACGAATATTCAAATAATATTCGTCGCCCAAATAATAGAAAATATTTACTTAAATATTTTCCTCCGAGGTAATCTCGATATATCAAGGAATATTGACTCCCGGTCTATTTTTGATTAATAAGATGTATACGCCCTTCTATGAGGGTCTTACAATAATCGGCTTATAACTGATATATAACTATCTAGCTTATAAGCCAACAATAACATTCAGGGAACAAGTACATCACTTCAACTTGAAAGTAGGCATGCATGCAATGGCATATGTATATCAGCATATATATATATATATATTTATTCAATCACAACAACAGCCTAAAAGAAGGGAATTGGAACTTGCCTGGTAGTCGAGTACGGTAAGGGGTAGTGGTAGCGGGTCCCGGTTCAGCTTGGTGATCTATAAATAGCCAAGGCATTCGGGATTAATCACTTAACATATTAAAAGTTAAGTTATACTTAATTCGAAACACGTTCTCGAGTTATCTCGTTATACCCCTTTTTGTGGATTACTTTTATCACTGATCCGACCCGACATTCGTTCGTTAATACGACATGTCATTGCATTTATACTTGGGACATACTTAAGTCATATGAGTTCTAAGGTTGATCGTTACGAACCAATATTATACTCCGAGTTTTATCGCCCGTTTTCTAAGTGTTTTACCGAAGTTATAAAAGAGTCGTCTTTTAGGGGTTCGTTCGCGTTTAACCTCGACTCGAACATTTTTAATAAATCGAAAAATGATCTTTTTGACATACGGTTTTCTTTCACGCCTTCCTTTTTACCTCTAGTATTTATTTACCAAGATTCGCCATGACGTTACATAGTTTACGAGGGTTCAATTACAGTTACGAACTTTCGTTTACGGATTCGAACTACTTTTAGTAATTTGGTCATAAATCCTAAACCGTAAGTCCGTTTCATGCGATCTTTATATCAAAACGAAGCTTGAAACATAATCTATCCTATCATGGCAGAAAATGAAGCTGTACAGTGAGTTATAGCTACTGTGATGCTCGGTGTTTAATAGTCTAACGAAAATTCGGCATTACGACGGCTATAAATCGAACGTTCTAAAATTCATAACAATCAATCCAAGCCACACCGGGCATACTATACATGGTTTTCATCTTAACCAGTCCAAGAAGGTTTCAATTAACCATCATAATCATCAAAACTCTTAAATCATCACTACTAACTACATAATCATGCTTTTATGCATATAACAACACCATAATCTTAACTAATCTAAAACCATCAAGAACATATATAAAACTCAAAGTAAGATCTTGGGTTCTTAAGAATTATACCTTCCTTGGAGAGTGTACAAGCTATAATAACCCTTATATAGTCCTTGTATGGCTTTAACAAAGCTTAAATCATCCAAAGAAACCAAGAAATCAAAGTTAGTTTCTTGAAAACACTATTCACCCTCATCTTTGAGGATTTATTTGAAAATGGAAAACATGGAGTTTGAAGCTAAGATTTCTAGGAGATCATTTTTATGAAATATAGGACTCACCATAAAAATTTGGAGATCAAACAATGGTTGGAAGGTGGATTTTGAAATCTTAAAACTCCAAAATTCGAAGTGCCTTGGTTTTGGGGGAAAAACAGTGAACTTCTCGAATTTATTTACCCATCCAAACGATCTTCAAAAATTATGAAATTAAATCCCCAACTTCACCTTGATGTGTAGAAGCTCCATGAATTTTTTCATGATTTTTAGATGAGTAGATCTAGGTGAAAAAAAATGGCAAAGACCCCTGCCCTGGAAAATGCAACTGCTGGAAAAATGGGGGAGAGGTGGTGTTTGCTTGGCTAGTTGTCAAATGATATTTGTGATATGTATAAGTGGGTATAGCTGCTAATACTCCTCTTAATACAAGTGTCAAAGGTTTATGGTGTGTTAGAAAAATTGATGATGTGAAGCCTTGTTGTTTTCTTCTTGTCCATCCACCTCATTACTTCCTTTCTCATTTCTTTTCTTCATTTCATTTCCACCAAATATTCTTATATATAACCCCAGCTGATCAAGTAGGGTTTTTTTTATTCGTTACGTATTTAATCCGTAATTTCTTTCGCGTTTGCTTGATCGCTTAATCTTGTTATAAAGTTCTAGCGATTTCTAGAACACTTGTTATTCTAACTCAAAGGTTTTCATTCTAAATCCTCAAATCATACTTAATAAATAAAATCCTTGAATCCTTAACATTATAATACTCTTGTCTTGATCGTATTGATAGGCTCTTTACGGTTCGGTCAAATATTGTACCGAAAAAGAATTTGGAATTTCTGAATTCCGATCGTCTCTGCATTCACTTATTTCCTCCGCGTATTACTAATATGACTTCGAAACATCCATAACACGTCCCGTACATAGGGTGGCGTGAAAAGTTTTCCAACTTACAAAGTCACTATTCATCCACCAAATTACTATGCACGTACAGGAAACACTATGCACGTACGGGAAATACTATGCACGTACGGGAAATACTATGCACGTATGGGAAATACTATGCACGTATGGGAAATACTATGCACGTATTCATTTCTCTTCAAGGATCCATTAGCTCCTTCCTGGATGGTAGATTATTCTTATCTAGGTCCTCAACCATCGAATTACTCTATTCTGACAATATACCAATGCATCAGGATCATTGTCCAAAGCAATATCCATTCATTACAATCATTGTTCTTTGAAACCACCATTCATTAGAGCTGGTGACCTTGTTGTTGGAATCATTGTTCCTCATTTTATCATTACTTAATAAAAGTTTTAATTATATCCAAAATTTGGGGTTCTTACAGTACTCGACTCCCAGAACTCCTCAGCAAAATGGGGTAGGTGAAAGAAAGAATAGAACCTTGATTGAAGCTGCACGTACTATGCTAAGTGAATCAAGGCTTCCATTGAGCTTTTGGGCTGAAGCTGTCAACACTGCATGCTATACCCAGAATCGAACAATTATTATTAAAGACTTAATGAAGACACCATATGAAGCTCTACATGACAAGAAACCAACTCTCAAGTACTTCCATGTATTTGGGACAAAATGCTTTGTGCTGAAAGAAGGAGATGATCAAGGTGGTAAATTTGAAGAAAAAGCACATGAAGCAATATTTATTGGTTATACTAGAAGAGCCTACAAGGTGTATCTTATTGATCAACAGAAAACTATGGAAAGTGTCAATGTTACATTTGATGACACAAAACTCCCAAGTATCCAAAATGAAGATCCATCTGAAAAGCTTAAGTTTGATGACATGTCAGACTCAGATTCAGATGATGACAATCAACCTGACGTTGTTGGTGATAATAATAATCCAAATGTTGGTGGTAATGATCAAGGTGATGCTGGTGAAATCAATGATAATTTTCAAGACACCACTGATACTCTTGAACCATCAACAAGTCAAACTGGCAACAACTCATGGGGAGATAATGAAGGGTCAACAAGTCATACTCAACATCATACTGAAGATCAAGGCGAATCATCAAGATCAATTCTTCCCAGACAAACTATTTGGAATAGAGCTCATCCTTTTGAGCTGATCCTTGGTGATCCAGATGTTGGTGTGAAAACAAGAAGAGCTTATCAGAATCAATGTAATTATTCTGGGTTCCTGTCTGTCATGGAACCTAAGAAGATAGAAGAAGCTCTATCTGATCCTGATTGGGTGATTGCTATGCAAGATGAACTCAATCAATTTAAGCAACTAGAAGTATGGAAGCTGGTACCCAGACCTAAAGATATAAAAGTGGTGGACACAAGATGGGTATTCAGAAACAAACTAGATGAAGATGGCACTGTGATAAGAAACAAAGCAAGACTGGTAGCTAAAGGTTATTCTCAAGCTGAAGGCATTGATTATGACGAGACCTATGCTCCAGTGGCAAGACTTGAGGCCATCAGAATATTCTTGGCATTTGCATCCTATTCAAGATTCAAAGTTTATCAAATGGATGTCAAGAGTGCCTTTCTGAATGGTAAGCTAGATGAAGAAGTGTATGTAGAACAGCCCCCTGGTTTTGAAGATCAAGATCATCTGGACTATGTCTACTTTCTTTACAAAGCTATCTATGGTCTTAAGCAAGCCCCAAGAAAATGGTATGACACTCTCTTTGAATTTCTATTAGAAAATGGTTTTATAAGAGGTGTCATAGGCAAAACGCTCTTCACTAAAAGACATAAGAATGATATAATACTAGTCCAAGTCTATGTGGACGATATTATATTTGGGTCTACTAATGAGCTTCTATGCAAGAAGTTTTCTAAGTTAATGCAGGGTAGGTTTGAAATGAGCATGATGGGAGAACTGAAATTCTTTCTTGGATTACAAATAAGTCAGAGACAAGATGGAATATTTATTTGTCAATCCAAGTACATCAAGGAGCTCCTCAAGAAATATCACATGGAGGAGTGCTCATCAGCAAAGACACCATCAACTATAGCTGTCAAAATTGGTTTATGTGAAAGTTCTGCCAAGGTAGATATCACAGGCTATAGAGGTATGATTGGCTCATTGCTTTACCTAACTGCTAGTAGACTAGATATAATGTTTGCCACATGCTTGTATGCAAGGTTCCAAGCGAACCCTAGAGAAATCCATCTCACTGCTGTCAAAAGAATCTTAAGATATCTAAAGGGTACGCCTAATTTAGGCATCTGGTACCCTAATGAATCTGGTTTTACTTTAATTGGATATACAGATTCTGACTATGCAGGAAGTGTTTTAGACAGGAAAAGTACATCTGGGAGTTGTCAATACCTAGGTGGAAGATTGGTTTCCTGGTTCAGTAAGAAACAGCAAACAGTTTCCAACTCTACAGCCGAAGCTGAATATATAGCTGCTGGAAGCTGTTGTGCTCAGATCTTATGGATTAGGAATCAATTAATGGACTATGGCATTGTATTGGAAAATATCCCTATTTTATGTGATAATACAAGTGTCATAGAAATCGCCAGCAATCCTGTGCAGCACTCAAGGACAAAGCACATTGACATAAGGTATCATTTTATAAGAGAGCATGTAATGAATGGTACAGTGCAACTACTATTTGTAGGCTCTGGAGATCAAACTGCAGATATTTTTACTAAGTCGCTTAATGAATCCTCATTCACTAATATTGTTAGTGAATTGGGTATGTTAAACAGTCCTAGTAATTAATACTGTTAATGTCTGAAATTTGATCTTTAATAATTTTGCAAGTGATTATTCTGTGAATATTTGTTTTTTGAAATCACTTGTATAATTATTTTACCAACTGATTTTCTTGCTTGTTTAGTTATTTTTCACTCTCTATATTCATATTATTTAATACTTCAAATTACTGTATTTTTAGAATATTTGTAGATATTTATTTCTATTTTAATAATTAATTTATCATATGTTTTGTAGTGTTTGTCCTGTTAATATTGCTTTGTTTTCGTTAATAGGATAACATATGGTATTTATAATTATTTTTATTATTTGTTTAATTTTCTATAATATTTTTATTATTTTTATAAGTTAATTGTATATTTTTGTGTGTTTATTTGAATTATTTGTATATATTTTAATTTATTTTAATAAGGATATGTCTTAAATTAAATCAGAATAATAATAGGTCTTATTAATAAGTCTATTATATTTAATAAGTCTTAATTATGTTAAGTCTTATTAGAATAATTCTGTTTTTAATTTTTGGTCTTATTCGAATTTTTAGTTAAGTCTTGTTTATATATAATTCTAAGTCTTATTAGAATATTAAGCTTAAGTCTTAATTAGTTTAGGTCTTATTAGTATAAAAATATTCGGTATGACATAACCGACTTAGTAAATATTTAAGTCTTAACGAGGTTTTTAAATTTAAGTCTTATTCGTTTTCTAATTTAAGTCTTAATCGTTTATTGAGTTCTTTTAGTTAAGTCATAATCGTAACAGTTTTTAAGTCTTGTTAACATTAAGTCAAAATCGAGTATAATATGTATATATTAGTTATGACAGAATAAGTCATATTCAGTTTTAGTTTTATTTAAGTCATAATCGTAGGTATAAGTATATATATAACAGATAGAATGTGTTAAGTCTTATTATCAATTTAAGTCTTTCTCGTGTTAAGTCACAGAAAACACTCTCAGCAATATATACATATATACACGAACTACAGTCGAATTGCTGCCCGATTTTCGACTCTTAAACTCAATCAAAATCACGATTCAAGAACCAAGAACGATTCTCTGTCTAATTATCTACAAATCGATAGTTTAATCGACTGATTTGGATCGATTTTTAGTATTCTTATTTTCGAAAAATCGACTTTTCGATCTGAATTTCAGGGAGTTTGGTTTTGATTTTGCAAAAAACTAAAAATATACGTGTGTTCGTGTGTGTAAGGAGATTGTTGTGTGAATTTTTCAGAATTTTTTAACAACTTTTAATTTTCTCGAATTTTTAATTATTTATTAATTCGAAAAATTAATTTTTAATTCATTATTTTATAAAATCTGAAATTTTCAAAGAAATTAAATCTTGATTAAAATGGCTGATCGATTTGAAATTATTAAACATAATTTAATCGGTTATTTTGATCCAGAAAAATGTTCACTTGAACGTTTTCGACCGTGGATTCGATTTTTAAACGATAATTCACTAGTTCGCACTGCTTTGCGCTTAGATGCTCCCTTAAAAATTGAACCTTTGCGAATCATGTGTACTACTGCTGTCATTTCCAATGACAACAGATCGTTTGTCTTCTCTGTCGGAGACAATCAGTACACAGTGGATGAAAATGTTATAAATACGGTCTTAAACTTTCCTAGTGACAATTTCGTAGAATTACCATCAGAACAAGAATTGATAAATTTTTTGAATGGTATATTCTACCAAGACAGACCTGATCAAACTGTCTGGAATAAAAAGAACCTCGTTCAGGAATGGGACTATCTGTTTGACACCTTAGCTAAAGTCTTTGCCAATTCTACTAAAGGGAACTTCGGGGTATTACCATCCTTCATGCAACATATTGGATATGCAGTTGCACACAACCGAAGAATTAATATTGGTAGACTACTGTGTGTTCCGATGGTTAGAAGAATCATTAATGCAAAGAGGAATTTTGATCATGGAGAAAAAGTATCATGCTATTATCCAAGATTCCTGTCATTGATTTTTAATCATCTAGTGGAACTAGAAAACCAAGCCCAATTCCTGAATGGAGAATCACTGGCGTCAGGTAAACCTTCTACCAGATTGTTCACAGAGTACAGCAACAAGCCTAAATTCACAAACATACCTGTAGTTGTCACCCAATACATGTCAAACTATATACAACTACCTGTCATTGAACCTGTACCAGAACCTGAACAACCTGAACAAAACCCTGAACCACCAGTGGATAACATACTTGTTGAACATGAAGATCAAGGCAATCAACAAGTTGAACCTGCTCAGCAAATTGTTCCTCAGCCACCTGCACTTGTTGTTGAACATCTAGTGGAAGAAACTGCATCTGTCTTTGAACCTGAATTAAATCAACCAATCTTATCAGAGACTATCGCAGAATCAGCTGACCAGGTATTGTCTTTTGTTCCTCAAACTATTTCTACTTCTCAATCTATTTCTGGAACCCAAGTGGTTGATAGGGCTGACCAAGGGATTGTAAGACCGCAATCTCTAACCCCGGTCATAGAGCCAAACACTGAATCTACATCACTTAAAACCTTTCACTCCAGAAAGAAAATTCCCTTTCAAAGAGCAAAGAAAAGAAGAAATATAATGAGTGAACCCACAGCTCTGCCTCTACAAAAGAAAAGTAGAACTGATTCAGAGGCAACTGTAAGCCCATCCGTATCTTCCCAACAAGATATGGACGTTGATATGGCCATGCAACAGTTACTAGGATCATCCTCTCAACAGGATGATACTATTGAAATTCGCCATAGGGCCATGGCATCCTGTAATGTGTCAGGCACAACCCCTTTGTTATTACTAACAATGGGAGAACCGATAGATTATGATGAAAATAGGGACACATTGACAGGAGAGCACATTGAGTCTGAAACAGTGCCTACCATAGTTACGGTAGAAGAGTCTTCACAGACTTCTGAGGGAAATCTTGGTTCCCTGCCAACTTTAATGGAACCATCATCTCCCCTCCTAGGAGAAACATTCCTAGATCCCTCAAGGGAGTTTCCACTCGTAGTTTCGACTGAAGAAAGTGAAAGGCAACTTGATCAATCTACTACTGAAGCAATTCAGTTTACAAATCCAAATGTACAAGTAGAATTGATTGAGGACAGGGATTTGCGAACTCCCATTGCACCACCACTGACCTTCCCAGAGGAGGCTAGGGTGATTTTAACTACAGGTACCATTTCTGGAAAAGCTAAGGAAATTGAGAGGAGTGATGTGAGGATTACCACAAAATTGAGTGATACACATGCACATCAGGTGAGTGAAATTCAGAGTGAAACTCAGGTGAGTGCACACACAGACACATACACTCTCTCATTGTTACAAAAAATACACGATCTGGAAAGGGAACTAGAAGCAAGTAAAGCAGAAGCTAGATTACTTCGAGCACAAGTGGATAAACAGTCTTCTCCATCCACCTCTGTTGATAATCAACTTACTTCGATAAAGGGTGACATCAACAACTTGAAGACATTCTTCACTAATAAAATCAAAACTCTCGAACTTTCTCATGAAAAAGCTCTTGATGATTCTGGTGAGGTCACGGTGGCACAAGATAAAATTATTGCTGAAATCTCCAACAAGGTTGACAATCTACAGGAAGAAGTGCATGAAAATCAGCGTTCTACTGATTTTTGACTAGATCAAATTGAGAAGCAAAATGCACATCAAGCTAAAGGATTAAGGCATTTATTTCATCTGATCAGTCAAAATCGCACACCAACTACTGAAGAAAGAGAATTCTTTGCAAGAACAGATGGTGATGATGATGAACGAGATCCTAAAGCTGGTGCAACTGATAAAACTGTAGAGGATTCCTCAACTAAGGGGGAGAAATCACAACAGGCACAACAGAAATCACAAGGTGGTGAGAAAGGACAAGGAGAGAAAGGAGGTAAATCTGATAAATCTGATACAGATAGTGAAGACAGGAGGAATAAGGGGAAGAAGAAAGTTGTTGCAGATGATCAAGTCACGGGTGAACCAGGTAATCTTGATGTTTTTGATGACTTTGATTTTTCTGATGAAGGTGAGAAATTACCTGAACCAGATTAAAGTCACTGGGAAGAAGAAGAACCAGTGATATCTGAATATGAAGCTCAACAAGCAGAGAAAGAATCTGAAGAATTATTTGCTCAGAGGGAAGCTAATTTGCCGATGAGAGAAGAAAAGCTTTAAAAGTCATTAGAGCAAATTGCACGAAATGAAGAACTTCAGAAAGCTGAACAGCAAGCATTACAACGATTACATGCTATAAATGCTGAGAAGAGAAAGACATATATCAGACTAAAGAGCGGTGACAAATGGGAACGTGCTCAAAAAGCAATTGATTCTCCTCAGAGTTCTGATTATGAAGATCGTCGTCTTGGAGAAATTCTCGAGGAATTCAAACTGGCAAATCCAATTCATGATATGTATATAAAGGCCTTAAAGGTAGAAGTCATCAGGATAACTACTGCATTTGAACCCAAATCTGATGAGCTGGTAATATTTGTGGATTGTCATAATGTTGGAACTTTCAGAGTATCTATTCAGTTCTTTTATGACAGATCGCTGACAGAGATTTGGGTACTTAGGCCTAAGGTGAGAACATCTTCTGAGCTAGGTGTGTTGTTACATGAGAAGTTCAAAGAATTTGCTGAAAGAGCTGGACCAGAAGTGATTAAGGATTCTCCACAAGTAAAATTTCTTAAGGGAGAGGTACTTTATTCAATCAATCTTCAGATAGATGAGTTATATGAACATCATGCAAAACACTTGGTATATGCTGAATATGCTCTCAGAAATCATGGATTCTTGACTTAAGAAAAGGTAATAGCTGAAGATCACATTCGATCCTATGCACAAACGAATATAAAAGATTACAAGAAATTTCAAGGTGAACTGAGAAAGAAGCTTGGAATTCCTTTAGTCTTACCTCAAGGATTGTCATCAAGAAGAGAGCATCTTGTTGATTCTGATTTACACATGAAACTTCAAGTCGCAGATGAGCCAGAAGAAGGAGAATTCAGAAGGGAAGACAACTGAAGAAAAAGAATTGCTCTACATGTTATATCTTCAGAGCTTAAATAAATCTTGATAGGAATTTGTATCATATGATCAGTCTAGAGGATCATCTATCTTGTATTTATCTTTCATGTTTGAATCTGGCAAATGTTAAATATAAACCAGAACTTTTTTTTCATATTTACTTCGTATTTAAAGTTTTATCTTTCATTTGGTTAAGTTGGATTAGTTGAGGTATCCTCTAGGAATTTGCTTGTTATTGTCTAAAAAACAAATAGGGGGAGATTGAAAGGCATATGACTCAGCCTATTTGTAGTTAGAGGATCCTAATCAACTTAAACCAAATTGTAATAAGTAAATATACATATGAACTGTCACAGGAATCTCAAGAAGTATTATCTGTCAGAAGAAAGAAGAAAAGTCAATCTATAGTTTTGATGTCATACACTGGAAGACGATTCAGTTATCTGATCAAGCCCCAGTATAGCATTGAAGTGAATGGATTCATTTGAACAGTGACAGAGATTTTTCGAGTGATAGTTTGAAAGTCAGTCAAAGTACAAGATAATTGAGAGAAGAAATAAACCACAACCTAAAGTCAAAAGTGAAGAAGCATCATTGAAGTTAGTCGTTCATGAACCAGACAGTACATCGAACATCAACACAAGTCAGTGGTAATTCTTTACTACCTTCAGTGGTTTGTAAGAATTAAATTAATTATTTATTGATTTAATTAAATTCATTTATAATTGATATAAATCATTTAGTTGATTTAATTAAATGAATTAATTCTAGAAGAATTAATTTATTTATTAAATTAATTACTATATCAATTAAATATGAATTGGTTAATCATTAATTAATTAAATGGATCAATATGACTTAAAGAAAGAAGGTTGGATTATGTCTTGGTGAAGCTAAATTCGGTATGACCTAAATTATGTCATACCGACAGAATTCAATATTATGTCTTACCGAGCTATGAAGATTATGTCTTACCGAAACAAATATCCTGATTAAGTCATACCGACCACCTGCCAGCTGTTTTAAGTCATACCGAACTTTTATTAAGTCATACCGACCAGGTTTATGTCTTAATGGAGGTTTGTGTAAGTCTTAATGAAGAAAAATTAAGTCTTGGAAGCAGTTTAAGTCATGCTGGAGCAGTTAAATATCCTACAGAAAGCTAGCAAGACTTATTACTGATACAAAAGAACAGAACACAGCAGATTAAGTCATACCCGAGAAACAGAGCAGAAAACATAATATCCAGCAGAACAGAATTTTCTCTCAAGAACACCAAGAACACCAAAGCTTAAACAATTCCCAGAAATTCAAGTTCTTCATCTTTGTAATATTCTATCCGCTAGAACTTGTCTATTTGTGATTCTTGTACTACTAGCGAATTAAGTTTCCTAGTTCTTATCTTGATTATTATTAACTAAATTAGAAAAGTTCATGTCGAATTTTCTAATTAGTTATTAACATCTTGATAAGTTGTTATACTGATTTTGTAACACCACATCAAGTTAATATACAGTTATATTCAACTTGAAAAATTGTGTTATATAATTCCGCATAAATTTGTCTTTAATAAATTTTATCTAACTGACAAATTTCGATAAAAAGGTAAAGATTGTATTCAACCCCCCCTTCTACAATCTTATCGGACCTAACAGTAGTCGTGTTGACCTTGAATTGCCCTTCTGTATTGTGAAATGATGATACATCCCCCACTGGAGTCTTTCCCTATATTTGTTCAGTTCTCACGGTTAAGCCCATTTTGGTCCTGAGCTTTAGCATGGTTCTGTAACTTTTACCCAGAATTAGCCCCCACAATTCCTTCTTGAATTGACCCCACTTCACTCACATAGGTGATCTCTTGAATAATACGAAAGTATCATTTGTTCGACATATCGACACATAAGGATCATTAAAAGCATAGCTTCACCGTAACCAAATTTTATCACTATTTTTAATCATAGGAATGGACCCGGGAGTAAAACCCCCACAGTGATCTCACCAAGTCTTTACAATTAGGTTATCCCTTTGAACCAAGATCTTGGGATTTCCAGTCAATAAGGTTGGGTTTCCTTTGTACCAACTTTTATTATGGGCTATAGTCCCATTCCTTTTGATTATTTCACAATTAACTCTCTAGTTAACCCTTTGGTTAGCGGATCTGCCTCGTTATCTTTTGACTTGATTTAGTCAATAGAGATAACTACAATTGAGAGTAATTGTGTAACTGAATTTGTCGACGACAAAGATGTTTCGACATTCCATTACAATCACTTGAAATGTAGTTGTGCATCTTCACTTCAGCATATTTCACATTTTGGTAATCACTTTACCAATCATCAGCCAAGGCTTCAATTCGTTATTGACATTACCAATTTTTAGCGTTTCAAAAATTTGTAACTTCAATTTATCTTATTGCCAAGTTTATGCATCCCTAAACTGACAATACTTATTCACCTAACTACAAAATTTGAGCGTCCTCAAAATGGTAGCTATTATATATTATGAAGCCATAGCAATTCGCAACAATATCACGATTTTATATGTCGTTTTCTCTGTTTATGTTGTTTCACTCAACATAAACACCGAATCACAGACTTTCTACTCTTGCATTAGCAAAGAAACTCTAAGGTTATCTCATGATTTCTTTCAAATCTTTATTTAGAAGAACTACCACAATGCTCATTGATGCGCTTCAAATTTCGCAATGCCGACAATTTAAGTAACATCTTGATGAACCATACTCTCGTAACTCGAGAATAATCATAAAGTACGTTAAGTCTTTACTTTTGACTGTAATATCTAATTATCAGGCTATTTTTTTTCACACAATTCTATCCCAATGAATCTCTTCTCTCTATTTCTTAACATCCTTTTTCCCCCACAAAGGACATAGAGAGATCATATTTATTTGAAAAGTGTCACCATCCATTTCCTAACATTGTGTTAGAAATCTTGATTTATTGACTTCTCAACTCTAGTTAATACCTTAATAGGTATTGGTATCATGACATCTTCAAGATACCCCCACATTCTGAATATTTCTATAAAAATCAAAATGCATTCCAAAACTAATAGGAACCAATTATATCCTTTCGCGGTATCTTGTTTAAGGAATGATTATTCTCTTCATAACTAACATCCTCATATTCAGTGATAGTCTCAACTAATCACAATCATTTTTGCATCTCCCGTTAGAATGCAACTCAGGCTTGTAGCTACTCCATTTATCTAATTGATATGGGCTAAAAGTAAGCCCAAAAGACATATTTAATGTTGCATTAATTAGACCCAACATGGTCCAAACGTGGGGGCCATTTATGGGTCCCAAACCCTATTTCAATATTAATTTCGTAATTAATATTAAGGGATATTAACAGCTCAACAATAAGCATCAGATAAGGATACTATTCCTACAAGACTTAGCCTCCAAGGCACCCAATTCGATATGGAAACAGACTCCTACAAGGAAGGAGTCTAGAACCTTCCTCAAGGCGGTGGCTTGCCCACCAAGTATCCAAATCCTACCATAATTCTAAGGCTTCCCAAGCCTATATAAAGGACCCGATCCTTCATCTCAGAACTACGTTTTTGGCTTGATTCTCAATACGAGATACGTAGGTACTCTGTGAGGACCGATTAGTCTCGAACACGGAAACAGCCATTAAAGCTTGAAGCTCACCAACCCCCTTTGCATTAAACACACTCAAACCCTAGCCGCAATATTCGTAACCTAGTTTTTGTTCCACAACACTAATGCGAGTATAAGTGTAGTGGCCTCACAAAATTTACCCAGTGAACATTCACCACCAAAGTCACTAATTAAAATATTAATTTTCTCTTTAGTGAGTACATGTAATTAATGTATTACTATAAAATAATCACACAACTTGTTATCACTTCTCACTATAGCAGGTTTCACGTCGTTCATTAAAAACCTCTCAGGTTTTAATATCATATTCAAAGAACTTTCCTGTTCTTGAAAATTCTACTATTGAATTTTTTCCCCAAATTTCAATTTGGTTCACAGGAGAACCCAATTTTCTGACTCACCAACTGGTACAACCAGAAGAGGATCGAGGAAGAATATACATTTCCGAAAAACCCACATTCAGCGATCTTTGATCGACTAATACGTTAGGGTTTAACAATATTCAGGATTTCTCCAAATTTCAGCATGCAGAGCTGACCGCAATGCCGTATTAGGTATCACACGGATCACCATAATAGGCTCATGTGTCACTACCACAGTAAACCGACACCAACATGAGATATAATAATTTTTCTCTAAGGAATGAATCCAGTCGGGAAAATATAAATCTCATGTCAACCCACAACCCGTACTCCATAGGTACAAGATTCGTTAGGTTTTTAACGTCTCGAACCATTCAACCAAGATTGATTTTTCTAGAAAAATTTCCTCGCAAACAATCAACAAACGATTAAAATATAATTAAGCTAATAATTTTTTACAATTAAAATTCATTACTTAATTTTCACAACCGTTATGATGATTTAAATAATTAATAACCATAATTATTTAACTCTACATATCTCGGTACACTTGCACAACGAGTCAAACAAAAAATTGAGCTAAACAATATTGGTGTAATTATGATTAATAAATGACAATTATGCACCCAGGTTATTAAAGCACAAAACATAATTTGAACCTCCATTATAATCCGGTTACAAAATATCAAATTTCACATAGAAGATAACATGGCATCATGCGGCCATGTAGCATTTCAATTAAACGATTAGTAGAAGAGGTGGACCTAATCCAGAATTGCAAACAATTATCTATGCACTAAAGCAAAAAAAAAAAAAAACATAACCTGGCCCATTCTACAAAATATAACGTATAATCACGTACATTTTCAAAAGCAGTAATGGAAAGATTTCAAGTAATAACACCACATCAGCCTTACGAATATGAATAAAAAATTAATATCCAAAAGCATACATAAGGCATCACCCAGTCATTTTTAATACATTAAGCTAGTTGACAAATGCTTAGCAATTTGTGAATTCACACAAAAAAAAAATTCTTTTTAAAATGAATTCACACATTTACACAAATTCCAAATACACAAATTTCTGGTAAACTAGCGCCAAAGGCAGGAAAAAAAATCATTATGACCCCGCTAAACATATCACATGGAGATTCCAAATAAAGAATACAAAATATTTAACCAAAAAATTTATGTAAAAGAAAAATAAAAATAATCAATTATAAAAAAAAAGTTTGTTTTCTTCCAACAAAAGAGATTTAGCAAATTCCACAAAATTAAGGATAACATACTGTAGGTCTACACATGCATATTAATGACCATGCATGTAAATACTTATAGCTTCAAATTAGAAGCACAATCAGGATAGGCAAAATATAAAATCAAACCATAAAAAACCTTAAGTTATAAGCTATTCAAAATACAAGCTGTAAACAATCAAACAGTTAAAACTTTGATGTGGTGACATAAAACTCTAGCACGAAGAGATACATAGCTATGAAGCATACAGATTAATCTAATTATCATGTCAAATCGCATGAAACATAACTAATCCATGGTATCAATTAGTACGTCAAAAGGTAACTATACACATAAGATCAAAAGGAGATTCCAAATCCATATATACTAAAAAAAAAGCAGTGGATTAAAACCAATATTTAAAACTTGTTAAATAATGTTATCCCTCTTTTTTTCAATATCCGCAAATCCATGTTGAACAAGCATATGTAACATATTTTAAAACAAACTATCAAAGAGAGAGGAAAAGGACATAAATGACTCACTAACCAATCTAATCAACAACATACCAGCATAAAACATATACAAGTTACTGGTTAGATTGCATGAGCAAAGGAACAAATGAATCAATATTATCAAAAACATCAGTTAAAAGAGAAAGCAGTGGCCGATTATGACCATAATCTAATAAGATGTAAGTCACATTAAAAGTACATATGTCATAAACACATCAATTTTGCGCTTTTATAACAAAGCTGCACATGCATGGACAAATAAATCACGACAATATCAAAATATTATATCAGCTGCAAATCAACAATCAATACCCCCGAAAAAATAAAATCAAAACAAATCAGTTTATCAATTTAACTAATCCATAAGAATTATTTATCTATTTTAAGCTTGTAAGAAATAAAGATTAAGAAGAGGCATCAAAAATAAAATTACCAACAATTTGTTCGAGGCACGTGAAAACCACGCTGTCCTTAAAACAGATAAGCCGCTTCCATGTGGTGCTTGAAGGTCGATCGGCTTCCGTTTCCCAGGATACAACAAACAGAGGTGATTTGAAGCACTTACAAACCAGCCTCCTACGAACTGAACACATATTGCTCTATCCCACAGAATTGATCCTAAAACTCTCTAAAGAAGATAAAGAGAATAAAATATGTTGAAGAAGGTTTTCTCTATTTTTTTCCCAAGAAGCTCTCATCCCCAAGTATATAAACTCCTCACCATTTGTAACTTACCAACTCATTTAATATTATAACCTCCCCATAATAACCCATTAACTTAGGAATTACAAAATAAAATAAAGAAATGTAATTAATTTTATTCAATAATTCCAGTAGTAATAAACATATTTTGTAATAAGACGTAGTTGTGACCGATCCTTGAAGTGTTATTTTTTTCCAGATCGAACCGAACCAAAGTTTAATATGGACCGAACCGGACCGAAATAATTCGGTTTGGACCGAAAAAACCGATTTTTTTTAAAAAAAAACCTATATTATAAATAAAGCTAAAAAAAACCTATATTATGAACCTATATTATAAATAAAGCTAAAATATCAAATTGTCTCAATCTAGTTTTTAGGAAGTTTTTAATATCAAGTAATGAACTTTTTTTACAATAATATTGATTAAATTTTCAACTAAATAAATATTCATGTTCCTATATAATAGAAATCATGTATTTTTGTTCTCATCATTTTTAATAGAGATTTTTTTTCATTAATGCTCAAGTCCAAATTTTTTTTTTTTGCAAAAATAATTTTTTTAAAATATTACAAAAATACCAAATTTTATAAAATATTTACGAAAATATGTTTAGCAACCAAATCAACCAAATATAACTATTTGCTATCACGTATGCAATTGCATGCACATTTGAAAATTCAACTAAAATCAATTAAAGTCTACCAACAAATTGCATTTGTTTGATTTGATTGCAGAACGTATGTTTGCAAATATTTTATAAAAGTTCGTATTTTCGTAAAAAAAAAAAATTAAATTTTTTTTTTGCAATATTTTGTGAAGATGGTAAAATCCCAAAGAAATAGAAAAAATGATATTTTTCATAATACCCATTTTGATATTAACAATGTATAAAAATTATTTTAGTACAAAAATAATTTATTTATCAAAATTTAAGTGTACAAGCTTTTAAAACACTGCATTATAGCACATTTTTGAAAGTTATGTTTACCTCAAGCTTACAATTTATTCCAGAAAGTTGTGTTTACCCTATCATGTTCTAATTTATTTTGATTTATTTTTAAATTTTTTTTGACCATAAGTCATGTTTAAATTGCTAATGCATGTTACAATGGGCTTATCAATTTTAACTCCGCAGAGTACATGTCTTTCAACTTATTAAAAAGTGGATTATGGTCAACTTTAGCTTTATTATTAGGCTGGGCTATCAATGGGCTACGGATAAATTTTTGGTGAAGTGGGCTTTATATTAATCTGATAGCCACAATATACTTTGTTACTTTGTTCGGTCTATTCAGGCCCATGCAAGTCACTAACTGTTTCAAAATACTTGTTCGGATTAATGTATAAAATTATTAATCTTTGTATATATCACGAACGAGTTGTAAAACTCAATTTTCTTTTTTTAGGGAAAGTTGTAAAACTCATTCTGATTCTTTGAAAAAGTTGTGAACGGGTTGTACTTCACGAGTTATCACCCGTGTTTAGGGCCGAAAACGAATCCGAGTAATCCGGATTCGATTCGTTAAAAATGAATATTATTCGTATTCATACAATAAATGAGCGCATTTGAATCTTATTTCATAATTTGAACGAATATCGAGTCGATTCTCACCACTTTCGGATTTGTTCATTTTTATGCAGAATAGCTCGAATAATTTTAGAGTACTCGATAATGTATTTATTATACGTATTCGATTAGAATTCATAAGTTATGTATGTATTATATATATATTATGGGTTTGATTCAAATGAAAACCACTATCTAAAAGAGAACCGGAGAACCATTGGATCCTACTGCAGAACCTATTTTTGTTTCGTAATAAAAGTATAGTGTTCTGCTACTGAATTTCAAAGTTATGCATGAAATAAAAATTTCTACAACTGAACTTGCTTCTTCTACAAAATTCTACAACCGACCTTACTTACCATTGAAACGTTCTACTGTAAATCTATTTTATTTCGTACTAAAAATATAGTGTTCTGCTAATGAATTTCAAAGTTATGCACATGAAATTAAAAGTTCTACAACCGAACATGCTTTTTCTACAAAGTTCTACGACTGAACTTAGTTTTTCAACAAACATTTTGCTGCTGAACTTGAAAATTATGCATCTAAATTTTGAAGTCAAACACATGAATTCTAAAGTTCTGCTACTGAAATTATTAGAGTTCTCAGGTTCTCCGTAGAACGTGACCTATATATATATATATATTTTAAAGTAATGTTCTACAAATTAACATATTTAAGTATTTTGTGAATAATTATTCCAATATTCTTAATTTTTTAAAATTATTTTGAATGAATTTGAATTCGAATATCCAAAAACGAGTAGTTCGGTACTCAATCGAGTCGAACCGAATCAAACATAAACATTCATATTCGAATACAAGTCGAATTTGAGCAAAATATAAACATATTAATTCGAATCCAGACCGGATTCAAATGAGTAATTATAAATTCGAACCGAATTTGATCATACTACTATTTACACATTTCGACTCGTTTTCATCCCTACCTGTATTATCTATGTGCTTGACTGCTTGTCCACGAACTATGCCGAATTGTATTAAGGAACTTATTTTTTTTGAAAATTACTAGCTTATAACATGTGCAACGCACGGTTCCTTTATTAATATGTATTATTTTATTATTTTTTTAAATTTTATATGTTATTAATTTACCTATCAAAATGTTGTTAAAAAATGATATATAAAAGATTCTACACGTTCGATTTAATATTTGTATTCTATCTTGAATTCTTAAAATTTGATTTGGACGATTACAGTTCACGTGAAATTAACAAAATAATCTTTAATTTAGTGATGGTTTAATAATTTTTTTCTAACTAAATCTACGCAGAAACAAAAAAGAGAAGAAACTGACGATTTTTTACGTTGAAAATTCTATTTAATTTATGAATTCTACTCATAATTCGTTTTTATTATCAAAATACACTTGTAATAATTTGAAAATAGTTCTACTAATAACCAAATACAATTTTAATAATAAGTGTAAGAGGGATTTTGTCCAAAACTTTAATAATCGGTAGTCTGGCCATCCGTACGACAAAGATCTTAAAAATAAATAGATGAAAAAAGTTATATCTAGCATAAAAAAATATTTTATATTTTTATATGTTATAAACTAAAAAGTGTATTTATATTAGAATATAAAAATGTATATATCAATGATTTAAATCACAAGTAATTAGATTTTCTACATTGAATAATATTATCAATGTAGGACTTCTAATAATTATTAAATCATCACTAAATTAAAGATAATTTTATGAGTGTTGTGGAATAAAAACTAGGGTTATTAAATTGCGGCTAGGGTTTGTGTGTATTTAATGTTTAGGGTTCGTGAGTTCGTGCTTTAATGACTGTTTCCGTGTTCGAGACTGATCGGTCCTCACAGAATGCCTACGTATCTCGTTATTGAGAATCAAGCCAAAGACGTAGTTCTGAGGTTGAGGGGTCTGGCCCTTATATAGGCTGTGGAAGCCTTAGAATCGTAGTAGGGTTAGGCGACTTGGTGGACAAGTCACCGCCTTGAGGAAGGTTGTAGACTCCTACCTTGTAGGAGTCTATTTCCATGTTGAGTTTGGTGCCTTGGAGGCTACTCATTGTAGAAGTAGTTTCCTTGTTGACTCTTATTGCTGAGCTGTTTATCACCTTTAATATTAATTATGAAATTAATATTAAATTAGGGTCTTGGGCCTCACTATTGGGCTTCATATTCAGACCATTCTAGGTTTAATTAATACAACATTAAATGTGTCTTTAAGGCTTAATTTCGGTCCAGCTTAATTTTCATGTTCAAAACCACATCGGGGCCGACCTTCGGCATCGACACGACCCTCGGTCGGCCAAAGGTCTGTCTGATGAAGCCTCCCGGGAGCCCCGGTCGGCTGAAGCCTTCCGGGTGCCCCGGTCAGCTGGCCCCAGTCGGTTGAAGCCTTCCGGGTGCCCCGGTCGGCTGGCCCCGGTTGGCTGAAGCCTTCTGGGCGCCCCAGTTGGTTGGCCCCGGTCGGCTAGCCCCGGTCGGTTGAAGCCTTCCAGGTGCCCCGGTCGGTTGACACGGTCGGTCGTTGCTTCTGGGATCGTCTTCATGATAACCTTGGCTCTGGGACCGTCTTCGTGACGACCTAGGCTTTGGGACCGTCATCGTGATGACCTTGGCTCCTATCTTGAATATCAACCTTCAACATCGATACTAGCACATCATTGTCAATGCTTGAACATTGAATTTCATTACTTGGAAGCCAACAATATGGTCATTCATGACTTTTGTTTAAGGCTCTAATATTTTGATTAGCACTGATAATCCCATACTTAGTACTAACTTCTTAAGTAAGCTTTCTTAAGCATAATTAACTTTCTGAGCTCCTTTTGCCGGAAATTCAATTATGTTCTCTGTTTCTTTTCCAGAACTCATGAGTTATAACGGTTCTTTCCATCCCATAACAGATAGTTTTTTGTCCTCTTTTTACATTTAATCAATACATGACTTGTAAACGCGAACCAGCCTGTATTTCAACCTGTGGTAGCAGGTTGCCCTTTTCCTATAAAAGAAGGGGAGTATCCTTCATTTCTCTTCACTTCTTCATTTCTCAAACTTCTCTCAAGTCTTCAACTCTCTAGCTCTCAAGCTTTCCAGCTTCAAGTTCGAGTTTGAGTTCAAGTTCAAGTTCGAGTTCAAGTTCAAGATGGCTGACAACAACCGTGCACCTGCCCCCTGGTTTCCATGGCGGAAGCGATGAGGAAGAGAAGCATGGCGAGAACTGTTAAAGGTATTAACAAACTCAAGCCTCCTACTTTTGTTGAACATCGATTTCAGCCTTTACTAGATTTGTTAAGCATTATGGGGGAGACATTCCCCAATAGTTTGAGCTTGGAAGCCTTTCATAGTCCTTGCAAGTTGAAGGAGATTGACGTCGAGATGATTAGAAACACATATAGCTTTCCAAGCCCGCTCAAGGTTCGCCTTCCAAGCCCGGGAGACAGAACTTGCAACTGGCATCGTGAGAAACTCTGTGTTTTCAAAGGTGCTTTGGAAGCCAGGTTGAGGTTCCCTGTCGACCCGTTTATCATCAGGTTGTTGGCGGAGCTTCAAGTCCATCCCTACCAGCTGTATCTCAATGCATGGAGGTTCCTCATCATCTTTATGATAAGATGCTGTTAACACAAAATCACGCAAGTATACGTGGTCACAAGTAATATAGATAAAATTCAAGTTCGTTCCACAGAGATCTGGTTTAGGTTTCAATTCAGTAGATGTACTTATGCAACAATGTATGGTTATAACTCACTGCTAAGACAATTAAATAATTGGGATTTTTGATTATCTAATTTAAACTAAGATGCAAATCAAACTAAAAATTAATTAACTAAAGTGATTTAAACTGATGAGAATAAACATGGGATCCTAACTTCATTATCTACTTCACTTAGAGTCGATCCCTTTAGTCAATGCATGTGATGGTTTTGATATCTGATCAGACAACACGAAACAAGTATAAGCTACCTCTTAGTATACTAACACCAAACTACGCATACATCCACAAAATAGATAGAAGATGGGTAGACACCAATTATGTTTAGACCCTATATCCTTACAAAATTTGAAAACATAACGGTTGAAGAACAAGTTGTCTATTAAGATCACATAGGGCATCATAATATCTCTATTTACGCCACAAATCATGATGTTAAAACATCAACCTATCCTATGCTAGCATGGCAAGTTCTAAATCTCAAGATCCACTCTCGTTTCGCAAGAGATTAACAATTCAATTTAGATGTTAGCTACGCATCTAAAAGCATTAAGATTAACCATACGAGGATATCAAGAATTCACCACACACATATTTTTAAAGCAATCAAACTACTAAGCTACATAGATAAATCCATTAGAATCCCATGACAACGATTAGTTCATAATTGAACCGTTCGTCACCATGGGATTTGATGAAGACATGGTATTAAACAAGATATGAATAAAAGAAGTAATATTAAATAAACGTAGAGTTAAGAAAACAAATCTAGAATCCAGAATACACCTAAGAAAAGAATACAAAAGATGAAGTTGATAGAGATCCGTTGCTTGTCACGAGCGTTGAATCCTTCTCTCCTTTTCTCCCATGCAAATCTATGCTATGATATATAATAATACAAAATACAATGGTTTGATGTGTTTAAATAGGCTCTAGAAGTCTTGCCTAGGAAGGAATTACCCTCAATTACAACTAGAAATCGATTTTAGGTGCCAAAAACTGCCCAAAATACAATTAGAACTCGAGAAGGGCAAAACAGTCATTTTCTCAGCAATGCGCGCGCAGCCTGCGCACCACAGGCGCAGCTTGCGCCTCCTCCTACTGCATCCCGCACAGCCTGCGCGCCACAGGCGCAGCCTGCGCGCAGGCCTCGCCCGTCTCGCCGTTTTCTGTACCGTTTCTTCGTTTTTTCCTTCCGTTCTTTTTGCAAATGCTTCCGCCTTCAATTCTCTAGCCTTGAAATCTTCATGATAACTCACAACATGACTCCACTCTTCATTCTTGAGCTTTAATTCAACTCTAAAATCGACGGAAACATCAACCCTAATTGACATTCTTGCAAACCTGCACACTTAAGCAAAACACATCAAAACTACCACAAACTTGAGACCAAGTCAATCAATTTAAGCCGTATTGAAGCGATCCAAGTGGATATAAAATCCACTTATCACACCCCCAAACTTAAACCGCTGCTTGTCCTCAAGCATAAACAAATAAACTATTTACAACTAACTAGTACCACTTTCGTAGGTGATCACGGTTGCATTTGGCATATGCAACAAGCCCTTTAAACCCCTAGGCAGCCCTAGTGGACGAGTGAGGTCTCGTGAGGGCCTATAGCGAATGAACCCATAAAATCCATCTAACTAAATAATGCAAAAACCATGCAATGCATGAATGCAACTAGTATGAAAATTCAACGATCCCTTTCAAACTAACCAAAACCAACTAGCAAGCAAATATCTTAGAGAATGCAACTAAATCCACATAGAGCTCGACTAAGTCCCCGTATACTAACAATACATGAACAGAAACATGCGTGTGTGCGATGCTCATCAGAAATACTCCCAAAACTAGATCAAAATCATACGTGTTCTTCGCCAAGACAATCACAGGTTTATACATAGAATAGACTGTAGACACTTCATAACCTACGAACACCTCCCTCCTTATCCAAGGTAGACAAGAATCCATACTTAATTACTAACAACTATAACACATAATAATATATACAAGCATGCTTATTTAACCGTGCAATGGATGAGACCCCAACAGGCTTATACAATAATACCCATGTACCGAGCGTTAGGTTAGTGGATCCCAGACTATAAAAGCCTTAGGTCACTAGGTACAAAGTCCCCGCGAACTTAATTGCTCGAGTATTAAAGAGCTCACCCTGGTTAATTTTGCATTTAAACTATTTACATGACTCTTTTTTTTCTTTTTTTTCTTTTTCATATGCAATCTGGAGTGAGAATTCTTATCTCCAACTAAGCATGAAATATGAGCCGGCTACTAGCCATTTGACGCCTAGCCATTATTGACAATTATTTATAATTAAGCATGAAATCCCTGGTTTCCCCCAAACTTAGACTTTAGTGTTCTAGGCCATCAAGGGAATAAAGAAAATTCTAACTATAATCAAGTGATTAAATCTCAAAACAACCAAACAAGCATGATCCTAACCTAGCCCAAAAGCAAACGATGAGACTATGTAATTATTGTGTTTCTGAAGCATGTAAGTCAATTCCTAGGAACTATGAATCAACCCTCTATTCATCATTACCACACTCAATTAGACACCTACCTACCAATCAGAATTATCTCGCTCTAAGGGATCATGAAAAATGCATTCCATGCAAATGCAACTAATATGAACTCATATGGTATACGAAAAAAAAACAGAATGTCCTAAATGAAACAAACGTAGATAACACGAACATACATGCATGAACTACCACTAATATGCAAAATATGATATCTATATGAACACAATAACACATAATCACAAATAACTACAAATACACTACTTATCCCCTAAACCACCCCCAAACTTGAAAGATTCAATGTCCGCATTGAATGGAGTAAATACGAGGAATAGTAGAACATACCTACTCATCGGAACCATATGGGTTGCCTCCCACGAAGCGCTGTCGTTAACATCATTTAGCCGGACAAATAAGATTCAAATTATGGTGGCTCGAAGATCGCATTCGACTTGTCCTTATAAGAAGGACCATTCACCCATTAGTTGACAACCTTCTTGCTATCTTCCTACATCTTTTCTAAATCAAACTTCACCTTGACTCTTTCTCCAATCGATTTTTTCTTTTTCTTCTTCACACCTCTAAGGTGTTTATGCATCACAGTTGATTGATAAGAACCCTCTTCTACCTCATCATCCATGATCCACCTTCTTAACACATTATCTTGACACACTTTAAAAATCACCAACTCATGATTCAGAAGGACATACTTCAAATGGGATGGAAGTTTTCCGAGCTTGACATTCGAGAGATCTCGAATTGAAGAACTGTCAATGGAATCACTGATGTGATGCTTTAGCATGTGCGTGTCCGACTTTTTGCTCAACAACTGATCAAACTTCTTTCTCTGACCCGTATCAACCATTTCCACACTGAAACACTCTTCATCCTCTATCGGAAATTTCATGGCCTTGAACATATTAAAGGTGACATTCTGATCTTGCACCCTCATTGTAAGCTCTTCTTTTTGCACATCGATCAAAGTACGACCCGTAGCTAGAAAAGGCCTTCCCAAGATTATGGGAATCTTCTTGTCTTTTTCGAAATCTAGAATCACAAAATCGGTAGGAAATATGAGCTTATCAACCTTCACCAGGACATCCTCTACTATACCCCTCGGATAAGTGATCGTCCTATCAGCCAACTGCAAAGAGATGTTGGTTGGCTTCGGATCAGGCAGACCAAGTTGCTTGAAAATCGACAAGGGCATGAGATTAATGCTAGCTCCCAAATCACATAAGCAATTGTCAAAAGACAGATTACCAATAGTGCATGGAATAGTAAAGCTTCCTGGATCCTTAAGTTTAGGAGGCAATTTCTGTTGCAACACCGCACTGCACTCCTCTGTCAATGCCAGTGTTTCAAATTCTTCCAACCTTCTCTTTCGTGATAAAATATCCTTCATGAACTTTGCATATCTCGGCATCTGCTTTTGCAATAGAAATTGCCTCCTAAACTTATGAAACTATTTTTCTTGATCTTGTTTTTGCAAGCGTTTAAGATATGGAGGAGGAGGATAGATCTGATTCACCAACTTCAGCTTCGGAGGAGAGTTTTCAGTAGAATTTTGCTTTTGAAGTCTTTTTGGGAATGGAGGGGGTGGATAGATCTGATTGCTCTCTATAGACTGTTTTGAAGTAGATTCTTTATCAAAGGTTTTGCCTTTTTCTACTTCGCCATCCAACTGATCAGCTGCCAATTCAGAATTTGCATTTTTTTATCTGCAGAAGCCTCCACCTGCTGTTTCTTGATTTCTTCGTCTTCCTCAGCTGTTGATTTTTGATCCTTCGTGACTTTTCCAGATCTCAAAGTAACTGCATTGACCTGTTCCTTAACTTCCCTCTTGCCTGGATTAGGCTCTGTATCACTTGGAAGAGTTCATTGCTACCTATACAATAAAGCACTTGCAAGCTGCCCCATCTGGTTCTCCAAGGTCTTGAGAGAAACTACCTGGCTTTTAACCATCAACCTCAACTCATCTATTTCAGATTTTTCATTCGAAGATGGACCAGCATTCCCATGAGATTGTTGCTGCTGAAATCCCGGAGGTTGGAAAGGTTGCCTTGGAGCATACTGCTGCCTTGATTGAATGGACTCGCTTGCTGACCCTGAAACTGCTGATAAGGTTGCTGAGGTTGTTGAGCACCTTGGTTATTGCTCCAGCTGAAATTCGGATGATTTCGATTGTTCGGATGATAGGTGGCTGGAGCTGGTTGAGAAGGCCGCTGAAAGTTGCTCACAAACTGCGCTGATTCAGAAGATATGGCACATTGACTTGTCTCATGTGCGCCCGCACATAACTCACAAACACTAGCAACTTGCTGAACTCCATAGTTGGTAAGAGAATCCACCTTCATAGTTAGAGCCTTCAACTGAGCTGCAATAGCTGTCGCTGCATCAACTTGAAGAATTCCTGCTACTTTGCCTTGAGATAGCCTTTGCGTTGGATTCTGATATTCATTGGCAACCATCGTTGATAAGTGGGTATTTTATCTACTTAGAACGTTTCCATTTAGCTTAAAACGATGGATTGTACTTGAGTTGTGGTGTTTTTGATCTCTTTTAAGGGTATTGTGCAGGGATATCAATCACAGGTGTTAGAGGAACGAAGCGTAGCAATCGAAGTGCAAAACGGAGTTATATTAAAGAAAAGAAAAAAATTGAAGTTGCTGGTCAGTAGGCTCGGCGCCGCGTCGCCGCAATTGTACTGGAGGATGGCGCCGCATCGCCGTGGTGGAGGTCCTGGCGCCGCATCGCTGATTTTGTGCTTGAAGCCGGCGCCGAGTCGCCGTCTCGTCTGACCCGGTTCCTGATTTGTTTTGGGTGAATTAAATAAAATAAAAAAAACATTTCTTCTATGTACTAGCACCTGGAGGCCTATATAAAGGAAGTAAAGAAAACCCTAGAAAAAGAGAAAAGACAGCTTGTTTTATGTACGTAGTTTTTTAGAACAAAGAAGGAAGGAAGAAGATAGTTCCCAATTTATTCTTGTATTCTTCCTAGTTGTGGATGCTTAACCTTGGTGTATTCTTTAAAACCTTTGATAATTATCTCAGTCATTATTCATTTCTTTCTATCATGTTTTCATTGGAACCCATGATGATGATTAATTCGATCATGAGCTAATTCGTTGTCATGGGGGTTTAGTGGATTTATTCATGAATTTTATGTGTTGAATCTTCTCGATGCCTATAGTGTGATTGATGTGATATCCTATCATTCGTAATTGTGTGTTAATTCTTGTTGAAGCGAAAGTGGAAATAAGAGTTTAGAACTTGCCATGTTAGCGTAGGTTTATGCGTGATAATATCATTCGTAATTAGTGTCGTAACTCTAATCGTTTTATGACGACTATGTGATCAATTGAATGCTTGCACCTCAACCATTATGTTTTATTCTTTATAGACATATGAAGACTTGGCATAATCGGAAGACTAAATGATTTCTATCTTTATTGTGGATATTGTTTAGGATGGTATTTGTGTAACGGAAGTTGGCTTATATCAGTTTTGTGTGTTCGATCAGGTGTTAATAAATCACATGAATAAGGCTAGGGATTTGGAGACTATAGATGGATTGTTTAAAGAAACTAAATTCCCATGTTTTATTTGCATAAGTAATTCGACCTAAATCTCAGTTCAAGCAGTTGATAATTAGTTATAATTCTTAGATAAATTTTAGTGATAACAACAATCCACTTTATTATTTGTTTTAGCATCGGAAAATAATCATACATTGGTGAGTGAATTAGCTAGACAATACAACGAGTCCCTGTAGGAACGAACCTTATTTGCTATCTGTATTACTTGAGATCACGTGCACTTGCGTGTTGAGTTGGTCGTAACAAGTTTTTGGCGCCGCTGCCGGGGACGCGGTTTTTTTTTGTTTAGTTTCAATATTTGCCATCAGTGGTCATTGAATTTCGGTGACTAGGACGTTTTCATAAAATTTCTTGTTGGTGAATTTCAGGTACGTGTTGAGAGTTTATGCGTACACGAGCTCGGGCACGTAGAGACGAACTAGCTAGGAGAAGACTTGATTTCGGGTTAGAAAACAATCTTGAAGCAAAGGAAGTTATGGCAAATCAAGATCAAGCAGCGAAGGCTTTGAGTGAATTCTCTCAGCCGAAAGTGGAGGACATTCATACTAGTATTGTTCGCCCAGCTATAGGGTCTAACAATTTCGAGCTAAGGCCAAACATCATTCAGATGATTCAGAACACAGTCCAGTTTGGGGGTAGTCCTGCTGAAGATCCCAATGCTCATATTAGGGACTTCCTTGAGATCTGTGACACCTTCAAATTCAACGGAGTTACAGATGACGCAATCAGATTGAGGCTATTTCCCTTCTCTCTTAAGGATAAAGCCAAGAGTTGGTTACATTCTATGCCATCAGGCTCTATTACAACATGGGCAGAGTGTGCTCAAAAGTTCTTGACCAAGTATTTCTGCATGGCGAAGACAGCAGCTTACAGGAATGCCATTTCTCAGTTTGCTCAGCATTCCCAGGAATCTTTGGGAGAAGCTTGGGAGAGGTACAAGGAGATATTGGCACGTTGTCCTCATCATGGAATGCCGGATTGGATGATAATCAGCAATTTCTATAACGGGTTGGGAGCTCAGTCCCGGCCTATGTTAGATGCAGCTTCTGGAGGTGCGCTATGGGCAAAAAGCTATGAGGATGCTTATAATCTGATTGAAATGATGGCGGCCAATGAGTTTCAGAATCCTACTCAACGCTTGCCACCTGCGAAAGTGGCTGGAGTTCTTGACTTGGATGCAGCTACTGCTATTGCTGCCCAACTCAAAGCGTTGACAATGAAGGTAGATTCCCTTTCTAATCTTGGTACTAACCAGGTTGCTATGGTGTGTGAATTGTGCGCAGGGGCACATGACACAAATATGTGTGCTATCTCAGCTGAATCCGCACAATTTGTTGGTAATTTTCAAAGATCTCAGCAACCAGTGCCAAATTTTTATCATCCCAACAATCGGAATCATCCTAACTTCAGTTGGAGCAACAATCAGGGAGGTGCTCAGCAACCACAAAATCAGCAGTTCAATGTAAGGCCAAGTAATCAGAACTATCAACCACCACCTTATGCTCCAAGGCAACCATTCAATCCACCGGGGTTTCAACCATCTCAAGGAACTTCATTGAATCAGTCTGAGAAGTCGGAATTGGAAGAGCTTCGAATGATGTATAAGAGTCAGGCAGTGTCATTGAAAACTTTAGAGAATCAAATTGGCCAGCTAGCCAATGCTTTGTTGAACCGTCAACCAGGAACGCTCCCGAGTGACACAGAGGTGAATCCAGGCAAGAAAGATCAAAAGGAACAGGTTCAGGCAATAACATTACGATCAGGAAGAAGTCTACAAGGTCAGAACGAAGAAAAAGCAACCGAGGAAAAAAATGAAATTCCTGAGCAGGCCCTACGGCGCCGCGGCGCCGCCTCACAGTACAAAAACGGCGACGCGTCGCCGGGCTCTCTGGAGGAAAAACTTGAATTTTCAGTTGAGGTCGAATCTGGTTCTGATTTGCTTCCTAATGCTACTCCTTCAACTCCTATCATTCACAAGAGTGTTAATTCCCAAAAAGAAGTAGAAGATAAGGTGTTTCCACCTCCTCCATTCCCAAAACGAATTCAAAGGCAAAGGTTAGACAAGCAATTCGCTAAGTTCTTGGATGTATTCAAGAAGCTGCAGATTAACATACCATTTGCGGAGGCTCTTGAGCAAATGCCGAGCTATGTGAAGTTCATGAAGGGTATTCTCTCGAAGAAATTGAAACTTGAGGAGTTAGAGACCGTTGCCTTGACGGAGGAATGTAGTGCCATCTTGCAACAAAAGTTGCCTCCTAAGTTTAAGGATCCTGGAAGTTTCACCATCCCATGCACTATTGGAGACCTCTCATTCAGCAAATGTTTGTGTGATTTGGGTGCAAGTATTAATCTCATGCCCTTATCAATTTTCATGCAACTTGGTCTTCCAGAGCCAAAGCCCACTACCATGACTCTACAACTTGCTGACCGTTCTGTTACTTATCCGCGAGGGATAGTTGAGGATGTTTTGGTGAAGGTCGACAAGGTGGTTAACCCCGCAACTCAACACTTGATAAAAGCTAATGTGTTGGAAAGAGTTCTTTCTAATGACTTGGAGGTTGAGACCGAAGAGGATGAAGAACAATTGCAATATCTTAATGCATCACCATGGAAGAAGTTTCAAAGTTCATTTGAATCATTGGGGTTGTCAGAATTGAAAAAGTCTCATGTTAGACTTAAGCCATCCATCGAGGAAGCACCTACATTGGAACTTAAGCCATTGCCTGAACATTTAAGGTATGCCTATCTTGGTGATTCTTCTACCTTACCTGTTATTATATCTTCTCAGCTTTCAGGAATAGAAGAGGAAAAACTATTGCGAATCTTAAGGGATTCCAAATCAGCCATTGGGTGGACTATAGCAGATATCAAGGGTATCAGTCCGTCGTACTGCATGCACAAAATTCCTTTGGTAGAGGGAGCTAACCCTACAGTTGATAATCAAAGGAGACTGAATCCTGTCATGAAAGAAGTTGTGAAAAAGGAAATTCTTAAATGGCTTGACGCGGGCATTATCTACCCGATTTCTGATAGCTCTTGGGTGAGTCCGGTACAGTGTGTGCCTAAGAAGGGGGGCATGACAGTGGTGACTAATGAGAAGAACGAGCTCATTCCGACGCGAACAGTTACGGGTTGGAGGATTTGCATGGATTATCGGAAATTGAACAAGGCCACTCGGAAAGATCATTTCCCACTTCCATTCATTGATCAGATGCTCGACAGATTGGCTGGACATCAGTACTATTGCTTGCTTGATGGGTATTCTGGTTACAATCAGATTTGCATAGCACCCGAGGATCAGGAGAAGACTACATTCACTTGTCCATTTGGCACATTCGCATTCAGACGTGTTTCTTTCGGGTTATGTGGTGCACCAGCTACATTTCAAAGGTGCATGATGGCCATCTTCTCTGACATGATTGGAATTAATGTGGAAGTATTCATGGACGACTTCTCAGTCTTTGGGGATTCTTTTGATGAGTGCTTGGAAAACTTGAGTTTGGTTCTAAAACGTTGTGTGGAGACGAATCTTGTTCTAAATTGGGAAAAGTGCCATTTCATGGTACAAGAAGGTGTCATTCTGGGACACAAGGTGTCGTGTAAAGGTTTGGAAGTTGACAAAGCAAAGGTGGAGACTATTGAGAACCTTCCTGCCCCTGTCTCAGTCAAGGGTATTCGCAGCTTTCTTGGTCATGCGGGGTTCTACAGGCGCTTCATAAAGGATTTCTCAAAAATTTCTAAGCCGTTATGTAATCTTTTGGAAAAAGATGTGCCATTCAAGTTTGATGAGGCTTGTTCACATGCGTTCGAGATCTTGAAGAAGAAACTAATTTCTGCTCCAGTTATTACAGCTCCTGATTGGAGTCAACCATTTGCTTTGATGTGTGATGCCAGCGATTATGCACTTGGGGCCGTTCTAGGCCAAAGGAAAGAAAAAGTGTTCCACGTTATTTACTATGCAAGTAAAACACTAACTGATGCTCAGTTGAACTACACGACCACTGAGAAGGAGCTACTTGCTATTGTCTACGGGTTTGAAAAGTTTCGCTCTTATCTGCTTGGTACAAAGGTGACAGTTTATACGGATCATGCTGCCATTCGCTATCTCCTTACGAAGAAGGACTCTAAGCCAAGATTGATTCGTTGGGTTCTTCTGTTACAAGAATTCGATGTGGAAATCAAGGATAGAAAGGGGACGGAGAATCAGGTAGCTGACCATCTCTCTAGATTGGAAGATCATGGCAAGTCACCTAAAGACAACACGGTCATTAATGAGTTCTTCCCTGATGAGCAATTATTCAAAGTGCAAGATGATGAACCATGGTTTGCAGACTTCGTGAATTATCTAGTAAGCAACATCATTCCACCTGAGCTCTCTCATGCTCAAAGGAAGAAATTTTTGCACGATGTCAAACAATATATTTGGGATGATCCGTTTTTGTTCAAGCAAGGAGCTGATCAGATTATTAGGCGTTGTGTTCCTTACAGTGAGACCGAGGCTATTCTTAGTGATTTTCATGCTACAGCTTATGGAGGTCATTATGCGGGTGAGAAGACAGCCACACGTATTCTTCAAGCAGGGTTCTATTGGCCAACTCTATTCAAGGATGCTCATCAGTTTGTGTTGAGGTGCGATCGATGTCAGCGAGTTGGTAATATTTCTCGTAGGGACGAGATGCCTCTGAATGTCATGATGGAGGTAGAGATCTTTGACGTGTGGGGAATCGACTTCATGGGACCGTTCATTCCGTCATGTGGTAATCAATATATTCTTCTGGCCGTGGATTATGTGTCTAAGTGGGTGGAGGTAAAAGCACTTCCAACGAATGATGCTAAGGTGGTGCTTAATTTTCTCCACAAGAACATATTTACTCGATTTGGCACTCCACGAGTTATAATCAGTGATGAGGGTACGCATTTTTGCAATCGGAAGTTTACATCTCTGATGGCACGCTATAACATCAATCATCGAGTTGCTACAGCTTATCATCCTCAAACCAATGGGCAAGCCGAGGTCTCTAATCGCGAAATTAAACGGATTCTTGAGAAGGTAGTTAGTCCTTCTAGGAAGGATTGGGCATTGAAGCTGGATGAAGCAGTGTGGGCTTATCGGACAGCCTATAAAACGCCGTTGGGAATGTCACCATTTCAACTAGTGTATGGGAAAGCTTGCCATCTTCCAGCTGAGTTAGAACACAAGGCATATTGGGCATTGAAGAAGCTGAATTTTGATCTTACAGCAGCAGGTGAGAGGCGTATGGTTCAGTTGAATGAAATGGACGAGTTCCGTTTGCAAGCTTATGAGAACAACAAACTCTACAAAGAGAAAGTAAAAAGGTGGCATGATCGTCGGTTGGTTCTTAAGACGTTTGTACCCGGACAATTGGTTTTGTTGTATAACTCTCGGCTTCGGTTATTTCCTGGGAAGTTGAAGTCACGTTGGTCAGGCCCATTCACAGTCAAAACAGTTTTTCAACATGGGGCAGTGGAGATTTTTGACAAGTTACCGGAACAGTCGTTCAAGGTCAATGGTCAGCGGTTGAAACCATATTTTGGAGAGAAGTTGAATCGCGAAATTGAGACTGCGGTTCTAATTTGTGCAAATTAAGGAAATGAAGCTACGTCAAGCTAATGACGTAAAAAGAGCGCTTTGTGGGAGGCAACCCACTTGGTAGGTAGTTGTTTTGTTCAGACTCAGGAGTTACTAAAAAAAAAAAAAAAAAAAAGAAAAAATTTTCAACAGTGAGCAAGGCGCCGCGTCGCCGTTCCCCAGTGTAAACCTGGCGCCGCGTCGCCGAAGTCTCTACCGAAAAAAAAGTCCCCGCCGAAAAAAAAAAAGAAATTGATGTTGTAATTGTTGTTATATATATATATACCCAATCCCAACCCCATTAACCTTAACCTATCTCTTATCCACATCCCTAACCCTAAATTTCTCCTATATATACACTTATACACCTCCACCTATACATACACATTCCTTACAAATCTCAAACCCTATAACACTCTAAATACATCCTCCATTCAATTCAATGGCATCCAAGCGACAAAGGGTGGTAATTGGTGGCGGTGAGGGTGCTAGTGGAAGTGCGGGTGGTGGTAGAAATCCTCCTTCTTCTTCTCCATCTGCTTTTGGGGGTGGCAATGGTGGGCCTCAATTTATCTCTAATGAGGCTCGCGAGAGGTATATTGAATTGTTGGAGTGTCCTATTGCCCGTGAGAGGGGTCTTTTGCCTACTATAGATGATGGGAGTATGTTGGAGAATATTCAAGAGAGAGGTTGGGAGCGCGTTTGTGAGATTCCGGAACCTGTTCCGATGTCTGTGGTTCGCGAGTTCTATGCGAATGCTAGTGTGGACAAGAATGGTATTAGCCGGGTTCGTGGAGTTCGTGTGGATTATCGGCCGCGGGCTATTCGTCGTGTTCTCGAGCTTCCGGGTATTGATAAGGCTCGAGAGGATTGGTCGGGGAAGACTCGTGATGGTGTGGATCTTCAGATGATTATTCAGCAGTTATGTGTTCCAGGTACTGAATGGAAGTTGAGTAGGGGCACTACTGAGCCCACTACGTTTGTATCGAAGGCCTTGAATCAATATGGGCGTACTTGGCACTCGTTCATCTGTGCCAACCTCATCCCTACTAGGCATTCGAGTGAGGTGACGGTTGAGCGGGCTATTCTGTTGTATGCTATATGCAGTAGAGAATTCGTGGATGTGGCTAGTTTGATCCATCAGGGTATTTTACGGTTCATGCAAGGGAGTTCTACTGCGGCGATGCCTTATGGTTCGGTCATTGCTAGGTTGGCTAGTTTTCATGGTGCTGTTTGGTCAGAGGCGGAGGCGGTGCAGCAGCCACAGGCAGTGCTAGATCATCAGAGTATAGAGCGGCTGGCTGTGTGGGCTGGTGGTGCGGCCGATGATTGGGGCCTTGGGTATGTAGTGCCGGAGGAGCAGCCGGAGGAGCAGCAGCACGAGGAGCCTAGAGATTTTGTTGATCAGAGGCAGTATAGGCGTATGATGAGGCGTATTGACGCAGTGCACGATATGCAGGTGGGTTTTGCAGCAGATTTTAGTCAGTTTGCACAGGCTTTGAGCACGGCTTTCCGTGCTAGTGGAGTGGACGTGACTTTTCCGCCGTTTGGAGCAGGAGCTGGCGCTGTCTATCCGCCACCGGACACTCCCGATGGGAGTGCTTCGGACGACGAGTAGGTATGCCTTGCACTCTTTTGATTCTTACCTTCAATGTGGACATTGCAACTTTTCAGTTTGGGGGTGGGGATTAAAGGTGCATTTGTATTAGTTGTATAATAGATGTGTTGCATGTCATGTTAGGAGCATAATGGAGCATAATGGCATGTTAGTGTAGAGTGTTTTTGTTTTGTTTTTATGTATGCCATATAGGACATTCTGTTTATTGTGATATTTATGTTCATATAGTTGCATTTGCATTGCATAGCATGCATTTTTCATGATCCCTTAGAACGAGCTAATTCTGATTGGTAGATAGATGTCTAATTGGGTGTGGTAATGATGAATAGAGGGTTGATTTATAGTTTCCATGGAATTGACTTGCATGTTACGGAAACAGAATCTTTTCACTAGTCTCATTAGGTGCTTTTGGGCTAGGTTAGGGTCATGCCTGATTAGATGTTTGAGACTTAATCACTTGATTATAATTAGAATTTTCGTTATTCCCTTGATGGCATAGGAGCAATAAAGTCTAAGTTTGGGGGACACCAAGGATTTCATGCTAGTGTTAATTTTGGTCAATAATGGCTAGGCGTCAATTGGCTAGTAGCCGGCTCATTTTTATATGAGTAGTCTAGGGTTGGAATTGAGAATTCTCGTTCCAGATTGCATACATGAAAAAAAAAAGAAAAAAAAAGAGAGAAAAAAAAAATGAAAAAAAAGGGAAAAAAAAGAGTCATGTAAATAGTTTAAATGCAAAATTAACCACGAGTGAGCTCTTTAATACTTGAGTAATTAAGTCTGAGGGGACTTAGTCCTAGTGACCTAAGGCTTTTATAGTCTGGGATCCACTGACCTAACACTCGCTACATGGGTATTATTGTATAAGCCTTTTGGGGTCTCACTCATTGCACGGTTAAATAAGCATGCGTAGTGTATATAGTATTTAGTGTCGTAGTAATAAAGCATGAATTCTTGGTTAACTTGAATAAGGATGGTGGTGTTCCTAGGTTATGAAGTGTCTACAGTCTATTCTGTTTATAAACCTGTGATTGTCTTGGCAAAGATAGGTATGGTTTTTGACCTAGTGTTGGGAGCATTTCTGATGAGCATTGCACACACATACGTTTCTGTTCATGTATTGTTAGTATACGGGGGCTTAGTCGAGCTCTATTCGGATTTAGTTGCATTCTTTGAGGCAGCTGGTTGCTAGTTGGTTTTGGTCAGTTTAAAGGGGATTGTTGCATTTTCATATAGTTGCATTCATGTAGTTAGTTGCATTGTTAGTTGCATTATTAGATGGATTTTGTGGGTACATTCACTATAGGCCCTCACGAGACCTTACTCGTCCACTAGGGCTGCCTAGGGGTTTAAAGGGCTTGTTGCATATGCTAAATGCAACCGTGATCACCTACGGAAGTGGTACTAGGTAGTTGTAAATATTTTGTTAGTTATGCTTGAGGACAAGCATCGGTTTAAGTTTGGGGGTGTGATAAGTGGGTATTTTATCTACTTAGAACGTTTCCATTTAGCTTAAAACGATGGATTGTACTTGAGTTGTGGTGTTTTTGATCTCTTTTAAGGGTATTGTGCAGGGATATCAATCACAGGTGTTAGAGGAACGAAGCGTAGCAATCGAAGTGCAAAACGGAGTTATATTAAAGAAAAGAAAAAAATTGAAGTTGCTGGTCAGTAGGCTCGGCGCCGCGTCGCCGCAATTGTACTGGAGGATGGCGCCGCATCGCCGTGGTGGAGGTCCTGGCGCCGCATCGCTGATTTTGTGCTTGAAGCCGGCGCCGAGTCGCCGTCTCGTCTGACCCGGTTCCTGATTTGTTTTGGGTGAATTAAATAAAATAAAAAAAACATTTCTTCTATGTACTAGCACCTGGAGGCCTATATAAAGGAAGTAAAGAAAACCCTAGAAAAAGAGAAAAGACAGCTTGTTTTATGTACGTAGTTTTTTAGAACAAAGAAGGAAGGAAGAAGATAGTTCCCAATTTATTCTTGTATTCTTCCTAGTTGTGGATGCTTAACCTTGGTGTATTCTTTAAAACCTTTGATAATTATCTCAGTCATTATTCATTTCTTTCTATCATGTTTTCATTGGAACCCATGATGATGATTAATTCGATCATGAGCTAATTCGTTGTCATGGGGGTTTAGTGGATTTATTCATGAATTTTATGTGTTGAATCTTCTCGATGCCTATAGTGTGATTGATGTGATATCCTATCATGGTTGATTTTAATTCGTTATAGGAGAGTAGCTAACTCCTGTAATTGTGTGTTAATTCTTGTTGAAGCGAAAGTGGAAATAAGAGTTTAGAACTTGCCATGTTAGCGTAGGTTTATGCGTGATAATATCATTCGTAATTAGTGTCGTAACTCTAATCGTTTTATGACGACTATGTGATCAATTGAATGCTTGCACCTCAACCATTATGTTTTATTCTTTATAGACATATGAAGACTTGGCATAATCGGAAGACTAAATGATTTCTATCTTTATTGTGGATATTGTTTAGGATGGTATTTGTGTAACGGAAGTTGGCTTATATCAGTTTTGTGTGTTCGATCAGGTGTTAATAAATCACATGAATAAGGCTAGGGATTTGGAGACTATAGATGGATTGTTTAAAGAAACTAAATTCCCATGTTTTATTTGCATAAGTAATTCGACCTAAATCTCAGTTCAAGCAGTTGATAATTAGTTATAATTCTTAGATAAATTTTAGTGATAACAACAATCCACTTTATTATTTGTTTTAGCATCGGAAAATAATCATACATTGGTGAGTGAATTAGCTAGACAATACAACGAGTCCCTGTAGGAACGAACCTTATTTGCTATCTGTATTACTTGAGATCACGTGCACTTGCGTGTTGAGTTGGTCGTAACAAGTTTTTGGGTCTCAATAAGATCATATGCTTCCTCGTAGCTCTTAGCCCATAGAGCTCCACCTGACGCTGCATCTAGCAAAGGTCTAGACTGTGCTCCCAACCCATTGTAGAAACTATTGAGTACCATCCAATCAGGCATACCATGATGAGGACACTTTCGCAGCATCTCCTTGTAATGTTCCCAAGCCTCACACAAAGATTCCCCAGATTGCTGTGCAAATTGAGTTAGAGCGTTCCTTATTGTTGCAGTTTTCGGCTTGGGAAAGAATTTAGTGAGAAACTTCTGAGCAAGATCCTCCCAAGTAGTAATGGAACCGGCTGGTAAGGAGTGTAACCAGCCCTTAGCCTTATCCCTAAGAGAGAATGGGAAAAGTCTTAATTTGATAGCATCATCCGGCACACCATTAAACTTGAAAGTGTCGCAAATCTCAATGAAGTCCTTGATATGCATGTTAGGATCCTCCGTAGGAGGACCCCCAAATTGAACTGAGTTCTGCACCATCCGAATTGTGCCCGGCTTGATTTCGAAAGTATTTGTTGCAATAGCTGGTCTAACAATGCTAGACTGAATGTCATTGATCTTAGGCTGAGAATAATCCTTCAAAGCCTTAGATGCTTCTGTAACTGCTGTTGCTGTTTCTCCCATCTTAACTGTTTCTTTAAGCTTCTTCTTTACAGCTTTATTTACCACTGGTTTTGTTATTTCCTCTTTCTCCTTATCCTTACGAACTTGAGAAAGTGTTCGCATACACGTACTAGTACCTGAAACACCACGAACAAACAGACTAAGTAAGAAATTCGAGTCAGTGAATGCTAACGACCACTGATGACAAGCACATAAACTAAAAATAAAACACCGATGATCCCCGGCAGCGGCGCCAAAAACTTGTTAACACAAAATCACGCAAGTATACGTGGTCACAAGTAATATAGATAAAATTCAAGTTTGTTCCACAGAGATCTGGTTTAGGTTTCAATTCAGGAGATGTACTTATGCAACAATGTATGGTTATAACTCACTGCTAATACAATTAAGTAATTGGGATTTTTGATTATCTAATTTAAACTAAGATGCAAATCAAACTAAAAATTAATTAACTAAAGTGATTTAAACTGATGAGAATAAACATGGGATCCTAACTTCATTATGTACTTCACTTAGAGTCGATGCCTTTAGTCAATGCATTTGATGGTTTTGATATCTGATCAGACAACACGAAACAAGTATAAGCTACCTCTCGGTATACTAACACCAAACTACGCGTATATCCACAAAATAGATAGAAGATGGGTAGACACCAATTATGTTTAGACCCTATATCTCTATAAGATTTGAAAACATAACGGTTGAAGAATAAATTGTCTATTAAGATCACATAGGGCAGCATAATATCTCTATTTACGCCACAAATCATGATGTTAAAACATCAACCTATCCTATGCTAGCATGGCAAGTTCTAAATCTCAAGATCCACTCTCGTTTCGCAAGAGATTAACAATTCAATTTAGATGTTAGCTACGCATCTAAAAGCATTAAGATTAGCCCTACGAGGATATCAAGAATTCACCACACACATATTTTTAAAGCAATCAAACTACTAAGCTACATAGATAAATCCATTAGAATCCCATGACAAGGATTAGTTCATAATTGAACCGTTCGTCGCCATGGGATTTGATGAAGACATGGTATTAAACAAGATATGAATAAATGAAGTAATATTAAATAAACGTATAGTTAAGAAAACAAATCTAGAATCCAGAATACGCCTAAGAAAGGAATACAAAAGATGAAGTTGATAGAGATCCGTTGCTTGTCACGAGCATTGAATCCTTCTCTCCTTTTCTCCCTTGCAAATCTATGCTATGATATATATAATAATACAAAATACATTGGTTTGATGTGTTTAAATAGGTCTAGAAGTCTTGCCTAGGAAGGAATTACCCTCAATTACAACTAGAAATCGATTTTAGATGCCTAAAACTGCCAAAAATACAATTAGAACTCGAGAAGGGAAAAACAATCATTTTCTCAGCAATGCGCGCGCAGCCTGCGCACCACAGGCGCAACCTGTGCCTCCTCCTACTACATCCCGCCTGTGCGCAGGCCTCGCCCGTCTCGCTGTTTTATGCACCGTTTCTTCGTTTCTTCGTCTTTTCCTTCCGTTCTTTTTGCAAATGCTTCCGCCTTCAATTCTCTAGCCTTGAAATGTTCATGATAACTCACAACATGACTCCAATATTCATTCTTGAGCTCGAATTCAACTCCAAAATCGACGGAAACATCAACCCTAATTGACATTCTTGCAAACCTGCACACTTAAGCAAAACACATCAAAACTACCACAAACTTGAGACCAAGTAAATCAATTTAAGCCGTATTGAAGCGATCCAAGTGGATATAAAATCCACTTATCAGATGCCGTGAGTTGAGCATCCCATTGAGTACTACCATGTTCAAAAGCATCTTCATGATCAAGAACTCCTCTGAATCTAAGAAAGGTTGGGTTGGCTTCCAACTTCGAAGTGGACTTCCACACTTAGTGAACTCTTTCTCCTTCCCCGACTCTCATCATTTCTGGGAGAAGGAGTTTCTAGTTCTGAAATGGAAAGGTGGTGACTGGGGTCACTTCTTTGTTAAGGAATTCAGGTATGTGGAAGATAGTTCACACTTCGTGTGCGACCTTAACCACCAAGAATTGCTGGATCGAGATAGGCTACTTGCTGACGATTGTCGCACTCATTACAAAACTATTCTAACTGAGAAGAATAACTCGAATAACTTGTAGAAGGGGGGTTGAATACAAGTTATATAATCGTGTCTGATTTTTGCTTGATTAGATGAACAAGAACAAACGAATGAATCAAACTTTGTTTGTATTAAATAAATCAAAAACAAACTCTACCAAAGGTGTACAATACCTTTAGTAGCTGCTGACAATACAAATCTCTCTCTCTCTCTCTCTCTCTCTCTATTTGTTTCGAACTCTCGAATACAAACCTTATACAGAGCTTCACACGATATGCACTCAAAAATCCACTCTTTTACAATGATATAGAGAGAGTATTTATAATGCTACCTATCAACTAATAACAGAAAGTAATGATCTATACATGACAATGTTCTGCCATCCAGTTGATAGTTTCCATCAATAGAAAATTCTTTCCTTCATGATATTTTCTTGCTTATTCTTCAAAACAACGATCCTGTTTTATAGCACTTGCCAGTTTCTGTAGAATCCATAATGACATTATCACGACTGATATCAGGATTCCACCTTGCATCAAGATTCGACATCCATCAGTATATGACTTGGCGTATCAGGATTTGATCTCAGTTCCTGACATGTAGTCCTTGATGCACTGCTGTTCCTGACTAAACTCTACAGATTACTGTCTAACGCATATATCCTATAAAAAGTGCTAAATCCTTTATAAGACCAGGATTTACAAGAAGCATAAGTAAAATTCTATTCTCAACATCACAACTTATGAATTATTCCTAACAATCTCCCCCTATTTATGGTTTAGAATCTGAAGCATAAATCTAAGTTGTAGATGTTAAAACATATGACAATTCAACTAGAATAGAATTTATGAATTTAGGATCATGAAGTTAAGTACCTCCTTCTTCAGATGTGACATAGGATTTAGTACTTAAAGAATTCAACTATTTGATGCTTCCACTTCCTTGTTGAGATTCACCTCTGTCACTCTTAGTTCTTCCTTTATCTCCAATCTGTTCATCTCCCCCAGTCTGTTGCCTCTGAATTGTTTTTATATCCCCCTTTTTGACATCAGCAACATTAATTTTGAGAAATTCAGTAACAGAAGAAATAAGATTCATCAGAACTGCTTAATTTTCCATAATAGTGACTTGGTTATCTTCAAGTGTTTGAAGTCTCGATTGAATAGTAATTTGAGATTTCTGAATATCCTTTAGAATTCCAGAATTAACTTCAAAGTTGGAAGTGCTTGTTGTATCTTTAGACTCAGATGCAGAAATAACTTTATCTTCAATCCTTGTAGAAGAAGTTGTCTGTGTAGCATGCTCTACTGGAGTAGAATGATATTCAAGTATTAATACTTTAGTAGAAGTACACACATCTTCACTTTTCTGCTCTGAAGCTGAAACATGATCATCCTGTCCTTCACCAGTATTCTGTGTATTAACATCTACAAATCCTGAATCCTCCTTAGATTGATCAGATACTGTTGATGTCTCAATTATAGCTGAAATTGGAAGTACATACAAAGGAATACTAGGATCATTAGGAATATCTTCTGGTACATGTGGAGTAAGAGATTGTCTTAGCCTTTCACCTCTTCTGTTGATGATTCCTGCAAGCCTTTCTTTCTATTTCTGTGCTTTAACTTCTAGCTTTGCATTGTGCTTTACTAAATCATTCTTCTCATACATCTTGATAAAGGTATAAGTACCAGCATCCATACCAAGATTCTCAGACCAAGATTCAGGAAAAACCTGATCCCAGAAATCAAACGATGGTGGTTTCCTAACTTTCTCTCCCTCACTATGGAGTTGATCATCCATACCCTCATTCTCACTTTGACTATCTAAAGTCAACACTTTTTCTACCTCTCCTTTTGCCAGGTCAGGAGTCAGCCTCTCTGTGTGTGGATCTAGTCCATCTTTTCAAGTGTATCACTCAAATTTGGATAAGTGCTCTCATGATCTACAGAAAAATAGGGGTTAGAAGAAGTTCTTATACCTGAACTCACATGGAGAGAGGGTTCCTCATATGGCATGGGGCTTGAGGTTTTCTCCAAGGAGTGAGCTGCTATAGTCTCTGAACCCTTACAAACATCTACTTTCTTTCCAGAGACTACAGGCTCCAGTATACCACTTTCAGGATCTACACTAGACTCTGATGTCTTCAGTAATACTTCATTAGACACCATAGCTAGTATGTCACCGTCTTTAAGTGTTAGTTGCTGAGACACACCCTCAAGGTGGATAGACTCTGAAAGAACAACGATTAACTTTTTGTGAGTGAAACCATTAATCTTTAGTTTAGTGACCTGAATGAAAATTTCTTCGAGTTTGATGACCCGATTGCAAATTTTTAGTCAGTTGAGTGACCAAAATGCCGCTTCAGCTGACTATACATGCCACGGTGGATTTGTTCAAGCCAACTCACCAAACTTAGTCAGCTTTCCGTCTAATTTTTAACGGAATGTAACGGCCAGTGACCTGAATGAAAATTTTTAAGAGTATAATGATGTGATTGAAAACTTTTTGAGTTTAATGACCCAATTGAAAGTTTCCAGTCAGTTGAGTGACCAAAACGCCATTTAACCCGATTCCTTAGGATCACTTTGGAATCTAGCACATAAACAGGTAGAGAACATTATATCTGGTCTACTTACAGTTAAATATAACAGTGAAACTATCATGCCTCTATAGCTAGTGTTATCAACACTCTTTCCCTTAGAATCAGAATCTAGCTTAGTGACTGTTACCATGGGTGTCTTTGCAATTTCACAATCTTGAAAGTCAAATCTTTTTAAAAGATCTTTGATATACTTTGACTGATTAATGAAAATACCAGTTTCAGTCTGTTTCACCTGCAAGCCTAAAAAGTAATTTAGTTCACCCGTCATGCTCATCTGATACTTAGACTGCATAAGCTTGCTAAACTTAGCACATAACTTTTCATTAGTAAAACCAAATATAATATCATCAACATACACTTGAACTAAAAGCAAATCACCTTTTATCTTTCTAAAGAATAGAGTTTTGTCAATTGTACCTCTTGTGAAGCCATTTTCAAGAAGAAATTTAGACAAAGTTTCATACCATGCTCTTGCTGCCTGCTTTAGTCCATAGAGTGCCTTGTCAAGTTTGTATACATGATTTGGAAACTTTGGATCAACAAAACCAGGTGGTTGCTCCACATACACTTCCTCATCAAGCTTGCCATTTAGAAAAGCACTCTTTACATCCATTTGGTATACCTTGAATTTTGAATGAGCTGCAAATGCAAGAAACATTCTGATTGCTTCCAATCTTTCTACAGGTGCAAAGGTTTCATCATAATCAATTCCTTCTTCCTGAGAATAACCCTTGGCCACCAGTCTTGCTTTGTTTCTTACAATCATACCAGATTCATCTAGCTTGTTTCTGAAAACCCATTTAGCACCAACAATAGATCTATCTTTAGGTCTTGGTACCAGTTTCCAAACTTTGTTCCTCTCAAACTCATTCAATTCTTCTAGTTCGAACACCACTATTTGGATCACCAATTATCAAATATTCAGTATGATCCCTTGTCCATTTTCTAACAGGTGGTAGATACTCCTGCTTGACTCTCCCCCTAAGTTAGTGGTATCTCTTGTAGAAGAACTTTCTTTGCCTTCAAAAGCTCCCCCTTGATCAGTAGAATCAGTGGATTCAATACTGCTACTAGTTTATGATATTCCTTCATTAGACTCTGAAGGATCAGTTCCCGATGAAGTAGACTCTGAAAGACTAGTCTGAAGAACCTTCATCATCACTGGAGAGAATCTCAGAATACTTAAGATTTTCAAATTCCAGATTGTCATGGCTTTCATCAGTTTGCAAAATTCCAAACTTCTTATCATCAAATGCAACATGAATTGATTCCATAACAATGTGAGTTCTGAGATTGTATACTTTGAAGACCTTTGATGCTGAATATCCTAGAAAGATTCCTTCATCCGATTTGGCTTCAAATTTTCCAAGTTGTTCTGGATGAACTTTCAGGACATAGCATTTACATCCAAAGATGTGAAAGTATTTCACACTTGGCTTCTTTCTTTTGATCATCTCATAGGGAGTCTTCCCATGGCCATTTACCAAGGTACAATTTTGAGTAAAACATGCAGTGTTAATAGATTCTGCCCAGAAATAGGTTGGAAGCTTTGCATCTGCAAGCATGGTTCTTGCTGCTTCTATGAGAGTTTTGTTCTTTCTTTCTACTACACCATTCTGCCGAGGTGTTCCAGGTGCAGAAAAATGTTGAGTAATTCCATTGTCTACACAATACTCCTCCATTGTAGAATTCTTAAATTCTGTACCATTGTCACTTCTGAGCACTTTGACCTTGTACTCAGAACTATTTTGAATATTCTTGACAAGTTCAATGATTTGCCGAGGAGCTTCATCCTTTTTGTGTAGAAAGAATATCTTGTGTAATCATCCATTATAGCTAGAGCATATCTTTTCTTGCTGATAGACATAATGTTTACTGGACCAAATAAATCAAGATGCAGCATGTGAAATGGTTCAGTAATTGAATTTTCTGTCTTGCTCTTGAAAGTGGTTCTCTTTGTTTTCCAAGCTGACAAGCATCACAAAGTCCATCTTGCACATAATTTTCCTGAGGTAGGTCTCTCACCAGATGGTGCTTAACAAGTTGATTAAGCTTCTTGAAATTGAGATGTGAGAGCTTCTTGTGCCAGTTCCAGCTTTCATCATTTGATGCCTTGCTGTAAAGACATCTGACAGTTCCTTTAGATGTGTCACTCAAGCTGGCTTCATATATGTTACCATGTCTCTGACCAGTCTGAACAATGCCTCCATTCTTCATATTCTAGATTTTGCATCCTTCACTGTCAAAGATTGATTGGCAACCCTTATCACCCAGTTGACTTATGCTTAAAAGTGTGTGTTTCAAGCCTTCAACCAGTGCTACGTTTTCTATGATAACATTCCCCAAAATAATTGAGCCATATCCCAGAGTTTCTCCTTTGTTGCCATCTCCAAAGGATATTACTGGGCCAACTTTCCTCTCAAACTTTGTAAGCAGGGACTTCTTTCCAGTCATATGTCCAGAGCATCCACTGTCCAAGATAATTGAATGCTTCTTTCCAGTGCCCTGCAAACAAAAAGTAGCTAGTTAGAATTTTTTAGGACCCAACTTTGATTGGATCCTTTCTTACTAATTTTTGAACCAACAGGCTTTGAAGATTTTGCTTTTGATTTACCTGTTGCAGAGTCAACCTTAGACTTTGATTTCACAAACTGTTTGTGACTAGGAGTTTCAGATTTCAAAGAATAATAGTCATAATACAGTTCATGATATTCCTTGCACATATAAATGGAATGAAGTAAACTACCACAATGATAACAGGGTTCTTGTGGTTGGTATTGAATTCTCTGATTCTTGGGAAATCTGGACTCAGTTTTCCAAGAAGGTTTTTGATTGCAGTCTAGGGCCAAATGATTATGATTTCCACATTTATAGCATTTCTTCCTAGGTGCATCAGGTACATTCTTGTAATTATTCTCTTTGTTAATACCTTCTTTTCCATTCCTATTTCTTCTGATCTTGCTAGACTCTGAGATACCTTCTAGTCTCTATTTCAACTGAGACTTAGATAGAAAGCCTATGTTGACATTCTTAGGTTTTTCTAACACTCTATCATCTGAATTGCTATTGTTAATTCTTTTGTGCACAATTGGGGTACCTTTAGAATCAACAAATTTAACATGTTTAGGTTCAGAAAATATCTTCTTACCTTCAGATTTGGATATGCTATCTTCTTCTTTCCTATCATCTAAGACAATAGCTACAGAATTTTTACTTTTATTCTTTCCAAAACCTAAGCCATAGACTTTACCAAGAATTTGATTGTCAATAATTTCTTGAGTCTTTTTACCAGAAGTGTTAATGGTTTTCATCATATCTCTCTCTTCCTCTAGTTCTTTTCTGACATAGTCATAAGCCTCAAGGATAACACCATAATCATGCTTAGCTTTATCAGAACTTAACCTATATTCTTCCATTTGAATTAACTCAGATTCAAGAAAATTATTCTACTAACTAATTCATCATTCTTAGCCTTAAGTTCATCTTTTTCACTAGCAAGAAATTTGAAATTAGTCATAAGATTCTTAAACTCAACATGAATAGATCTAATATCATCAGAATCTATGCTATCAAATGAATCAAGAGAGTGAAGTGATACCTTAACAGAAGATGAAGAAGTTTTCTTTGGAGATCCAGGCTTGTTTGAAGCACTTGCCATCAATGCAATGTTGTCATAATCCAATTCATCTTCAGAATCACTGGAGTCTGCCCAATCCTTCTGTGTGACCATGAGTGCATTACCCTTCCTTGAATTCCTAGGCTTATTGCACTCACTAGCAAAGTGTCCAAGCTCATTGCAGTTAAAGCACTTGATCTTGGCCTTATCAAGCTTGATAATTGTACTCTTGCCTTTGTCACTCTTCTTCTCCTCTTTCTTTTGAAAAGATCCTTTGCTAAATCTTCTCCTGTTGAATCTTCCTTTCCTGAAAGCTTTATCAAACATAGCAAAGAGTTCTTGCATCTCTGATTCAGAATCATTATCTTCAGAGTCTATATCTGCAGTCTCTGACTCAGAACTTTCTTTGCTCTTCTTCTTCCTCAAGTCTCTTTCAGTAGATTCAGACTTTTTTTCTGGAAGCTTCTTTGATTCAGATTTAGCGGTGAGTGCAACAGTTTTCAACTTTCCTTCACTCCTGCTCTTTTTCTGATGTCTATCAAGTTCATAAGCTCTCAATTTTCCATAAACTGCTTCTAATGATATTCCATCCAGATCATTAGCTTCCTCAATTACAGATATCTTCTCATTGTAGAAATCAGGAAGAGATTTCATGAACTTAGTATTCATATCCTCCAAGTCATAATATTTACCATGCATGGCAATCTCATTGATGAGTTTAGTAAACCTATCAAAGGTGTCAGTAAGTGACTCACCAGACTTGGATTCAAAGTACTCATACTGTTGTATGAGAAGTGTCCTCATATTCTTCCTGACAGGTTTTGTTCCTTCACAGTGAACCTTTAGATTGTCCCATATCTCCTTAGCAGTTTTACAAGAGAGAACATAGTTAGTGAGAACAGAATCAAGACTGTTGAATAGTATGTTTCTCACTTTAGCATCCTTTAGAATGTTCTCCTTTTCCTTATCTGTCCATTCAGATTTAGGCTTCTCAGCTGTATGTTCTGGAACAACTTTTCCTTCGACAGTTTCTTGAGGAACAAGCCTTGTTGGAACAACAGTCCCATCTCTGATTCTGTCAAGATAATCAGGATCTATTTCTTCCAGGTGATGCAACATCTTCACTTCCCATAGAGTATATTCGTTTCTCTTGAGCATAGGGATCTTAGTTTTACCATCCTTGTAACCAGACATGATTGCAGATCTTTATGATTATTCGAAATCAACCCGCTCTGATACCAATTGTTAACTCGAATAACTTGTAGAAGGGGGGTTGAATACAAGTTATATAATCGTGTCTGATTTTTGCTTGATTAGATGAACAAGAACAAACGAATGAATCAAACTTTGTTTGTATTAAATAAATCAAATACAAACTCTACCAAAGGTGCACAATACCTTTAGCAGCTGCTGACAATACAAATCTCTCTCTCTGTTTGTTTCGAACTCTCGAATACAAACCTTATACAGAGCTTCACACGATATGCACTCAAAAATCCACTCTTTTACAATGATATAGAGAGAGTATTTATAATGCTACCTATCAACTAATAACAAAAAGTAATGATCTATACATGACAATGTTCTGCCGTCCAGTTGATAGTTTCCATCAATAGAAAATTCTTTCCTTCATGATATCTTCTTGCTTGTTCTTCAAAACAACGATCCTGTTTTATAGCACTTGCCAGTTTCTGTAGCATCCATAGTGACATCAAAGTAACACGACTGATATCAAGATTCCACCTTGCATCAGGATTCGACATCCATCAGTATTTTACTTGGCGTATCAGGATTTGATCTCAGTTCCTGACATGTAGTCCTTGATGCAATGTTGTTCCTGACTAAACTCTACAGATTACTGTCTAACGCATATATCTTATAAAAAGTGCTAAATCCTTTATAAGATCAGGATTTACAAGAAGCATAAGCAAAATTCTATTCTCAACATCACAACTTATGAATTATTCCTAACAAGAAACTTATAAAAGTTGGCCTTAGCTTTCTTTCTATTGAGGGTAACTTTTTCTTCGTTTTTCATTACGAACTATGTTTGTTCTTATTCCGATATCTTTTCTTTTTGTATTTCGGCTGCTGAGGAGTTGGACAATCGTCCTGAAAATCGACCGACTGTCACCAAACGGATGATGAAGAAAGCCGAGGCATAGCTGAACCCTACTGGTCGAAAGGTTCCTTAGTTCCTAGAGGGATGTTCTCAAGCGGGAAAGAGGTCCCGGAATGCCGACGGAGATACTAGGACTCCTTTTATCCCTTCCTGGGGTATTTGCGAGCAGGATTCTGTCCTGGGGAATCCTGACCTCACCTTGGAGTGGTCCAAGCTTTCCATCACCCCTCCTGACCTTTTGATGATGACTGCGGGGGACAAGATTGAAGAGTCTAAGCTCCTTGGAGCTCAAGCTCTATATCAGGTATGACATTCCTTCTATGGATTTGGTGCTTTCGTTTGTTTTGACATTATAAGTGCCTTATCAATTTCTTTACTGCAGGCCAATGCTTACTTTCAATCCGCCACCTGTCAAGGCCGTGCCTATAGGGATAGCAATGTGGTCTTGATGAAGGAGAAGGAAAGGTTCGAAGAGGAAACTCGAGACCTACATTCTAGAGCTATCCGTGCCGAGGTCGATGCTCATTCTTATCAAAGGCAACTCTCCTCTCTGGCTAGAAAGAAATCATCAGAGGTTGATAAGGTGATCGATGCCTATCATAGGTTGGAATCTTTTCAGCAGTTCATGGATGAACATGATGACGAGGTGCGCTCTTTCAACATGTCTGTTGGCTGGGAAAAAGCTATTAGTGTTGTAAGTCACAAGTATCCAACTGTTGTCAACCCGATGGACTTCCCTTGCCCTAACTGGGCTGCTGGCAGTGGAAGCCATGTGGATCATGCTTCCGGTTCAATTTCTAAAACTGTTCCCCAGACATCGGGTTCTGTCTCGGGAGGTAGCCGTCGATCTTTTGGCTCTGGTTTAAAGAAGGCAGCCCGTTCTGCTAGCTCTGATTCGACTTCCTCAAGTTCCCGTGGGAAAAGGCCCATGTCAAAGGAGAAAAGGGAAGTGGTCGTTAGGTAGCATCTTCCCGGCAAAGGGATACGGAACAAGCCTAGCGATATGACCGAGACCTCTGATGAAGAAGAAGAAGAGGTGGAGAGGAGGGAGAAGCAGCCGATGGAGGTGGCAACCAAAGAAGGGAATGGTTCTGATGAAGACGATTCTGATGATGATGACTCCGACGAGGAAGGAGAGGGAGAAGAGGTGGTGGAGGAGTCTTCCAAAGAGTAGATAGACTCTCGTCAAGGGCCTTACATGGCCTTAGTAGCTGTATGTGGCTTTTATCTTTCAGTTTTTATTCAAGGTTCTTCGGGGCTTAACTTTTATTTGCTTAAGTTTGTAACTTAAACCGCAGCCCTTCGGGGCGTTTCTTTATTTATGCACTTGTTTTCTTATTCATATGTTGTTTATTTTTGGTACTTGGTCATTCTAGACTTACACTCAACAGGTGCTCAATACATAATTAAAATCACAGAATCATAGAATGGAAAACAAACTTGCATTAATAATTCGAAACAGGTTCAAACCTTACATAGATTGCTACTGTCCTACTCGGGACGGTAAGCCCTAGAATGGTTTCTTCGAACATTATTTCTACTTCTCCCAATAAATAGATAAAAAGCTAAATCCTTACAAGGATAGCTTAAACATAATAAATCTTCAGGTTCAAAGCGTGCCAAGTGCGAGGCACCTCATTTCCCTCTAAGGTTTCCAGCTTGTAGGATCCTCGTCCTAGCATCTTCCTGACTCGATACGGCCCTTCCCAATTGGGAGCTAGCTATCCCTTCTGGCCAACTCTAGAAGCCTCTATCTTCCTTAAAAGTAAATCACCTTGTCCAAAGAACCTCTTCTTAACCCTTTGGTTATAGTGGAAGGATGCTCTTTTCCGATGCTCTACATTCCTGGCATTTGCCTCATCCCTAACCTCATCAATCAGGTCGAGGGTAAGTCTCATGCATTCTTCATTAGTCTCAGGTTCAAATGCTTCCACCCATGGTGATGCATGTGTAATCTCCAATGGCACAACTGCCTCGGCTCCATAAGCCAGCAAGAACGGGGTTGCTCCAGTTGTCACCTTGTAGGTGGTGCGGTATGCCCAGAGTATAGGAAGCAACTCATCCATCCAAGTGTTTCTTGAGCGTTCGACCCTCTTTTTCAGTCCATCAAGGATAATCCGGTTAGCTACCTCTGCATGTCCTCTAGCTTGAGGATGAGCCACTGAAGTAAAGCGAAGTTCAATAGCATTCTCCTCGCAGTACTTCTTGAACTCTTCATTATTGAACTGGGTCCCATTATCCGTCACAAGGATTCGTGGGATACCATACCTGCAGATTATGCTTTCCCAAAAGAACTAAGCAACTTGCTTGGTGGTTATCTTGGCTAGAGGTTTAGCCTCAATCCACTTGGTGAAGTAGTCGATGTCTATTACCAGGAACTTCCTTTGTGCTGAAGATACAGGGAATGGACCAAGTATATCCATTCCCCACATTGCAAAAGGGATAGGAGAATTATCGATGTTAACATCTCAGGCGGCTGCCATACAACCGGAGCGTGCTTTTGGCACCTGTCACACCTCTTGACATAATTCTGTGCATCGGCTAACATCTCTAGCCAATAGAATCCCAAACGGGTGATCTTGTGAGCTAGGGCTCTGCCCCCCAAGTGTTGCCCACAAATCCCTCCATGAACTTCCTCTAGTGCTTCCTTTGCCTCCTGGGGCCTCAAACATTTCAAGTACGGAATGATGAAAGACCTCTTATAAAGGATGCCTTCAATCAAGGCATATCTCAATGCTCTCACCGACAGCTTTCGTGCCTCTTGGGCATCGTCAGGGAGCCATTCAGTTTCCAGGTGAGCTTTGATTGGATCTATCCAACAGCTCCCTACATCAATTGGTGCCACCCATTTCGAGTTGATGGACGGGGCTTCAAGACATGAAAGTAAACACTCCCTGCATAATTCTCAATCTCAGAAGAAGCAAACTTGGACAGGGCATCGGCCTTAACGTTCTCTTCTCTTAGAATGTGCTCCATATAACACTCATCAAATTGAGTTATAACCGCCTTCACAATTCTCATATATTTTACCATAGTTTCATCCTTGGCCTCAAATTCACCATTCACTTACGAGACTACCAGTCTCAAGTCTCCATAAACTTCGAGGTTTTTGACCCTCATGATCCTGGCCAAGCCCAATCCGGCTATCAAGGCTTCATACTCAGCTTCTTTGTTGGTCGTTGGAAAGTCCAACTTCAAAGAATACTTAACTGTGAACCCATCGGGGCTTTGCAAAACAAAACATGCACCACTAGATCTTTTTTTGATGCTCCATCAAAATAGAGCACCCAATACTCCTTCTGATTAGGTACAAGCTCTTCATCTTTATCCTCTCTTCCAGAGGTGGGTACTATCTCCAGCCCCCCGACTTCTTGGTTGCCAATGGTACATTCATCCACGAAGTCAGCCAGCGCCTGAGCCTTGATGACTGTCTGAGGCTTGTATGTGATGTCAAATTCTCCAAGTTCAATTGCCCACTTAATCAGCCTTCCACTGGCCTTCGGGCTATGCAATATGTTCCTCATTTACTGGTCCATCAGGACTTCAATCTTGTGTGCCTGGAAGTACGGTCGTAACTTCCTCGAGGCTGTTACCAATGCCCAAGCAAATTTTTCGATGGGAGAGTAATTCAACTCAGCTCCATGCAATACCTTGCTCACGTAGTAGATAGGTTTCTGAACCTAGCTTTCTTCTCGACTGAGAACGACACTCAGTGCTTGCTCAGATACTGCCAGGTTTAGATAAAGTGTCTCTCCGGGACTAGGTTTGGCCAACAACGGGGCTTCAAACATATATTTCTTTAATTGCTCAAAGGCCTCTTGGCTCTCAGGTGTCCACACAAAGTTCTTCACCTTCTTCAATACTTGAAAGAAAGGCAAGAATTTATCCCCAGATTTGGAGATGAATCTCTCTAAAGCTGTAACTCGACCTGTCAACTTCTGCACATCTCTTATGGAGCGTGGTGGCTCCATATCCAGAATCACCTTGATCTTGTCATGGTTGGCTTCTATGCCTTGCTTCGAAACCATCAGCCCCAGAAATTTTCCCGATCTAACACCAAAGGCACAATTGGCTGGATTCAGCATCATCTTGTGGTGCCTCAGCTCAGTACTTCAAATGCCTCTCTGAGGTGCTCAATATGGTCTACCTTGATTAGGCTCTTGACCAGCATGTCATCAACATAGACTTCCATGGTTTTCCCAATCAGAGGAGCGAATATCTTATTTACCAGTCGTTGGTAAGTAGCTCCTGCATTCTTTAGTCCAAAAGCCATGACAAGATAACAGAAAACACCAAAGTCGGTTATGAAGGATATCTTTGGGATGTCATCCTTATGCATCTTAATCTAGTTGTAGCCATTAAAACCCATCCATGAAGCTCAACATCTCATGCCCAGTCGTGGTATCTATCGGCGAGTCAATCCTTGGTAGAGGGAAACATTCCTTAGGACATGCATCATTCAAGTCAGTGAAGTCTATGCACATCTTATACTTCCCGTTTGCTTTCTTGACCATCACAGGGTTGGCCAACCATTCGGGGAACTGAATCTCTTCAATAAAACCAGCTTCCAAGAGCTTGTCTACTTCCTTTTAATGGCCTCTTGCCTTTCGGGAGCAAAATTCCTCTTCTTCTGCTTTATTGTCTTTCGCTTGGGATCGACATTCAACTTGTGAGTTATGAGTTGGGGATCGATCCCTGGCATATCAGCTGCTGTCCAAGTAGACACATCGCTATTCTCTTGTAAAAATGCTGACAACCTGCCCTTCAAGGGTCAAAGAGAAGTGTCCTAAATCCAATCATGGATGAGGAGTTAAAATAAACTTTCTTGTAATCTTAGTCGGTTTTATGATTATTAGTGAACGACATATTTGTCTTTATACGGGCTTTATCTATTTAAAGTGTATTAAATCAGATGTTCCATAGTTTAGAGTAAAGCTTCTAGAATTATAGTGAGATTATAATAGTGAGATCTAGAAGATGATAACACTAGACTTAAAACTGTTCCTGATCATAGGCTAATTGATTGGAAGTTAGTTAATCCATAAAGATTAGTAAATACTATGCTAGCTTCCTAGGAAGGATGTCTGTTCTCATAGGCATTTGTGTGGTGACACACTATAGCTAGTATGTAGGTGCTAATTAAAGAATAAGTTCACTGAACATGACTCGATCAGTGGAGCAACTAATGGAGTTTACTCACGTGTCGATAGTTGTTCACTAAGTGATAGTTGTACAAGTGTCCTTAGACTTGAGATCGTTAGAGTAATCTTGTATATAATGAACTATGCTTTGGTTTACTCCTTAGTCTCAAGAACACCCATTATGTCTATTCTGGGCATAGGGATTTGTGTATGGAGATAGTTAACGGTCAATAATGGATCTACCCCTTCCAGTAAAGGAAGAGAATATCCTATGCTATTCTTATGATGCTAGTTCAGGAATCTCTGGCCAGAGTGAATGTAATTAGAAAGGAGTTTCTAATTTGCATTAATATGAACTATGCATTATGAATAAGAAATCATATGATTAAATTGAAGGGTTTCGAGCACATAAACGCAACGGAATTAAACGCGAAAAAGAATAAAAATCGAAACCCTACAGCAGGATCCATGCAAAAACATGATATTTAATCCGGAGTTAGATGATTACCTTAAAGAAGCTTTACAAATTGATGATAGATGGAGGTCCAAAGCAATCACCACGCAGCCCTCTTCGAGATCTACGTTGCCAAAGTAGTCCACAAGAACGCTTGATCGTCCAACGATCACCGGAGCCGGTACTAGCCGAAGAACCTGCCTCTCTCTCTCTCTCTCTCTAGCCTCTCTCACGTTTTTCTCTAAAAACAAATTGCAAAAGTCTAACCCTAAACAATACATCATAATATATTTATAGGGAAGAGAGATTGGGCTAAACCCTAATTCGAATTGGGCTTCTCCAAACCCATTCTGATTTGGTTTTAATATTAAATTCGAATTTTATTTAATTATAATTAAGACCAGCTCAACTAATTAAATATCCAATTTTGAATTTAATAATTTAATTCAAATTCGTAATTTAAATTAAAACTCCTTTTAAACGTTCTTATTGTGTAACCCTTTAGGTTATTATTACGTTGGCAATAATTTTAATATCCAATAATAAAATTATAAACAATGATCGACATCTAGTAATACATCATTGCTACCCAAGTAATAATAATAATTGGTGATCCAATTAAACCTTTCGTGATTAATGTTTCCGTGTAATATAATCCCTTTAACCAAATATTATAGATTAAACTCAAGGCATGTTATTAGTCATCCTCTTCAACGTTTAATCCGGATTTTCTTAATCAATGAGTAGACTATTAAAACTAATCAATATTTGAGCATGGCCATGCATTTTCATAGTCTCACTCAATCAAGAGGCCAATAATATCTCTCCAAATAATAGGAGGGTTAAATCCTTTATCTATCATTCATATTTCTCATACGACTCATAATATACCCGATGTACACTTTTATCATCACCCGGTCAAAGGTAACTTTTAATGTAGTCAAAGTATATTAATCCTCGTATAGAAATATAATGATCTCAAGTCTAAGGATCATTACACCATTACCACTGTGAGTCTTTCTAATGACCTTATTAACATGTAGAATCTCACAACTGGTTAATCCAGTGTCATGTATAAAATTACATGCACCTATGTTCTTGACTTTAGTATCACTATACCTATGACCAATGAGATATGGTCATCCGTCAACAAACATACTAATCTTTATGCATTATAATTGTCCCATATTAATAATGCTCGATTAGGGATATTAAGGAATATAAACACTATTCATATAATCTCATTTTTAAGTCACATACTTAAAGATATAGAATACGTGTTCTATATTCCAAGGACATTTATTACTCTAACATTTATATCGCAGTAAATTAAGACATAATAAATTAATGTTGAATAATCCATAGAACATAATCATGTTACAACAAAATATTGTTTCCTAGAAGCACAACTACATTGTCTCTAGGGCACTAACACTATCATAAATTTGATAGGCTTGACACGAGTTCCATGCCTTGTATTTAATCGGGATATTGTAGGTTGGAAGGAATTAAATTGTACGGTAACTATTCACTGTCCAGGTTCTAGGTATTCTAAGCAGTGAATTCATATTATCCGGATAGTCGCGATATGCTGAAAAGTATCCCTCACGATGTAGAATAAATATGATTAATTATTTAATTAATTATATTTAATGAATTAGAAGAATTCATATAAATAATAATAAAATAGTTTTATTATTATTTATTTCTACTACTGGCTTAATATTAAACCTGCAGGGTCACACAATAAAAGAGAGTGATTTATTGATGGAGGAATTAATTAATAATGGCTAGTAATTATTTATTTGTGAAATAAATAATTTATTAGCAATTTTATAATTGATTAAATAAGATTTAATTGATTATAAATTAATTAAGAAGAGTTCTTAATATTATTAATTAAGGATTTAATTTAAGAAATTAAATCAAGTGAGAGAATTATTTTCTAAAGAGTTTAGAAAAAGAATTAATGATTAAAAGAGTTTTAATTATTAATTAATTGATTAATGAGATTAATTAAATAAAAGGGTTAATAATTATAAGAAAAAAAATCAGCAGAGATTTTTTGCCTATAAATATAAGATTATTAACCCTATTAGCCTAACGATATTTTACGTAAGTTTACCAGAGGCAACCCTAATTCTCTCAACCTCTCTCTTCCTCTCTCATTCAATCACACTCTTGGTGGATACCGGTAGAGTGCTTCACACGTTGAGGAGCAGCTGCGAAGAGACCATGTTCGTCATCCTTGGATCGCTTTTAAAGGTTAGTAACGATCCCATATATTTATCAATTAATTTTATGCATTGTATATGCGATATATATGTTTGAAATTTTGATTCACGCTTCCGTATATGCATATAATTCCTTCAATGGTATCAAAGCAAAGGTTGTATGCATATAGATTCGTGATAAAAATTTCAGAATTTTTAATGCATGTATGTATTTATTATGGATTTTACAAGTTTATTTTCATTTAATTATGAATTAATTCAAAATAAATTTTTCTTTGATATTTGGCCATAGATCTGGGTTCTACAATTGTTGTAGATCGTCTGTATATTTTTTTTTCATAATTTTCTAGATGTGTAGATTAATTATTATTAATTTTAGAAAATTGTTTTCAGTTAATTGGTATTTTTTAATAAATATCAAATTTGAATATTTGTGTGTATATATTTGATATGTATGCACGGAAAACAAGAGATGATTGATTGAAGAGAGACTGACAAAGAAAAGATGTTTGCTGCGCTGTTTGTCTATTGATTCAAAAGTTGCTGTCGGCTGTTGCAAGTGAAAAGGCGGTGGGACTGCGCTGAAGAGCCAGTAACGCATCCTGGTGATGCGTTACATGTTGTTTTTGGCTAGCATCCCTGTAACGCATGTAGGACATGCGTGACGGGTTGTTACGCGTGGCTAGGATGCGCTTTTGAGTGTATTTTCGCGCGCAGGTGCTTCAGTTAATTCTCTTGGCTTTTTCGGGAGCTTGGTAGCTCCGTTTGGGGCGTACAATATATCGTTGGATTCGTTTTTTCGAGACGGATCTGATGGTGTTGTCAAATATTTTTTATAAAAATAGTTTTGAACTATTTATTGCTTCAAAAGTGTTTTAGAACATGTTTTTTTAATTGTTTAACTGTTTTTTAATACAATTCATGATACATAGAGATGTATATAATTGTGTTATATGTTATAACATGCCTACCTTTATGTTCCTTTATGTTTATATATGTGATATATGCCTATGTTTATCATGCGATGATAGATTTAGGTGAACTTAAATCAATATAAGGCGTAGTTTAGATGATTTAGGATTTGTGAAATTGTTTCACAAGTTTAATATTAATATTATGAATACAATTATGAGATTCTTGTGTTTGTGAAACACGTAATTAAATATGAATTTTCAATATTGAGAGAAAGGATGATTCTGTCAAAAACAGATTACGATCTGTAAGAAAGGGGTATTAAGTGACGCCTCTTGACAATGCTCCCCCCGATCTGGGAATCATCCAATTATCGATTATTGATTTTCAATATTTAATTTAAAAGGAAGAATCTCTTTATAATATGATTATGATTGTAACATAATATAATCACTCTAATATTAAATATATCTCAAGTTGTAATTGGCCAAATACAGAAAAGGGTTTGTGTCGGTTAGGTCTTCCAACATGATCGAAAGTGTTTCTTGTTTTCGATGCATTGTCGTTTCGTGCTACAATCGAGGGCTTTGTTACCGATCAACATGAAGGTACTTGTCTGTTACATTAGATGTGTACAAAATTATATTTCAGTGGTCGTTACGTGCTGTAGCCGTGGGCTATTGGAATCTGATTTAATTGTACGAGATGTTGGTTCTGACTTGACTTAATAATATTGAGTTTTATCGTGTTTTTATTATAGATTTAGATTATCTATTAAACTGAAAACACCTTAGAATTATGGGTTCATATGAAAATGTTTCATGACCTTAGTAAAATAAAAACCCTCTTTTATTAAATATCAAGTGATAAAATGGCCAAAGGCACAACGAGCTTGTGTCGGTCATAGCCTTCCAACATGGTAGAAAGTGGTTCTTATTTTAGGGCATTGTCGTTTCGTGCCACAGCCGAGGGCTTTGTTTCTGAAATAGGAGGTACCGGTCTATTACATTAGATGCGTAAATTAATTAGAATTCAATGGTCGTTACGTGCGACAGCCGTGGGCTATTGAAATCTGATTTAATTTGAACGAGATGTTGGGTTTGACTTGACTTAGAATATTGAGTTTGTCGTGCCACAGCCGTGACTCAATGATTCAAGGGGCTAAAGTTTTATTAGGGAATAACATGAGATGTTATTGACAAAAGTTGTCTGCCTATGGAACATCACATGGCGTTTCGTGCCACAGCCGGGGTTGTGTGATGGAAAGTAGGATGCCTATTCTCACTAGAATTGTGAATGCTCAATGATACATACAGAGGGTTATATAATTTAGATAAAATAGTGGGAGCCGCCAATGAATAAAGACCCGATTCATTTGGTGTTAATATTATAAAATTTAATAATCTACTTATGTTGTTAATTTTATTTAAAGATTTTAAAATATAAATGTGATGTATTCTGTACTGTAGAAATAGCATAATGGATGCTAGGTCAATGACTTGTTGATAAGGAATGTGAGAATAGTTTTCACAAGTAGAATAGATTGTTTTTCGTCTTGAACTCGCCAATCTTCGCAAGTTGTGAGAGATGTATCTAACGATGAGTGAGATGTCTCATTTTGTTCATCTACAAGGGTTGTTAGATGAATAAGTTAGGGGCGTAGATATAAGATATCAATGTTGTTTATCGATAACAACGGTTTAGTAATAATTCTGTCAACGACCTTGTTTTATATGATCAATTATATTGTTCGTTTATATAACTGGTCTTTAGATAGATATATAGTTAATTCAAGATGTGATCTTGAAATCTCATTATAAGAATAAAGTCAAGATGTGATCTTGAGGTCTTATTATAAGAATAGGAAGGTGAGTTAAAAAGACACGATCTTTAGATAAGAGTTAGCCAAGAAAGCAAAGGTATAAGACTTCCACTGTATAAGTATAGGATATTGGAATTGGATTATATAAGATAAGTCTTACAGAATCAAAGAAGTAAAAAGTTAGTGTAACCTCAACTTCAATATAAGTTTGTTAATAATTGAAATGAATTAGTCTATAAGTCAATCATCTACTTGGGTATTAGACACTACTTAGGTTCAAGGATTACGAATCTTAACCAAAGGACAAGTAGATAGCTAGACATCGATGAACTCCTACATAATTGAAATAGAACAACTATTGTTGTTTCAATTATGAGAACTTGTTGATTAGTCGTGCTGTTGAACTTATGGATTATATGTTTCATATTGAACAAACTAGATATAATGAGATAGATCAGGTTTGATACCTTGTCACATTCAATGATGATCAATGTAGATAAGGATATGTGTATTTGTTGAAATACAAAATCTTATTGATAGGTTCAATGAATGCTGAGGTATGACAACGAACTATTTAAGAGTATTGGAAACATTCAATGAGATTAAGGTTTGTCAATATTTAAATAGTCTGTTCCTGAATTATCTCACATATCATGTTAGTTCATTGAAGACTCTTCTTAGATAAGGTTCAGTTCATAGTGAATGATATCAATAATTCCGGTATAAATTAAGAAAATGACTTAATAGAATAGTCAAACTACTCGATAAGGTATCCTCACACAAGTTAACTAAAGTCTCCATGAGATGTGGATTAAGGAAACACAAGTCTCAATTGTCTTGAGATTTTTGGTTGTCTAACGTATGTCAAGAGTTGAATAAGTTAGAGACTGTATCTGAATAGAGAAGTTTTGTGGTTAGTCTTAAACAGAGTTTAGGACAACTATCTGCAATCTTGCTGTGCAAGGAGTATTTATTTTATAGACACTGGGAGTGTTTTGTTTTGTAGATACTCCACCTTTTCGGAAAATTAGTTACCCTTCAAGGGCTCAGTGGGAGCTATAGTGAACTTAATGAAGTTCAAGAACCATAAATCACCACGGATTAAGTCTAGAACCTATTTGAGTAGTAGAACTTTCTGTACAACAACATGGTTGTTATCTAGGAGGGTATCAAGGTTTCATCATTTAAAATGATGATATGATATCCACTATATATGATAATGACAATGTTTTGAGTTTTAATGACTCTGAGGAGTGACAGAGTGACATGGAATCTAGAATGGTTTTGTAGAGAGTTTTGAAAGGATGGAAAGGTAAAGACCTATAATGCCAGGCTAGTTGTAAAGGTTTAATTGAAGGTAATGTGATCACCTTAAAGAAACCTTTATCGAATAACCATGATCAAAACCATGAAGATTTTTCTTGCATGCTTCTCGGCAATGGAACATTAATTTTGATGAGGTAGTCAAAAAGTTTGACTTTATCAAAAAAAGGTGAATGATCCATTTAATGGTACAGAAGTTTAGTGGGAGTGATGTAATAAAGTAATATATGTGGATATATTAGTGAAAATATACCTATGATAATTTTGGTTTTCATTAGAATTAAGCTATCAAAGAATTTCTTCTTGGACTAGAGTTAGGCCTCGAATAAACTAAGGGTGATGATCTATGTTGATAGATCATGATTAGGATAAGAGGTCTGACGCAAAATAATGTACATTGATTGGATGCTAAAGTGTTTAGCATGGACACTCCAAGTGATGTTTCATAATGATGAACATGGGAGAATATCTCTTTGAGAGAGAGGACACGTGAATGGAATGTCTCTGAGAATCATTTTAATCCATTCTGTGTTACATGATATGTACAAATAATGATATTTCTTGTTGTGACAAGCAAATATCAATCTACTCCTAGGAGAAAAGGATTAGATGACAATAAAATTTCGTAGTATACTTGACAAGGCATGGCGATATATTTATTTTCTCTGATGGATCTAAATTAAAAATAAAGGTCCATGTAGACTCAAGTTTTAATCAAGATCAGTTTGATAGTAGATTCATTTCGGGGCACTTGATAGTCCTGAGTGAAAGACAATGAGTTGAAATAGTTTCAAGCAGTAGACACTCATTAATATTAGATCAGAAAGCATAATGTATTTTGTTGCAAGTGTGTGGCACCAGTGGATAGGAAAACTAGTTTCTGTGTTGGGTTAGTTACTAGCAGATAATAAGCCATTGAGTTGTAATGTAACAACTCAAGGGCATCAGATTAATGCATGCTAAGGAACCGTGATCCCATCTAAGGTCTAAACACATGATTGCGGCTCTCTCATCAGATTAGGGAGATCGATGAAAGAGAGGTTGTCAACATTGTGAAAATTGACATACATAAACAACATATTAGACCCATTGTTAAATCCATTTCTCAGACTCACTTTGATCTTCACATAGTGAAGATGGGTATGGGATACCGAAGTGATTGGTTTTAGTAAAAGTGGGAGATTGAAATAGAAGTGTCCTAAATTCAATCATGGATGAGGAGTTAGGATAAACTTTCTTGTAATCTTAGTCGGTTTTATGATTATTAGTGAAAGACAGACTTGTCTTTATACGGGCTTTATCTATTTAAAATGTATTAAATCAGATGTTCCATAGTTTAGAGTAAAGCTTCTAAAATTATAATGAGATTATAATAGTGAGATCTAGAAGATGATAACACTAGACTTAAAACTGTTCCTGATCATAGGATAACTGATTGGAAGTTAGTTAATCCATAAAGATCAATACATACTATGCTAGCTTCCTAGGAAGGATATCTGTTATCATAGGCATTTGTGTGGTGACACTATATCTAGTATGTAGGTGCTTATTTGAGAATAAGTTCACTGAACATGACTCGATCAGTGGAGCAACTAATGGAGTTTACTCACATGTCAATAGTTGTTCACTAAGTGATTGTTGTACAAGTGTCCTTAGACTTGAGATCGTTAGAGTAATCTTGTATATAATGAACTATGCTTTGGTTTAGTCCTTAGTCTCAATGACACCCATTAGGTCTATTCTGGGCATAGGGATTTGTGTATGGAGATAGTTAATGGTCAATAAAGGATCTACCCCTTCCAGTAAAAGAAGAGAATATCCTATGCTATTCTTATGATGCTAGTTCAGGAATCTCTGGCCAGAGTGAATGAAATTAGAAAGGAGTTTCTAATTTGCATTAATATAAACTATGCATTATGAATAAGGAATCATATGATTAAATTTGATAGGCTTGACACGAGTTCCATGCCTTGTATTTAATTGGGATATTGTAGGTTAGAAGGAATTAAATTGTACGGTAATTATTCACTGACTAGGTTCTAGGTATTCTAAGCAGTGAATTCATATTATCCGGATAGTCGCGATATGCTGAAAAGTATCCCTCACGATGTAGAATAAATATGATTAATTATTTAATTAATTATATTTAACGAATTAGAATAATTCATATAAATAATAATAAAATAGTTTTATTATTATTTACTTCTACTACCGGCTTAATATTGAACCTACAGGGTCACACAATAAAAGAGACTAATTTATTGATGGAGGAATTAATTAATAATGTTTAGTAATTATTTATTTGTGAAATAAATAATTTATTAGCAATTTTATAATTGATTAAATAAGATTTAATTGATTATAAATTAATTAAGAAGAGTTCTTAATATTATTAATTAAGGATTTAATTTAAAAAATTAAATCAAGTGAGAGAATTATTTTCTAAAGAGTTTAGAAAAAGAATTAATGATTAAAAGAGTTTTAATTATTAATTAATTGATTAATGAGATTAATTAATTAAAAGGGTTAATAATTATAAGAAAAAAAAAATCAGCTGAGATTTTTTGCCTATAAATATAAGATTATTAAAGCTATTAGCCTAACGATATTTTACATAAGTTTACGAGAGGCAACCTTAATTCTCTCTACCCCTCTCTTCCTCTCTCATTCATTCACTCTCTTGGTGGATACACGTAAAGTGCTTCACACGTTGAGGAGCAGCTGCTAAGAGACCAAGTTCGTCATCCTTGGATCGCTTTTAAAGGTTAGTAACGATCCCACATATTTATCAATTAATTTATGCATTGTATATGCGATATATATGTATGAAATTGTGATTTACGCTTCCGTATATGCATATAATTCTTTCAAAGGGTTCCTTCAGAGAAGCTCCAATATAAGTAACTTTCTCAGGATCACCAAACTCTAGAGGTATGGGGGTCAAATCCTCTGATGGCTTACCTCGATGTTCATCATCACCACGGACATCCATGTCTTCAATCGGGAGGACTTGCTCCCCCGACTCCATCGGCTCTCAAAGCAGCCACGTAGCAACTTCTTGCCATTTTCTGATCTCCTTTCTGTTCTCCAACACCATTCCTAGTCGGAAACTTGATCTTCATGTGATAAGTAGAGGCAACAGCCTTGAATGCATGAAGACCGGTCCTTCCTAGGATCACATTGTATGTCGAAGCAGCCTTGATTGCTAGAAAGTTCAGCATCTGAGTAGCCTCCTTAGGTTCCTGCCCAATAGTCACGGGCAAGTAAATAGTTCCTTCAACGTTAGACTCCACTCCATTGAATCCATATATAGGCATGTTAGTGGGGGTCAACTGAGAATCGTTGTACCCCATCTTTACGAATGCATCATGAAACAGAATATCTACAAAAGCTCCATTGTCTATCAAGTCTCGTTTTACTTCCGAGTTTCCAATCACAAGAGTTACGACCAACGGGTCGTCATGGGGGAACTTCACCCCTTCCAAACCCGAATCATCAAAACCAACCACTACCTCAGGTTTTGCATGCTTCGGGGCCTCTCCCACGATGTGCATCACCTCTCTGGCATAAGCTTTTCGAGAATTCCTTGTCGTGCCGGCCGCTGTCGGGCCTCCCTAGATCATGTTAATAACCGGCCCTCGGGGCTGTGGGTTGCGATCACAATCGTTATCCCTACGATCGTTATCCTTCCTGTCATAATCCCTTCTTTGATTTCCACGATCTTCACCCTTCGTGAACTTGCTTAGTTTCCCTCTTCGGATCAAGAATTCAATCTCATCTTTTAGTTGCCTGCAATCATCGGTGTCATGTCCCACATCCTTGTGGAACCTACAGTAGTGATCCTTATTTTTCCTGAGTGGCTTCGGCCATCGGAAGTCTAATCCTTCTTAATATCTATCAAGATTTGACTCCTAGGAGCATTCAACCTTGCATAATCAGAAAATCTCGGTCCCAGACTTTTCTTGGGTGTAGAGTCAGAGTCCTTGCCAGTCCGGGGATACTTATCCCTAGCATCGTACTCTTGCTCTTGCTTTCACTTTCTAGAGTCGTTGTTACCCCCTCCATTACCTACTGTGGCCTCTTTCTTTATACTATCCTCAGCTTTAATATACTTATCAGCCCTTCGTTGGAGCTCAGTCATGTTCTCAGGGGGATGCTTTGCTAATGACCTTTTTAAGAAGAGGTCAGTGGTTCCGTGCTCCAGGGCTACCATGGCCACCTTATTCTTAGTGAATCGCTTGAGGTAGTCTCTTAGATTTTTATTCTTTCCTTGTACCACATACATAAGAGATGCAGAGCTTTTCTCATGAACTCTTCCGCTAATGAATTGGCTGACAAAAGCGGCACTCAACTCCTTAAAAGAGCTAATCGAATTTGCAGGCAATCGACTATACCATCTTTGAGCCATGCCTAACAGGGTTTGAGAAAACGCCTTACACTTTAGAGCGTCACTTGCAGGCTACAACAGTAGTGCATTCGAGAACGTTCTCACGTGGTTTGCAGGATCGCCCGTTCCATCATATGCCTTAATTGTCGGCATCTTAAACTTCCTAGAAATACGAGCATTCATCACCTCCTCAGTAAATGGTGGTGTGGGATCATCAGGATCCCCAAGTGGCATCAGATCTTTGGGGTTACCCCCGGGGGTTTTTACCATTGTTATTCTTCCAGTTGGGGCATCAGCCCTTCTCTGCCTCCTTGAAGACCTCTCCAAATCAACAAAGGAATCCCTCCCGAAGTCGGAGGAGGTCGATTCTGATTCTATCTCGCTTGTTCTCTCGCCATGTCGTCCTTCAGCTTTAAGATCTTAGCCTCATGAGCCTTGATTCTTTCAGCAGTTGTCAGAGGGGGTCCATCATGGATAGTTTGCGTCCTCCGTCGAGGTTCTCTGCTGGCTCGTCACCTCCTCGAGGCTTTGTCACGATCATTGTCCTCAGATGACGAGTCATCAGTATAGGGACCAGAGTAATCATCATATCCCAGATCAGGGCCCGGGCCTCTAACGTAGGGAGGCTGATAAGGTTCATGTATCTGCAGGGCATGACCGCTTGGTCCAGGGTCCCTTTGAATTGGTTGATAGTTAGGCAGCCCGTACATCAGGTTGGTATTCGTAGGGAGCATAGTGGTGGAGATTTGAACTCCTAAGAGTGGTGGACGGCTGGCCAGAGGAGAGACCACCATCTGAAGTTGATTAGTCTCCTGTCCAGGACGGACAACCACTGGTAGAGTTCTCTCAACATGGGAAGTCGTCCTTACTGGTTGAGAAACTTGGGTTTCAGTGGTCGTCAGAGTTAATGGGGGTACAGACCCTTGTTCAGTAACGACGGGCGGAGCGGAGGTGACTGGCGGAACAGAGGTGATAGGGACAGCCTTGGTTGAGACTGATGTTGTCCTTCGTGTTTGAACCATTGTTGATGTTGTGGTCCCACGGACGGTGCCAAATGTTATGGAATAAAAACTAGGGTTATTAAATTGCAGCTAGGGTTTGTGTGTATTTAATGCTTAGGGTTCGTGAGCTTCGTGCTTTAATGGTTGTTTCCGTGTTCGAGACTGATCGGCTCTCACAGAATGCCTACGTATCTCGTAATTGAGAATCAAGCCAAAGATGTAGTTCTGAGGTTGAGGGGTCTGGCCCTTATATAGGCTGTGGAAGCCTTAGAATCGTAGTAGGGTTATGTGACTTGGTAGACAAGTCACCGCCTTGAGGAAGGTTCTAGACTCCTACCTTATAGGAGTCTATCTCCATGTTGAGTTTGGTGTCTTGAAGGCTACTCATTGTAGAAGTAGTTTCCTTGTTGACACTTATTGCTGAGATGTTTATCACCTTTAATATTAATTACGAAATTAATATTAAATTAAGGTCTTGGGCCTCACTATTGGGCTTCGTATTCGGACCATTCTAGGTTTAATTAATACCACATTAAATTTGTCTATAAACCTTACTTTTAGCCCATATCAATGAGGTTCGCGTGGATTGTTAAATCATCCAAATTCAATTTCTAGATCTCAAGATAAAGCTCAAATAGTAAATATGATTTTTTTTTAAAAACTAATAAAAAATAAAAAAATTCAATTCTATTACAACCTTTTTTAATTATATTCTTTTCAGATTATAATTTTCTTTTTAAAATTCAGTTCTAATATATCTTTTTTTAAATTATATCCTTTTAGATTATAAAATTCATTTTAAAATTCATTTTTAATGCAACCATTTCTAATTATATTCTTTATAGATTATAATTTTCTTTTAAATGTGATCTAATCTTGATCATCTATTTTTAATCCAACGAATCAAATGATCTTGGTAGTAGAGTGACCACCAGACCAGACAAAATTTTTGGATAAGATCCCTTTTATACTTATTAAATATAAGAATATAATGATCAAATTTGTTCTCAAACTTTTTTGAATTGATTCATATTATAAAGAAAGTAAACTCACCTTAAAATCAAACTTTTTTTCGTTTATACTCGACCTGTTTATGAATTGAACCAAATTTAAGTTAAGTTAAATTAAAACTCGTCCGATGCACGAACCTTTTTTTAATATTATATAAAATTTTATTAATTCTAATTAAAAAAGCTAATTAGTTAGTTATTAGGAACTATAATATCGTTATTTCATTTTATAAGATAGAATTACATGTTTTTATCAATAATAAATATTTAAATAAGAATAATTAAGTAAAAAATTCAAGTTTGAAAATGAGATATTTTAGTTAGGATATATAAAAAAGATATTACCTTTTAGCTGGAAAAGATAATTAGTTAGTTGTTAGTAATTATAATATTAATAGTTTATTTCATTAATTAGAACAATCATATTTTTGAAAAGAGGATATTTTAGTTAGCAAAATTAGAAAATGTAATAATCGAAAAAGTTAATTGGTTAGTTATTATTTAGGATAAAATAAGATGTATTTTAGTTACAAAATATAGAAAAGATATTACCTTTTAGCTGACAAAGATCAGTTAGTTATTAGTAATTATAATATTATTAGTTTATTTCATTAATTAGAATGATCATATTTTTGGAAATAAGAGATTTTAATTAGAAAATTAGAAAAGGTAATAGGTGAAAAAGGTAATTGATTAGTTATTATCTAGGAGAAGTGTTGAACAATTAAATTAGGTACTTCTGTATCGTACCGTACCAAAAAGCTGGTTAATTATTATTTAGGACAAAATAAGATGTATTTTAGTTGGAAAATATTGAAAAGATATTATCTTTTAGCTGAAAAAGGTAATCAGTTAGTTATTAGTAATTATATTATTATTAGTTTATTTCATTAATTAGAATGATCATATTTTTGGAAATAAGAAATTTTAATTAGAATAGTTAGAAAAGGTAAATTGATTAGTTATTGTTTAGAAAAAGTGTTGAACAATTAAATAAGGTAAGTACAAGAAAAAACAGATTCCAAAAATTTTAATATTTCCTCTTTATAATATAGCATAAATTTTTTAAAATTGAATATCAAATTATTATGTTCATATCGATCACTAGTTGTATGCATTTCCTAAACCCGGATATAACAAAATTGTGATCCTGAGAATTGAGAATAACAAGATTATGGACCCATCACTTTAAAAAGTTCGGGTGGCATCTAATTTTTATTTGTCAAATATTTTTATTAATTTGACCGAATATTAAAAAGTAAATTTTTTAGTTGCTAATTATATTTATCTTTTTTTTTTCTTTTTTTTTTACTGTGGGAATCCGTAGCCTCTACTCTTTTGGTGCGCACTGGTAAATCCACGGGCTCACGTAACAGCCTGCAAACCACGTGAACCAGATAAACCGCACAAGTGCGACATGCTCTGGCCCAGAATGACATAATCACACATCCTCCTCCCGCGGGATTCGACCTGTGACCAAGAGGATGATATTCCTCTCTTTTAACCAACTGAGCCAACCCTTGCGGGCATTATATTTATCTTTAAATATGTTTATATAGAATCCAAGAGCGAATTACTATAAAATACATATATTTATCTTTTTTTGTATGATTTATAATTATGAATTTTAATTAAAAATAAGATTACACAACTTTTCTTTATTGGAAAGTCATTAAAACTAATGAAATAATCAAAAAAAAAACTTACATGAAGTTGTGATTTTTAATATTTATTGAATTGTTCATTCAAATTTTCTCATTTTAAAAAAAAAAATGATTTCGAGAGAAATCTCGAGAACATTAAGATGATCGTTTTAGTTCATGCATTAGCAAATATTTATAAGGTAATTATAATTTTTAATATTTATAAATTCAAAATTTTTAAAAAGAATAGAAACATGGATTGAGACGATTTGAGATGAGTCATCTCACCGTCCCATCTTAACTTTATATAATGTCATGTGGTGGTACGTGGGTATTAAATATCGACATAATGTTGTTCGTGACACCCTTGTTGATGTTTGTTATCGGTCTGGGATTTCGTCAAGGAAAAAGGTTGATATTGGACTGTCTGGAGGGAACGACGGAGCTCTCCGACCTGCAGACGTGTTACTCTATTCTTAGGTTCGGGATCGTGATGTGTGTGTTGACTTGACAGGATCTTCTCCTTTGACACAAACTGGATTGTCTGGATTTGTTCCGGGACGGGTTGTGAATGATGCGGCTAATCGAAAGCGGGTCAAGTACGAGGCACGTTCACTACTGGAAATACCCCCTACAACATCGGTTTTTGACTGATGTTAAAAGTCTGTCAGGACCGATGTCTTTGTCGGTGTAGATAAAGGGGGGTACCTTTAACATCGGTCATAAACCGATGTTAAAGATGTCTATAAACATCGGTTCCTCAGAAGAAACTGATGTTTATCCTACTATTTAACATCGGTTTATAAATAAGAAATGATGTTTAATACAGGTTTAGACATCAGTAATCGTAAAAAAATTGATGTCTTTGCCTCATATTTAAAGTAATATTGAAGTAGTACAATTTAAAAATTGGTATATGAGGAGGCTTAGGTCAATATAAACATACCACACATAAAAGAAAATTAATCATAGACATCAGATTTTAACAAATAACGGATGTTTTTCCTCTTGTTTAACATCAGTTTTGATAGGAGAACTGATGTTGAATTATAGATTAGACATCAGCTAAATTAAGGAAGTGATGTTTAATACAATCTTTAACATCAGTTTTGGTAATTTAATTGATGTTTAATATTTCCTTTAACATCCGTTCTTCTTATAAAACAGATGTTTATCCTATTGTTTAACATCGGTTTATAAATCAGTTTGAGCTCACCTGTGCAACATTCTCGAAGAATTTGTTCAAAGCCTGTAATGCACCAGTGTACATCATCAAGCTCCTCCCATTATAAAGGATTCAAGTAAGCAAAACACCAAAACCCCAAAAAATAATCAAAACAAAGCTACACACACCCATCATAATAATCAAAATAAAGCTAGGGTAGAATCCAAAGCTAACACCAATACAAGTAATCAAACACCAAAACCCCAAAAAATCACTACTGTATAGAAACCCCAAAAAAATAAAGTTCAGAAAACATTGTCATATAAAAGATTATACATATAAAAACAAGTATATATGCATATGTATTTATACAAGTCAATACATACATACATACATACATATATATATATATATATATATATATATATATATATATATATGCATGCAGAAAAGGCACAAGAACAGAACTAAATAGGGTTTAAAATTGAGTAAATTAGGGTTTCTTACTGTGAAGAAAGCTTAGATCGGGTTGTAAATCGAACCAAGGTCCAAGCTCTGATTCGTGCTTTAAATCGTCGGATTCGTGCTTAATTGAACCTAAATCGAACTAATTAAGGTAAGAGAGATAAGAGAGATAGTGAGAACCGGAGATAGTGAGAGAGAGAGGGAGAGAGAGAGAGAGAGAGAGAGAGAGAGAGAGAGAGAGAGGTTGAGAGAGACTGGGAGAGTATAGACTATAGAGACAATTAAAATGGGGGGAAGTGATATTATGTTTAAGGGGGGAAGTGAAATTTCGTTAAAGGGGGAAATTGAAATTTTTTTGTGTATAAAGGGGGAAACTACAATGAACGCGTTAGTTTTTATTTTTAAAAAAAGAGATTAGACAACGTTTGTTATTAGAAGTGATGTCTGAAATATGCTTTAACATCGGTAGTGTACCAACCGATGTCTCAAATACTTTTAACATCAGTGACATTTCTAACTGATGTTAAAGGTGTGATGTTATATCTACCAATTCTAGTAGTGGTTGTCGGGAAATTGGATATGCTTTTCTTCCTTTCTCCTTTTCTTCTTTGGGGGAGCTGGATAAGGATGCTGTTGCACTGCTGAAGCGGGTTCAGAAATTTTCTACAACTCAAGATATTGGGGCTCGTGCTGCTCATATCTTTACCAGGATTGGTTTTGCCATAGCTAGAGGAGTGGGGGCCCAAATTGTATCTTGACTTCCCACTAATTTTTTGTAAATTGTTTGTAAATATTTCATTCCACTTATATATTTGTTTGAAGGAGTAATAGTTTTAATTTTCTGCAATAACAAATATTTCGAAGGTAAATGTAATTAGTAAACACAATATTAGAACTATTAAAATACTTTATAGATAGAAAATATTTATAATTTCATTTAAATTAGTAAACACAATATTATTCAAATTAAATATATAAACAATAAATAAATTATTAATACATTTTTCATAGCAAATTTGTGTCTCGTTTTGTAAGATCAACACCCGATACAATAAATATTTATAGATAAACATTACTAAAAGTATGTAATAATAAAAATTTAAGTGCTAACATCACTCGAATCTCTAGTCATTTGTACTAATAAAAGTACTAATTTGTTAAATATTCTCATAAATAAAAATAAAATTTTTAAATAAGAACATCAACATCATTGATATTATAAAAGATTTATGAAATGGTAGTTATAACTTCAGAAACTTTTTTTACTTTAAATATGTCATAAGAAGCTTTAATTATATATCTTTTTTTCATAAATTTGACATATCCTTCTATACAAACTCGAATCCTTTATATAATACGAAGATTCTTTTGTATTTCAGATATTTCATTTTTTTAATTATGTATTTTTATCATAAATTCAAAATCTCTCTTGAATTTAAATGTTTTTCTATTTTGAATATGTTAAAAGAAATTTTTTAAATAATAAATCTCGAATATGTTAAAAATAAATTTTTAATTATATGTATTCTTTGTGATTTGTTTTTCGTATATTTGAATACTTTTTGTATTTCGAATATATAATTAAATATACGTAGATAAAATAATAAGAGTAATGCTAGAGAACCAAAAAAAGTGTCCAGAAAAATCTTCAAAATGAGTTGACAGTCTTGAGTTGGCAAGATGGGAAATTTTAATTGGTGGATTCATATTAATGCACGCGGGGTCCATCTCATTATTTATTCTATCAATCAATTGCGGAAAGACATGTGGCATTTGGGAAATTTTTTTGGAACTTTTGTTTGGTTCCGTAGCATTTTTCAAAAAATAAACTATGTACAAATTCGTTCCCGAATTTGTTCCCAAATGACACGTGTTAGAATGTAATTGGTACTAATTCAATTAAGGGATATTCCATTTGGTACCCTTGTAAAAATGACTTTTCCATTTGGTACCAATTTCCATGCGGTACCATTCACTAGTTAACTTACGATGGGGCCATTTGAAAATACAGATACTCCCTCCGTCCCGCTAATATTGGCCATAATTCCATATTTGCTTGTCCCAAAACTATTGTCCACATTTTCTTAACAAAACAAATTATGTGTCAAATTTGTTAAACTTTCATAAATATGTTAATAATTATGGTTAAATACGGTAATTTTAACTTGATCACTAAATACATGTATTTTGGATTGTGGCCAATATTAACGGGACGGAGGGAGTACTAAAATTTTGGCTGATGGAGTGATATTTCATGGAAAAACCAATTGTATAATGGTAGCATTTGAAAGTCAAAAATAGTGAATGGGATTTCATGGAAAAACCAATTATACAATGGTTAACATAAATTTCACCAATAAAAAGCTCTCAAAATGTCACATCAACCATGCATCATTATTCTATAATTAAATTTCCTAATCGAATGTCTTTATTTTTAGGAAGGTAATAATTAATAACATATTCAAAATGTAGAAGATTTTGAATTTATACAGAATAAGAATTCGAATATTAAAAAGAAAAATTTATTATGTCCCAAATTTTAGGGATGAAAATAATTCTAAAAAACAACTATCTAAAAATATGTATAATATATTTTTAAGATTTCAAAAACATATTTAAATCTAAATTCACACTTTAACAGGTTTGGAAAAATAATTTGAAATTCAAATCAAATCTAAATTTAAAAAATTTTCAAAAATAAAAATTAAATTTAAAATTCCGATTATAATAAAAGTCAAACGGCCCTAACCTCTCGGGTATAGAATCTCTAGCCAGAGCTTGAACAACAATAGCCTTGGTATGAGTTACAGACAACGGGTCGGATCGAATCGGATTTTTGACATATTCAAATCTAAACCAAAATTATTTTATTAAATTGGATCAGATTCGGGTTTATTCATATCCAAATTGTGAAAGTATTAAAACAAAAAATTGCTTAATCTAAAAAATCATGAAATTTTAGTTTCGAATAAAATGTTTAGCTTATAAACCAAAAGCAAAATATTTTATCTAATAAAATGAACTGAGTGAAGGAAAGTAATGGAAATGTAATGAATTGAGAGAGACATTCAAAAGAAAAGTATAAAAAAGTGTGAGAGAAAGAAACAGTAAAGAGAAAAAGGATCTTGAGATTGATCTCCAGGAAACTTTAAATGAGATACTTAAAAACTACACTTTAAATTAAATTGGACCCGCAGGGCTAATTAAAAAAATTCTAATTTTACAAAAATATCCACCCCATATTTGCATATAAAGCTCATATATCTCAGGGAACTTACATGAGATATATCTTAGTCTCCCTAATCTCAAAAGTAATCATAAAGAATAACACGGTAATGTGAGTACGAACCAACCAATGTACAAACCATATTAATAAGGAACATGCAAAGATATCAGTGACAACAATTTTTTCTTCCCTATTGAAGGAAGCGATATAAGTAGAATAATACTTCCTCTGTCCCTCTCATTTTTACAGTTATTATTTTGGAATGTCCCTATCATTTCTTTACATTAACATAAATAGTAAGTTCCCCCCACTATTACATCCACTACTTTCCCCCACTATCTCATCATGATGATCATCAAGACATTCATCCGGAATAGAAGAGACTTTGTCATTGCCCTCGTCCACTTAAGGCGCGCCCTCGGCAACTCCAACGGCTCTCTCTTAAAATTCCCCTCTTGGGATGCCTCTTTAAGAGATGCTTCTTTAAGGAATGATATTCTGATGCTGGGGGTAGTACTGATGCACCTTTCTAGCTCTACATATACATATATCTCAGGGCAATTTCTATGAACAATGGAGTATCCTACGGGGATGCCTCTTCATGAGATGATGTTTGAAGCTACTATTGATGCATATTATGTGCCCCTTCACCGGACAGAGGTGCTAAGATGACTCTCCATGAGATATCCTTCATAGGATGCCTCCTAGTGAGATGCCTCACATTGAGATGCCCCTTTATGGGATAAGATTTGGAATAGCTCGTGACCGGAGAGTGCTCACTACCGCTTTGTAAAACATTTTTGGGTGAGGTTTATGCCCCCCACTATCAATAGGATGATGCTCTGGTTCGGCGTTATACCAGTAGTTGATCGAAGTAGGGTGATGCCTGAATAATTGATTACAAGGTAAATTAATTACCTCCTAGTCTAGGGGGTAGCCCATGTACACTTTCCCTAGTCTTAGTTGAGTGAAATTTTCAACTTTTTCGAGAATGCAAGATTATGCCTGTAGGGCGAGCCATGCGCTAGGTCTGTTGGAGGATTGAAAGCATTTGCCTTTGTAGAAGTCTCCTCCATGTTTGAGTAAGAATTGCCCTTGTCCTCACCTTTGTCTTCAATAGGTGAAATTGGGATTTCGGTCGAGTGCACAAGCCTTCCCTTTTTTGAGGACGCGCCCTCTATCTTCACAGCCTTTTGAAGCCCCATTGCAATTCTCTTTGATTTGATGGTTGCAGCTTCCCGAACTCTGAAGTCATCAATCCACTTGATAGTACCATCAACCTCTTTTTGAAAAAGTTGATATGAGCATCTTTCTTCTGCTTCATCTTTTCCCTGATTTTGGATTGATCTTTTAGTTGATGGAAGAGCATTTTCTTGGCAGCCTCCAAAGAACGAAGACATGCATTCTCTTTCCCAAATGTGGATCAATGCCCAATGGAAGCTATGAGAATTTCTACTGATGCCTTGATTAAAGCTTCATATTCTTCTTGGGAGCTTCTAGCTTTCCATTTGGAGATGTCTTCATCCTTGATAAAAGGTGCGGCCAAAGGTCTAAGAAGGGTGGCCACCAATAAGGATGATTAAAAAAGCTTCACTTTCTTAGAGGGCGCGCCCTCAGCTTAGGGGGTAACCAAGCCCACCATGAAGCTTATGTTCACAAAAGATCCCTGTTTCTCCTCACCACTACGGCACTTCGATTGCCGGTAGACAGCCACTCGTTCTCATTAATAACAAGGAAATAATGGAACAATTGTATCGTATGGAAACTACCCCAAATGACTTTAAGTCAAGGTTGGAAACAGTGAAGCATGGAAGAGGAATGAGGTTCTAACATCACCCACGTAACCACCATTGTGCAGGGAAATACCATCAGGTTGAAGGAAGCTCTCAAGGAGGTGAAGATATGCAAGATAAGAGCTTTCAATTGGTAACTCCCCGAAGATTGGATTATTCTGGGAAAGAATCCCCATTGTTGAGCATCCTAATGAAGAGTTTCGTGATCGTAGGATGCCGACTATGCAGGGAAGGGCGCCCCCTCACCCACATCGCTCAGGGCGTGCCCTTAGTAAGATTCAACATGATGAAGAGAGGCTTGGTAAGGAAGATAGAGATTTTGCTAGTTTGAAGAAATGCTTGGGCATAAAACTTAATGATGATGATCTGAGGATGTTGCTCCTCGAGCACCAGAAGGAAAGAAATCACTTGGAAGTGAGGCCCCGTGATCCATAGAGAGCGCCCCCTGATTATAGGTCGAGGCCCCAAGGACACGAGCGAGCCCTTCCTCGAGATAATTCTGAAAGAAGAAATAACCACGAGTACGATGATAGAAGAATGAACATGTATCAAAGGGAAAGACGACCACGTGACAGAGAGGGTACGCCCTCAAGAGGAAGGTCCCCTCATATTGTTCAGAGGCCCACACAAAGTACTTCAAGAAAGGATAGGTCGAGGACGCGTCTTCCCTCTAAAGGAAAGTCTCAAGGCCCTCAGGGGAATCTACAAATTGAATGAAATCCACAGACTTAAGGTCAGAAGGAGCAGGCTCAGTATCAAGGGAAGGAGTAGAATCCAACTCAAACTCAAGGGGTGATTCTAACACAAATTCATACTGAGGCTCCAGGAAATGCTCAGACAACAACTCAACCACCACCCTTGGGGGGTAATCGATCAGGATATCTGCTACAGCAAAAACTCCTTCATGTTTAGCAGAAGTTAGAGAGGCGCACCTCCCTAACGGATATAGGGTCGTGACTAATGATCCACACTTTCATGGAAATACAGATCTTATGGAATTGTTAGGACGTTTAGATATTGAGATGGATGTCTATTAGGTGACCGAATTTGCAAGATCTCACTTTCGGGCAGTAACTTTTAGGGAAAGTGCTCGATAATGGTTTCAAAATCTTGGACCAGGGGTGATCTCTTCTTTGAAGATAATGAGAATTTTATTCTTGATTAAGTTTCAAGCAGGCGTGAAGTATGCTCCTCCTGCCACAACTTTAGCCAACATCAAGCAAAAGGAAGGAGAAAGTCTTCAATCTTACTTCAAGAGGTTCAATGCTGAGTCTACTTTGGTTAGAGGAGCTATGGATGAGATGCTCAAGAGTTTCTTGATAGCTAGGTTGCAGGTAGGAACAAAGGAAGAGACCCGGCTATTTTGGCTGATGTGTTTGCACAAGCTGAGTCCTGTAAGATAGTTAAGCAATTTTTGGCGGACAATTGGAAGGCAGAAACTCAGGGAAATGCCAAAAGGAAGATTTATAAGATTTGTAAAAGGATTCTTCAGGAAGCCAGAGCCTCTATGCCTGGCAGAGCAATGACAAGAAGAAGTAGTGTGAATATCATGAATCTACGGGACACAACATTCACGAGTGTCATTAGCTGAAGGATGAAATTGAAGATTTGATCAAGAAGGGATACTTAACTTATTGAATTATCAGAGAGGTCAAAAAGCACAAGAAGAATGCTGAGAGGAAGGATGGAGGACGTGCCCTCCATGATGAGGATATGACCGAAGAAAATAAGTTTGTCAAAGAAAGAAGCATCAACACCATCTTTGGAGGACATCACTTGAGGGGTGACAGTAATAATGCTTTTTTAGAGATATGCTGGAGAGGAAAGATATAGACCTCTCACCAATGTGAATGGCCTGGAGCTAAGTCCACCTGATTATTTAAGGGAGAGTGTGCAGATATTACTCTCGCTGAGGATGAGGCTAGATGGGTACACCATCCTCAAAATGATGCATTGGTTGTGGCTATCCAGATTGGTTCTAAGAATGTGCATCGATTTTTCATGGAAAATGGAAGTTCAGTGAATATTCTGTATTACGACACTTACAAAAGGTTGGGCTTCCAGACAGGGACATGGTGAAAGTGAAAGTGTAATCTTTTTAATTTCATTTATATTCATAAAAGACTTATTTGTTTATGTTACGGGATTTATCTATTTAAGTGTTTAAATAAGATGTTCCATAGTTTAGAGTAAAGCTTTTAGAATTAAAATAAGATTGTAATAGTAAGATCTAAAAGATGATAACTCTAAACTTAAATTGTTCCTGGTCGTAGGATAACTAATTGTTAGTTAGTTATTCCGTAAAGATTGGTACATACTATGCTTGCTTCTATATGAAGGATGTCTGTTCTCATAGGCATTTGTGTGGTGACACTATAGCTAGTCTGTAGGTGCATATTAGAGAATAAGTTCACTGAACATGACTTAAATAGTTGAACAACTAATGGAGTTCACTCACGAGTCAGTAGTTGTTCATATAGTGTTGGTTGTACTAGTGTCCTTAGACTTGAGGTAATAATAGTCATCTTATATACATTGAACTATACTTTGGTTTAGTTATTAGTCTCAAGGGACAATAATAAAGGCTCTTTTGGGAATAGGAATTTGTACACGAAGATAGTGATTGATCAATAGAGGATCTGTCCCTTCCAGTGAAGGAAGAGAATGTCCTATGTTATTCCATTTATGTTAGTTCAGGAATCTCTGGCCAGAGTGAATGAAATTAGAAAGAAGTTTCTAATTTGCATTAAAAGGAGCTAAGCATAATGAATAGGAGATCATATGATTAAATTAGATAGGCTTGAAACAAGATCCATGCCTTGTATTTAATCGGGACATTGTAGGGTAGAAGGAATCGATTGTACGGGAACCATTCACTGACTAGGTTCTAACTATTCTAAGCAGTGATTTCATATTATCCGGATAGTCGCGATATGCTGAGAAGTATCCCTCACGATGTAGAATGAATATGATTAATTGTTTAATTAATTATATTTAATGAATAAGGAGAATTCATATAAATAATAATAAAATAGTTTTATTATTATTTATTTCTACTACCGGCTTAATATTGAACCTACAGGGTCACACAATAAAAGAGACTGATTTATTGGTGGAGGAATTAATTAATAATGGCTAATAATTATTTATTTGTGAAATAAATAATTTATTAGCAATTTTATAATGGATTAAATAAGATTTAATTGATTATAAATTAATTAAGAAGAGTTCTTAATATTATTAATTAAGGATTTAATTTAAAAAATTAAATCAAGTGAGAGAATTATTTTCTAAAGAGTTTAGGAAAAAAATTAATGATCAAAAGAGTTTTAATTATTAATAAATTGATTAATGAGATTAATTAATTTAAAGGGTTAATAATTATAGAAAAAATTGAGCTGAAATTTTGCCTATAAATACACTGTCATAAACCCTATTAGCCTTAAGCCTTTTTAACGTAAGTTTGAGAGGCAACCCTAATTATCTCCCAGCTCTCTTCCTCCCTCCATTGAATCAAGCTCTTGGTGGATACCGGTAGAGTGCTTCACATATTGAGGAGCAGCTGCTAGGAGACTCTCTACACCATCATCGATCAATTTTAAAGGTTAGATTACAAATCCAAACTTTTCCATGAATCGTATGTATATTTTATGGTATATTATTGTCATATAATCGTTATACACGCTTCCGTTGTGCCATAAATCCCAATAGTAGTATCAGAACAGGTTTGTATTCATATGGATTCATCTATAAATTTTCAGAATTTTTATATAATGTATGAATTTATTATGTATTTTACACGTTTATTTTGATTTAATTATGAATTAATTCGAAATAAATTTTGCTTTAATATTTGGCTATTAATCTAGGTTCTACAATTGTTGCAGATCGCCTGGATATTTTTCTCATAATTTTCTGATGTGTAGATTAATTATTATGAGTTTTTGAAAATTGTTTTTGATTAAATTCATATTATTAATTCATATCTGATTTGATTTTATGTGTAATTTTACATGTCCCGTATGTGGGTAAGATAAGCTAAAGGGGGGGGGGGTTGAATAGCTTATCACCTTTTAAAAATTTAGAGCTTGGCTTTTTGAAAATTCTTTCCTCTTTTTAAACTTCTTTACTTGTCAACAAATAAAGTGCGGAAAATAAAGAGAGAAAGAAGAGAGAGTAGCACACGATCGATTTTATCCTGGTTCGCGATGCCCGCAAGCCCTAATGGATTCGAACACCCCTACTCCAGTCCCCGAGCTCCGCCCCGGACTCGAGATTTTCACAACTACAAAGAAACTCCTTTAAAGTAGGCGGAGAAGCCTTTACAACTCCTTTGACCACTATCTATTTATCTTGGAGCAATACACACACGTATCCTCCTCAAAATAAAATAGAAAATACAAACTAAAAAACTTGTCTTGGAGCGTAACTCCCCATCACCTCCTCAAAGACTTTGTAGTACCCTTTGTAGACTATATATGTACTTCTACAACTTTGCCGGTCTTGGATCTTAGGTCTAAGATCTTGGGTCTTCTCTTTTCTTCACGGTGCAAAGGCTACTAACTCCCCGTTAGTAAGCCTAAGATTTGGGTCTTAGAACAAGAGTCACCTCACTTTACTTCACTTCACTGCAAAGGTTAGAATACAAGTCTAACAACAACCAAGCAATTTATAAGAGATATGAAAATCCATGCAAACTAGTATGTTACGGTACTAGTCACAGGGACGCTATTATGCGTTAAGTTAATATATAACGACAAGGGATAAGTCACAATAAAGGACTTGTCACTCAAGCGGTATATGCAAGATAATAAAATAAACGTGCAACAATATATACGTAAATGCAAGCACAATAATTATAACACCACAAATAAGCACATAAACACTACTCACACGTACGTAAAAGTAGCTCCTTATAAAAAAACTAGGACCGCTATTATGTGCTAAATTAGTGCGGAAAATATATATAAACACGTAAGGGAATATACACAAGTAAGCAAGCAATCAAGCAAGAAACAAAAGTAACAAGTGCTATAAGCACTTCGGCCGAATGGTAAATAAATGGGTCGAATGGTTCAAAGTCCTGAAACAAGTTCAAGTAGTCTTGTTTGTTAAATCCTTGTTCAAGATATAAAGATAAGACAAGTGAATAACCAACTTGAACAAGAAGAATACCAAAGTAATTATGGCCGAATGTAACAAGAAATTGAAATGCCAACAATAACTACTAACTTGTTTTAAAGAGCTAGCTTATACAGTCTTGATTCTTTAAGTCCTTGTTTAAAATAAAACACAAGATGAACAAAGGACTTGATTACACAAGACTAACAACCAACTTATCTTTTGATTTTAATATATAAATTTTAAACCACTTAAGGTAAAAACAAGATGTAAGCTTCTTGTTCTTAAATCAAAAAATAGTTAAACTAGCCTTTTTAATCCAAATACTCACCTTGGATTAAAGGACTTAAATGAGGTGATTCTCAACTTCAACCTCAAGAACACACCTTACAAGATGTCAAATATACACTACACGAATATATTTCAAGAACATGTGTATATAAGAGCAAAATGTAAGAATGTTAGAATATAAGTGTTTATAAGTGTAGATCTAAACCAAAAAAACAATAAACACTTAATATTCAAGCCAACCCACCAAGAACACACACAAAAAGGGTCGCCATAAAAGTCGCCAGAAATTGGCTAGAAAAAGGCTTTAAGGTCAGACTTTTAGAGGCTCAAAAAGTCACTTATAAACTGTTAAAACAAGGTCCAAAGACCACAAAAGGATTGGTGACCAAAGGTGTGTGTTTGGGAGTAAGAATGGTGAAGAAAAACAAACCAAAACGGTGTTTAATCTTGAAGTATTTTAGGCTAGAAGCAAAAGTTTTTGAACTTTTAGCTACTAGAAAGAGAGTGTTTCTAAAATTATTTCACCAGCATCTACTTTGCTCTAGGGGGCTTGAAGAAATGGGGGGGGGTTTAGGGTTGTATTTATATCCAAAATAATGGCATTTTTGATTTATTTTAAATGTTTTAGCACATGGGTTGAAGGCAAGTGGGAGGAATCTTCCTTGAGTCCTAGCAGCTGTGCAACAGTTCAAATTTGTATGGGAAAGAGTGCCCACACGTTTTTACCATTTACGAAACGATTAAAAATCGAAAAACGCATACCGACGAGACGAAATGGGTTTAATCACAATAAATCGAAAAATCATTCAAAAATTATAAAATTTTGGGAATCCCCTAGAAATGTTCCCAGAGGTATGTGGTCAAAATTTCACTTTGAAATAAGTTGACCAACTATGACTTTTAAGCGACCGATAAATCAATTACGTATCGATTTAAGGCATCCCGGAAAAAGTCATCCAAAATTTCCGAAATTTATTCTACAATGTCCTATAGGGAAACTAAGGACAAATTCAAAGTTTCAAGTCAAAAAGATATGTGGAAGTATTTTTACGAATTTTTTGAATGTTAAAACATCCTTCCGGAGCGACCGAAAAATTCATTTGTCTTTACCGACAACTTAGACAAAGGTTTTGACTTGATAAATATTCAAACATAATATTCCATGTGAAATAATGACTATAAGGTCCAATGAATATTTAAGTCCGAATCAAAAATGATTTTATCCGGATAAAAAATGATTTATGCGTATTTTGGAATAAAATCTATTTTTGGTCTTTTGGCACGGCTTTTGGCAAGGCAAATTGATTATAAATACTACATAAATATATCAAGTATATTTGAAAATAAAACATTTAAGAGCAACACTCTTCTAAATAAATCGAACAATTTTACTCGTAAAAGTAGTGTTTAAAAATTCTCGATATTTGTGCCTTTAGCCGAATGCCTATTTTCTTTTGACATAGACAACCTAGAATGTAAAATACCATTACCATGATATTCCCATCCTAAGTCAATGTCGAAAATATGTCGAAAAACATTTTTGGCTCGTTTTGACCAGTTTGACTTGATTCTCGAATAGTGTCGTCCCCGGGGGAGGATTCTAAGTGTAATCCTAAATCTAATTTAATTTCACTTTTATTTTGATAAATTCCAAAATCTAAAGAGCGAAAGCACTGACCCTGTCAATCTTCCCCCTTTTGGTATTTGTCAAAACTAATCATAAAAATTAAATTTGTGTGTGCGATTACTTCCCCTAAGTGTATGCATGATACAAAATAAAAATTTGGGGTTACTTCCCCTAAATATATGCACATCATCATACAATCACATATATAAAGGCACATAGAATCACATAAAACTGTAAGTTAGAATTTACCCCATGTGATAAGTGTCAGTACTTATCACAAAATTCCAACGCCCGTCTTTTCTTGTCTGCAAAATAAAAGTTAGTGGGAGCACATAATAATTTTCATTTTATTATTCCCGTAGAATATTCTCTTCCCCTTTTGGACATAATGCAAAAAGGTGAAATTAATATTGAGGGAGGAACAAGGGAAGGGAATTTAGGCGATTAAATCCTACTTATTACAAATAAGCACTACCAATCTCCTTATCACTTCAAAACCAGTCAAAACGTCCAAAAATCTTCACATATTGGTCTGGTTTTAATTAAGTACAAATTTTAATAGGACTAGCCTATAAATACAAATTAATCTCCACTTATTTTAAGAAAAATGAATATAATCTTGTTAAGTCCGTCTTGTATTTCCATGCATTTTCCTTGAAAGAGACATGGCCCCTTTTTGAGTGAATTCCAAATTGATCGTTAATGATCAATTATTCTGCAATAATTAAATTGTTAGAGTAGATTTTCAATTTGCATATAACAATTTTAATTAGCAAAATTAAAGAGAGCATTGAGTTGAGAGATTTCGAATTTTTGCAAAATTCGAGTTTTCCATATTAGTCCATTTCACTCAATTCCTCTTGAGATTTCTGCAATATTTTAGCAAGTTAGATCATTTGGAAAGAAAATTTTGCCTTTATGGAATTCGTATTACTCGAATTTTAAAGCTAGGAAAAATATTTCAAATTTAGAGAAGTTCGACTTAATAACCCTGCAGAAAATATGTTAATGCTTATAACACCAAATTTCCGAAATCTTTTAACAGTTTGTACGCGACTAATAAATAGCATGAAAGTAATAATACAGACTATTCAAAGGAAATGTAAACTAAGTTAAGCATACAAGGGTTCAAAAATATGAACCAATTCTCCTGTTGTACGAATTTAAAGAATAAAACGAATGCATAAAGTAACAACTACTCATTATTAAGTAAAATAATTAAGCTATTCGAAGAGAGGAGAGAAAGAGGCTGCTTAAGCTTGATCAAGTGACTGGAGGTATCTTTGTCATTTTCTGCACACAAACAATTGAGTTAGTACATCAACCTTTTCTATAAATAAAATTAAGGACAATAACCCAAAAAAAATGTGATTATCTTGGGAGGGGGAAGGGCAGAGCTCATGTTTGGCTTATCATTGCTCTCTAAACAAGTAAACTGTTATTAACATTCTCAAAGAATAATCAAAGACAAGTAAAGTTAAGAGAATTAAAATAGTGCAATATTGTGCAGTGGAGAGCCAGTCCAAGATAGGCTCAAATCCAAGGCAAAATTCCAAACAACAAAATTGCAAAACACCACTAAGGCACAACAAAGCTAAGGTCAAGTGCAGAAATGATCTTATCAAAATGACAAGTAAATAGAAACTGTCATATATTCTAAGAACTTCAATATGAAGTTTTAGCAATGATTATGGCTATCAGCTGAGTGATATGTTAAATCATAGCTACTTCATGACATTAGTGACTGTCTTTTAGCATCCTTTAGCTATCCTTTTTTTCAAGAGGGGACCTGCAAAACAAACAACAAAAAGAAAACAGTTAGCAAGCATCATGAAGAAAATACAGTGGCTATCAGTCTAGTAAAATTAATCAGAGTGATGTCATAGAATGGGTCATTTTTGACATCACTTAGCCACCCCTAGGAAGGGGAGTACCTGCAAAACAAACAAAGAAAAACCATGCTAGTTTTCGTTCTTTTCCAAATATAGAAGCCATTAGCAGTCTCTCTTTAGCTCAAATAATTGAGACACATAGACTGGCATCATTGGCATCTCGCCCAACCTTAGGAAGGAAAATTTAAGCTCAAAATACAATTAGTATCCCAAAAATCTACAAGGTTAGACAAGTTCAAGAATGCAATAATATGCTTTCTAAATAGTGACTGGTTCATCCTGGGTTCAGATCAAGGATTCTCTAAGAGAATCCAGGCAGTCCATGGAATCAGCAGTATAGTGAGGCCAAAGTGTCCTAGTAATGCTTATACTACAATGCAATTATAACTACTAGAACAAAGTACTTTAAAGATTTCTGCAAAAGAAAGTACTACATTGAAAGGAAATCATCACAATAACCAACTAGAAACAATTACAGCAGCCATCATCAACTAGAAAACCAACCATACAAGATAGTTTGGTACTGGTACCCAAAAGGAAACAACAATAAACTAGAGCATTCATTACTTAACTAAGGTACAAAACCAGATAGTGCACTTATACAACAAAAGCAGGCATCATAATAGCTAAATTAAACTAATCAACTTGACTAAAGGAATCAGAGTTGATAACATCATCCATCATATCAACACTAACATCATTAGCAACATTCCAAGAACCATCACCATTCCCAACAACCTCAGATTTCATAGTAGCATCAACTATTTCTGTATCAAGGTCCTCAATGACAACAGATTGGGTAACTGGTTTGAGAGGGGGAGTTTTGCATCAATCTGAATTTGAACAAGTTGAGATAAATTACTCTCAAGAACACTCAACCTTCCCATAGCAGATCCCAACACAGTCATCACAATATCCATCCTCTCAAGCATCTGAGTATATCTCTCACTTAAAACATCAAACTAATTTTTCAAATCATTGTAACCATTTCCCAACTCATCACACTTAGAGGATAGTTTCACAAGTATAGAAAAATAGCTGATAACTGAGCATGAGGAATGTTGGAAACAGGGATAGCAGAGGGATCCACAGAGGGTCCGACAACGGATTCAGTAGAAACAGGTAACACATTTGCACTAGAGATAGCAGGCATTACAGTAGGTATAACACATTTGCAGAGATAGCAGGCATGACAACAGTCACATCAGGAATAGCAAGAGACACAGCAGGTAGAGTACCAAATTGAACATTCAAAGAAGCAGGTATAGCATTTAACTCAGGTAGAGACAAAGCAGTTGTATGAGTTCTATAAGAGATGGTGTGAGACACAGAAAAGTAAGGAGGGCTATTTATGTCAAAGTGAAAGTGCTCAAACACTTGAGTGGGTAAAAGACCATAAGGCATGTACCCCAATCTAGCAGCAGAAATCATCTTGGTGATTACCATATAAGGAAGTTAAAAATAATTTTCTTGCAGGCCAACTTATACATGATTTTCATTTCCACAAAACTCATAAGTTTGCCAGCAGTTTGAGAAGGAAAGATATTCATCATAATGATTTCAGCTAGGGATGTTATTCGATACCTGAGAGAGAACCCAGTTGTTAAAACAATGCCGAATCAAACCTTTGCGATAAATTGTTCATATAGTGTCTAAAAAAAAGAAAAAAAAGAAAAAAAAGACTCAGTAAATGTTTGTAGTTGTAGAGTGCTAATGGAAGGAATGGCTAGATTGGGCTCTTTAGTACCCGAGCAATTAAGTCTGAGGGGACTTTGTGCCTAGCAACCTAAAGTCCTTTGCGGTCTGGGATTGTTGACCAAAAGCTCGCTAAATGGGTATCGATGCAAAAGTCTTTTGGGATCTCAACCATTGCACGATCGGTCTAACTACTAAGAACGTGAAGTTTGGCTAGATACTTGTTTTAATAGAGATTTGGTCAGTTCAATATTGGTTGAAAAAGAGAAAATGTTCGCATGCACTTTATCCATCAAGGGCCTTAAATTCACTACACACCTTGGGATATTTTGTAAACTTTTAGAGTCGACTCATGTGGATTGTGGGAACCTATAACTTGGCTATTATTAGAATAATCTTTAAGGCATATATTTTCTTACAAAATTATTTTGTTGACACCAATAAAAGCTAGAGTAATAATGGAAATTTGGATACTTTCTAATTTATCTCAAAGATTTTAGGGGTATATCTTCTGTAAGCCATTAGGAGACAATACTCCTCCTTTAGAGATCATCTATGGGTTTAACGGGTTGGTAAACCTAAAATTACCCGTGATTCCTACGACAGTGAGTATAGGTTTTCCATTCTGATAGGTATATCTTCTGTAAGCCCTTAGGAGACAACACTCCTCCTGTAGAGATCGTCTATGGGTTTAACGGGTTGGTAAACCTAAAATTACCCGTGATTCCTACGACAGTGAGTATAGGTTTTTTATTCTGCATTTTTCTTTTTGTTTTACTCGTGGACGAGCAAAAGACAGGTATGGGAGCATTTGATAAGTGCATATTTTTGCATATTTTTATTACCTATTTGTTGCTTGACCTCGTATTTTAATAAATTATTTTGTTGCATTTCAGGAAATTCGAGAAAAAATAAAGAAATCGCAAAATAAAGAAATAAAGAGCAAGGAAGGGAAAAAGAGGAAGAAAAAGGACCTAAATGAAAAAAGGAAAAAGAATTAGGAGCTTGGAGGAAAAGGAATATTTCAAGACACATGGAAGGTGGAGATCATCCCAACACATAAATAAGTGTATGGCCAAGATCCACTCAACAAAGCTTAAGGAGGAAGGAAACAATTGGATGACTAGGATTTCTCCACCACATTAGAAGGTGTATGGTGGAGATTCACCCAACACACCCTAAACCCTAATTCTTATCCTATAAATACCCCCTTACCCCCCTTGTAAATCACAACCTAGATTTTAGTGTAGTTTTAAGGTTGTGTAATTTTCATTCCATTTTCTTATTTTGTAGTTTTAATTTTTGTAAACACTCTTTTTAAGATTAATGCAATTTCAAGTTTCCTTTATTTTCTTTTCTTGCTCTTTCGTTTATGTTGCCACGCTTTCGTTATTTTCGTAAATCCGATTAGTGGACAAAGTAGCGAAATGCTAACTACTTGGGGTTGAAAGTAACGATTTTAATTTTTGTTCATAGTTATAGTTTTAGTATTTAATTCGTAGTGAACCCCTTTAAATCTCCGATTTATTATTGGCCATTAAATTTTAATCATCACTTTAGTAGTATAATTTTAATTTTGTAGTTAATCTCTTTAATTTCGTATTTAATTTTCAATTTAAAAAAAACCACAAAAATATTATTGTAAATTTTAATTACGTATTTTCCTGTTTTAATTGTTTAATTCGAAGCCCAGTTCTTATTATTCCTCTGTCATCTCCCCTGTTTCTTTGTTTTGTTTTATTTTCCCCTGTTTATACTTGTTTCCTCTCGTTTTATTCCTCTCAAACACCAAACCCAGCCTTCTCCTTCCTTATTTCTCTTCGTTCGCTAAAACACAACACCAACAACCATTCCTCATTGTTTTCGTATTTGTTTTAATAAAAACCCCTTTTCCCCCAGTTTGCCGAGCTTCTTGTTGATGTCTTTGCCGAATTTTCTGCGTCCTGTGTGTTTTCTGCTGTTAGCTTTGTGTCGATTAGCTTTGTTTTTGTTTTGGTTCACTGTTCATTTTTGAAAATGGCCAAGTTGACTAATTTTTGTTCAATTTCTGCTGCGTTTTTCGTTTTGCTTTTGTGCTAGAATCGTCTGTGTTTGAGTTGAATTCGTGTTATGAGTTGTTTGCTGAGTTTGTCACCTAGTTTAAGTCCATTTTTCATTATCGTTGCTGTTGAGTAATTAGGTGTTGAGTTTTATCTGTTTGTTTGTCGAATGCCACTGAGTTTGCTACTGAGTCATTGAGTTGCGATTCTGCTGGTTTTCGAATTCCCCTAGGCTGCAGAGTTTATGTTAGTGTTATAGCCGAGTTAAATATGTAATTTTTTCGAATTTTTCTTTGTTTATGTTAGTGTAATTTGAGTCCAATTCGTTGTTGAGTCGAGTCTTGGGTTGTGAATTCTGTTTGAGTGATCGAGTCGATTCGGTAGTTTCTTGCGAGTTCTGATTTCCTTTTGGTTTAATTTCTGGTTTCCTCATGTTGTTTGCTGTTATTTCTGGTTTTAATTCGTTGGTTTAGTCCAATTCACTAAGTTGTTATTTTTTTTGAGAATTATTGCTATCAAGCCGGATGTTGCTGAGTTACTCAGTCGACTGGAAGTTCTTGTGCTGGTTCTGTTTTATTTTGGCTAATCGTATTTACAAATGATTTATGTTGAATTTTTGTTAAAATTTTTAGTTAATAAAATCTAATTTTATTTTAAATAGTGAAAATTCAAAATTCAATTTTTATTAGTTTGAAATTAGAATAAATTTAATTTTCTCTTAAAAATAGTTTTAGAAATTAATTATTAAAATCAAAATTCTCAAAAAACCAAAATTGTTCTAATCCGCCTAAATTAAATTTTAAGGTTCGCGAATATATTAGTCTCTGTGGATCGATATCTCAAGTATTAAAACGACTGGATTGTGCACTTGCAATTTAAAATCTTTATTTTTTAGCACATCAAGTTTTTGGCGCCGCTGCCGGGGACTAATTATTTTTCGCGCCTTGATATTTAATTTTTCGGATTAGTTTTACTTGTCTTATTTTTGTCTAGTTTTTTTTAGGAAAGTTGGAAAATTCGGGAATCTCCTCTCGAAGCTTGGAAAAAAAATGAGAATTTTTGGAAGCATGCTTCGGTAACTCGTATTTCTCTCTTTTTGCCTTTTTATTATTTTAGAAAATCACAAAAAATTGAAAATTTAAAATCAAAAAAAAATAGTTAGAAATTACTTAATTGTTGCATCATGCATTTAATCACTTAGGGCACATCATCTAGATTTTTATTTTCTTGTTTTTAATTTTTCGTACCTTAATAATTGTGGTGATCGCTGGAGGACTCAAAGGTACGTTAAATTCTTTCTTTTCTTTAGTTAGAGCACGTAGTTAAGCATCCATAAATGTTTATAGTTTTTTATACCTCTTTGTTTGTTACATCATTTTGTAAGTAAATTTTAAGGGCAAAACCTCTCAAAAGATAAGAGAAGGGATTTCATCACTCTTTCCTTAGCCCAAAAACAATTAATCCCTCATTTTGCATACCTTAGCCTTAATAAAATTTGAATTAGACATGGCCCCTAGGAATTTCGCGCTCAATTAGGAAGGTACCTAAAAAATGACGTAATCTTTAATTATTCCGACTCTTTGGTGTCTAGGCAAGCGAAAGCTTACCTGTCCAATTAAGATTTGGTGTCTAAGCTGGTGTTTAGCCTCTTGGCAATGCTTGCAACTACCTGGCCAAATCGGTCCAAATAATTTCTGATTTACCGAATTTTTGGTGGTCCTTAAAGTTAGGAGCAAGGTCTAGTTTATTTTATTTAAGGAACCCTAGATATAGGATTTTTCTTTTGATTTTTTTCACCCTTTCTTTTTGTGTGTTTAAATTTTTCGCACTTATTTGCTACATGTTTCCTTTCGTGGTTTATGCGAACTACTTGGCTTAGGGATAATTCTGCTAGACTAGTGAGATCAATTGAGATTTCTTCCTCGTCTGATTCTGAGTCTTTAAATAATTCTGAACCAATAGTAATCATGGCCATGTCTCTTAAGGACCGTTGCTATCCCACCCGTTCTGCCCAACCCTCGTGTATCACTCTTCCTCCCGTTAATGGTAGTAATTTCGAGATTAAAACTCACCACATTAGCATGTTACCTAAATTTACTGGGAGTGATGGTGAGGATCCCTATCTTTTTCTTCATGAATTCGAGGAAGTTTGTGCCTTACAAAAACTCCAACAATTAACCGAGGACTCAATTAGGCTTAGGCTCATTAATTTCGCGCTTAAAGAAAATGCAAAAAAATGGTTGTATAGCCTACCGGTTAATCCTATTTCTACGTGGGAGGGATTTGTGGTAATTTTTCAAAAAAAATATTTTCCAAACCATAAGACTACAAGGATTACAAACGAGATAAATCAATTTCATCAAAAGGAAAATGAGTCTTTTTGGAAATATTTTGATCGTTTTAAAAATCTTTTATCACAATGCCCCCACCACGGAATAGAAAAATGGAGACTTTGTAAGATTGTTTACGAGGCCTTAGATAGTCCGACAACCACTTTGTTAGAGTCTATGTGCCAAGGTAAATTCATGGAGAAAGATAAGGACGAAGGGTGGGAATTTTTCGAAGAATTAGCCGAGAAGACAATGTTGTGGGAGTCTATTAGGGAACCAAATAAGTCTAACGAATCGTCTAGTTCATCTAGGGGTTTGCATTCGATTGGGAATTCGATTGCAACCGATGCCAAATTAGCTACTCTTACTAGACGACTTGAAGCTTTAGAAACTCATAGTGGTCCCGCACCTATGTCCATGTACCCAAATTATAATTCTTCGAACTTTGAGTCTCGACATTGTCCCAACTTTGAGCAAGTGAACGCAATGTTCCAACCTAGGCCTAGGAATGACCCGTTTGCACCGACCTACAATCCTGGGTGGAAGAATTACCCAAATTTCTCTTGGAATCAAGGTCAAAACTACCAATTTCCGCCACCTTCTTTTCAAAAGCCGAACTCTTACCCAACTCCCGACCAAGGTCTTTATCCAAACTCGACTCAAAATCACGGTCCTTATCCAACTCAAGCACCCGCCCACCCTCCCGGCTTTCATGAGTCGGATAAGAGACTTAATTCTTTAGAAAAGACTCTTGATGCGCTTTTGAAATCAACAACTAATTTGGCTCAATCTCAACAAACCTTCATTCAAACCATAACTCAAGATAGGCAAATTTTAAATGCTAGTACTCAAGCCATATCTAAGTTAGAGGTTCAAGTGAGTCAATTAGCCAACGCCATGTGGGAACGAGAGAAGAACAAGTTCCCGAGCCAACCCAAAGTCAACCCTAAATTTCCTCTCAACCAAAGACCTCATGAAAATGTTAATGGTATCATTTCTCTAAGGTCGGGAAACAAAATTTATAATCAAATAGGTGTCGAGTCTCCCGAAGAAGAGTCAGATGATGAACCAAACCCTAGCCTTGATCACTCCACATCAATCCCGACTCCCAAGTCACCAGAATCTTCCCATAAATCATCATCATATAGTGAACCATCTTCATCTTGCAAACTTCCTTTACCTAACGAGTCTTCATTTGTCATTCCACTTTCGAAATCCATTCCCGAAGAACCTAACGAACGAGTCTTTAAGCCTAAAGCTCCTTATCCTCATAGACTCCTTTTAAACAAACAATCGGCTCAAGTAGACAAGATTTTGGAAGTATTTGAGCAAGTCGAGGTCAACATTCCCCTTTTAGATGCCATTCAACAAATTCCCTCTTATGCTAAGTGTCTAAAAGATTTGTGTACTCATAAGCGATCCACTCATGTTCGTAAAAAAGCCTTTTTGACCTCTCATGTTAGTTCAATTCTTTCGAATCAAATTCCCGTGAAATATAAGGACCCCGGTTGTCCTGCAATTTCATGTGTCATAGGAAATACTTTTGTTGACAAGGCATTACTTGACTTAGGTGCTAGTGTGAATCTCCTTCCATTTTCTGTCTACCAAGCCCTAGGGTTAGGGGAACTTAAAAGGACGGACATGACACTTCAACTAGTTGATTGTTCTATCAAAATGCCTACGTGATTAGTAGAAGATGTCCTGATTAAGATTGGCGATTTTATCTTCCCGGTTGACTTTGTCGTTCTCGAGACTCAACCCGTCACGAATCCTAAGAACCAAATTCCGATCATTTTAGGAAGACCTTTTCTTGCTACATCGAATGCCTTAATTAATTTTAGGAATGGTTCAATGAAACTCACTTTCAGTAACATGACCGTTGACCTTAACATTTTCAATATTGGAAAAGAACCCGACGAGCTTTATGAACAATCAATAGGGGTCAATGTGGTCAACAAATTTATCACATGGTCTAGATTTAAGGATAGTGAGATTGAGTCTCTTCTCAAAGAGGATTTCAAAGTCAACTTTGCGTCTAATAAAGAGTATCAAGAGTCGTTAGGGGATATGATCTCGGAAGAGATATTGAGAGAGTTGGATAACATTTGTTCTAAGTGGGATACCGAACCTGAGGAGGTCTCTTGCGAACCAAATCTTATTGTTAAAACTACCGTTGGTGAACCACCTACCTTTGATGAGTTGTTAGGAGACATGAATGAAATTTGTTCTAAGTGGGAGACCCTACCCGAGGTTTTTAGTGTTGAGCCCGTTCTTAAGAGTCCCATGGGAATACCTCCCGCATTTTACTCAACTTTGTATCTCCCCGAGTTTGATCAACAGCCCTTAGGAAACGATGGACCCTTATCTTATGTCATTCCTAGTGATTCACCCCATGACCAAACTTTCATTGTCTCTAATTTGCTTAAACAAAATGTAGAAGCCTTAAGTTGGTTTAGGGAGAACATTAGTGGCACTCGTTCTATAAGGTTGAATGATTCCATGTTGCTTGAGAAAGTCTTTTCCAATCAGAATTTTCAAAAATGTCTTGATTCTTTCTAAAAGCTGCACCCCAATTTTCCTACTGGCATCGGCTAATTCGATTTTATTCCTCTGCCTCCCCTCATGAAATTTAGGTATGGGGGATTATAAGTGTGCGTGAGTAGTGTTAATTATTTGTTTTTCATATTCGTCTCCGTCATTCCTTATCAGGTATTATCTCCTCATTCTCCTTTCTCTTTTTTCTTGCATTTGCATACATTGAGGACAATGCATGATTAGGTATGGGGGAGGGTTTTTAGTGTAAATACTTATAATTAAAAAATAAAAAAAAATTCAAAAATTCAAAAAATCCAAAAATAGAGATATTTTAGCTTAGTTCTCTTTCCCACTCTTTAAATTTTAGAACTAGTTGGTGTCAACAATTTTTTGAAAATTATATGTATAATGTCTTTAGATGATTTGAACGTAGTCAGGTAAGGTTTTACTCATGAAACTTGTGTCGAACAAATTTTTACTTAAAAGTCCAAGACGGCACATTTGCACAAGACCTTTGATGGAAAGATTGTATAGGGATGTTATTCGATACCTGAGAGAGAACCCACATGTTAAAACAATGTCGAATCAAACCTTTACGATAAATTGTTCATATAGTGTCTAAAAAAAAAGAAAATAAAGAAAATAAAGAAAAAAAGAGTCAGTAAATGTTTGTAGTTGTAGAGTGCTAATGGAAGGAATTGCTAGATTGGGCTCATTAGTACCCGATCAATTTAGTCTGAGGGGACTTTGTGCCTAGCAACCTAAAGTCCTTTGTGGTCTGGGATTGTCGACCTAAAGCTCTAAATGGGTATTATTGCATAAGTCTTTTGGGACCTCAATCATTGCACGGTCATTTCAACCATTAGTGTTAATAAATTCTTAATTTTTTTCCTAGTAGGGAAATCGGCTAGGTTTGGCTCATTGATAACCTGAGTAAGTATGTCCGAGTGGACTTTGTGCCTAGCAACCTAAGGTCCTTTGTGGTCTGAGATTGTTGACCTAAAGCTCTCTAAATGGGTATCGATGCAAAAGTCTTTTGGGACCTCAACCATTGCACGGTCGGTCTAACTACTAAGAACGTGAAGTTTGGCTAGATACTTGTTTTAATAGAGATTGGGTCAGTTCATTATTGGTTGAAAAAGAGAAAATGTTCGTATGCACTTTATCCATCAAGGGCCTTAAATTCACTACACACCTTGGGATTTTTTGTAAACTTTTAGAGTTGACTCATGTGGATTGTGGGAACCTATAACTTGGCTATTATTAGAATAATCTTTAAGGCATATATTTTCTTACAAAATTGTTTTGTTGACACCAATGAAAGCTAGAGTAATAGAAGAAAGTTGGATACTTTCTAATTTATCTCAAAGATTTTATGGGTATATCTTCTGTAAGCCCTTAGGAGACAACACTCCTCCTGTACAGATCGTCTATGGGTTAACGGGTTGGTAAACCTAAAATTACCCGTGATTCCTACGACAGTGAGTATAGGTTTTTCATTCCGCATTTTTCTTTTTATTTTACTCGAGGACGAGCAAAAGATAAGTATGGGGGCATTTGATAAGTGCATATTTTTGCATATTTTTATTACCTATTTGTTGCTTGAACTCGTATTTTAATAAATTATTTTGTTGCATTTCAGAAAATTGGAGAAAAAAAAAAGAAATGGCAAAATAAAGAAATAAAGAGCAAGGAAGGGAAAAAGAGGAAGAAAAATGACTTACATGAAAAAAGGAAAAAGAATTAGGAGCTTGGAGGAAAAGGAATCTTTCAAGACACGTGGAAGGTGGAGATCATCCTAACACACTAAATAAGTGTATGGCCAAGATCCACTCAACAAAGCTTTTGGAGGAAGGAAGGAATTGGATGGCTAGGATTTCTCCACCACATTAGAAGGTGTATGGTGGAGATTCACCCAACACACCCCTAAACCATAATTCTTATCCTATAAATACCCCCTTACCCCCTTGTAAATCTCAACCTAGATTTTAGTGTAGTTTTAGGGTAGTGTAATTTTCATTCCATTTTCTTGTTTTGTAGTTTTAATTTTTGTAAACACTCTTTTTAAGATTAATGCAATTTCAAGTTTCCTTTATTTTCTTTTCATTATCGTTGCTGTTGAGTAATTAGGTGTTGAGTTTTATCTGTTTGTTTGTTTTTCGAATGCCACTGAGTTTGCTACTGAGTCATTGAGTTGCTATTTTGCTGGTTTTCGAATTCCCCTAGGCTGTAGAGTTTATGTTAATGTTATAGCCGAGTTAAGTATGTAATTTTTTCGAATTTTTCTTTGTTTATGTTAGTGTAATTTCTGGTAATGTAATTTGAGTAAAATTCGTTGTTGAGTCGAGTGTTGGCTTGTGAATTCTGTTTGAGTGACCGAGTCGATTCGGTAGTTTCTTGCGAGTTCTGATTTCCTTTTGGTTTAATTTCTGGTTTCCTCATGTTGTTTGCTATTATTTTTGGTTTTAATTCGTTGGTTTAGTCCAATTCACTAAGTTGTTTTTTTATAATTATTGCTGTCAAGTTTTGAGTTTTGGTTTACCGGATGTTGCTGAGTTACTGAGTCGACTGGAAGTTCTTGTGCTGGTTTTGTTTTATTTTGGCTAGTCGTATTTATAAATGATTCATGTTGAATTTTTGTTAAAATTTTTGGTTAATAAAATCTAATTTTATTTTAAATAGTGAAAATTCAAAATTCAATTTTTATTAGTTTAAAATTAGAATAAATTTAATTTTGTTTTAAAAATGGTTTTAGAAATTAATTAGTAAAATCAAAATTCTCAAAAAACCAAACTTGTTCTAATCCGCCTAAATTAAATTTTAAGGTTCGCGAATATATTAGTCTCTGTGGATCGATATCTCAAGTATTAAAATGACTGAATTGTGCACTTGCAATTTAAAATCTTTATTTTTTAGCACATCAACTCTCTAGCTAGTTGAACAATCTTACCAGGTTGCAACTTGCTCCTAACAAACCTATTTTGGGCATCACTAGAGATAAATATTGGGGAATTATGTTTAGGCTTCTTGTTTTTCTTGTTTCTAGAGAAAGAAGGGTTGTCAGAATGTGAGGGAGGTGAAAACAGGTTAAGAGTGGTATCAACTGGTGTGTGAGACATGCTATGTAAGTGTGTGCATTTAGAGCAAGAGAACAAATAGAAGAATAAATGAAGACAACAAAAATGTGGTAAACACAGCAGTGATCATACTCTTAAATACACAGGCAAGCACAAATATCTAACAAGTAAACAGTAATGAACAGTACAACTTAATACTGAAATAGTAGAGGATTTTCAGAAAAAGGACTGAATAGTACACATAAAGTACACAGAATTTCAGGAAAGGACAAGTATCAAATCAATCTGTCATATTGTAAAGCTGCAGATCACAACTAACAATAAGGCTAATCACCAAATACCAGCACATATAAGGTGAAAAAATAGAAACCATTTCCAAAAACAGTAATCACATTTAATGCAAAGTGGAAGCATGCAGCAAAGAGAAAATACTTGCGTAAAACAAATATTAACTTAAGCAAAGAAGGTCATATCAACTCCATAAAGTTGTACAATTCAAAATCAAACCAAATCTCAAGCATGCTGTTGTGCACAGATTATACAAGCAATGTATGTATAAATCATATAAAAATATTAGCAATAAACCAAGCTTCTAGAAGCTTAGTTCAAAAACCAACTGAGACATAAAATATCTAAGGGACCATAACATTGAACTAAATATCAATCAGATAAGCATAAGATAGACAATGCACAAAGCTAACATATATTCAAGAATTTTGAACCCAAGATTCAAATTCTAGAAGGTCATCACACAGACAAACAAATAACATCTAAATAAAGATTTGAGATCCAAATACATTTATTTCCAGCAAGTAGAACAACTCTCAAACTCATAAGAGAGTTAAAGTGAACACAAGACACAGAAATCATCTAACAAGGCAATGCAGGAACAAGTAAGAACATATAGACTTATAGAAATTATTAAAATTCATGATAGAGACTAATATTCTCAAGATAGAACAACTAGACTAAAAATAAGAACTCTTTATCTTTTAGGAAGACTTAGAGATAACACAAAGAGACTGTATCAAGACTCAACCATATATCAAAGTGCAGATATTCAACTAAGTAGCCAAGACAGTACACCAATTCATACTAATTCAACAACTGTTAATCAAGACAGAGCAACACAACTTGACTTGGTAAGACTTTACTCATCTCAACATATCAACATGAATCATATATCAACTCATCTCAACACGCACAGGAACCTCATAGAATTTTACATAATAATAATATAACAGTGTTAAGATTTGAGACAAGTGCACCTTAGCCATGGCGGTCATTCACATGGCAAATTACTCCATTTAATCGCAAATAACAAACCCAGAAAAACAAAGAAGTGAGTTACCGAGACGAGAATCGTTCAACCCAGTCACCGGACTCACTGAGTCAATACGAGTTGCCTCAAAAATTCATGGACTCTTCATAGATCTATCATGAAACAAAATGAAGAACCTGAAACACTCAACAACATCATCAAAATATACATATATATGAACGGATTAAAAGGAATCGAAACTAGGGTTTTCAAGAAAAATCGAAACCAATCAAAGGGCTTTTGATGTATGATGCTCAAGATATCATAAACAACGAGAATCAAAAATGAATTGATAGAAAAACTATCGATTCATGAGAGAAAATTGACAAGCGATTTTATGATTCGAGAGTTCATGAAATCAGAGATCATAAAATGAAAACTGAGATTATAGAGATATATTTTTTGATGAGAGGATCACGAATCTGTGAACCTTTTTTACGAAAGAAGTCGGAATTGAACAGAATTGGTGAATCACCGTTTTAGGGTTAGAGAGAGTTAAGCGGCAAGAGAGAGAGAGAGAGAGGGAGAGAGAGAGAGAAGAGGCCGTACAAAAGTGAATAAAAAATTGTGTATTGTTGATTAAATATGAAGTACTTTGAACGGCTGAGATTAAAAGGGTTTGAGATAAAGGGATGTGATTAATCCGGATTAAAACTGATTTTTGTAGAAAAATCAATTTGATTTCCTAAAAATCATTTTAGTGATTTTACATTATATCTTTTATTACACAAAAGTGTAAATAATGATATAAAAATGTAAAAATCACATAAAAATAATTTCTAGAGAGATAAAAATTAGATCCAAATTTTAAAATTAAAATTTAAAATTTATTATCATATATTTAATTAGTTTTTATATTTTTGCTCCGAGTTTTGAAACAACATCATTTCAAGGCCATGCAAAAATTAAAAATAATTAAATTTTATTTTTATTGAAATATTTCAATATGATTTTTAGCAAAAACATAGACAAAAATATCAATGTCTATTTTTAAACAATTTTATTGCAGAGAAATCTGAATTTTCGAGTACCGAAGTCTCAAGAAAATTCGCTCACACAATAAGCTTGAGTGTGTTGACTAGAAAATCACACGAATTATATTTCAATTTCAACTCTAATTGAATATAGAGAAAAACTATATTTAATTATTTGGGCATTCAAACATTCCTAAAAGTAACCGTAATTTATCGAATCTTTCGGAATGCAACGGTTTCGTGAATATGTCGGCTACATTATTTTCTGTATCAATATGAACCATAATAATATCACCTTTATTGACATGATCACGAAGAAAATGATGTCATATATCTATGTGTTTAGTACGAGAGTGAGATACCGGATTCTTGCTTAAATCAATCACACTCGTATTATCACACAAAATAGATATCGCATCAAACTTAATCATATAGTCGGCTAATGTTTGCTTCATCCACAAAATTTGAGCACAACATTTTGCTGCCGCTATATATTCGGCTTCCGCGGTAGATAAAGATACCGAGTTTTGTTTCTTTGAAAACCAAAAAAACTAAACATCCACCGAGGAATTGACAAGTACCACTAGTGCTTTTTCTGTCGATTAAGTGACCCGCAAAATCCGAATCAGAAAAACACACTAAGTCAAATGGTAATCCTTTCGGATACCAAAGACCAAGTTCAGTGGTGCCCTTAAGTTATCTAAAAATTCGTTTAACCGCAGATAAATGAGATTCTTTAGGCGCCGCTTGAAATCGCGCACATTTGCAAATGCTATATTGAATATTCGGTCTACTTGCGGTGATATAAAGCAAAATACCAATCATACCACGATATTTCTTTATATCAACCGAATTTCCGGTAGTATCCGCAACTAATTTCTCCGAGGAAGACATAGGAGTACTAAGGGGTTTAACATTCTCCATCTCAAATTTCTTAAGCATTTCCTTGCAATATTTAGTTTGAGATATATGGATGCCTTCATTAGATTGCTTAATCTGCAATCCTAAGAAGAAATTTAGTTCTCACATCATGCTCATTTCGAATTCTTTACTCATCATTTCCGAGAAATCGTTACAAAGTGATTCTTTAGTTGAACCAAAGATAATATCATCTACGTAAATTTGAACGAGCAAGATATCATCACCTTCATACTTCGTAAACAGAGTAGTGTCGGCAATTCCTATTTTAAAACCATTAGCAACTAGGAATTTGCTTAACCGCTCATACCAAGCTCAAGGAGCTTGCTTTAGTCCGTATAAGGCTTTATAAAGTTTATACACATATTCCGGATGTTTCAAATCTTCAAATCTCTGTGGTTGTCTGACATAAACTTCTTCTTCTAAGACACCATTTAGGAAAGCCGATTTAACATCCATTTTATAAACTTTGAATCCTTTATGACAAGCGAAAGCTAAGAACATTCAAATTGCTTCGAGTCATAGTCAATACCTTTCATTTGTGTATAACCTTGAGCAACTAGTCTTGCTTTATTTCGTATCACTGTTCCACTTTCGTCTAATTTATTTCGAAAGACCCACTTGGTTCCAATAGTAGAACTATTGGGTGGAGGTGGAACTAGTTCCCAAACTTAGTTCCGAGTAAATTGGTTTAACTCTTCTTGCATAGCAAGAATCCAATCTTCATCTAATAAAGCTTCTTTTGCAGTTTTGGGTTCTATTTTTGATAGAAAAGCTAAGTGACTAGCAATATTTTGCACTTGAGATCGATTTTGGACACCTTTATTTTTATCTCCTACGATATTCTCGATAGGATGATGTCTAACCCATGGCACATCCGGAGGTAGTCCATTATCGACCTCAACTACTTCAAGAGGATTATTCGGAACCGTAGTTCTTTGATCAAAAGTTTCGATTTGTCTAATAACATTCTCAATGTTATCTTGACAATCTTCTTTTGGATCATTTTCCTCTTCAACCAAATCTTTATACTTTGATAGTGGTTTTGATTCAACAAACACAAAATTCAATGATTATTCCACCATTAAAGTTGTAAGATTAAATACCCGATTAGCTTTGCTTGTATTTGAATATCCAAGAAATATACCCTCACTAGATTTTGGGTCGAATTTCGTTAAATAATCTTTGTATTCAAAATAAAGCATTTACTTCCAAAATCCTTGAAGTAACTTATCTTCGAAGTTTTCTTAAAAGAAAGCTCGTAAGGAGTCTTCATTTTAATTGGTCGTAGTAAAACTCGATCAAGAACATAGCAAGCAGTTGACATAGCTTCGGCCTAAAAATATTTAGGTCATCGATATTCATTAAGCATCGTGTTTGCCATTTCTTGTAACGTTCTATTCTTCCTTTCAACAACCCGTTTGATTGAGGTGTATAAGGAGGAGAGAAGTTATGAGTAATACCATTAGCTTCACAAAATTCAACGAACTCGGAATTTTGAAATTCCTTACCATGATCCGTCCTTAAATAAGCAATAGACGTTTCTTATTGAGTTTGTATCCTTTTGCAAAGAGCAACAATTGTTGTAAATGCATCACTTTTTGCTTTTAGGAACTCCATCCACGTATATCGTGAGAAGTCGTCGACTACTACAAGAGTATACGAACAACCTCCAAAACTTTTTACGGGCACAGGTCCAATAAGATCCATATGTAGAAGCTCTAGTGGTCTAGTAGTAGACACCATGAATTTGGTTTTATGAGATGCTCAATTTTATTTACCAATTTCACATGCTTCACATATATGATCTTTTACGAAATTGAGTTTTGGTAAACCACATACATGTTCATTCGAACATATATTTTTGATGAGTTTCATGTTAACATGACCTAAACGTCGATGCCATAACCATGGATCCTCATTCATGGATACAAACAAACATTTTAGTAATCATTTAGATCACACGAGTACACATTCTTACTTCGTGGACATTTAAGAACCAATTTCCACTCTTTGTCATAAATAGCACAATGAGTTGGAAAGGAGATTACTTTGCAACCATTATCACATAGTTGACTTATTGAAAGCAAATTGTACTTTAGTCCAGTGACTAATTGTACATCACATATTTTAAAGCTTTCATTGCCAATATCACCAATGCCAATAATGTCACCTTTGCTACTATCTCCAAACGTTACAACTCCGGCGGTTACATTTAATGTTCTTCAACAAAGACTTATTACCGGTCATATGCCGTGAACAACCATTATCAAGGTACCACACATCTTTCTTAGCAGCAAGGTACACCTACAAAAAAGATTAATTAAACCTTTTGGTACCCTTTTTACTTGAGGGTCCGGGTGTTAGTATGTCATAAGGCAAATGAGTACTTTCATAGATAAATCTAGGCATGGGATAATCATTCATATAAACAATATCATTTCTAGATTCTTGATTCCTATTAGAAATATGATACGGATTTCTTCTAGGAGCATATCTAGAATTACCACGAAAGGCATTACTATTATCACTACGGGAAAATATTGTGATAACGAAATCTCCAGAATGATTATTAGCACAATAATTAACATGATTATTTCTAACATGAGCATTATTGATTCTAGGATAAGCATGATGACTCACATTAGAATGTTGACTTGATCTAGCATTATAATGACTCGTATTTCTAGGCATAGAATAAGCATTCAAGTTACGAGTACGATCATGGTCATTTGGATTTCTAGAGTTATAACCTTGATTAGGAACTTTAAAAAATCTAGCATTTTTGGTACTAGTACTAGCTTGATTTTTCATGTTCCTTTGATGAAAACCAATCGGTTTTTGATGATAATGAAACTTAGGTTGCTTCTTGTCATTTACAACGACATTTTCTTTCTTTTTAGCACCTTTAGTTTTATTACCATTTTTCGAACATTCACCTTTAGGAATCCATTTATACTTCCCCTTACTTACATCATTTTTAGCTTTGCAATAGAGACTTATATGTCCAATTACATTGCAATACGAACATTTACTTGATGATGATTTAGGGGTAGTATCCTTAAAGGTCTTAGGAATTTGAACTTCTCTTTTAGGAGGAGAGTTCACATTAAATCCCAAACCTTCTCGGTTAAATGGTACCTTTGAGTTAAATACCATACTTTCCATTATAGTATTACTCTTGGTGAATTGTCTAACAGTTTTCTCAAGATTTTCCTTTTCCGTTAACAAGATATTAATCTTATTATTAAGAAAGGTTTCTTGATGAGTGATTTGAGCTAAGAGCTTGCTATTTTCATTTTGAAGCCTTTGACTTTCCACAATAACCGATTTAAGTTCTGAGACAACATACTCTCGTTCCTTTGATTCGGTTTCAAGTAAGTCCTTAATATTTGCAAGTTCAAAATCCTTAACGGATAATGTAATTTGAAAATCTAATTCTTTTTCTTTTAAGGCTTCTCGTAGCTCTTCCTCAATATCTCCCATTAGAGATTGTTCGACTTCTTTTATCTTTACACTTAGTGTCTCATTCTCATGAATCAAGGATTCATTTCGAATTTTTAAATTCAATATCTCAACATGGAGATCACTAGTGTTAGAGGATAATTGAACTTTCTCATTTTCCATCTCTTCAGCTTGAAGAACCAAGGATATATTCTCAATCTCAAGATTTCGAATAATTTCATCCTTCTTAGTATTTTCAAGATTCAAGCGCTCATTTTGAGATGAAATGAATTCGTAATATTCCACATCTTTGACATGGATATCGGTCAAACGAGTGACCTCTTTTTGTAGCTCAAAATTAATATCTCGTATTTTATTCCTTTCGGAACTATCCGTGATATATTTTTGGCTAATTTGATTATGACTCGTTTACAACATTTTTACAAGATTAATACGATCTGAGACATCCAAATTTGTATGATCCACTTTATACAAATCTAAATCAATATCAACACTACTACAAGATGCCGAATTATTAGAAGGGTTTAGGCATACCTCTTGGTTTGTAGTGGAGATTACCGTTAGTGTAGATTCGTCACCAATCGCCATCAAGCACAAGTTAAAAACTATTTCACTTTGTTCGGGAGCTTCTTCATCCTCACTTAAATCCCATCAATTTTCGGCTACAAGACTTCTACCTTTAGCCAACTTTGGACATTCCCGTTTAAAGTGACCGGGTTGTTTACTGTAACAACCCCAGATCCAAGGTCGGGGATCCGGTCGTCATGGTCTCAATTTCTATCCACAACATCAACATAAATTAACTTACAACCTTGTGACCCAAAACAATAACATAAAACACACCCGCTATAGTCCCAGAGATGAAATCAGAGTAACCAACAAATATTATTAATCACAAGTTTTGAGTTCTTACAACCCAAAGGAATTACAATTTAACTGTTACATACTCTTTGCCATCCATTTACATAGGTCATACATATACTAAGTCTGATGGATCAAAAGTTGAAAGTCTAGCCTACTGGTTGCTCCTACCTCAGCAATGCCGACCATGACATCAGTGGGAAACCCTATGACTGTTGTCCCTGCTTGGATCGAATGTGACTTGTGCTGGCCATCAGATCTAGCTGTTGTTGTGATATAATAAATAAAGCAAGGTTGAGCAATAGCCCACCAAAATAATATGTAACTTGAACAATAATATATAACAGTTCTGAAATATCCTTGAAACCATATACCATGCATTAACGAACATAGTACCAGTATAATATAAAGGATGAAGTTACAAGGTAACTCGAATTATATCTTTCATAAGAATATGTGCTATGCAAAGATAAGCGCCAGAAATCATCACTTTTTCTTAAAAAGGAAATTGCAGGAAAAATATGCAATTCCAGTTTTGAACAATTTTCAGTCCTGCCAACACTGATAATGTTGCAGAAAATAAATAGATTCTGGATAGTGAACCAATACTTGAGTATGTCGCGCCAGATGACATACGATGATCAGTCGCAGGTTGTGCATCGCAAGATTTGTTTTACTACCGGTAGAAGGAAGAACATATGGACACCACCATACGCCGGATCTCCCTAGCCATCTTTGGGCTTAGACGGGACCGGCGCCACTCGGACCCTACTTCTAGGATGGACTGTCCCACAGCCTCTTATACCAGTTTCAATGATGGACTGTCCCACGGCCTCTTACACAAATACTCCTAGTTCGAATAAATCTATGGTTCTGAAATGTAAAGTTCGTCCCCCTTTCCCAAAGTATAATACTTGTTGATAAGACTCCACAAAGTAGTCGTATCTAGTTGGAAAGGAAAATTCACCAATATTTCCCAAGCTATTGCTTGTTAATGGATATAAACTTGTTCCATCAATCTTACCCCTCGAGTGAGGAGGTAAACAAAAAGACTCATTTCGATGTTTGAAAATAATCGAGATGTGAGTGAAAAGGTAGTTTAACAAGTATATGACCGGGCAGTCAAAGAAATAACATTTCTCAAGCAAGGTTCCCTTATATTTTAGAAGATAGATTCGAATGAAGAATGGAGTTTTGAGAACCTTCCTTGATAAAAAAAATATAATAATACGACTCAGAGATAATTTACATAGTATTTGAATATCAAGGAAATTTTTGAATAAAATATCTCATTTTAGAACTAGTTGAAAGAATTAAATAAATATTCAAATAATATTTAATAAACTAGAATTAGTTCAAGAATATTCTTAATATAAATATTGCTCATGATTAACCCTCGAATCAGTGTATATAAAATATTCATTAAATAAATAATTCCTCGAATAAATATTCAAAATATTATCCAAGAAAATAATTAAAACCTTAAATGAATATCCAAGATAATATTCATTAAGTAAATAAGCTCAAATGAATATTCGAAAATAAACAATTAAACTCAAATGAATATTCGAAAATAAACAATTAAACTCAAATGAATATTCGAAATAATATACATTTAGATAAATAAAGCTCGAATGAATATTAAAATAATATTCATTAAATAAATAACCTCAAATGAATATTCACAATAATATTCATAAAATAATCTCGAATGAGTATTCCAATAACATTCCTCGAATAATTTCCAAGTACTTAATACTTATGGAAATATAAATAATGTTCATAAATAACGTTCCTCAAATAATCTGTCACTGGAATCCCTCCTGGTTTCCATGACTATCTTTACATTTACAAAATACAGACTACCAGTCTTTATTAAAAGAATGAGATCATATGCCCTTCACTAAGGGTCTTAGCAATACCCGACTTATAATTATTATATCTTGTATCTAACTTATAAGCCAACATCAACCAGGGAACAAGTATTACAATTTAAATTTGAAAGTAGGCATGCATGCTATAGCATATATATAACAACATTCAATTATATATTATCACAACAACAGTTCCAAAGTATTCGAAACTTGCCTGGTAGTCGAGTAGGGGTAGCGTGTCCTGGGTCTGCTCGGTGATCTATAAACAACCAAAGAATTCGAGGTTAACACTTAATTCTTTTTAAAAGGCTAAGTATATACTTAACTTAAGTCGAAACACGTTTTCAAGTTATCGCTCATTATCACCGTTATGACCCGACACTTGCTTGCTATCAAGGTATGTCATTACACTTACACTTGGTAGGTACTTAAGCCATATAAGTTTTAAGGTCGAAAGATTATACCTCGAGATTTATCGATCGTTATCTAAGTGATTTTCCAAAGTTATAACCACTCATTTTTTTTTAGGTTCATTCATACTTAACCCTGATTCGAATATTTTTATAAAATCAAAAAACGATCTTTTTAACATGAGGTCTTCTCTCACGCCTTCCTTATGATCTCTAATATTTAATTACCAAGATTCGTCACTAAATTACTCGAGTTATGGGGGTTCAATTTCAATTACGAATTTGCATTTACGGTTTCGAACCACTTTTAGTAAATCGGCCATAATTCCTAAACCGTAAGTCCGTTTGCTTCGATTCTTGCGTTAAAACGATCTATGACTTGAGATCTACAAGGGCATGTTATACACTTAACCAGTTTAGACAATTAGAGCTACTGTGATGCATGGTTTTCAAGGTTTAACGAAAATTCGGCATTACGACGGGTATAACTCGGATATTTCCAAAATTAAAACACTCCAACAATCATGGTTTCCACTCTAAACCACATATACATGATAATTACCATATAACTGAGGCCAAGCACTGCCTTTCCATTCTTACTAACTAGTTTAACATAAATCAAAGTTTAATCACATCTCTAAGAGTTATACATGCATATATCATCCAAAACTCCATAAAAACTCAAGATTCAAGCTAGGGTTTCAAGTGTTATACCTTCCTTGGAGTGTGTAGTAGCCCTAATAATCCTTATATAGTCCTTGTATAACCTTAAGATAGCTTGAATCATCCAAATCAAGCAAGAAAACAAAGTTAGTTTCTAAGGGTTACTATTAATCATCACTTTTGTAAAAATCATAGAAAATCAAAAAATAAGAGTTTAGCTCTCAACTTTTTACCACATATTGGGCTCTTCATAAGCTTTGTTTTAAGCTATAGATCATGAGATTTGAAGCTTGGTAGCTATGGTTTTGAACCAATTTTTCCCGCTGGACAGAAACTGTCAAGAACAGGCAGTTTGACTTCTTCAACTTGAGGAGGAGATTTGACTAGGCTATACTCATTAGATTGCCATGAAATTTAGAACGAACCTTACCCATGGAGTGGAGAAGCTATGGTTAAAACTTGGTGATTTTAGAATGGGTAGTAGTGGAGATATGAAATTTTTTCTTGAGAGTGTTTCTGCTGAGCAGTTTGGAGAAATGAGAGAAATGGAGTTGTTTTGCTTGCTTTGCTCTCATCCTTGAATTATTGTGAATTTGTGATGCCTTTATATATTTTCTAGCATAAAACTACTTTATTAAAGTGCTTGTGTCATGGATGAGGTAGTTGGATGGACAAATGTCTTGATCTTGTGGTTAGATGATGAAATGAAGCTAAGTACTTGGTTTAAATCTCTAAGTTTGCTAGTTACTCATGTAACTACTTGGTTACTTGATATTATTCACTAGCACATGCATGTATCTTGATCCCCTGCTTGTTTCTTTGTCCGGTTATTGCTTAATTCATTGATCGTTCGGAGGAATATCTCGAAGATTTCTAGTTAGGGTTTTACCTGAAACCGTCTTAATATTTATACAATCATTCTCCATTGAAAGGCAGAGTGTGTAAACTTGTAACACTATAACTAATGTAACTCAAACTAAAGGAAAAGATACTTAACCAGAAGACAATCAAGAACAAGAAGTCACAAGAAATCAACACTAAATGAAGACAAGGTAATTGATACAATTCAACATGTTAACTATGATCAAGCTAAGAAGAAATCATTGAGAGAAGTTCAAGTCAAAGTTGTTCATGCCTCAGTGATTTGAAAAGCCAAGAATCAAGATCATAACTATCAGTATCAATAAGACCAATTGATTTCAAGTGAACAAGAAGGAAAGCAAATATTGGAAAGCCACATTACTAATTGGATATGGTAATTTATTCAAGAAGCAAAAACCCTATCAAGACTAGTCACTTATGAACCAGACCGTTGCATCAAGTGTCAGGACATTGATAGCAAGTTTATGTCAGTAATAAAGATCCATATTCAAGAGCTTAGTGAAGAACAAAGAAGACATGAAGATATCACAAGTTCAAGATGTGCATTAAAGTTTCAAGTTGAAGACCAGAATATTTTCTAAGTACTAAATATTCTAGATGACCAAGTAGAAGTTTCTAAGTAGAAGTTCTACTTAGAAATTCGAGATGGCTAAGTAGAAATTCTCAAGTAGAAGTTCTACTTAGAGTGCAGCTTCAACATGACACATGGCATCTTCTGATTGGCAGATTTCCAAGCTTTCAAGATAAGGCAAGATTTATGTGGACATCATTGGGCCACGTATATCTTAGTCTTTCAAGTCTACAGGACATAGATTACATGTAGTATAAATAGAAGTACTTGTGTAATGTTTTTTGTAAGTGAGCAATAGTTGAGAGAAACACAAGTAAAAGAGAGAGAGTGCATTCACAGAGCTTAGTATCATTCACTTCTCTCTGAACTTCTGTTATACTTTGTAATGAATGTTGTAGCAACCACTTCAAGTTATATATAAGACATATATTCCTTGAATCTGTGTGTTCGTTTATTGCATCGTATTTATTGCTTCTCATATTCGAAAAGTTGTATTCACCCTCCCTCTACAACACATTTGGACCTAACAATTGGTATCAGAGCTATATGTTTAACATACAAAACATAGATCCTTGTGTTTGGTAGAAGAATCGTGAGCTTTCATTTTCTAGATCTACTTTTCATTTTCTTGAAAAGTGTGCTTTAAATCGTTTGTATTGAAAACTCATCTGAAAAATTATTTAAATACTCCAGGTGTGATTATTTAGCTTGGATGTATTTTAATTAATTTTTGTGAATTAATCTGGGTACTTTCATATTTGGTGTTCTTGAGTGTTCATCATCTGTTCTTATCAAAGAAGACAACCCAACAACTTTTTGATCTCCTTTTCAAACAGAAAAATAGTAAAAGAATAAAAAGGTGTTTTTGGACTTTGTGATTTGCATTATTCACGGCCGAAAGTGAAACAAAACATATTCATTACCTAGCACGTGGGTTAGGTGGGTTAGGTGAGTAAAGCATTCAAAGTCAAAAGGTGTTAAAGAGATAATATTGTTTATTCAATATTAAAGTAACCTGCAGAAAAATTATTCTAAGGATAAAAGTTCTACATAGAATTTCTACTTGAGATTTTCTACATAGAATTTCGACTTGGACAATTTCTACTTGATGAATTTCGACTTGAGCAAAATTTCTACTTAGAGAAATTTCGACTTAGGCAAAAGTTCTACATAAATATTCTACATAGCCTAGTCTTGGGTACTTAGAAACTTTTAGTGACCAGAATTGAGATGGCTCCTAAAAATACATTCAAGATCCCAATGTTCAACCGAGATCACTATGAAGAATGGGTTTTCAGAATGAGACTATATTTAGAGACTGTTAACCCTGAATATCTGGAAGTCCTTGACAAGGGTAAATTTGTCCCAATGGTGGTTATTCCTGCACATACGGAAGGAGGAGTGGTTATACCACCTCGGTCTGAGCCTAAAAAGGTCTCGGAGTTTTCGGATGCTGACAAGGAACAAATAGCTTGTGATACTGCCGTACGACAAACCTTGATGGAATCTCTTGATCATGAAATGTTTAATATAGTCAAAGGTCTGACTACAGCGAAGAAGATTTGGGACAAGATAGAAGTTGTCATGGAAGGATCTGCAGAGGTCAGAAGCAACAAGACACTCATACTCAAGATGGAGTATGACACCTTTAGAATAAGGAAAGGAGAAGGCATAACAGATGTCTACCTACGATTCAGTCAGTTGGTATTGGATTTGAATCTGAGAGGTGTAACTCTCCCCATGGTTGAAACTAATACGAGATATCTGAGGAACCAGCCAAAAAGCATTGAACATAGGGTCTACGCAATAAGAGAAACCAGAGATTTGCATACAACTTCTCTGGAAGAATATTATGGAATATTAAAGACCTATGAGCTGGAAACACTTCAAGATCAAGCATGGGACAATGATTCAAAGGGAAAAGAAAGTGCATCAGGATTAGTTGCTGATGAGGAAGAGTCTAAGAAGGCAATGGTTGCAGCAAAGCCTAAATCATCGCTTGCACCACATCAAGTTGATAATGATGACGAGTGCACATCAAACAGTGATGATGACTACTATACCCAAGAAGAGCTGGACAACATGGACGATAGTGTCGTGGCATACATGGCAAGGAAGTTCAGCAACATGAGATTTAGAAAGAGCAATCGACCACAAAGAAATTCTTCATCTTTCTATCGGGCTGCTAAGGTTGGTGGTAGTTCGTCAGGCTACCAAGGTAAAGGCAAGAATACCAGTTACAAATCTCCATTGGATTTCAAAATGAAGTTCAAATGCTATAATTGTGGTGAAGCTGGACACTTTGCCTCGGACTGCAAAAAGCCTAAACAGACTTATCCAAAAGAGACATATGAAGCCCTCAAAAGCAAGTATGAAGCACTGGTGAAGGAAAGACATGGAAAACGAGCTTTATTGGTGACAGAAGGAAGAGCTTGGGATGATTCAGATGAGGAAGATGTTACTCATGTAGCAAACTTTGCCCTCATGGCTGAGACATCAGAGGAACCAGAGGTGCCAGTTCTGACTCTTAAAGTAGAAATGTCTATTGATGATTATAAGGAACAGAACGGGGCTCTTAGTGAAGAGATCTATATGTTGTGCAAAAGCCTAGACTCTTCTCAAAAGGAACAGAAAACACTTGTTGCCAAATGCAGAATGCTTGAGGCAAAAGTGGAAGAGCTAGAGGCTGCTTGCACTGTAGATACTTCCCTAAGAGACTTTATTAAATCTCTGGAACACAAGCTCGTCCTTAAGGAAGAAGTAGAAGCATGTCTTAGGAACAATCTAGCTGAGTTAGAAACAAAATGTGAAGCTTACAAACTAGCTGCTAGTAAAGTGTATGTAGATAATGACACATCTAAGAGGATAACTGGAGTAGGTGTAGGACTTGATTATTCTGATCTTCCTAAGAAAGAAGGAAATAGACCTATTGACCCTAGTTCCAGTGATCTTAAAAAGGAAACACCTAGCATTCTTAAATCAACTGTCAAACCTATGTACAAACACCTTGTTCCTAGAATAGAAGAAGAAGAGACTGAATTGATAGCTAGATATGAGATTGAGATGGAAGATCGCCAGAAAGCACAACCTATAACTCCTATCAAACAAGTTAAAATCAATTTTCCTAGAGATGAATCTAGACTAGGATTAGGAGCTAAGGCTGTTAAACAACAAGGAAAGAAAGAAAAAGGCATAAAAGAGGTTAAGGCTGAACGAATAAAGAAAGCATGTTATCACTGTAAATCTACTGAACATCTTTCTTATGCATGTAAAGCTAACATAAATGTTCCTGCTGCACATGCCATGCCTACCACACATACAATGAATAATCTGCATCAGAATCATGCACAGTGTGGTCAACCTAATTGTATGCCATGCACTTTTAACATCATGCAAACTTTTGTGCATTTAATGAATGCATCTAGCCAGTCATGCTCAAATACTGTTGCTAGTTCAAACATCAAGAAAAAGTATGGGAGCCAAGACTGTCAGTCCTCCTAAAGTTAGGAGTGACAAACCTTCTCCTAAGACTGACAAATCTGTCAAGTCTGAGAAAGGAAAGGAGATAGTTGAAAGCTCTAGTAATGTGAAGAAAAGTGCATCTCCTGTTGTTAAATCTGTTGATTCTCGATCTTATCGAAAAGCCGGGCCCAATCAGAGTTGGGTTCCGAAGAATGTCTAACCAATCTGTCATTGCAGGGCGTTAAGCAGAATAGAAATAAAGTTATATGGGTGCTAGACAGTGGAGCATCGAGGCATATGACTGGAAACAAGTCCCTGCTTACAGAGTTGGTTATGAAGGCTGGCCCTTATGTTACCTTTGGAGATGACAGCATAGGTGTGACTAAGGGATATGGCAAACTGAAAACTGGCAATGTCATCATAGAAGATATTTCCTATGTTGAGGGACTGAAGCACAATCTGTTGAGTATCAGTCAATTCTGTGACAAAGGTTACGAAATTGTCTTCAACAAGAGAGGTGTATCAATCACTCACATCAAGGAAGGCTCACTAGCTTTGAGAGGAGTTCGAAAGGCAGATCTTTTTGTTGCAGATATGGATTTAGCAAATCAGAATGAGGTCACCTGTTTCTACAGCAAAGCCTCGGATGATGAAAGCTGGTTATGGCACAAAAAGCTATCTCACTTAAACTTCAAAACGATGAATGCTCTCGCGAGGCGAGAATTGGTGAGAGATCTACCTCAAATGGAGTTCGCTCCGAAAGGACTCTGTGAAGCTTGTGAAATGGGAAAGTCGAAGAGAGCATCGCATAAAAGCAAAGAAATCTCTAGTATTACTGAGCCTCTACAACTTCTTCATATGGATTTGTTTGGCCCAGTGAATGTCCTATCTTTGTCTAGGAAAAGATATGCTTTGGTAATCGTGGATGACTTCTCCAAGTATACATGGGTATTGTTCGCAATGACGAAAGACGAAGTACCTTTCTTAATCATTGATTATATCACTCAAATTGAGAATGTTTCGACACTTACTGTGAAGACGATTAGATCAGACAATGGCACTGAATTCAAAAACGCAGTGCTGAATGACTTCTGTGTATCTAAAGGAATACGTCATCAGTATTCAGCCCCGAGAACTCCACAGCAAAATGGAGTAGTTGAAAGGAAGAATAGAACTTTGGTTGAAGCAGCAAGAACTTTGTTGTATGATTCAAAACTTCCTTTGTACTTCTGGGCCGAAGCAGTGAGTACCGCTTGTTACACTCAAAATAGAACCTTGATTATAAAAGATAAAGAAAAGACACCATGTGAATTAATGAACAACAGAAGACCAACAATCAAATACTTTCATGTCTTCGGAGCAAAATGCTATGTGCTTATAGATGATGAAAATCTAGGCAAGTTTGCAGCAAAAGCTCATGAAGGAATCTTTGTTGGTTACTCTACAGACGTGGTGGCAGCTTATAGAGTGTTCTTAGTGAATGATCGAAAAGTGACTGAAAGTTACAACGTCAGATTCGACGATACCAAACTCTCATCAATTTCAAGAGATTCTAGCGAACCTGAGTCCCTAAAATTTCAGAATTTGGACTTAGAAGATCTTGAAGATGTACCTGAGTTGGTTGTTCCATTAAATGTTCCAAGCGTACATGAAGAACCTGAGTCTAGTGAACAAGCTAATTCTACAAGATCAGGAGAGACTTCTTCAGTATGAACCGGCAACAACTCAGGGGGAGTAAATAGCAGCTCAAGGACTACTGTTCATGGCTCGAGTCGAGTTGACTCTAGTTCTGTAGGAGCTGGCACTAACTCAGGGGGAGTTAGTGAAAATAATCAAAGTAGTCAGCACCCCAACTCAGAAAGTCAAGCTGAATCATCAAGACAATTTCCAGGTGAACGGGTATGGAATAGAGACCATCCGTTTGAGTTAATTATTGGTGATCCAGATGCTGGTGTGACTACTAGAAGAACTGCAAGAGCTGACATGGCTAATATCTCCTTATATTCTGGGTTCTTATCCAAGCTTGAACCTAAAGAAATAGAAGAAGCTCTTGGCGATGCTGATTGGGTGATTGCAATGCAAGAGGAACTCAATCAGTTTGAAAGGCAGAAAGTTTGGAAACTGGTACCCCGACCAAAGAACATATCCGTAATTGGAGCTAGGTGGGTATTCAGAAATAAACTGGATGAAAACGGACTTGTAACACGAAACAAGGCTCGTTTGGTTGCAAAAGGTTATTCTCAGCGAGAAGGAATTGATTATGATGAAACCTTTGCACCAGTTGCAAGACTTGAGGCAGTCAGGATGTTCTTGGCATTTGCAGCACATAAGAACTTCAAGGTTTTCCAGATGGATGTGAAAAGTGCCTTCCTGAACGGAGAATTAGAAGAAGAAGTGTATCTGGAACAGCCGCCTGGCTTCGTTGATCCAGAACATGCAGATTTTGTGTATCTACTCTTCAAATCTGTCTATGGCCTCAAGCAATCCCCAAGGCGATGGTATGAAACCCTATCCTTATTCTTAATTGAAAATGGTTTTGTTAGGGGAGTAATTGATAAAACATTGTTCTATAAAATTGTAAGAAATGACTTAATACTTGTTCAAGTCTATGTGGACGATATCATTTTTGGGTCATCAAATGAGCGCTTGTGCGAGAGATTTGCCAAGCTAATGCAGGAAAAATATGAGATGAGCATGATGGGAGAGCTGTCCTTCTTCCTTGGATTACAGATCAGTCAGAGAAAAGATGGTATCTTTATCTGTCAATCCAAGTACGTCAGAGATTTACTCAAGAAGTATAATCTAGAAGATGCATCAGCAGCTAAGACTCCCATGGCAACAGCCACGAAGCTTGATGAATACAAATCAGGTAAATCAGTTGACATCACAAGCTATCGAGGTATGATTGGCTCACTCCTCTATTTAACTGCAAGTAGACCCGATATAATGTTCGCAACTTGTTTATGTGCAAGGTTTCAAGCGGATCCTAGAGAATCACATCTCGTAGCCGTCAAAAGAATTTTTAGGTATCTTAAGGGCACACCAAATCTAGGGATTTGGTACCCAAGAGATACAGGTTTTAATTTTATTGGCTATTCGGATTCAGACTATGCAGGTTGCAGGATTGATAGGAAAAGCACATCTGGTGCTTGCCAATTTCTTGGCAGAAGATTGGTGTCCTGGCAAAGTAAAAAATAACATACAGTATCTACTTCTACTGCTGAAGCTGAGTACATTGCTGCGGGAAGCTGTGTAGCTCAAATACTGTGGATGAGGAACCAATTGAAGGATTTTGGTATGGAGCACAAGAAAATTCCAATCATGTGTGACAACACAAGTGCCATTGCCATAACCAACAATCCTGTAGATCACTCAAGAACCAAGCATATTGACATCAGGTATCATTTCATAAGAGAACATGTCGAGGAGGGGACTGTGGAGCTACATTTTGTGCCCACAATGCAACAAATTGCAGATATATTCACCAAACCTCTTGATGAAGTAACATTCAATAGATTGGTTGGTGAATTGGGAATGCTTAACACAAGTTAGTAAAGCCTTCTATCTGTAAAATCCATGTTTATGTTTGTGTGTGCAAGCTACTCAATCATTATGTGCTTAGACTTTAAAATGCCTAATTAATGATTGTTATAGTTTGCATATAGTGTGATTTTGCATGAATTCATTGTGTTTTAAGTGTCTTTTATAGCACAAATCTGTGAATTTATGCTTGTTAGATTGCATGATCATAGGGGGAGTTAAATTCATAATATTCTAAATATTGCATGATTTTTAGATGAATTTACCTATGAGTTTCATGTAATTAAAGGCCTTAGAATTTAAAATATTCAAAATTTCGAGTTAGGTTCTATCTCGAAACTCATCTAGAAATTCGACTTGAATTTCGACTTAAGCTGTCAGAGTGAAGTTTTGAAAAAATTCTAAGTCTGGGAAGAATTTCGAGTTGGCTATCTCGAAATTCATCTCGAAATTCGACTTAGAGTTCGAGTTCGAGTTACCAGTGTGCCTAGTTCTATCTTCAAAATATTCGAGATAAAGTCTATCTCGAATTTTATCTCAAAGGTTGAGATGAGGTTTCCATTAAGGGAATATTTTGAAAAGAACTGAGAATTAACTTCGAGTTAGTCTATCTCGAAACTCAACTCGAATTTCGACTTGAAGTTCGAGATAGAGTTCTCAGTTAAGCTAAAGGGAATTTTTCGAGTTACACTCCTAACTCGAAACATATCTTGAATTACCCTGTACTTTTTGCTTCAAGGGGGTATTTTGGAAAGAATTTGAGATTAACTTCGAGTTAGTCTATCTCGAAACTCAACTCGAATTTCGACTTGATGTTCGAGATAGAGTTCTTAGTCTATCTCGAAACTCAACTCGAATTTCGACTTGATGTTCGAGATAGACTTCTAACTCGAAAAGTATCTTGAATTTCCCTGTTTTTCTTAAGAAGGGAATTTTCCAAGTTTACTACAAATCAATAATGTTCGAGATAGGATTTCCCTATAGTTTCTGCTGTAAAATTGGTTAAAGTGTTTATTTGTGCTTAATTGTTCGAGTTAACATCTATCTCGAACTTTATCTCGAAGTTCGACTTGATGTTCGAGATAGAGATGTTCGAGATAGAGATGTTCGAGATAGAGTTCGACTTAGATGTTCCCTGTATGGACTTGGTAATTTTCACTCTTTTTAACAGGGACATTTTTGGCATTTCACAATCATCTATATATACATCTCTAACTCGATGCCTAATTCACTTTACCTAATTTCATTTTCACAGCAGCCGTTTCACAAAAACAGTGCGATTTCACTAATTACATACCTTTGATCCGTGTTTTTGTGATTAAACTCATACTAATCACGAATTACTGCCAAACTTTTGACTGATATTCACTGTGTTATCATTAATCATTGTGATACTGTGTTTTGTAACCGCATATACACGCGCATATACATACACACAAACATCAAGTTTTGTGTAACTGTTCAAAACGCGATTTCATATTCTTCATATATACACACGATTTCACTGGTATACACACGAATATTCATCTTTGTTGAATATTCAGATCTAGTAATTGGCAACTGTTCATATTCCGTAGTTTAAATTTTCAGATTATCTTTTGATATTCTCAAAAAATTAAAAGGAATAAAACTGATTAATTCGTAAATTATTTGTTTTTCTCAATTAAAATCAAAATTCACATCTTTTAAAGAAAAACATTTAATTACAATGGCTCACCAATTTTCACTTGCTAAAAACAATTTTTATAATATTTCTACGGAAATTGGTGATCAACTCCCGCGGTTTAAGTTTTGGATACGATTTCTCAATTTGTACTCCAAAGCTAGCCATGCTTTTACTGCTAAACCTACACTAGTGCGGTTACTTTTGGGAGCAAATCATCCCCCTTCGGTTTCAGGTTTACCTTAGCGGGTCAGGAATATGAGGTGACTGAAGAGATTGTCAACAGAGTTCTGGGATTCCCAATCAAAGATGCCTATGATCCAGAACCTACAGCTACAGAACGCCTCAGATTCTTTGAAGAAATTGGATGTTATCCTCCGAAAGGCCCAATCACAGGAAATATCCAAAAGCAATTCTTCCATGTGGAATGGAATTACTTTTTCGAGGTCATCACTAGATGTTTTCGGGCACGAGAAAAAGATTTTCATCAAATTCCAATTCCAATGCAAACCTTTGCAGTTGCCCTAGCAAGAGAACTGGATATAAATTATGGACGCATCGTTCTCTCTGAGATAGTGGCCTCAATGGGATCCCATGCAAGCAGAGACCTCACTACAGCGGATGTTGTCTGCTGGTTTCCTCGGTTTCTACAAATGCTGATCAATGACTTAATACCGAAGGATGCTCTTCCTGTTAGACAGGGATTTGCCAGAAGCCCAACATCTGAATCGCTAGGGATGGGCACTAAGTCACTTTCAACCATTGCTAATCAGGATAAACATCAAGGTAAACCGATGTCAATTCCTGAAAATATACAAATGTGGCTTAGATATGATGCAGGAGTTACCAATTTGGAGGCATCATCACAAGTTTCATCACATGCTCAAAATCCATCTGTTCATGCTGAGGCATTTGATGAGATCCCTGATGAGGAAAGCGATGATGCACAAGGTAATCAATCAGGTAATCTCTCCCTGCATACTATTCATTCCTCCTCCTATGTATCTGATTCCGCGACCCAAGAGACTGCTAACCCGCAGGATCTATCCCAGGGTGAGAGCTACATTTCTGAGCCCGATACACATTCTTATTCTCTTTCACCCCTGTTAACGGAAGTCAGAAAGCCAGCACGTGTATATATAGAAAATGATGAGGAGAATGAACCCGAAGAGCAGCAACTTATTCGAAAGAAAGCCAAACTTTTTCATGCTGCTACTTCACAACCACAGTCAAACCCTAGTGTGTCACACGCAACCACTCCACCTCACGAGAGTGGTTCTCCCTTTAAACAATCTACACATAGGGATTTTGATGACAGTTTTGTACCTTTTGAAGATCCTGTTGCTTCAAAAGGACATGGAGTTTTAACAACTTCATCCGTACCTTCACCGGTACGTACTGATGCTGCAAAGAGGATCGGTTCTGATGTCGTACAAGGACACTTTGCAGCCACTCAGCCTGAGATTCCAACTCAGGACATAACAGACTTAGATCCCATAACTGCCAATTATTTTGCTTATCAAATTTCTGCAGGTACTGCTTCATATTTCGGATCAATAATTGAAGACATACACGAGCGTGAGACAGGGAGTGTGTGTGAGAGGTTAGGGAGAGAGGGACCTTCATTTTCAAGGCCCGAAACCGAGCGCCAAATACCAACAGAACGAGTATTAGAGCGAGGTCACCTAAACCAAACACCGTCCCTTAACATTGAAAATCTTGATACGCGTATGAATTCTATGGAAAATCAGATGAGGCAGTTTGGACAGACGATGGGGCAGTTCGGGATGAACATTGGAAACAACCAAAGGGCTCTAGACGACTACGCAGCAAGAATGGCAAGTCAAGCTACAGCTTTTGATGATTTGACAAATAAGGTCAATGACTTGGGCCATGCTGGTGGTGTCTTGGGAAGCACTCTCAATGAGAGGATGGGGGCATTGGAGTCTACAATGCATACAATGACTGTGGAAATCAGTAGAATGATGTTCGCAGTCAGGAGTTTTGTGCCCCCGGAGTGTTTCGAGTCGCAACAACCTCCCCCCGATGCTGGTGCAGGTGGTGCAGGTGGTGCTAGTGGAGCGGGAGCCTCTGGTTCTGGTTTTGGAGGTTCTTATGCAACTGGTGGATCTGGAGACCAAGGTGGAGCTCAGGATAACTCACCTAAGGGGGAGAGAAGTGGAAAGGAGACGAGACAGCAGGCAGTTCACATCGAAGAAATTGAAGAACCCGCTGATCTTGTCAAGGAACCAGAAGTTGAGCCGTCTGTTGATGAAGAGGCTCTGAGGAGGAGAAAGAGTAAGGCAGTGATGGTTGATGAACCATTCGTTGACCTGAGTCATCAGGAAACAGTACAGGAGGTACTTGACTCAGATTCGGATATGGAAGACGTACCGTTGGCACATGCTATAAAAAGATCTTTGAAGGAACAAGGTGGAGGTGCTGGCATGTCTTCCGGAATGCCTGAAGAATTTCCTGTTGATGAGGAAACCCTTAAAGCTCAACAGTTAGCCTTGGAACAAGCTCAGTTCCATAAAATGAAGATGATGCAAGAACATGCTGCTTTCCTAGAAAAGAAGCTGGAGCTACAAGGGAAGCAGTATGATCATGAGCTTGCAAGGCTAGCTGATCCTCAAGTTGATCTGGATAAACGAAGGATAGGGCAGAAGTGGGATGAAGCAAGGAAGATAATGATGGGACCCTGTGCGAAAGGAGTTCATAACAAGGATGCAGATGATCTGTTCTACAACTTGAATTTTCAGAATCCAATGACTGGGGACTATATAAATGCTTTGAAGAGATTAATTTCTAAAGTCAGGGTTGGATACAATGCAAACCTTAAGGAGTGGCAGGTTATTTTGTCTTTGGTAGAAGGAGTCCCAACATCTTTCCTATATGTGGATGACCAATTCATAACGAGAAGATCTACGTCAGAGTTGTTCATGCTAGCGACAAAAATTCAATACTCTCATTCTGAGGAGCTAAGCATACTGTATAGAGATCAGTTAATGCAGCTAGCAGAGGACAAGGGTCCAGAATTCTCAGCATATCCAAATTTTGTCCGGATGGTAGTTGACGGAAAGATGAAGAGGGTTAGCATGGAGGAAAATGATCTAATGGAGCTTTCAGTGGAATCTCTCAAAGCTGTCTGTAGACAAATGATGAGTAAGGGATTCGCTTCTGAGCTTAAAGATAAATCCGTGAAGATCATTGAAAGAGTCATATTCAAGAAGAGCAATGAGGTGTGGAAGTGTGATGTCATTGCTCCAAACCCTCTTGATGACGTGAAGATTGAGCCGGAGCTGATAGAGAAGAAATGGAATATTCTTCAAGCCATGAAGAATGTAGATGAAGCTCTGACTCTTCCTTCTGGAGCACTGGAACAAGGAGAAATAAGGGAGGCTATTGGTGTTCCAGGAAGTGATAGTGTATACTGGATACACGCTTATGTTGAAGATACAGCTGATGCCTTAGTATTCATAGATGCAGACCTGAATCAAACAATCTTGCATATGAGTAGACAATGGCTGCTACGGACTCAAGATGCTGTATTTCTGGAAAGAGTATTACATGTATTTAAATGGGGCGAAGTGGAAGATAAGTTTGTGCAAGAAAAGCAGAGACTCATGAGTTACCTGTCTGAGATAGTGGTGGAAAAGAAGCGGATGGAGCGAGATGCGGCCAGTGTCCACAATACTGACCGTGTCAAGGGCTACCCCAAGATGATCTATTGTCAGTTTAAATCTGATAAATCTCACTGGAAACCTCAGCTCATCATGAAGAACTTTGAGGATATTCCAAAGATCAGGACTACTCAGGAGGTGGACAAACTCAGAAGGCTTTTCAAACATCCTTATCCAGAGCCCAAGAACCCTCTAGAAATGGAAGCTGTAAGTCTATTGAATGCTAGGTGGAAGCAGCTTAAAGATCCAGTGTACAAGAAAGAACAACAACAGAAGGAGAAGCGCAAAAGGCAGAAAGAAGAGAGAGACCAAGCTGCTGAAGCTAGAAAGAGGAAACGGAATTAGGGTTAAAGGTCAGAGTGGTGTGAACTTGAAGTTGGAAAAACTTCATGTCTTTTGGTTGCTTTAACTCACTTGAGGAAAATTCACCTTAGAGTGAATCCAATAAGGTGATACAAGTTTGACTAAAAGGTATGAAATAATCCAGGTGATAGGAATCACTCAAATGATCTTTAATTTGAAGTTCGAATTCTGTTTCTAGTTTAAGTTCTTTGTATTGTTTTCATGTAAATTTCAATTGTAAATTATTCAAGACTGTAATGTTAATTATCTTTTCTCGTCTCATTGTTTAGTTGAGTTATCCTTCATTAATTTGAATGTCATTGTTAGACAATCAAATTGGGGGAGATTGAAAGGCAGAGTGTGTAAACTTGTAACACTATAACTAATGTAACTCAAACTAAAGGAAAAGATACTTAACCAGAAGACAATCAAGAACAAGAAGTCACAAGAAATCAACACTAAATGAAGACAAGGTAATTGATACAATTCAACATGTTAACTATGATCAAGCCAAGAAGAAATCATTGAGAGAAGTTCAAGTCAAAGTTGTTCATGCCTCAGTGATTTGAAAAGCCAAGAATCAAGATCATAACTATCAGTATCAATAAGACCAATTGATTTCAAGTGAACAAGAAGGAAAGCAAATATTGGAAAGCCACATTACTAATTGGATATGGTAATTTATTCAAGAAGCAAAAACCCTATCAAGACTAGTCACTTATGAACCAGACCGTTGCATCAAGTGTCAGGACATTGATAGCAAGTTTATGTCAGTAATAAAGATCCATATTCAAGAGCTTAGTGAAGAACAAAGAAGACATGAAGATATCACAAGTTCAAGATGTGCATTGAAGTTTCAAGTTGAAGACCAGAATATTTTCTAAGTACTAAATATTCTAGATGACCAAGTAGAAGTTTCTAAGTAGAAGTTCTACTTAGAAATTCGAGATGGCTAAGTAGAAATTCTCAAGTAGAAGTTCTACTTAGAGTGCAGCTTCAACATGACACATGGCATCTTCTGATTGGCAGATTTCCAAGCTTTCAAGATAAGGCAAGATTTATGTGGACATCATTGGGCCACGTATATCTTAGTCTTTGAAGTCTACAGGACATAGATTACATGTAGTATAAATAGAAGTACTTGTGTAATGTGTTTTGTAAGTGAGCAATAGTTGAGAGAAACACAAGTAAAAGAGAGAGAGTGCATTCACAGAGCTTAGTATCATTCACTTCTCTCTGAACTTCTGTTATACTTTGTAATGAATGTTGTAGCAACCACTTCAAGTTATATATAAGACATATATTCCTTGAATCTGTGTGTTCGTTTATTGCATCGTATTTATTGCTTCTCATATTCGAAAAGTTGTATTCACCCCCTCTCTACAACACATTTGGACCTAACATCCATTCTCTTTAATAATTCTTGAACCTATACTCCTTAAATCCTTTCAATAATTCCTTAAGTCTTTCAGTGTCCAGGGAAATCTCGGGGAAAATAAAAGTGCTATTTTTCAGAATCCGATAACTTTTATGTACACTCTTTTTCCCCTTGGATCATTAATACGAACTCAGAAATCCGTTCCGGGTACTTCTATATAGTGTCGTCTAATAATATTCCTGTTTCCACCAAAAAAACACTATTCATCACTTATTCTCTCTTTATTCCTTTTAATTAGAAAAATGTGCTCGCGCTTTCCCAAGCATTCCTTAATCCTTTTACGGAACCACTGGACTTATACTAGATATCGATTTGGATGACATGAGAATACTTTCTCTGTTTGTATGCCATATCCTACTTTCTTGACGATAGATTATCTTACCTAAGTTGTCAACCCATTGCATTCTTCATGACTTATAAATATTGGAATCCATATCCATTCCATAATAAAAGTTTTAATTCCTACCAAAAATCAGGGTTCTTACATTTACATTCAAAACACAAGTCATGTGCTTCTTCATTTGGCGATTCCTTCGGCTTAGGTGGAGAATAATTATTCGAATAATTCAAATTATTATAAGCATTATTCCCTTGTTGAACACCTTTGTCTTTGTTGAAACTCGAGGTCGGAAAGTTGTTGCTATTTTTATAATTAGGTCTTCCTTTCGAGTTAAATACACGTTGTTGATTACTCGACTTAGGAATCCTTTTTCGTACCTTTGAGCTTTACTTTTCAAAACCCTACATAGTTGTCTCGAAAGTAGTGCAATCTCTTGTTCATTAAGATTTTGCAACTCTTCGTTTAACTCATCGTCGTTTTCATCTTCATCGATAAGTATTGCTTTTATGGCCATGTTAATTCGTTTATCTTCAATTTCGGAAGGACCTTTTCCGGAATGTTGTCTTCCTCGTAAGCACGAAGATTTCCGAATAGGCTATCGATGGAGTATGAATTCAAGTTATGCATTTCTTTTATTGTGGTAACTTTGACTTTCCAACTTTGAGGCAAGGCTTTCAAAATCCTACAATTTTTCTCATTTATAGCATATGCCTTTCCAAGTTGTGCAAGTTCATCGATTATACGAGTAAACCTCGTTTCCATATCGATGATGATTTCACCTTCGAGGAGTTTAAATTTTTCCTATTCTTGAATTAAAGTATCCATCCAGGATTCTTTAATATCTTTTATACCCTCACAAGTAATAACCAATTTGTTCCATATTTCTTGTGCCGACTTGCAATTATTAACACATTTATACTCTTTTTCTGCAAGTGCACTAGTAAGAACCATTACCGCTTTCGCGGTAATATTCACTCAAATTTCTTCATCGGGGGTATATTCACTAACTTTCTTTTCGACATCCTCACCATTTACTTCTTTAGTAGGGAGGTCAACACCATCTTCTATGGCCATCCAAACTTTGACTCATTGGGATCTAGCATAAATTCTAAATCTTGTTTTCCAAGTAGCAAAATTTGTGCCATCAAATAGAGGTGGTCGAGAACTAGAAATTCCTTCTCCACAACCAATAGTATTCAAATAAGCCATAAAAAAGATGTCCTTTTTACGGTTTTATTTAAAGACTTTCTCAACAGTCAATAAACCTGATCAAGATCTACTTTTTGTTGTATTTTCCGATTATCATAACAATCATAAAATACGGTTAAAAGCACTGCTCTGATACCAATTGATAGGTCCCGTATATGGTTAAGATAAGCTAGAAAGGGGGGTTGAATAGCTTATCACATTTTTAAAATTCAGAGCTTTGCTTTTTGAAAATTCTTTCCTCTTTTTAAACTTCGTTACTTGTCAACAAGTAAATAAAGTCCAGAAAATAAAGAGAGAAAGAAGAGAGAGTAGCACACGGTCGATTTTATCCTGGTTCGTGATGCCCGCAACCCCTAATGGATTCGAACACCCCTACTCCAGGCCCCGAGCTCCTCCCCGGACTCGAGATTTTCACTACTACAAAGAAACTCCTTTATAGTATGCGGAGAAGCCTTTACAACTCCTTTGACCACTATCTATTTATCTTGGAGCAATACACACAAGTATCCTCCTCAAAATAAAATAGCAAATACAAACTACAAAACTTGTCTTGGAGCGTAACTCCCTGTCACCTCCTCAAAGACTTTGTTGTACCCTTTGTAGACTATGTACTTCTACAACTTTACCGATCTTGGATCTTAGGTCTTAGTTCTTGGGTCTTCTATTTTCTTCACGATGCAAAGGCTACTAACTCCCCGTTAGTAATCCTAAGACTTGGGTCTTAGAACAAGAGTCACCTCACTTCACTTCACCTCACTGCAAATGTTAGAATATAAGTCTAACAACAACCAAGCAATTTATAAGAGATATAAAAATCTGTGCAAACTAGTATATTACGGTACTAGTCACGGGGACTCTATTATGCGTTAAGTTAATTATAACGGCAAGGGATAAGTCACAATAAAGGACTTGTCACACAAGCGGTATATGTAAGACAATAAAATAAACGTGCAACAATATATCCGTGAATGCAAGCACAATAATTACAACACCACAAATAAGCACATAAACACTATTCACACGTACGTAAAAGTAGCTCGTTATAAAATAACGAGGGCCGATATTATGCGTTAAATTAGTGCGAAAAATATATATATATAAACACGTAAGGGAATATACACAAGCAAGCAAGCAAGCAACAAAAGTAACAAGTGTTATAAGCACTTCGGCCGAATAGTAAATAAATGGGCCGAATGGTTCAAAGTCCTAAAACAAGTTCAAGTAGTCTTGTTTGTTAAATCCTTGTTCAAGATATAAAGATAAGACAGGTGAATAACAAAATCGAACAAGAAGACTACCAAAGTAGTTATGGCCGAATGTAACAAGAAATGGAAAGGCCAACAATAACTACTAACTTGTTTTAAAGAGCTAGCTTGTATAGTCTTGATTCTTTAAATCCTTGTTTAAAAATAAAACAAAAGATGAAAAAAGGACTTAATTACACAAGACTAATAACCAACTTATCTTTTGATTTTAATATATCAACTTTAAACCACTTAAGGTAAAAACAAGATGTAAGCTTTTTGTTCTTAAATCAAAAGATAGTTAAACTAGCCTTTTTAATCCAAATACTCAACTTGGATTAAAGGAGATTTCAAATATACACTACACGAATATACTTCAAGAACAAAGTGTATATAAGAGCAAAATGTAAGAATGTTAGAATATAAGTGTTTATAAGTGTAGATCTAAACCAAACAAGCAATAAAAACTTAATATTCAAGCCAACCCACCAAGAATACACATTAAATTAACTTAACAAACTTGACCTTACAGAGGCTCAAGCTCCTCTTGAATAAAGAGAAAGCTACAAGGAAGTAAAGCTATTAAACAAGCCAAAAACACACAAAAAGGATCGTCGGAAAAGTCACAGGAAAATGGCCGGAAAAAGGCTTTAAGGTCAGACTTTTAGAGACTCAAAAGGCCATTTATAAACTGTTAAAATAAGGTCCAAAGACCACAAAACGATTGGTGACCAAAGGTGTGTGTTTGGGAGCAAGAATGGTGAAGAAAAACAAGCCTAAATGGTGTTTAATCTTGAAGTATTTTAGGCTAGAAGCAAAGAAACGTTTTTGAACTTTTGGCTACTGGAAAAAGAGTGTTTATAAGCTTATTTCACCAGCATATACTTGGCTCTAGGGGGCTTGAAGAAATATGGGGGGGGGGGGTTGGGGTTGTATTTATAGCAAAAATAATGGCATTTTTGATTTATTTTAAATGGTAAAAGGCACATGGGTTAAAGGCAAGTGGGAGGAATCTTACTTAAATCCTAGAAGTTGTGCAACAATTCAAATTTGCATGGTAAAGAGTGCCCACACGTTTTTACCATTTACGAAATGATTAAAAACCGATAAACGCTACCAACGAGACGAAATGGGTTTAATCGCAATAAATCGAAAAATCATTCAAAAATTATAAAATTTTGGGAATCCTCTAGAAATGTTCCCAGAAGAATGTGGTCAAAATTTGATCTTGAAATGAGTTGACCAACTATGACTTTTAAGCGATTGATAAATCAATTACGTATCGATTTAAGGGGTCCTGGAAAAAGTCATCCAAAATTTATGAAATTTATTCTACAATGTCCTATAGGGAAACTAAGGACACATTCAAAGTTTTAAGTCAAAAAGATATGTGGAAGTATTTTTACAAATTTTTTGAATGTTAAAAGATTTATTGGTATTTCGGAATAAAATCTATTTTTGGTCTTTTGGCATGGCTTTTGGCAAGGCAAATTGATTATAAATATTACATAAATATATCAAGATTATTTGAAAGTAAAACATTTAAGAGCAACACTCTTTTAAATAAATCGAACAGTTTGACTCGTAAAAGCAGTATTTAAAAATTCTCGATATTTGTGCCTTTAGCCAAATGCTTATTTTCTTTTGACATAAACAACCTGGAATATAAAATACCATTACCATGATATTCCCATCCTAAGTCAATGTCGAAAATATGTCGGAAAACATTTTTGGCTCGGTTTGACCAGTTTGACCTGATTCCCGAATAGTGTCGTCCCCGGGGGAGGATTCTTAGTGTAATCCTAAATCTAATTTAATTTCACTTTTATTTTGACAAATTCTAAAACCTAAAGAGCAAAAGCACTGACCCTGTCATAATTGTTACACAGAATTTGATGGCATGATTGATTGATTGGTGCTTGACATCGTACTAAAGTTGTTGTACTGTTGTTTGATTGCTTTTAAAGTTTCTGTCGGCAGCTGTTAAATGTATTAGGGGGTGGGACCGCCTGAAAAGGCTGTAACGCATGTAAAGTATGCGTTACAGGCCTAAAACGCATTCTGTTCATGTGTTACAAGGTAAAAAGTGTTTTTACGCCAATAACGCATACGTGACATGCGTGACAGGGATGATGTTTTCTTCTTTGGGCTTTTTCGGGAGCCTGGGAACTCCGTTTGGGGCATGCAATATATCGTTGGATTCGTTTTTACGAGACGGATCTGATGGTATGGTCAAATATTTTTATAAAAAAAAGTTTTGAACTGTTTATTGCCCCAAAAGTGTATTAAAGCATGTTTTTAACTGTTTAACTGTTTTATAATGCAATCCATGATACATTGAGATGTATATAATTGTGTTATATGTTATAACATGCCTGCCTTTATGTTCTCTTATGTTTATATATGTGATATATGCTTATATTTACCATGCGATGATAGATTTAGGTGAACATAATTAACATAAGGCGTAGTTTAGACGATTTAGGATTTGTGAAATTGTTTCATAAGTTTAATATAAATATTATGTGCACAATCGTGAGATTCTTATATTTATGAAACATAGAATGAAATGGTTTTCTGTTGTTGAAAATGGAAAATTCTGTCTAGGCCGTTGGGTATTAAGTGGGACCGATGTGACCCCTCCGACCACCTGGGAATTTTCCAATGATATATCATTATTGTATTTCATTCAAGAAAAGAGAATCTCCTTGTAATTTGATTACGGTTGTAACATAATATAATCCCTCTTAATTAATATAATAACAAGTAGTAATTGGCCAATGGCACAACGGGATTGTGTCGGTCATAGCCTTCCAACATAATAGAAAGTAGAGTTCTTATATTTAGACATTGTCATTTCGTGCTACAGCCGAGGGCTTTGTTTAAGGATAAGAGATGCTTGTCTATCACATACGATATGTATAATGAATTGGGATCTAATGGTCGTTACGTGCTACAGCCGTGGGCTATTGGAATTCTAATTTAATTATACAAGATGTTGGGTTTAACTTGACTTAGAATATTGAGTGAGTCGTGCCACAGCCGAGACTCAATAATTCAAGAGGATAAAAGATTATAAGGAATAACATAAGATGTAGTTGATAAGAGTTGTCTACCTATGGAACATTGCAATGCGTTTCGTGCCACAGCCAAGGTGATGTGGTGGAAAGTAGGATCCTTATTCTCACTAGCATTGTGAATGCTTAGTTATACATTCGAGGGTTGTATAACTTAGATAAAATAGTGGGAGCCACCAATAAATAAAGACCCGATTCATTTAGTGTAATAATAATGAAATTAAATATATGTTTATGTTGTTATGTGTTTACATTTTCAAATTATATATATATATATATATATATATATATATATATATCGTGTCTTCTACACTATCACTTCATAGCATTCTTGATGCTAACATGTTGACTGGTCCCAACTTTGCTGATTGGCTTCGAACCTAGAGAATTGTTCTCAAGTCTGAGAATTTGGACTATGTGCTAAACTCACTATTGCCTAAAACCCCTACTGAAGATGCACCTTATGAGGAGCATCAAGTCTATCGTAAATGGATGGATGAGGCAAATGTTGCCCAATGTGTAATGTTGGCATCTATGAACTCTGAGCTTCAGAAGCAACATGAGCACATGGATTCATACACTATACTAGTACATCTGCAAGAGTTGTATGATGTAGACGGGAGGACAGATCGATATGAGATATCAAAAGAGATGTTCCTTTTAAGATGGTAGAGGGGACATCTGTGAATGACCATGTACTCAAGATGATAAATTTGATTGAACATTTGGGGCAACTTGATTTTGTCATGGATGGGGAGCTAAGCCAAGACTTGGTCTTGTAATCGCTTCCAAATTCGTTCTCGCAGTTTGTTATGAACTTCCACTGAATAAGATGGATGTTAGCTTGCCCGAACTCCATAACATGTTGAAAACTGCTGAGTCAAATTTTCCTTCAAAGAAGAGTTCTATTCTTCTTATTGGTAAAGGCTCTACTTCCAAGAAAATGAAGAGGACCCCTCCCAAGAAGAAGAAGGGTGGTGAGAAGCCTAATCCTACAAAGGCTAAAGAAGACCCTAAGAGAAAAGCTATTTGCTTCCACTGTAACAAGGTGGGTCACTAGAAGAGAAATTGCAAGGCTTACCTTGCAGAGATGAAAAAGAAGTAGGCTAGTGAGACTACCGCTTTTGATTCAGGTATATTCATGATCAAAGTGAATCTGTCACTAAGTCAAATTTCTACTTGGGTATTAGATATCGCCTGTGGTTCTCATATTTGTAATTCATTGCAGAGACTAAGGGAAAGTAGGAATCTTGAAGAAGATGAAGTGATTCTACGAATGGGCAATGGAGCAAGAGTTGCAGCCACAGCTGTAGGATCATTTAGTTTATATATGCCTACGGGCAAGACTATTATTTTGAATAATTGTTATTACGTTCCCTCAATTGTGAGGAATATTGTTTCTATTCCTATGTTGGATTTGGATGGTTTTTCATTTATTATTAAGAATAATGGATGTTCTATTCTTAGAGATAATGTTCTTTATGGTTGTGGTACTTTAAATATGGTTTGTATGTATGTGACTTTAATAATAATTTACGTGCGATTGAACAAATCAATAAAAGAAAAAGAGATGATGAAAATCTGAGTTATTTATGGCACTGAAGGCTAGGTCATATTAGTGAGAAAAGATTACGTTCATTGCATAAGGATGGGTTACTTGAACCATTTGATTTTGAATCATATCCGGTATGTGAATCTTGTTTCATGGGCAAGATGACCAAATCTCCATTTACTGGACATGGAGAGAGAGCTGCAGAGGTGTTAGGGTTAGTACACACAGATGTATGTGGACTAATGTCAACACATGGTATGAGAGGATTTTCGTACTTCATTACTTTCACAGATGATCGATCTAGATTTGGACATGTGTATTTAATAAAATACAAGTCCGAAGCTTTTGAAAAGTTCAAAGAGTATAGAAATGAAGTAGAAAAACAAACCAAAAAGAGTATTAAAGTTCTTCGATCAGATCGAGGAGGTGAATACTTAAGTGGGGAGTTTTTGGATTATCTCAAAGAAAATGGTATACTATCTCAATGGACACCTCCAGCAACTCCACAATTAAATGGAGTGTCTGAAAGGAGGAACCGAACTCTGTTGGACATGGTTCGGTCCATGATGATCTATACCGATCTTCCAGTATACCTTTGGAGTTATGCCTTACAAACTTCAGCATATTTACTAAATAAGGTACCTTCCAAATCTGTTCCTATAACTCCATATGAGATATGGAAAGAAAAGAAACCAAGTCTTAAACATGATAAGATTTAGGGATGTCCAGCTTATGTCAAGAAGCTTGAACCTGAAAAGATGGAATCTAGATCCGTAAAGCTGGAACCTGAAAAGATGGAACCTGAAAAGAGAGTTTAGGATATTACTTCTACACCGATCAAAGGGTGTTTGTTTCTAGACATGCGACCTTCTTGGAGAAACAATTTTTTCTTGAAGGAAATAGTGGGAGCAAAATTAAACATGATCAAGTTTAAGAAGCACAAACTACTATGGTTTAAGAAGAAGTACCTGTTCAGAAAGAACAACCTTCTGTAGAACAGCCCGTGCACAGGTCAAATAGAGTGTCTCGCCAACCTAAGAGGTATTATGGCCTTGTCATTGAGAATGACAATGAGTTGACGCTCATTGATGATGATGATCTTATGACCTACAACGAGGCTATGAGTTGTGAAGACTCTGAGAAATGGCAATGTGCCATGAAAACTGAAATGGAGTCTATGTACACCAACCAATTGTGGACTTTGGTTGAGGCACCTAAAGGTGTAAAGCCTATCAGGTGTAAGTGGGTATATAAAAGAAAGATTGGCGCAGATGGCCAGGTGGAGACCTATAAGGCAAGGCTTGTGGCAAAAAGATTCAAACAAAGACAAGGGATTGACTTTGATAAAACTTTTTTGCCAGTAGCCTTGCTTAAATCCATTCAGATTTTGCTTGCAATTGTGGCTTACTATGACTACGAGATCTGGCAAATGGATGTGAAGACGACCTTCCTCAATGGGAAACCTGAAGAGGATGTGTATATGAAACAACCAGAAGGTTTCGTTTCTAAAGGAAATGAACATCTAGTTTGTAAACTGCATCAATCCATTTATGGATTGAGGCAAGCTTCTCGTACATGGACTTCTGTTTTGATGAGATAATCAAAGAGTTTGATTTTATCAAAAACATGGATGAACCACGCATCTACAAGAAGGTTAGTAAGAGCGCGGTGACATTTCTTATATTGTATGTAGATGACATACTTCTTATAGGAAATGATATACCGAAGCTGCAATCAGTCAAGGAGTGAAGAACATCCTTAAGTACTTGAGAAGGACTAAGGATATTTTTCTTGTTTATGGTGGGTCTGAGTTGAAATTAGAGGGTTACACGGACTCTAGTTTTCAATTAGAATGTGATGATAGTAAATCCATGTCAGGGTATGTGTTTATTCTAAATGGTAGAGCTATTAGCTGGAAGAGTTCCAAACAACCTACAGCGGCTGACTCCATAGCGGAAGCAGAGTATATAGCTGAAAGGAGGCCTATGGCGCTTTCATCTAAATAGGGAAATTGTTGAAAGAGGAGATGTCAACGTTAAGAGAGATGACACACATAACAACATAGCAGACCATGAACAAAGCCACTTTCTCAAAGTCACTTTGATCATCATAAAGATGAGATGGTATTAGATACCAGGGTGATTGGCTTTAGTACAAGTGGGAGATTGAAAGTAAAAGTGTCATAAACCAATCATGTATGATGAGTTAGGAAGAACTTTTATGTAATCTATTTAATTTCATTTATATTCATAAAAGACTTATTTGTTTATGTTACGGGCTTTATCTATTTAAATGTTTAAATAAGATGTTCCATAGTTTAGAGTAAAGCTTTTAGAATTATGATGAGATTGTAATAGTGAGATCTAAAAGATGATAACTATAAACTTAAATTGTGTCTGGTCGTAGGATAACTAATTGGTAGTTAGTTATCCCGTAAAGACGGTACATACTATGCTTGCTTCTATATGAAGGATTTCTGTTTTTATAGGCATTTGTGTGGTGACACTATAGCTAGTATGTAGGTGCTTATTAGAGAATAAGTTCACTGAACATGACTCGAATAGTTGAACAACTAATGGAGTTCACTCACGTGTCAGTAGTTGTTCATATAGTGATGGTTGTACTAATGTCCTTAGACTTGAGGTAATCATAGTCATCTTGTGTACAATGAACTATACTTTGGTTTAGTTCTTAGTCTCTAAGGACAATAATAAGGGCTCTTCTGGGCATAATAATTTGTACATGAAGATATTGATTGATCAATAGAGGATCTGCCCCTTCCAGTGAAGGAAGAGAATGTCCTATATTATTCCACTTATGTTAGTTCAGGAATCTCTGGCCAGAGTGAATGAAATTAGAAAGAAGTTTCTAATTTGCATTGAAAGGAGCTAAGCATAATGAATAAGAGATCATATGATTAAATTAGATAGGCTTGACACAAGTTCCATGCCTTGTATTTAATCGGGACATTAAAGGGTAGAAGGAATCGATTGTACGAGCACCATTCACTGACTAGGTTCTAGTTATTCTAAGCAATGAATTCATATTATCCGGATAGTCGCGATATGCTGAGAAGTATCCCTCACGATGTAGAATAAATATGATTAATTATTTAATTAATTATATTTAATGAATTAGGAGAATTCATATAAATAATATTAAAATAGTTTTATTATTATTTATATCTACTACCGGCTTAATATTGAACCTACAAGGTAACATAATAAAAGAGTCTGATTTATTGGTGGAGGAATTAATAATGGCTAGTAATTATTTATTTATGAAATAAATAATTTATTAGCAATTTTATAATTGATAAAATAAGATTTATTTGACTTTAAATTAATTAAGAAGAGTTCTTAATATTATTAATTAGGGATTTAATTTAAGAATTAAATCAAGTGAGAGAATTATTTTCTAAAGAGTTTAGAAAAAAATTAATGATTAAAAGAGTTTTAATTATTATAATAAATTGATTAATGAGATTAATTAATTTAAAGGGTTAATAATTATAGGAAAAATTAAGCTGTGATTTTGCCTATAAATACACTGTTATAAACCCTATTAGCCTCAAGCCTTTTTAATGTAAGCTTGAGAGGCAACCCTAATTCTCTCCCAGCCCTCTTCCTCCCTCCATTAAATCAAGCTCTTGGTGGAAACCGGTAAAGTGCTTCACATATTGAGGAGCAGCTGCTAGGAGACTCTCTACGACATCATCGATCAATTTTAAAGGTTAGATTACGAATCCAATCTTTTCCATGAAACATATGTATATTTTATGGTACTTTATTGTCTTATAATCGTTATACACGCTTCCGTTGCGCCATAAATCCCAACACATGGTAGCAGAAAATGAATGGATTTATGGTTTCTCAAGGAAAGATGTGGGAGCTATCAAGCTATCGGTAACTCTTGGAGAAGGTTCTCTTTCTGCAACTCAAATGATGGAATTTATGGTTTTGGATCAGGAATCGGCACATAATTCCTTGGTAGGGCGCCCTCTGTTAAGGAGATGAAGGTCGTGACCTCTATCTACCATCTCACAATGAAATTCCCCACTCTAAATGGTTTGGAAACTATTCGAGGGTCTCAACATGATTCGAGAGATTGTAATCACAAGGCAATCAAGGAGTTCAAAAGACAGAGAGATGGAGGGCGTGCCCTCACTAGAAGTAGTTCTAAAGGAATCATGAGTGTTGTCCCGATAAAAGTTCAAGTCACTATCTTGTCCAAGAGCCAGAAGATGAGGTGCCATCGAACAGGGCGCACCCTAAGGAATTACAGGTGGCGGATGCATCAATTCTTGATGATTTTCAGGAAGGGATTCTGGAAGATATTGAAGAGGAAAATTCTGATGACATTATACCAATCAATCTTAGAGGTGAACAGGTCGAGGGAAGAAGAATGTTAGTGATCAAGGTACCCACTTTTGTAACAAATTGGTGGGGAATCTTCTTAAATCTTATGGGGTCTATCATCGAATGGCAACGGCTTATCACCCTCAATCTAATGGTCAAGCCGAAGTTTCTAATCGGGAGATTAAGTCTATTCTTGAGAAGGTGGTGAAACCTTCATGGAAGGATTGGTGTGTTCGTCTTGAAGACGCTTTATGGGCCTATAGGACAGCATTTAAAACTCCTATTGGCATGTATCCTTACAAGTTAGTATTTGGTAAATCTTGTCATCTTCCCGTTGAATTAGAGCACAAAGCTTATTGGGCAATTAAAGCTTGCAATATGGATCTTAATGTTGCCGGGACTCATCGAAAACTTAACTTGCTTGAATTAGATGAAATTCGTAACAGTGCCTATGAGAATGCTCAATCATATAAGGCTAGAGTGAAAGACTTTCATGATCGTTCACTCATTCCTAAATCATTTTATGTTGGGCAAAAGGTTCTCCTCTACAACTCCCGTCTCAAGTTAATGCCCGAAAAGCTTCGTTCTCGTTGGTTGGGTCCATTTGTTATTGTGAAAATCTACCCTCATGGAGCGGTAGATTTGCGAAGTTTATCTACCAACAAAGAATTCAAGGTGAATGGTCACCGTCTCAAGCCTTTCTATGAGGGATTTCAAGAATCTACCATTGATGTCATCTCATTAGAGGATTCCCTTCATGGATGAGTTTCTCTTATGTTAGTTTGTGTGTTGGTGCTACGAGGCACATTCGGGAAGTCGAGCCAACGACAGTAAACAAAAGCACTTTTTGGGAGGCAACCCATGGTACGTATGTATTTATATATTTTTATGCGTGTGTTAGATTTTGTTCCTCGCTTGCATTTATGTATGGCGTTATGCATATTGTGAGTTCGAGGATTGATCTAAATATTAGTGAGTGGGGGTTCATTTTTCATCTATTTTAATTCATAAGAAAAATAACCCAAAAATATGTAATAATTAATTATTATATGTTTTGTGGTATAAAAAAAACTCCGCTCAATAATATTTAATATCGTTAATTTTAATTTTTATAATTTTTATCTTTATTCCGCTCGTACCTTGATGTGTTTGTTCATGTTTTCAGGAATTAATATTTTTTTATTCAAGCATTCAAGGATTTGTGTGAATTTTCTATATATATATATATATATATATATATATTTGTAAAATTTCAGGGCTGCACGGGCTGTCGTACGGGGTGCAGACCGTGCAACAAGCCGTGCAGCAGCCTGTGCAATTTTTTGCTGCTTCTGTCCATAACTTAGTGCAAAATGAGGGGTCCTAAAATTTTTCACCCACTTGGTGCACGGGCTGTACAACTCTTAAAAAAACATATAAAAAACAAAATAGAGCATAAACAGTTTATACACGTTTTGTCATTTATTCTCTCGCATTTTTGTTAGTTCCGAATGTTGTTTTATCGATATTAATCATGTTTTTCATCTTTCAGTGCCTCATGCTTAATTGTTGAAAAGATGGCTTATTTCGGGCATGAAAGCAAAGATTATTCAAGAGGGAAGTTAGAAGATGAAAACTCGCAATGTCGGGAGGTGTTTAATGTATTATCTTGAAGATTTTGTCTCGAACGGGCTGCTGTACGGCCGTTCGACAGGCCATTCAAAGGAGCTGTTTTTCTGTACGGGTTGCTGTACGGCCGTTCGACAAGCCGTACAGAGCCTTCTGTGTATTAAAAGAGCATTAAAACATAACATCTTCATATCTTAACCTACATCTTATCTTCATCTAAGCCTAGCCTCTTCAAAGTCCATTCAATTAGGGTTAGTAGAGTAGAGAGAAACATTAATTACTCATAATCTAGCATTGATTATGAGTAACTAACTTTATATATTTGGCTCAAAGAGGATCTCTTGTACTAAAACCCATTTTTTTTAATTAAGATCTATTTCACTCTATCTTAATTGCTTGAGTTGTATTGTTTATGATTTTGCTTGGAGATTTGTAAGTTGCTTCATCTTGCTCTTCTTGTAATTTCAATTGCTAATTGTTTGTACTAATTCGTAATTGTTAGTGCATTCATTATAGTAGCACAAGTTTAGTTTACCTAAATTCTCAAGCTTTTAGTGCAAATACCTAGGTTGAGCTTCTCATTCTTGGGTTTGTCCTAGCCTCTCTTTGTTTAATTCCTTGATTGGGTTAAATTAGTAGTGCTTCACTATTGGTTGCTTATATCAAGAGAGCTAATTTATGTGCTTCACTGAATTGGTGTTTTTAGAAGAGAATTAAGTGATTGTGTGCTTCACCAATTATCTTGGTTAGGTAGAGTTGGATATATTTTGCTTGTTTGTTGGGTTGAAGTGCTTGATTTGCATTAATCCTTGGGTCAAATAACTCTTTATCTTGTTAAATTACTCATTGTGTTTGTTGTATTGGTAAAATTGGTTGATAGCAAATTTACTTAGTTATATTTCTCTAGCACATTATTTCTTGTATTCAAGGTGTTTGATACAACTCAAAACCCCCCCCCCCCCCCCACCATTTTACATTACTCTAGTATTGAACGCTATTTGTAGTGTTCGATCCCTACTTACCACATTTGCTACATTTGTAGTTAAGTGCGAACATAGTAGAGCATAAACATTTATTATCAATTTGGCGCGTTGATATACCACGGTATGCCTTGTATATGCCACTAAATATTAAATTAATTTAATTACGTAAAATTAGTATTAAGTATTAATTTAATTTAATAATGAAGTTATATATTACTATTATTATTATATTATGAGATCTCTATACTTTTAAGGTAGTTGATTAAAATTTTTAATATTAAATGTTAATGTAATTTTTTTTTAAGGTAAATGTTAATGTAATTTAATAATAAAGTTATATTTTACTTTTATATATATTTTGAGATCTCTATACTTTTAAGGTAGTTGACATATATTATAATCAATTATAAATAAGGGGTCATATTCTTGGAGAATCCTAAACCGAGAACATAAGAACTCTTATATATATTTCATAATACATAATAATAAATATTTTATAAGGGGATCATGAATCATGATCCTTAAAGAATCCTTATACGGAGAACATAAGAACTCTTACATATATTTCATAATAACACATCCTTAAATGGAGAACATAAAAATCTTACATATATTTCATAATAATATATATTTTATTATATATAATTAGGGACAAAGCTCTTTATTAAAAGTAAAAACTCCTTTTTAATGGTAAGGCATGCTATGTATACCGCGATATGCCACTAAATATTAAATAAATTTAATTAATTAAAATTTTAATATTAAATATTAATTTAATTTAATGATGAAGTTATATATTACTCTTATATTATTATGAGATCTATATTTTTAAGGTAGTTGACATATATTATAATCAATTATAAATAATGAAAAAAATAATATTAAATATTAATTTAATTTAATGGAGAATATAGTATTATATACAACTTGGGGCTTCATTAATTAAGATTTAAAAAGTATCTATAATAGAATAATAATAGATAAAATTAATAATATAACTACTTTTATATTACCCCACCACTATAATTTTAAGGTGACTGACATATATTATTTTTAATTATAAATAAGGGGTCATGTTCCTTAGAAAACCCTTAAATTGAGAACCTAAGAACTTTTACATATATTTCGTGATAATAAATATTTTATAAGGTGGTCATGAATCAAGATCTTTGGAGAATCTTTAAATGGAGAACCTAAGAATTCTTACATATATTTCGTAATAATATATCCTTAAATGGAGAACCTAAGAACTCTTACATATATATCATAATAATATATGTTTTGTTATATATAATCAAGGACAAAATTATCCAAAAATACAAGATATTTCATTTAGAAATATTTCATATTTGATAGAAAATCCTTTATATCTATTATAGGCCAACATGGGTTTTGTGCCTATTTAGTAAATTACTAATTTGTCCTTAGATTTAAATGAATGGTAAAAATTTTAAAGTTGGAAGGAATCGAACCCATGACCCTTCCAACACTTGTAACTTTGAGTTCACATGTTCAACCACTAAACCAAATCACTTCTTTATGCAACTTTTTAAACTCATTCACTACATGCTCAAATAACTCACCTATTAGCAATATTTATTTTATAATTTATTCAAGATAAAACTGCCCACATAATTTTTATTAATTTTAATAATTTGAATTTTGATAATTAAAACTATGTCATTCATATACTCATAAATTTATGCTAACGTTTATTTTTATGATTTATTAGGGATAAAATCATTAAAATATTTGCACATATAATAGTAAAAATTGGTAGTCGGGGAGGGAAAATATAAATTGAAAAATATGATGTAGTCGAAGTCAGAATTAAGAAAGGTAATGAGTGGCTGAAAATTGGTCAAAAAAAACAAAGTGAGGAGGTAGGTGACGGAAAATAAGTAGACGTCTATGTCAAGTAGGTAAACGGGCGGAAGTGAAAATAGATCTATAAAATTTTATTATAATATTTCTCTTTTTTAACAATTATATCTATATATTAGTCAAATGGTCAGATTATGTTTATTATTAAATTGTTACATTGATGAATGAAGTGTATAACATATTTTTACTCGGTATCATTATAATATTTTATTTTATGTATGAAAGGTACTGAGGTGGCCGAAAATTGGTAAAAAAATTCGAAGTGAGGAGGTAGGTGACGGAAAATTAGTAGAAGTTATCTCAAGTAGGTAAACGGACGGAAGTGAAAATAGATATATAAAAATTTATTATAATATTTCTCTCTTTTAACAATTATGTCTATATTAGTCGAATAGCCAGAATACAAAAAAATGATAAATAAGGTGTAAAACATATTTATACTCGATATCAGTATAATATTTTATTTTAAGTATATTTGCACTATATCGGTTAATCCTGTTATCATCGGGTAATTTATAGATTGATTAACAAAATAGATTAAAATTTTTAAAATAAGAAATAATTTACATATGGGATTTGGATTTGTTAAAAAAATGTCAATATGGTTTTGATATCTATTGTCCCTCGCACTTTATTTTTGCAGCATTTTCGTAATATGCTAATGTTATTAACTTCATACAAAATGAGTTTTGCAACTGTATATAAGATAGTAATTTTTACTAATTTTAATAATTTATGCCATTCATATACTCATAAATTTATACTCACGTTTATTTTTATGATTTATTAGGGATAAAATCATTAAAATATTTTCACATATAATAGTAAAAAATGGTAGTCGGGGAGGGAAAATATAAATTGACAAATATGATGTCGTCGAAGTCAGAATTAAGAAAGGTACTAAGTGGCTGAAAATTGGTCAAAAAAAAATCAAAGTGAGGAGGTAGGTGACGAAAAATAAGTAGACGCCTATGTCAAGTAGGTAAACGGGCGGAAGTGAAAATAGATCTAAAAAATTTTATTATGATATTTCTCTTTTTTAACAATTATATCTATATATTAGTCAAATGGCCAGATTATGTTTATTATTAAATTGTTACATTGATGAATGAAGTGTATAACATATTTTTACTCGGTATCATCATAATATTTTATTTTATGTATGAAAGGTACTGAGATGGCCGAAAATTGGTAAAAAAATAAAATCGAAGTGAGGCGATAGGTGACGGAAAATTAGTAGAAGTTATCTCAAGTAGGTAAACGGGCGGAAGTAAAAATAGATATTTAAAAATTTATTATAATATTTATCTCTTTTAACAATTATATCTATATTAGTCGAATGGCCAGAATACAAAAAATGATAAATAAGGTGTAAAACATATTTATACTCGATATCAGTATAATATTTTATTTTAAGTATTTTTGCACTATATCGGTTAATCCTATTATCATCAGGTAATTTATAGATTGATTAACAAATAGATTAAAATATTAAAAATAAGAAATAATTTACATATGGGATTTGGATATGGTAAAAAAATGTCAATATGGTTTTGATATCTATTGTCCCTCGCACTTTATTTTTGCAGCATTTTCGTAATATGCTAATGTTATTAACTTCATACAAAATGAGTTTTACAACCATATATAAGATAGTAATATACCAATTTTACTTGAATTTTAAACTCCAATGCGAGTTTCAACCCGGTGTGAGACTAATAAACTCGAAAATTGCTGATATATACAATGTCTTATGATCACGGATGTGTTATGTGTATTTTTTTATTTTTCGGCTATCATTTTGCTTTTACCTCAAATTAAAATGATATTCGGGATGCTTCATTATCGTAGTTATGTCTATCTTATTTTCATAGATTGAATTTTATTGTACATATGAACTTTTACAACATAATTCATTCGGTGCATACATTAACACATCTCATTTTAAAAACCCGTTATGAGTTATGACACTTTAATTTTAGTTACTCGTGTATTTTGCTGAATTTGTACATGTCTAAATATGGATTGTCTTGAAATTTGAGATATTACCTTGGGGTTTTGAAAGTTCACTTCTGAGAATAGATATATAGTACAATGTATTTGAAGAAAAGATTTTGTTATGGTCAATTTGCTATTGAAAGGATACATCTGCGATGGTCAAATACCATGATCTTAGAAAAGCACACATCACATATTTATTTTGAACGTGCACAACTATTAGAATAAATTTGTTTTTCTCCTTATTTTCCGAAATTGGTCGGAGAAAAGGATCCAAAATTGGAAATGTGCGCTGAAATCCAAAATTGGAAATATGCGCTGAGATTTTATTAGCAAAACTATATGACTCTATTACTTTTATTTTTTCGTCACATTACATTATTTCTTACAATATTAAATTAGAAATAATATAATATTTAATTCTTCATCCACCCAAAATAAATAAGCCAGCTGTTTTCTCATGTATTTCAATACAACAAGATTATTGTGGTAATACTTGGCATTTAGTTAACTCTTACTTATAGCTTTCAGTCGATCATTTTTCTTACACTGACCAAACATAACTAAAAATATAACTTTCGCGGTTTAGAATCTAATAATATTTTGAAACTATAACATCTAAAATAGATCGAAATACGTAAAGTAGACTAATACGAGAAAATTCTATGAATTATTATATGGCCCGTGCTTTGCACGGGCTATCATGCTAGTTATAATAATACACCAACATCAATAAAAAAATCCTTCATTAACATCACATAATTTTCCAATATTTTCTCAATATTGTGAGAATATTCAAGATTATGGTATAAACACAATATGAGATTAAATGTTAAACAGTAGAACATTCACAAACAAGTAAGTTTAGTTGCATAACTTTAGAATTATGTGCTTGACTTCAGAATTCGGTTGCATAACTTTTAAATTCGCCTATAAAACATTAAAAATGTGGTATTAATATAATATGAGATAGTAGTACTATTCAGCAGCAGAATGTTATTAAAAAAGGTAAGTTCAGTAGTAAAACTTTGTAAAAAAAAAAAAAGCAAGACCATTTGTAAAACTTTTAAATTCGTATGCAAACTTTGAAATTCAGTAACAATATTCAGCAACAGAGTGTTGTTAAAAAGCTAAGTTCAGTTGTAAAATTTTGTAAAAAAATGCAAGGTCAGTTTTAAAACTTTTAAATTTGTATGCGTAACTTTGAATTTCAGTAACAAAACACTGTATTTTTACTACGAAACAAAATTGGTTCTGCAGTAGAACCGTATTATCTCAGAAATTATTTTAAATAAGTTTAATAAAATAAATTTAAATTTTTAGAGAAAGAAGATTGAAAAAATTAAAAAAAAAATCAGCCAAAAGTAATTTGAGATAAAAAAAATATTAATAAAAATAAAAGATTTTCATAAATGAGTTACTTATTAAATTTCCTTATTTCAATTAATAGAACTAATAGTGTAGTTTTTATTTCCAATAATACCCTTAAAAATTTATTTAAAAATGAAATAAATCTAGATAGTTGATGTAGTAGTAATCTAACGACTAATAATGGTTCTCCAGCTCTCTTTTAATGTTTGGCTCTATCTTGATCTAGATCCTATAAATATTATTAAAAATTAGATTACGATCAAATGAAACATGGGTTTTCAAAAAAAAATTAGTATCAAAATTGTTAGAATGTATACATATTATTGTATTAAGGGTATTTTCGGTACTTTATCTTATATAGGTTTACTATATAAATATTGAGACATCTATTATAAATTTTGGCTTGATCATAATAATATTAGGCTTTTCTCTTTATTCTAACATGGTATCAAAGCTAGGTTTCGAGGGAGATGATAATCAAATTCATCATTTGTTGAGGGATAATTGTGGGTGTTTAACCGAATCATTAAAGAGGTAGAGTTACGCTACAAAAAAAATTTATTTTGAAATTTCGTACGAATTTTTCTGCCAAAATCAGCCAACTTCTTTTTGCAATTCCTGGAGTTTCAACCGTTGGATTGGCCTGAAATTTTGACTGAGTCTTCTTCGCATTAGTATCTAAGTTTTGAACGGTAGAGATCGTATTTGGACTTCCGGAAGGTCAGATTTTAAGGGTTCAAACAGATTGTTTCTAATTCATTCTTTACGTCGTTCTTGATCTTATAAGTTGGGTGTTGTTGATTGATTGACATCTATATTACTTGATTATTGAGATATTCTAGTTGTAGTTATTTGGTTTATTTGCTTTAGATTTGGTATTGGATTTGGATTTGGATTCAGAATTGGAATTAGATTTTGGATTTGGATTTGGATTTGGATTTGTTTTTGGATTCTATTTTGGATTGGAGAACTGTTTCTTTTGACCTTGGATTTGGGTTCGGGTTTAATTTCATATTTGGATTCGAATTTGTTTTCAGCAATTTTTTTGCCATGTATGTCACATCATCAACAGGACTTTTATCAACGGGTACCTCAAGTATGTTTTCTTCTTTATGGATTCTGGATTCGGGTGCATCTCATCATATGTCTCCGTATTGTTCATCTTTCATTTCATTTTCTGATCATACATCTTTATCCATCATGACTGCTGATGGCACTCCTATGCCATTGAAAGGTGTTGGTTCTGTTGTTACTCCAACTGTACCTCTCTTTGATGTTTATTTTATTCCGGATCTTAAGCTAAATCTTGTTTCGGTTAGTCAATTATGTGAGTCTGGTTACTTTGTCTTTTTTTCTCCTGCTACTTGTTGTGTTACGGATCCAAGATCTCAAAAGGTTATCGGGAAAGGTCGTAAACAGGGAGGACTTTATGTTTTGGATGAACTTAATATATTTGCTGTTGGAACTCCTAGTGTTGATTTGTCCTCTTTTTGTTTGAGTGATTCATCTTCTCACTTTTACCTATGGCATGCTCGTTTAGGTCATGTTTCTCAGTCTCGCTTAAAGTTTTTGGTCTCAACTGAAGCCTTGGGAAAGTTGAAATCTCATGATATTTCTGATTGTAGCGGTTGTAAATTAGCGAAATTTGCTGCTTTACCTTTTACTAAGAGTGTTACATATTCTCTTGCTCCATTTGATATTGTGCATTCTAATGTGTGGGGACCTGCTCCTATGCCTACAAATTGAGGATCCAGATATTATGTTCCATTTATTAATGATTTCACTGGTTATACGTTGATTTATCTTATGAAGCGCATGTCTGATTTTCTGGATATGTATAAAGATTTTAGAGCTCGAATAAAAACTCAACACAATGCTATCATTAAATGTTTTCGTTGTAATTTGGGAGGTGAATACACTTCTAATGCTTTTTTTCGATTGCTTGCTTCGGATGGGACCGTATTTTAAAGTTCATGTACCGACACTCCTCAGCAAAATGGTGTTGCTAAAAGAAAACATCGTCATCTTGTTGAAACAACTCGCTCATTTTTGTTGTCACCTGATGTTCCTAATGTATTTTAGGGTGAAGCACTTCTTACTGTTGTTTATGTGATTAACAGAATTTTAACTGCTCAAAATTCAGGTATATCTCCTTTTGAGAAATTATGTGAAGAAATGCCTGATTATGCTTCGCTACGTGTCTTTGGTTGTACCTGTTTTGTTCTCAAGCCTCATGTTGAGTGTACTAAATTGTCTTCTAAGTCTGCTTTATGTGTCTTTTTGGGTTACGGTGTAACTCAGAAAAGATATCATTGTTTTGACCCGGTTAGTCAGAAATTGTATCTTTCTCGACATGTTTACTTTCTGGAGCATATTCCATTTTTCTCTATTCCTGCTAGTTCACATCATATGACGAAGGCAGATCTTATTCGTATTGATCCTTTTGGCATGGACACTAAGGAAGCTTTAACCACAAATAATACTTCAGTTCCCGAGACATCCACATCTCCACCTGCTTCTCCAACCACTCAATCGTCACCAGAGATTTCGGATCAAACTCCCACATCACCACCTGCTTCTCCAACCAATCAATCGTCACCGGAGATTTCAGATTCTTCCCCTACTCAATCATCACCGGAGATTTCAGATTCTTCCTCCACTCCATCGTCTCAGGAGATTCCGAATCCTCCACCCATTCGTAAGTCCACTCGTATACGTAAGTCCACCCATTCTCCTTTGTTTGCTTCGTTTGTTACTTATGTACACCGTTTGTCTGAGCCTGCATCATATAGAGAGGCTGTTCCTGATCCTCTTTGGCAGAATGCTATGGCTGAGGAACTTACTGCTCTACACCAAACTCATACATGGGATTTAGTTCCATTACCACTAGGAAAACATGCTATTGGTTGTCGTTGGGTCTATAAAATTAAGACCAAATCTGATGGATCTGTTGAGCATTATAAGGCTCGACTTGTTGCTAAAGGCTACTCCCAAGAGTATGGCCTGGATTATGAAGAGACCTTTGCTCCTGTTGCAAAGATGACAACGGTTCGTACTTTGATTGCAGTTGCTTCTTCTTGTAAATGGAAAATTTTTCAGATGGATGTTAAGAATGCATTTTTGTATGGTGATCTTCACGAGGAAGTTTATATGATACCTCCTCCTGGTCTTCCGCATCAACTAGGTTATGTCTGTAGACTTCGTAAAACAATTTATGGTCTTCGACAATCATCTCGTTGTTGGTTCGATAAGTTTTCTACTGTGCTTACTTCACTTGGTTTTCGTCCTAGTCATCATGATTCTACTTTATTTGTAAGATGCACGAGTGCTGGTCGTCTCCTTTTGTCTTTATATATTGATGATATGATTATTAGCGGTGATGACTGTGATGGTATTGTGTCATTAAAACGGGAATTGGCTCGTTGTTTTGCTATGAAAGATTTAGGTTTGCTCCGTTACTTTCTGGGTATTGAGGTTGCTAGTTCACCAAAGGGGTATCTTTTATCTCAATCTAAGTACATTGCTGATTTACTTAACCGTGCACGTCTTACTGATAACAAGATTGTGGATACTCCTCTAGAGATGAATGTTAGATATTCTCCATCTGATGGTCTTCCCTTAGAGGATCCTAGTTTATGTCGCACGATTGTTGGTAGTCTTCTTTATCTCACTGTTACTCGACCGGATATTGCACATGTTGTTCATGTAGTGAGCCAGTTTGTCACTTTTCCTACTACTGTACATTAGGCTGCAGTTCTTCGTACTCTCAGGTATCTTCGTGGGACTCAATTTCAGAGTCTTTTGTTTCCTTCTTCTTCATCTTTAGAGTTGCATGCTTATAGTGATGCTGATAGGGCTGGCGATCCTGAGGATCGTAAATCCACTACTGGTTTTTGTATTTTTCTTGGTGATTCTCTTCATTCATGGAAGAGTAAGAAGCAGGATGTTATTTCTCGATCATCTTCGGAAGTTGAGTATCGTGCCATGGCTTCTACTACTTGTGAGGTTGTTTGGTTACGTTGGTTGCTTGCAGATTTGGGTGTTAAGCTTACTCGTCCTACTCCGTTATATTGTGATAATAAGAGTGCAGTCTATATTGCTCGTAATTCCGTATTTCATGAGCGCACTAAACATATAGAAATTGATTGTCATATGACTCGTCATCATTTGCAGCAGGGTACCATCACCTTACCTTATGTCTTTTCAGCACTTCAGGTTGCTGATATTTTCACAAAGTCTCACTCTGTTTCGCGCTTCCGTTTCTTGTCTGACAAACTCTCAATGCTCATTGTTGCAGCATCGTGAGTTTGAGGGGGGATGTTAGAATGTATACATATTATTGTATTAAGGGTATTTTCGGTACTTTATCTTATATAGGTTTATTATATAAATATTGAGACATGTATTATAAATTTTGGCTTGATCATAATAATATTAGGCTTTTCTCTTTATTCTAACAAAAATAAATAAATATTATTAAATTATTTAATCAAAATAATATGATAAATATATAAATTTATGATAATTGATCATGATCCGTGATTCGCACGGGTTATCGGCGAGTAATACTTAATAACTAAACTTAATTACCTGTGTATAGAGATAGGCCATTGTTCCTACATAGATATATTTATAAACACTATTTCTTCTTGGGGTCTGATCTTTGGTAAACGGTTGTTGCAGCTAGAGGTGGCCAAACGAGCGGGCTGGGCGAGCCGTGCCGGTTTTGAACCGGGCCGGTTCCATCTCCGACAAACTCGTGAACGGCACGCCAAGATAGACGGGCCGTGCCGGGCTGGTCCGATTAATAAAATCCCTGATTCGTGGATGGCACGCGAGTTTAACGGGTTCACGATTTGGACAGGTCAGACGAGCTGCACGGGGGCGGGTTGGACGGGGCGAATGAGTTCGGCGGGGTTGACAGTTTGTTTTTTTTTCTTTTTCTACTAACTTGGCTACTACTATTTGTCTACTGCTTTCTTTTAAAATTTTATTACCCCAAATGTCACAATATGTCACATAACATTTTGGAAATAGTAATTAAATTTGTTTTCCTAGCATTTTTTTTCCTGTACAATACAGAAATGATTTTTCATATAATCATATCTCAATTGCTTGCAACTTGTAAACTGTATTTAATTAAAAAAAAATTAAAAAGTTTACCAACAAATATGTTTTAGAAATAATATTAATATTTTTTATAATTTTCCAAGAATGGATAACCAAACACTATCCAACTATGGTTACATTTCATGGAGTTATTATTTTTTTTTCTTTTTCTTACTTCCACTACTCTACTACTCCAGTTGCTATGTTTCTTTTTCATCTGTTTTACTAGTCTACTGCGGGCCGAGTTGGCATGCCGAGCCGAGTTCTAGTGTTTTTTCTTATTTACATTTTTGTATGCAATTGTTTTGTTTTTACATTTTTGTTTTGTTTTATTTTATTATTTGTACATACTATTTAAAATATGGCGATTTTGTTACAACTAAAATGTAATTATTTTTAATTTTTATCGTATTTTTAAATTTTTTTGTCGAAAACATGAATGTTTTTTTTATAATTTTACTAAATACTGTAAAAAAATTATTTTATTGTAAATGACTGAGAAAATTAATTTTATTTATATTTATATTGAAAAATAAAGTGAGTACATATAACGTGCGGGGCCGGGCGAGTTATCTATGAACGGGTAGACGTGCCGTGCCGGGTTGTTCACGGTTTACCAAATCCTGACTCGTGAACGGCACGTTAATACAAACGGTTTGTGCCGAGTTTGAACCGGTTCGTGACGTGCCGGGTTGAGACGAGTTTTTGGCATGCCGGTTGGCGATTGAGCCGAGTCAACCCGCCCGTTTGGCCACCTCTAGTTGCAGCATACCGTACTACAGAAACTTTCTACGGTATATGTACAATAGTGTTTTTGATATGAAAACAAGGAGACCCATTTCTCTACATATTGCAAAAAATTTCTACGATACAATTCTGTTATGGTATGATATGTTGCAACAAACATTTACCAAAGATCGCCAGCAACACTATTTCTCGTATCTCTTTGTGCACTGCATTCTTTTCATATTTGCTGGCGATATCTGTTTCGTTTGCACGATGGCTATTAATTGGTCAATAATGTATATCGTAATCATCGACCTAAGAGCATCTCCAATCACCCCCACCCCTTAGCTATAAATCTGATTTGGCAAAACTTTTTACCTAATATGCTGAAAAGTTATCCTCCAACGGTACCAACTGTTAGGCAAAATTTTAGAAAACAAGATACAGATCCTCTATATTTAGAAATCCTCTAAAAAATTTACATATCTTCTATTGTTGTGTCACGTCATCTTTGCCTTTAATTTTACATAATCAGGATACATAAACATGGTTGGAGTAGCAAGGATTTTTACAGTTTATGTATTTGAGGTTTATAAAGAATAATAAAATATTGTTTTTGAATAATAGCTAATCATTATAGATAACCCCATTGGAGCACAATCTCCTACAGGTTCAACAAATTTTAGCTAACCACTAATTTATGTTATTTTAGCTATCTCCCTTGGAGATGCTCTAAGTAGTAAGATTTTTACTGGATCTAGTGTTCAAATAAAATCTTTATATTTTATTTTAAAAAAATTAAAAGTGGCTACCTTGGCATTATTATATTCACACATTAGAAAGGACTAATGCCGGTAATCTTTATTAAAACAGATGGAAATCAACATCAATAATTTTCCTTGTACGAGTTCCTTTCTTTGATCAACATCAATAAGTTGAATGCAATTGTCTGATCATCATCAACTTTTGTTGCTCCTGTTTTTAACAATTAATTTTGTAGTTAAGGCACCGAGCTACTGTTTTAATTTTCCATCTAAAAGGTAGTAATTATCTTGTACGTTTATTGCTTCTAAACAACTTTTATTTATTATATATTGCTGGGGTAATTGTACATCGATTTGATTGGGATTAGAAATTTCATCATATCAAATTTTTTGAAACTATTTTTTTTTTTTATGATTCGATGTCCGGACCAACTTCTGTACACTATTTTTTGTTATAAGGAAACTAATATAAATTCTAAACAAAATAATCAAGAATTCAAACAGTCAACTTATTGATGTGATTCGGTATAATTTTCTTCTGAGCTACTGATAGAAACTACCCAGATTTTCTTTTTACACTGGAGCTAAGAGTAGGAATGGGGTAACGCGAATAATACGAGCGGAAAGGTACTCAGTACAGAGCAATCCTACCAAAAAGAAGTTCAATGAATAATTTTTGGTCTCTCGTGGTCTCATTCAATAAAGAAGTTTTGGTTGATACCTTTTCAGGGTGCAAATTTTTGGTACTTGCTGATATCTTACTTGGTGGTGAAGTAGCCAAGAGAACCTTATGCTGAAAGAAAAACCCTTTACTGTGTGATTATTGACCATTTCCATAAGATGGTGCAAAATGTCTGTCGATTTTAGCATAAGATGAATGTACTATAAAGGAAAAAAAATCGATGCAAGCATTTTATATATCGAGTTCATATAATTGTTCCAACGCTCTAACTATACCTCTATTAAATACAAGAATGAACAATATTAGTCTGGATAGTACTTCCTACTCCGTCCCATTATACATGTTTTTTTTTAACTGGTAAAAATTGAAAAAAAAATGTGACTAGAATTTATATATATTATATAATTGAAAAAAAATAAAAGAAATCATATCACTAAAAATATATATTAAATCTATTTTAAAATATAATTTTCGATTTTTAAAAATAATGATTGAATAAATTTTAGTATATAGTATTAATTTGACCATTAAGAAATTAAAAAGGACACCTAGATTGAGACGGAAGGAGTAACAAACATCAAGTCATTTTATTATTAAGCAGACGTTCCACACATATTAGACTTTAACTTCAACTGAAGTCTTGATTGGTCCAAGTAATCAACATTTGGGGTCATCAACTTAGTACTTAGTGTTGCTAATTGTGGGATAGATATTGAAAATACTAAACATGTGGTTTTTTGTGTACGTAGTATTTGTGATTAGTCAGCTCAGTGAAGCAGTGCTGAATCTACCACCAAATGTGACAGTTACGGCAATTATAGCGTTTGGAGACTCCATTGTTGATCAGGGGATGAATAACAACATCAACACAATCGCTAAGTGCAATTTCCCACCTTACGGTTCTGATTTCATGGGTGGTATACCCACCGGGAGGTTTTGCAATGCAAAGACACCGCCGGATCTAATTGGTACATTTTTATTTCTGAACTACTTACAATTTAAACTAATTCTGTTTTACTAAACTTTAAAAGGTGATTGACGTTGGCAAAAATCGAACTCTAGCATAGTTTCGATGCATTAGATATTTAGGTTCGGGGAGTGGGAATTGACGGAGGGTGAAAATCGAACTCTAGCTATAGCTCTTTAGCAGCAATTGTCCGAGCTGATCTACTCCTTAAATTTTTTATCTCCATTCTGAGTCTCTGACAAACTTGCAAGTATCTTCTTTCTTTGCTCTTTTCAGCTGAAGAACTGGGAATCAAAGACCTTGTTCCTGCATATCTAGATCCTAATCTGCAAAGCACGGATCTTCTAACAGGAGTAAGCTTTGCATCGGGAGCATCTGGTTATGATCCTCAAACATCTCAACTATCGGTATTCTTCACATCTATGTATCTGATTTATAGTATGATAACCCCATGTTTAGTTTCAGTTCTATATTAATAGAAATGCTCAACACCTTTATCGATCTCCATGCATGCAGGCGGTCTTATCTTTGCCAGATCAGTTGAAATTGTTCAAAGAATACATCAGTAAGCTTAAAGTGTTGGTCGGAGAGGAAAGTTCAAATTACATTATAGCCAATAGCATATATTTTGTAGTAGCCGGCACCGATGATCTTCTCAACACCTATTTTATTGTTGGTGCTAGAAGACTCCATTATGATGTTCCGTCTTATGCTGATTTTGTGGTTAATTATGCTTCCTCTTTCACCCAGGTAACTCTAATTAATTATCTATCCATTATTTTTACAGTAAATAATCTTTTAATTCCAGTAACAATAAATTTATAGTAGTTTTCTTTTTTTGCACAAATTGAAAAAGTACATACAATTTGTTATTTAAGTACTTGTGTTGAGGACTTGAGGGCCTAGTTAATTAATAAACGAATACTATGTATGTGCAGGAATTGTACGATCTTGGAGCAAGAAGAATTGCAGTATTTGGTGCACCACCAATTGGTTGTGTGCCATCGCAGAGAACACTAGCTGGGGGATTAAACAGAATGTGTGTAGAGAGATACAACCAAGCAGCACAAGTGTACAACTCCAAACTTTCATTAGAGCTTGAGACACTCGGCAATACTCTTCCGCAGTCCAAAATAGTCTACATAGATATTTATAACCCTCTACTTGATCTCATCCAAAATCCCCAAAATTATGGTAAATTTGTTGCTCTTTTCTTTCGAATACGCCTACTAGCACTGTTGTTAATTATCATAACTCTGTAGCTAAATTATCAGAGTGTTTGATTGAGCTTTCAATTCCATGCCATCGACCATTTCAAAAAAGTGTGGCAAAAACAGCTCGTTTGACACTGATCACGTAACATTTTTCGGATGTTAAAATGTGCATTTAGTAAAAATTATAAGTTGTGGATTCTGATCAAGAAAAACAACTTTGGCAATATAAAAGTAGTAGAAGTCACGGTAATTTTTTCCAACAACACATTCATCACACTCACTCATAATAACGATGTGTTTGCAGATCTGGAAGTGGTAGATAGAGGTTGCTGCGGGACCGGAGTCTTGGAGGTGGCGGTGTTGTGTAACAAATTTAGCTCAACCTGTCCCGATCGTACTAAATATCTCTTCTGGGATAGTTATCATCCCACGGAAACTGGATACAAGCTCCTGGTTAATAAGATTCTTGGCAAATATATCACCAGATTTTTCTGATGTCATAATTACACAAGTTTCTGCTGCTTGTAAGTTGTGATAAACAAATTACACGTGTAATCTCCATAATTCCTCGCACTTCCCCGATTGGATTGCCGGTCATGATCCACCGTTATGTAACATCTCTGTTTTTATGTTCCGAAATAAGTAATACTAGCATATAACCGTGCGATGCACTGGATTTTTTTTATATAAAATCAATTTATTTCATGTTACAGTTACATTTTTATATAATTATTTTTTTAATAATTATTTAATTTTAATTTAAATAATATATATAAATTTAATTAATGTGGTTTAAAACTTATATTATGAAATTTTAAATTAAATACATTGAATGTTTTGTAAAGTAACTTAATCGTATGAAATATTTAATCATCAGATCTTACGTTTCTAATTTTTTTTGCTAAAAATCTAATGGTAATTATTTGTTGTATACGAATTTATATTACATATTTTTATTAGTGATTGAAAGATATGGTGTGATATTTTTGGATATATTAATAATTACAAAATTATGTTTTAAATTTAAAGAAAGAATGCCCAAAATATCCATTTTCGGGTGTGTATTTACCCAAAATATCTATTTTCAGAAACACTGTCCAAAATACCTACACATGTCAGATACTCCATACCCAGTGGAGTATCAGGTGTGATACTCCTTCCCCAGTGGAGTATAACCTTACCTAGCGGAGAATATCAACATTGAGTATCAGGGCTGATACTCCTTACCCAGTGGAGTATCACCCTTACACTCCTTACCTAGTGGAGTATCACCCTGATACTCCTATGACATTGGAGTATCATCCTGATACTCCTCTGACAGTGGAGTATCTGGTGGGTATTTAGGGCAATGTTTTTTCAATATGGGTATTTTGGTCAAATGTTATTGAAAAATGGTTATTTTGGGCACTTACCCTAAATTAAAAGATAACATGTTTTAATTAGAAAAGAAATATTAATGATTGAAAGATTATGATTGCAAAATTATGTTTTAAATTAAAAGGTAACGTGTTTTAATTAGAAAAAAAATATTAATGATTAGAAGATACGATATTTTAGGTGTGTATAAAGGGTAATAAGTTCAATTAAAAATAAATATCTTTTAAATTGATTAAAAGATAAGATATTTTAATTATTTATTAAATTTTATTTAATATTACAATTATGTTTTTATATAATTATTATTTTAATAAATTTTTTAATTTAATTTAATTTAATATACTAATATTTACGAAGTATACTAATATTTTCTTATTATAAACAACATATAAGGATTTATAATATATTTTATTAATAATTGAAAATATGGTGTGATATTTTTGGGTATATATTAACGATTGTAAGATTAGTTTTAAATAAAAAAAGTAACGTATTTTAATTAGAAAGAAAATATTAATAGTTTTTTTTTTTACGAAATGCAGAAGATTATATTACTGAAATAAATCAATAAAACAGTGGACAAACCCCCGACTGTCAATACAACCAGGTTGGAAAACAAATAAATTGTTTCCTGATCGTTTAACAAACTGAACTTAAAAGTTCTTGAAGCTAAAAACAAATTCGAAGACATCCGAAGCGATCCAGACTGCTCCAACATCCCTGAAAATAGAGGTATTACAATTGACCACATCACATAAGAACAGTTGATACCCCAGTGTTCGGAAGCCTCAGTTCCATAAACTAAGGTTAGAGGAACGACAACCCAGCTATCTACATGCCAGATATCAGCTATAGACATGCCGAAAATGGGAACCCCCAAAGTATGAGCAATAACCTAGCTATCTACATGCCGGATACCAGCTATAGACATGCCGAAAGTGAAAACCCCCAACAGATGATGAACAATCTTTGGTTGTGAGTGGTGAACTCTTGCAATAATCGTTAGTTTCCCAGCTTCGATGTGGACTTTTCGGATCCCAAAACATCAGCAAAATTATTCTCAGCAGATCTGATCTGTTGTAGATCATAAAAACCAAAAACAAAACTCTCACAAGGAGAGATAAATAAACTCTCACAAGGAGAGATAAATAAACCCAATAAATGGGTAGGCAAGCCAAACACTCACGATTCTCACAGAAGGAGGATGATTATTGAAAGAAATCAAAAAATAGACAAGAAAATAGGCCTCCGGTCGGTGGATAAACCACCGCCGGAGGAAGAGCTGACGATGACGACGAAGAGAAGAGGGAGAGAAAAGTTTTTTAAATATTAATAGTTTTAGTATATGGTATGATTGATGTTTTTATAAAAAGTAATATTTTTAACTAAAAGTAAATATGAAAAATGCAGTGGCTAATTACCATTAATTATATTATGTCATTATTTATTTTAATAATTAGGATAACCAAACCCACAAACTTTCAATGTTTCGGCTTTAATATAATAGTATAGATATTTTAATTTCAAATAACGAAATGGTTTTAATAAACATTTTTTCTAGTTAATAATTGTTAATACCGAACATGAGCATGGCCTCATGGATTATTAATATGTAATCTAAATAATTCAATACAATTTTAAATATCTGATATGTAATTAAAAAAAGAGAACGAGAGAATTACTTTGAAAAATTATTTTATAATTTAAAATAAATTTTATATATGTATATTTTATCTTTATGGTGCTTCAAAATAATTAATTATGAACAATAATCTGTTCATAAATATAAAAAGTTATGAAAAAAATTTAAAATCTATCTTAGAATCTCATAAATTTAATAATAAGTTTTTGAATCTCAAAAATTTTAGTATTTTATTTCTGAATCTCAATTTTAAATTTCGGAAATCATACATAAATGTTTTCCAATATTCAATTAATGATTCACATTTTGATTTTAAAGATCAAATAATGAAGTTTTAAAATGCAAACACGTGATTATTTGTAAAAGTAAGCAAAAAAATATTTAATTTTTTAATCTCAGATTCTTTAATTTTCTTTTAAAGAGGATCTCTTTGAAATCTTATTCGATAAGATAATAAGTACGAGATATAAAGTTTTTCTAAAAAGAATAATTATAATCCTAAATAAAATTCCATGTTGAAAAGGTAATGTGTATTAGAAGATCTACGTGATCTCAAACTCGATATTATAAATTCTAAATTTATCATGGATATATAACTCATAAATTTTATTGTTTTATATAATTTTATATGAACATCCGAATATAAATATCAATTTAATGTCTTGGGTGACCGTAACGAAATTTGCTATCAACATTACATAACGGCTTAAAGCTTAAAAAGATAATGCTAAAATGTGTTTTAGCCTTTAGAAAGCATTGTAAAGACTTATGATGGGTTGATCTGCTCTAATTTGGATTTTGAAATTTCGATTTCATGAATTTTTATGTATCCTTTTAAAGTTACATTTCTTTCGACTTATCGAATTTGTATTCGTTAAATATCCAATTCATGCTTGATATGTTATCTATAAAATTAGCAAAAAGAAAAAAATGTATAGACCAAGGCCTGGATTGTAGATTAATTAAAATCGGAATTGTTGTAACTAATCAATATATATGTAACCGCATGAAAGTGGCATTTATATACGCCTTGCTCCTGAGTTTTTTAGGGAGGGAAAGCAAGGTAATGTAAGTGATAGTACAGTAATCTAAGTGAAGTATATTTCATCAACTTGCTCCCGAGTTGGATGGAACGTAAATAAAAAAGAAATGAAATTACTTTCATTCACGTGCTCCCGAGTAGGAAGGAAAGCATGTAAATGATTGTAAAATTACAATTCTATCCTTAGATATAAAATGTTTCATTTAAATGATAAAGCTATATTTGTAATATTAAATGTTTTTAATTAAATTACTTTCACTTGCTTTCCTTTTCATCCCAATTTTGGAATGAAAATTTTGGGAGGAAAGTAAGCAAAATTTGCTTTACCTTTCACTCGCTTTCGCTCCTAAAAAAAACTTGGGAGCACTGATAAGTGCATAATTTTGCATATTTTTATTACCTATTTATTGTTTGAATTCGTATTTTAATAAATTATTTTGTTACATTTCAGGAAATTCAAGAAAAATTGAAGAAATTGCAAAATAAAGAAATAAAGGTCAAGAAAGAGAAAAAAGAAGAAAAAGAATGACCAAAATAGAAGAAAAGGAAAGATGAGGGGGTGTGGTGCAAAGGAAAATTGGAAGGCTAGGATTAAACCACACCAAACAAAAATGAATTGTGGGGATTAATCCACACCAACCAAAAATCCCAATCTATTTCCTATAAATAGATTCATTTTTTCTCTTGTAAAATCACTTAGTATTAGGATTAGGATTAGAACAACTTAGTTTTTGAACACTTCTAAATTTATAGTTGTAATTTTATAGCAGCTCTTATAAATATTTTTTTTTTTTACGAATTTCTTTTTTTTTTATTCCCTGCTATAGCTTGTGTAATTTGCAGCAAAGAGAAGTTGTGTAATTCCCTGCTATAGTCTGATTAAGAAGGCTAAAGAGGATCTTGATAATCTTTATGAGGTTCAAACGAAAATGTTGCACCAAAAATCACGTGTTAAATGGGAACTGGAGGGGGATAAGAACACCAGGTTCTATCACTTAGCCATTCAAAGAAGACGAAGAAAAAATCAGATTACAAGAATTTGGTTTAAGAACAAATGGATCACAAAGCCTAAGGATATTAAGGAAGAGGTTCTTGAATATTACCGAAATTTTTTCAAGGCTAGAACTGATAATAGACTTTTGGGGTTGGGTAATCTAGTTGCCAAGAAGATCTCAGTAGGTGAAGCGAATTGGATTCAAGGGGACTTTACAGAGGAAGAAATCTATGGTGCTCTAAGTCAATTGGGCAAAAACAAAGCCCCTGGTTCGGATGGAGTTACTGCAGAATGGTTAATCAAATGGTGGCCGGAGTTGAAAGGAGAGGCCATGAAATCAGTAAATAAGTTCATGTATGACTATGACATTCCCAATGGTATGAATGCTGCTTTTATATCTCTTATACCGAAGAAAGCAATTCCTAAAGAGATTACGGACTTCAGACCTATAAGTGTGATCAATACATCTTTCAAAATAATTGCTAAAGCTATGGCTAATAGACTCTCAAGTGTCATCAGTAAGTGTGTTTCTGAGACACAAACAGCGTTTATTGGGGGGAGACAGATCTCAGATGGCATACTAATCTTGAATGAGGTTGTGGAATGCCTAAAACATAGAAAATGCAAAGGGTTGATCTTCAAAGTGGATTTCGAGAAAGCATATGATACTATTGATTGGGTTTTTTTGCTGGATTTGCTAAACAAATTGGGTTTCAAGTCAAGATGGATTGAATGGATAAACTGTTATCTGAAGTCTGCTAGTACTGCAATAATCATAAATGGATCGCCAACTGCAGAATTTAAACCTCTAAGAGGTTTACGGCAAGGGGATCCCTTATCCCCCCTACTGTTCACTCTTGTTTGAGAGACTCTAAATTTGTTAATTCAAAAGGCAGGTATGATCGGAAAAATCAGAGGAATCAAGTTACCAGGAGGTACGGAATCTGTATCTCATCTCCAATTCGCGGATGATACGGTGCTGTTTATAGAAGCTGATACAAGTGTAGTAAAAGAATTGAAACGTATACTACAATGTCTCCAACTTCTAACTGGTCTTAAAATAAATTTCAAGAAAAGTGATTTGTACACTTTTGATGCTGACAAGAATGAAGAGACAATCTGGGAGGATATATTGGGTTGTAAAATTGGAAAGCTACCAATGAAATACCTGGGTGTACAAGTAGGCTGCTCTTCGAAGAAGCGCATTTTTTGGAAACCCTTGGTTGAAAAGTTTCAGTCTAAGCTGGCTAATTGGAAAGCAAGGAACACAAATATGGCTGGAAGATTGGTTCTGTTGAAATCGGCACTGGATAGCATTCCCGCCTATTGGTTCAATTTATTCTGTATGCCAAAATCTTTGAGTCATGAAGTGGATTCGATAAGAAAGAATTTTTTATGGGGGTGGAACTTTGATAATGATACGCAAAGGAGGAAGTTACATTTATTGAAGTGGGACAATGTTTGTAAAAGTAAAGACTCAGGCGGTCTAGGGGTGGCAAGGTTGAGATCAAGAAATTGGGCTCTATTAGGTAAATGGTGGTGGAGGTGGAAGAATGAAAGAGGGAAGCTCTGGCAGAGAGTAGTAAGTGATATATATGGGTGTGAATCAGGAGAGGGCCTTGAAACTCTAAATCACGTAATCAACAAATCTCAGATTATGTATAATATAGTTAATTTAGTGAATCTTCAGGATTTTGGTCGATCCCTTACTGGTATAAATTTTAAATGGCAAATAAAGGGGGGTGACACTTGTCTTTTCTGGAAAGACTGCTGGATGCAAGATGGTATTTTGAAGGATAGATGGCCTAGGTTGTATCAGATTTCCAAAGTCAAAGATGCAACTATTAGGCAGATGTCTCAATGGGTAGATCAAGGAAGGCCTATGGATATCTGGTTGAGAGATTTACGTAGCTGGGAAGCAGATGTATGGGAATATATTAGTGCTCAGATTCCATCCCTAAACTCTAGGAATCTAAAAGATAAAATTATTTGGAGGGGAACAGGGGGTGAGTATAACACAAAACAAGCATATAAGATTATCTGTGGAACTAATAGTGATGAAGGGGTTTGGAGGTTCCTTTGGCGTCTTAAAGTTCCACCACGCATCTCAATTTTTCTTTGGAAGTTGGTTCTAGGGATTCTACCAACGAAGGAACTTCTGAAACATAGAATCAACTCGAACTTAGACGCAAGATGTTCGATTTGTGGAGGTAATGATGAGAACATTAAGCATATTTTTTGGGATTGTATTCATGCAAGATGGGCATGGAATTTTATAGAGCAGTGGTGGAGTTTAAAAGTAGTTATCAATTTTACGGACAAAGGGTGGCTTAGAAAAGTGATCATGCTTGCTAATGGAAAATTCATGAAACAAGTATGGGGTTTGGTGATAGTTGCAGTATTATGGTCACTTTGGTTAAATCGTAATCGAAGTGTTTTTACTGGTCATCAAGATACAAAGGATTGCCTTTTACACACAATTAGGGAAAGAGTGAACAAGTGGTGTATGGAGTTGGATATCATATCTCCTGTTTTATTGAGTCTTTGGTCTATCAACCCATCAGGAGCAGTATTACTACATCAAAGGGGCAAAACTTTAAACATCTTGCAAAATGGTAATGAGGAATTTATAGGATGTTGTGATGGTTCTTGGCAGAGTAACAAAACACTTGGAATTAAAGCTGGACTGGGTGGTTACATTTGTGATCAACTGCAAAATTTTGTGTTCATTTTTTCAGGCCCAACTGTTGCAAATTGTGCTTTGGAGGCAGAGTTAGAAGCTGCTAAGCTTCTTTTTGAGGAATTTAAATCCAGTAAATATAGTAACCAATCTTTGAAGATCTTCACTGATAATGTGGAAGTGGTTAAGGTTTTTTGTAAAGAAAAATTTGGTTTATCCGATGCGACTGAAATAAAATACTTTGATGGAGTAAATCGTACCAGCTCTATCTCCATCAGTTATGCTCCCAGGAAAGTTCTACAAGGGGCTGATTCTTTGGCTAAAGAGGGTAGAAATAGTAGTAAACTCCGTAAAATATGGTGTTAATCAAGATGTTACTGAGGTGATTGGGGTTGTAAGGTGTGAAGTTTGGATAGTATTTTCTCTTATAGGATATCCCTGGGCCTCAGTTTGAAGTGGTGGCAGGTTGGACTCAGTAGGAGGAAGGGGCGAAGTTTGTGTTGAGTTAGCTTCTCTTCTTCTGTTCTTGCTGACATCGTGGTCTTAGCTGCTATGGCTTGAAGTCTTGTTTTTCTATGTGGTAGTCTTTTATTTTGCTCTGTATGTGGTTGTTTCACTAGTTTGGCTAGTGAGTGGTCGTTGTAAACGTATTTCATGAGAAATGAGAATTCCGACTTATTAAAAAAAAAACTTCTCTTCCATGTTTTAGTTTTATTCGAAACCAAACCCAACCCTTTTATTTCATTCCCCTGTCCTTCGTTCTATTTACCCAAGCCCAGCAAATCTTTTCTTCTTCTTCTAAGTTAACAGCCTCCTCCTTCTTGGTTTATTCGGTTAAATCCCAGAACACCTCTCCTCTCTCTCTCTCTCTCTCTCTCTCTCTCTCTCTCTCTCTCTCTCTCTCTCTCTCTCTCTCTCTCTATCTATCTCTCTCTCTCTCCCATCTCCTTGATCTCTCCATCGAACCCTCTCCCCTGCTGTTTATTCGAACCTAATCCCCCTCATCCATCTCTTCTCTCTTACCCGTTTCTTTCCACACCAAAAGAAAAGAACGCCCATCCCCTGCTCCAAATTCGTGTTCCTGAATAATTGAGTTGGCATATGGTTTATCTGTTTACTGTCGTTGTTCGTGTCATCGAGTTTATAAAGTTCTAATTATTTTCGAGTTCTAATCACCGTGTTTATTGTTCGTTTTAAATGGTTGATTTGAGTCTTTACCGAGTTTCACTTTGCTTTCATAGAGTCTGTGCTGCGTTTTATTTCTGATATTCGTTGTTATAGTTTGATTTGTAGTGTCCAATTGGGTTTATGTAATATATAAATTTGATCGTTGTTGTTTGTTATTCATTACTGTTTTTTTTTTCGCAGCTTAGTTTAAATTTCCGTTTGCTGTTTGGGTCGTTTGCTGATTTGTTTCTTTGAATCGTAGATGAATTCGCAACCGAGTCCTTTGGTTTTGATGTTTGATTTTCTAAGTTCTGCTGCTTGGGTTTTGCGTTTACTGTTTTGTGTTTTCTGAGTTTTCATTGGTTCCGAATTTCCTGGTATTGTCCGAGTGTGTCGCTGTTTTGAGTCGATTTATGATGGTCTAAGTTTTCGTTTTGTTGAATAGAGACGTGGAGATTTATTGAGTTACATTGAGTTTTTGTTATTGTTATTGACTGGTGTTGTTAATTGTCATCGTTCAGTTTTCGCAGCTCGTATGCTCCGTTTGGTTTTGTGTTTTCTGCTTCAATTTTTGTTTGGTTCGAGTTTTGAGGCTGTTGAGTTGGGCTAAGCTGTTTGTTAGCTTTTGTAAAAATTGTTATGTTAATCTCGAGTTTTGGTTTTGATTTGGAATGTCTAGTTTCTAACTTTGTTTCATTGGGTTGTAGTAATTCGAGTTGGAGTTTGTGATGTTAAGTCATTATGTTTTTTTTTATTTTCTGTAAATGAATTTTTAATTTGTAAAATAAATAAATAAATAAATAATAATTCAAAAATAAATTTCGAATTCAGAAATTTTAATAGTAATTTAATTTTTGTTTTTGATTAATTTGTTTAAAAATAGAGTAACTAATTTGTTTAAATTAATTTGTTTAATAGTAATTTAGCAATTAAGAGTGACTAATTTTTCTATTCTTTTGAATTTTAATTTATTTTTTTTTAAAATTAGATTAAATCGAACTCTCTTTCTGTAATAGTTTAAAATTTCCCTTTAGGAATTAAATAGCATAAATCTAAATTTACAAAAATCCCGACTTGTTCTAATTCGATTAAATTAAAAAGTTAAGGATCGCGAAATAAATATTATTCCCTGTGGATCGAATCTTAAATATTAAAACGAGATCGTGCGCTTGCGATATTAAATTGTCTATTTTTAACCACATCAAGTTTTTGGCGCCGCTGCCGGGGAACTAATTATTTTTCGCACCTTAATTTTTAATTTTTCGGATTAGTTTTCTTTCGCTTGCCTTATTTTTATTTCATTTTTTTTTAGGAAAGTTTGGAATTTCGGGAATCTCTTCACGAAGCTTGGAAAAATCGGAATTCTTGGAAGCATGCTTCGGTAACCCGTATTTTTCTCTTTTCATCCTTTTTATTTTTAGAAAATCACAAAAAAAAAAAAATCAAAAATCACAAAAAAAAAAATTAAAAAATTGAAAAATCAAAAAAAATATTTGTAAATACATACTTGTTGCATCATGCATTTAAACACTTAGGGCACATCATCTAGATTTTTAATTTTTTGTTTTTAATTTTTCGTACCTTATAAATTGTGGTGATTGCTGGAGGACCGAGGTACGTTAAATTCTTCTTCTCTTTAGTTTAGAACACGTAGTATAGAGCATCCATAATTGTTTATCGTTTTTGTATATATCTCGTTGTTTGTTGCATCAAATAAACGTAATTAAGACTTATTCACGACCTTCAGTGTCTAAGGTTCGCCTGGCTGTTAAGATTTGGTGTCTAAGTGACGAGTTTGGCCTCTTGGCAATGCCTGCTCTAATCTGGCCGAATCGGTCTGAATAATTCTTAATTTACGGAATTTTTAGTGTGTCTTAACGTTGTGAGCAATGTCTAGTTATTTTATTTAGGGAACCTAGGTCAGATTTTTCTTTAGATTTTTCACCATTTATTTTGTGTGTTTCATTTTCGCACTTACTTGCTACGAGGTTTTACCCTTGATCAATCTTTACCATGTCCGTAGCATTTAGGGAGCGTTATTACCAAGGTTGGGATTTTGACTAGGAGTTAGCAGATAATACGATGTGGAGTGAGTCAACTAGGGAACCTAGTGTATATAACGAGTCGTATAGTACTTTTAGTGATTTGCATTATAGTGAAAACGATATTGCAATCGACTCTGAATTAGATGCTCTTACTAGACGACTCGAAGCATTAGAAACCCTTAGAGGCCCTTCACACACGTCTTGGCACCCAAATTTCAACTCTCCGAGTCTCGATTTTCAACATGTCAACGCCATGTTTCAACCAACCTCTCGAAATGACCATTTTACATCGTCTTCTAATTCCGGTTGGAGAGATTATCCCAATCTCTCATGAAACCAAGGTCATAGCTATCAAACTCCGCCTCCACATTTTCAAGAACCGAACTCTTATCCAATTCCGAGTCAAGTTCCTTATTCGAGTTCAATTCAAACAACCGCCCACCCACCCGGATTTCATGATTCGAGTAGGAAACTTGACACTTTAGAAAAGAGTATCGAGGCTTTATTGGTTTCTCAAGCAAACTTCATGCGAACCATAACTTCTGATAGGCAAATTTTGAACTCTAATGCTCAAGCCTTATCTAAGTTAGAATTTCAAGTGAATCAATTAGCCACCATGTGCGAGCGTGAGACGATAACCACTCCGAATCCACCTGAGGTCAACCCTGAATTTCTTATCACTCAAAGACCTATCGATACTTTCGATGATATCATTTCTCCTAGGTCTAATGTTCAAGTTGACACTCCTTTCGGTGGTGATTCACACGAAGAAGATTCTAATGCTGACATCATTCTTTCTCTAGGTCAAACGAAGAATCCCGATGATTCTGAGTTTGTGGCTTCACCTAGACAACAACCACCATCTTCTTCTAGTGAACTTTTCCTTTCATCTTCCAAACCTCTTCCCGAAAAACCCAAAGAACTTCATACTCAACCAATAGGAGCTAATCTAGTTAAGGAGATTGTTTCAAGGTCAAATTTGGACGATCATGAGATTGAGTCTCTTCTTAAACAAGATTTTTAATTGCATTACGAGACCAATCGAGAGCTTCACGAATCTTTTAAGGATTTGACCTCGGAAGAGATGTTTGGAGAGATGATGAATATTTGTTCCAAATTGGAAACCCAACATAAGGATAGTTCTTGTGATCCTAATTCTGTTGGTAAAACATTTTTCGAAGAGCCACCCCCACCCGTTTCTATTTCTTCATTTTCCACTCGTGCTCCATCTTTCATCGAAACTCATGATATTCATGACCAACATCTTATCGTAATTAATTTGCTTAAACAACAAAAAGAAGCATCTTCGTGGTCTATGGATGAAGTTAGGAATATGAGTTTTATTCTTGCGCTTAATCGGATCGTTCGAGTGGTCTATGCTATTTTTGTGGGTGAGTTTCTGAAATATGTTGGTTGTATAACAAAAATAGTTTTTCCGAGAGCAGGTATTGGTTAGTAAATATTTGTTTTTTACCTCCAATAGTAGAATGTAGGTATGGGGGAGTTACATTGTGTGCGTGTATGAGTTGTTTTCTTTCGTAGTTTTTCAGCAGTTTGTCATTCTCCGTCATCCCTTATCAGGTATTTACTCCTCTCTATTTTATTCTCGTTCATTTTGCACACATTGAGGACAATGCATGATTTAGGTATGGGGGGGGGGGTTTTAATGTAAATACATAAAATTGAAAAAAAAAATCCAAAAACAAAATTGAAGTAAATACATAAAATTGAAAAATCCAAAAAAAATTGAAAAATTTTAAAAATCCAAAAATAGAGATATTTTAGCTTAGTTGTCCTTCCCACTCTTTAAATTCTAGAACTAGTTGGTGTTGATTATTTTTCGAAAATTATATGTATAATGCCTTTAGATAATTTGAACGTAGTCAGGTAAGGTTTTCCTCATGAAACTTGTGTCGAACAAATTTTTGCTTAAAAGACCAAGACGACACATTTGCACAAGACTTTTGATGGAAAAATTGTATAGGAATGCTATTCGATACCTGAGAGAGAACCCACATGTTAGAACAATGTCGAATCAAACCTTTGCGAAATTTGGTTCCTATAGTGTCAAAAAAAATGAAAAAAAAGTAAAAAAAAAAAAGGAAAGAAGAAAAAAAATAAAAAAAAAGAGTCAATAAATGTTTGTAATTGTTGAGTGCTAGTGTAATTTTGTAATAATAAATTCTTAGTAGGGAAATCGGCTAGGTTGGGCTCATTAATAACCCGAATAAGTAAGTCCGAGGGGACTTTGTGCCTAGCAACCTAAGGTCCTTTGTGGTCTGGGATTGTTGACCTAAAACTCGCTAAATGGGTATTGATGCAAAAGTCTTTTGGGACCTCAACCATTGCACGGTCGGTCTAACTGCTAAGAACGTGAAGTTTGGCTAGATACTTGTTTTAATAGAGATTGGGTCAGTTCAATATTGGTTGAAAAAGAGAAAATGTTCGTATGCACTTTATCCATCATAGGCCTTAAATTCACTACACACCTTGGGATTTTTTGTAAATTTTTAGAGTCTAATCAAGTGGATTGTGGGAACCTATAACTTGGCTATTATTAGAATGATCTTTAAGGCATATATTTTCCTACAAAATTGTTTTGTTGACACCAATGAAAGCTAGGTTGAAAGAGGAAAGTGATAGTATTTTGTCCTAAACCCAATCATGTGTGATGGGTTAGGAAATACTTTCATGTAATCTTATTTGATTTTATTTATATTAATAAAAGACTTGTTGTTTTTATTACGGGCTTTATCTATTTAAAGTGTTTAAATAAGAAGTTCCATAGTTTAGAGTAAAGCTTCTAGAATTATAATGAGATTATAATAATGAGATCTAGAAGATGATAACACTAAACTTAAATAGTTCCCGATCGTAGGATAACTAATTGGGAGTTAGTCAATCCGTAAAGATCGGTACATACTATGTTTGCTTCCTCGGAAGGATGTATGTTCTCATAGACATTTGTGTGGTGACACTATAGCTAGTATGTAGGTGCTTATTGGAGAATAAGTTCACTGAACGTGACTTGATCAAATGAACGACTAATGGAGTTTACTCACGTGTTAATAGTTGTTCATAAGTTGATGGTGGTACAAGTGTCCTTAGACTTGAGACCGTTAAAGTAATCTTATATACAATGAACTATGTTTTGGTTTAGTTCTAAGTCCTCAAGGGACAATCATGAGTTCTATTCCGGGTATAGGAATTTGTATATGAAGATAGTTAACGATCGATAAAGAATCTACCCCTTTCAGTAAAAGAAAGTGAATATCCTATGATGTTCTTACTATGTTAGTTCTGGAATCTCTGGCCAGAGTAATTGAAGTTAGAAAGAGTTTCTAATTCAAATGAACTAGACATAATGTATAAGAAATTATATGATTAAATTAAATAGGCTTGACACGCGATCCATGCCTTGTATTTAATCGGGATATTGTCGGATAGTAGGAATTGATTGTACGGTAACCATTTGCTGAATAGGTTTTATATATTCTAAGCAATGAATTCATATTATCCGGATAGTCGCGATATATTCAAAAGTATCACTCACGATGTAGAATAAATATTAATTACTTATGTAATTATATTTAACGAATTAATTAGTAATTCGTATAAGTAATAATAAATAGTTTATTATTATTTATTTCTACTACCGGCTTAATATTGAACCTAAAGGGTCACACCATAAAAAGGTTAAATATTTATAGATGATGAGAATAATTAATAATGGCTATGAATTATTTATTTATTGAATAAATAATTAATTAGCAATTATTTATAATTTATTAAATGAGATTTAATAGATTATAAATAAATTAAGAAAAGTTCTTAATAATTATTAATTACAAAATTTAGTTTGAGAAATTAAATTTTATGAGAGAATTATTTTCAGAATGGGATTAATAATTAAAAGGGTTTTAATTATTAAATGATTATTTAATTAGATAAAGTAAAGACTTTATTTCTTTAAATATCAAACATATCCAAGAGTTGGAAACGCATCACAAACACATAACACAAAACATCCCAGAAGGTTTAGAAGATCATGGAGAGCTTTTGAAGTTCATCAAAATCATTCCAAATCATTAAATTAATTTTCTCAATTGTTCTTAATCTACTATATAATATTTGATCTTGGTGGATACCATTAGAGCACTCCACACTTGAGGGGTGATTGCTGGAAATCATAGACACATTCATAACAATCCCAGGAAAGCTATCAAGGTATTTTTTTGGTGTTCATACAATATTTAAATCTATATACATGATTAATTAGGTTTTTATGCAAGTAAATGTGATTTACACTTCCGCTACGGTCATAAATTCCTTCAATGGTATCAGAGCATAGGTTGCATGTATATAGATCCCAGAAAAAATTTCGGAATTTTTCAAGCTTGTATGAATTAGTTATGAATTTTTGAAGTTCTAGGAGGCTATAATCAAATTAATTACGAATTAATTAATAAATTATTTTTTAAAATAATTTTGATCACTGATATATTTTCTACAAGTGTTGTAGAAGTCCCAGAAAAAGTTTCATAATTTTCCCATGGATAGATTATTTATTATTGATTTTTAAAGAGTTTAGAAATTAATAAATAATAATCTGTTTTATAAATATATTTATTGTTTATAAAAATATCTAGATGGGTAGTATTATTGGGGGCCCAAAATATTGTATTATTGGGCTGGTGGGCTGGAAAGGCCGACTGAAAATATAGATAATATATATATATATATATTTAAAAGTTTCTGTCGACTGAAAACAAGCAATCAGTGCGCGCGACTGGGAACCGCGCGTGGGTTTCACGCGCTGGCTTGTAACGCATTCTGGTAATGCGTTACACCAGTGATATGCTATTTTTGGCTTGTAACGCATTCTGGTAATGCGTTACAGGGTCAAATGGTGATGGAAATGGCCCTGATTCGTATTTTGATTTTTCCCGTTGATCCGTAACTCCGTTTGAGGCGTAAAATATATCGTTGGATTCGTTTTTTCGAGACGGATCTAATGGAGTGGTCAAATAAATTTTAAAAATTAATTTTAAAATGGTTATAGCTTCCGGAAGTGTTTTAAAGCCCGTTTTAATTGTGTTAAAATGCTTTAAAATACTAATATTGTTTCATATAGATGTTTAACAATGTTTAACATGATATAACATGTTTGCCTATATATATGTGTGCATAGAAATGCCATGAGATAATATATATAGTTTTATATATCGTATATAAAATTCATGTTTGACTTTAGGTTTTAACGAAAACGTTTCGTAACCTAAATAATATAAAATCCCTCGTTATTTAATATCAAGTAATAAAATGGCCAATGTCACAACGGGCTTGTGTCGGTCATAGCCTTCCAACATGGTAGAAAGTGATTCTTAGTTTTGAGCTTTGTCGTTTCGTGCTACAGCCGAGGGCTTCGTTTTCAAAAATAGGAATTACTTGTCTATTACATGAGATGCGTATAATTAATTAGAATCCAATTGTCGTTACGTGCTACAGCCGTGGGCTATTGAGATCTTATTAATTTAACGAGATGTTGGGTCTCACTTGACTTAGAATATTGAATTTAGACGTGCTACAGCCGTGATTCAATGATTCAAGAGGCTAAATGGAATTAGGGAATAACATGAGATGTAATTGATAAAGAGTTATCTGCCTATGGAACATTACATAGCGTTTCGTGCTACAGCCGAGGTTATATAATGGAAAGTAGGATCCCTATTCTCACATGCATTGAGAATGCTTAAGTTATACATTTGAGGGTTGTATAATTTTAATAAAACTGTGGGAGCCACCTATGAATAAAGACCCGATTCATAAGGTGTTATAATAAAATTGGATATCTACTAATGTTGTTATGTGTTCACAAATTTCAGATTTATAGATCATGTCTTCTGCTCTATCACTCCGTAGCATACTTGATGCGAACAAATTGACTGGTCCCAATTATGCTGATTGGCTTCGAAACCTGAGAATCGTTCTCAGGGCTGAGAAGAAGGATTATGTGCTTGACTCGCCTTTACCTGTACCTCCTTCTGATGATGCACTTTTCCATGAACGAGAAGTGTATAATGAATGGTTAGATGCTGCTAATGTTGCTCAATGTGTCATGCTAGCATCCATGACACCTGAGTTACAGAAGCAACATGAGAAAATGGATGCTCCAACCATTCTGATACATCTACAGGAGCTTTATGATGTACAAGGGAGAACCGCTCGATATGATATATCGAAAGAGCTATTCCAATGTAGAATGGCTGAAGGGTCGTCTGTGAATGACCATGTGCTTAAGATGATCAATCTGATTGAGCATCTAGGGCAGTTAGGTTTTGTCATGGATGGGGAGTTATGCCAAGATTTAGTCTTGCAGTCACTCCCGGATTCGTTCTCGCAGTTCGTTATGAACTTTCACATGAACAAGCTGGATGCCAGCTTAGCTGAGCTCCACAACATGCTGAAAACTGCTGAGGCGAATTTTCCCTCCAAAAGGGGTTCTGTTCTTATGATCGGTGCCAGTACCTCTACTAAGAGGAAGAGGAACTGGAAGCCGAAGAATAAGAAAAAGGGTGAGAATAAGCCTGTTCCACCAAAGGCTGACCCGAAAAGCAAAGCAGTTTGCTTCCACTGTAACAAGGTGGGACACTGGAAGAGGAACTGCAAGGTTTACCTTGCAGAGTTAAAGAATAAGAAGGGCAATGAGATTACCGCTTCTGATCCAGGTATGTTCATGATTGAACCAAATATGTCTTTAAGTCAGATTTCTACTTGGGTATTTGATACTGCTTGTGGGTCTCATATTTGCAATTCGTTGCAGGGACTAAAGCAAAGTAGACCTCTGGGGGAAGATGAAGTGATTCTATTGATGGGCAATGGAGCAAGAGTTGCTGCTGCAGCTGTAGGATCATTTCCTTTGCATATGCCTACGGGCAAAACTATCGTGTTGAATAAATGTTATTATGTACCATCTATTGTAAGAAATATTGTTTCTATTCCTGTACTTGATTCGGATGGTTTTACATTTATTGTTGAGAATAATAAATGTTTAATTAAGAGAAATAATATTACTTATGGATACGGTACATTACATAATGGTTTGTATATATGTGACTTAGAACATAATTTGTTTCAAATTGAACAACCTAATAATAAAAGAAAACGAGATAATAAAAATCCAACTTATTTATGGCACTGCAGACTAGGTCATATTAGTGAGAACAGACTTCGCACATTACATAAGGATAAGTTACTAGAACATTTTGATTTTGAATCATATCCTACATGCGAGTCTTGTCTCATGGGTAAAATGACTAAATCTCCATTTACTGGACATGGAGAGAGAGCTGCGGGGTTGTTAGACTTGGTACACATAGATGTATGTGGACCAATGTCAACAAGTGCTAGAGGAGGATTTTCATACTTCATTACTTTTACGGATGATCGATCTAGGTTAGGATATGTATATCTTATGAAATACAAATCCGAAGCTTTTGAAAAGTTCAAGGAATATAGAAATGAAGTAGAAAAACAAACCGCACGTAGTATAAAAGTTCTTCGATCAGATCGAGGAGGTGAGTACTTAAGCGGAGAGTTTTTAGGTTATCTTAAAGAAAATGGTATAGTTTCTCAATGGACCCCTCCCTATACTCCACAATTAAATGGAGTATCTGAGAGAAGGAATCGCACTCTATTAGATATGGTGAGGTCCATGATGAGCTTTACTGATCTTCCAGTATCACTATGGGGTTATGCTTTAGAGACGTCAGCGTATTTACTGAACAAGGTGCCTTCTAAATCGGTTCTCACAACCCCACATGAGATGTGGAGTGGGAAGAAACCAGGTCTTAAACATGTTAAGGTTTGGGGGTGTCCAGCTTATGTCAAGAAAGTTGAACATGATAAGTTGGAACCTAAATCCGTGAAATGCAGTTTTGTGGGATATCCTAAAGAAGGTCATGGATATTATTTCTATGATCCTTCTGATCAAAGGATATTTGTTTCTAGACACGCACACTTCTTAGAGGAACAGTTCCTCCTTGATAGAAACAGTGGGAGAAATATTGAACTTGATGAAGTTCAAGAACCACAAAATGCAACGATTAGAGAAGAAGTACCTGTTCAGAAAGAACAACCTTCTGTAGAACAACCTTTACGTAGGTCAGAGAGAGTGTCCCGCCCAATCGAAAGATATTACGGGCTTGTCATTGAAAATGATGATGATTTGTCATTTGTTGATGATGAGGACCCTATGACTTATGAAGAGGCTGTGAGTTGTAATGACTCAGAGAAATGGCAGGATGCCATGAAATCCGAAATGGACTCGATGTATATAAACCAAGTGTGGACTTTGGTTGAGGCACCTGAAGGAGTTAAACCCATTGGGTGCAAATTGATATACAAGCGAAAGTTAGGAGCAGATGGCCAGGTGGAGACCTATAAGGCCAGGCTTGTGGCAAAAGGATTCAAACAAAGACAAGGGATTGACTTTGATGAAAACTTTTCGCCTGTAGCCTTGCTTAAATCCATTAGGATTTTCCTTGCGATTGCAGCCTACTATGATTACGAGATCTGGCAAATGGACGTAAAGACGGCCTTCCTCAATGGGAAACTTGAAGAGGAAGTGTATATGACACAGCCAGAGGGTTTTGTTTCCAGTGGAAACGAAAATCTAATATGTAGACTGCTGCGAACCATATATGGTTTGAAGCAAGCTTCTCGAAGATGGAACATCCGTTTTGATGAGACAATCAAAGAGTTTGATTTTATCAAAAACTTAGATGAACCATGTGTTTACAAGAAGGTTAGTGGGAGCGCGGTAACATTTCTTATATTGTATGTGGATGACATACTTATAATAGGAAATGATATACCGATGTTACAATCAGTCAAGGTCTGGCTATCAAAGAACTTCACTATGAAGGACTTAGGAGAGGCATCCTATATTTTAGGGATGAAGATCTATAGAGATAGATCTAATCGAACGATTGGCCTATCCCAAGGTACATACATCGATAAAGTGCTAAAACGGTTTAGCATGGAGAACTCGAAAAGCGGTCTCATTCCTATTAGTCATGGGATTACTCTTTCCGAGAAGATGTCTCCAAAGACATATGAGGAAAGGGTGCGCATGAGTAGGATTCCTTATGCCTCGGCAATAGGATCCATCATGTATGCGATGTTATGTACTAGAGCTGATGTTGCTCATTCACTTAGTGTGACGAGCAGATATCAGTCTAACCCAGGTGAAGAACACTGGAAAGCAGTGAAGAACATATTGAAGTACTTGAGAAGGACTAAAGATGTTTTTCTTGTTTTTGGTGGATCTGAATTGAAAATTGAGGGTTATACTGACTCTAGTTTTCAATCAGAAGGCGATGGTAGCAGATCCCAGTCAGGGTATGTATTTACTCTAAATGGGGGAGCGATTAGTTGGAAGAGTTCCAAACAGCCTACAACGGCTGACTCCACAGCGGAAGCGGAATATATAGCTGCATGTGAAGCTGCAAAGGAAGCTGTCTGGATGAGGAAATTTGTTTCTGATTTGGGAGTAGTTCCTAGCATTGAGGATCCTATAGTGTTGTATTGTGATAACAACGCTGCGATAGCTCAAGCTAAGGAACCAAGATCCCATAAGAATTCCAAACACGTGTTGCGGCGCTTTCATCTGATTCGAGAGATCATAGAAAGAGGGGATGTCAACATCGTAAGAATTGACACACATAACAACATAGCGGACCCATTTACTAAGGCATTGTCTCAGACTCACTTTGATCGACATAGAGATAAGATGGGTATAAGATACCAGAGTGATTGGCTTTAGTACAAGTGGGAGTTTGATAGTATTTTGTCCTAAACCCAATCATGTGTGATGGGTTAGGAAATACTTTCATGTAATCTTATTTGATTTTATTTATATTAATAAAAGACTTGTTGTTTTTATTACGGGCTTTATCTATTTAAAGTGTTTAAATAAGAAGTTCCATAGTTTAGAGTAAAGCTTCTAGAATTATAATGAGATTATAATAATGAGATCTAGAAGATGATAACACTAAACTTAAATAGTTCCCGATCGTAAGATAACTAATTGGGAGTTAGTCAATCCGTAAAGATCGGTACATACTATGTTTGCTTCCTCGGAAGGATGTATGTTCTCATAGACATTTGTGTGGTGACACTATAGCTAGTATGTAGGTGCTTATTGGAGAATAAGTTCACTGAACGTGACTTGATCAAATGAACGACTAATGGAGTTTACTCACGTGTTAATAGTTGTTCATAAGTTGATGGTGGTACAAGTGTCCTTAGACTTGAGACCGTTAAAGTAATCTTATATACAATGAACTATGTTTTGGTTTAGTTCTAAGTCCTCAAGGGACAATCATGAGTTCTATTCCGGGTATAGGAATTTGTATATGAAGATAGTTAACGATCGATAAAGAATCTACCCCTTTCAGTAAAAGAAAGTGAATATCCTATGATGTTCTTACTATGTTAGTTCTGGAATCTCTGGCCAGAGTAATTGAAGTTAGAAAGAGTTTCTAATTCAAATGAACTAGACATAATGTATAAGAAATTATATGATTAAATTAAATAGGCTTGACACGCGATTCATGCCTTGTATTTAATCGGGATATTGTCGGATAGAAGGAATTGATTGTACGGTAACCATTTGCTGAATAGGTTTTATATATTCTAAGCAATGAATTCATATTATCCGGATAGTCGCGATATATTCAAAAGTATCACTCACGATGTAGAATAAATATTAATTACTTATGTAATTATATTTAACGAATTAATTAGTAATTCGTATAAGTAATAATAAATAGTTTATTATTATTTATTTCTACTACCGGCTTAATATTGAACCTAAAGGGTCACACCATAAAAAGGTTAAATATTTATAGATGATGAGAATAATTAATAATGGCTATGAATTATTTATTTATTGAATAAATAATTAATTAGCAATTATTTATAATTTATTAAATGAGATTTAATAGATATAAATAAATTAAGAAAAGTTCTTAATAATTATTAATTACAAAATTTAGTTTGAGAAATTAAATTTTATGAGAGAATTATTTTCAGAATGGGATTAATAATTAAAAGGGTTTTAATTATTAAATGATTATTTAATTAGATAAAGTAAAGACTTTATTTCTTTAAATATCAAACATATCCAAGAGTTGGAAACACATCACAAACACATAACACAAAACATCCCAGGAGGTTTAGAAGATCATGGAGAGCTTTTGAAGTTCATCAAAATCATTCCAAATCATTAAATTAATTTTCTCAATTGTTCTTAATCTACTATATAATATTTGATCTTGGTGGATACCATTAGAGCACTCCACACTTGAGGGGTGATTGCTGGAAATCATAGACACATTCATAACAATCCCAGGAAAGCTATCAAGGTATTTTTTTTTGTGTTCATACAATATTTAAATCTATATACATGATTAATTAGGTTTTTATGCAAGTAAATGTGATTTACACTTCCGCTACGGTCATAAATTCCTTCAGAAAGTTGGATGCTTGCCGACTTATCTCAAAGATTTTATGGGTATATCTTCTGTAAACCCTTAGGAGACAACACTCCTCCTGTAGAAAGGTGACCGTAACGAATTTTGCTATCAACATTACATAACGGCTTAAAGCTTAAAAAGATAATGCTAAAATGTGTTTTAGCCTTTAGAAAGCATTGTAAAGACTTATGATGGGTTAATCTGCTCTAATTTGGATTTTGAAATTTCGATTTCATGAATTTTTATGTATCCTTTTAAAGTTACATTTCTTTCGACTTATCGAATTTGTATTCGTTAAATATCCAATTCATGCTTGATATGTTATCTATAAAATTAGCAAAAAGAAAAAATGTATAGACCAAGGCCTGGATTGTAGATTAATTAAAATTGGAATCGTTGTAACTAATCAATATATATGTAACCGCATGAAAGTGGCATTACATACGCCTTGCTCTTGAGTTTTTTAGGGAGGGAAAGCAAGGTAATGTAAGTGATAGTACAGTAATGTAAGTGAAGTATATTTCATCAACTTGCTCCCGAGTTGGATGGAGCGTAAATAAAAAAGGAATGAAACTACTTTCATTCACGTGCTCCCGAGTAGGAAGGAAAGCATGTAAATGATTGTAAAATTACAATTCTATCCTTAGATATAAAATGTTTCATTTAAATGATAAAGCTATATTTGTAATATTAAATGTTTTTAATTAAATTACTTTCACTTGCTTTCCTTTTCATCCCAATTTTGGAATGAAAAATTTGGGAGGAAAGTAAGCAAAATTTGCTTTACCTTTCACTCGCTTTCGCTCCTAAAAAAAAATTGGGAGCACTGATAAGTGCATAATTTTGCATATTTTTATTACCTATTTATTGTTTGAATTCGTATTTTAATAAATTATTTTGTTATATTTCAGGAAATTCAAGAAAAATTGAAGAAATTGCAAAATAAAGAAATAAAGGTCAAGAAAGAGAAAAAAGAAGAAAAATAAGGACCAAAATAGAAGAAAAGGAAAGATGAGGGGGTGTGGTGCAAAGGAAAATTGGAAGGTTAGGATTAAACCACACCAAACAAAAATGAATGGTGGGGATTAATCCACACCAACCAAGAATCCCAATCTATTTCCTATAAATAGATTCATTTTTTCTCTTGTAAAATCACTTAGTATTAGGATTAGGATTAGAACAACTTAGTTTTTGAACACTTCTAAATTTATAGTTGTAATTTTATAGCAGCTCTTATAAACAAATTTTTTTTTTACGAATTTCTTTTTTTTTTATTCCCTGTTATAGCTTGTGTAATTTGCAGCAACTTCTCTTCCATGTTTTAGTTTTATTCGAAAACAAACCCAACCCTTTTATTTCATTCCCCTGTCCTTCGTTCTATTTACCCAAGCCCAGCAAATCTTTTCTTCTTCTTCTAAGTTAACAGCCTCCTCCTTCTTGGTTTATTCGGTTAAAGCCCAGAACACCTCTCCTCTCTCTCCCTCTCTCTCTCTCTCTCTCTCTCTCTCTCTCCCATCTCCTTGATCTCTCCATCGAACCCTCTCCCCTGCTGTTTATTCGAACCTAATCCCCCTCATCCATCTCTTCTCTCTTACCCGTTTCTTTACACACCAAAAGAAAAGAACGCCCATCCCCTGCTCCAAATTCGTATTTCTGAATAATTGAGTTGGCATATGGTTTATCTGTTTACTGTCGTTGTTCGTGTCATCGAGTTTATAAAGTTCTAATTATTGTTCTAATTATTTCCGAGTTCTAATCACCGTGCTTATTGTTCGTTTTAAATGGTTGATTTGAGTCTTTACCGAGTTTCACTTTGCTTTCATAGAGTCTGTGCTGCGTTTTATTTCTGATATTCGTTGTTATAGTTCGATTTGTAGTGTCCAATTGGGTTTATGTAATATATAAATTTGATCGTTGTTGTTTGTTCTTCATTACTGTTTTTTTTTTCGCAGCTTAGTTTAAATTTCAGTTTGCTGTTTGGGTCGTTTGCTGATTTGTTTCTTTGAATCGTAGATGAATTCGCAGCCGAGTCCTTTGGTTTTGATGTTTGATTTTCTAAGTTCTGCTGTTTGGGTTTTGCGTTTACTGTTTTGTGTTTTCTGAGTTTTCATTGGTTCCGAATTTCCTGGTATTGTCCGAGTGTGTCGCTGTTTTGAGTCGATTTATGATGGTCTAAGTTTTCGTTTTGTTGAATAGAGACGTGGAGATTTATTGAGTTACATTGAGTTTTTGTTATTGTTATTGACTGGTGTTGTTAATTGTCATCGTTCAGTTTTCGCAGCTCGTATGCTCCGTTTGGTTTTGTGTTTTCCGCTTCAATTTTTGTTTGGTTCGAGTTTTGAGGCTGTTGAGTTGGGCTAAGCTGTTTGTTAGCTTTTGTAAAAATTGTTATGTTAATCTCGAGTTTTGGTTTTGATTTGGAATGTCTAGTTTCTAACTTTGTTTCATTGGGTTGTAGTAATTCGAGTTGGAGTTTGTGATGTTAAGTCATTATGTTTTTTTTTTATTTTATGTAAATGAATTTTTAATTTGTAAAATAAATAAATAAATAAATAAATAATTCAGAAATAAATTTCGAATTCAGAAATTTTAATAGTAATTTAATTTTTGTTTTTGATTAATTTGTTTAAAAATAGAGTAACTAATTTGTTTAAATTAATTTGTTTAATAGTAATTTAGCAATTAAGAGTGACTAATTTTTCTATTCTTTTGAATTTTAATTTTTTTTTTTAAATTAGATTAAATCGAACTCTCTTTCTGTAATAGTTTAAAATTTCCCTTTAGGAATTAAATAGCATAAATCTAAATTTACAAAAATCCCGACTTGTTCTAATTCGATTAAATTAAAAAGTTAAGGATCGCGAAATAAATATTATTCCCTATGGATCGAATCTTAAATATTTAAACGAGATCGTGCGTTTGCGATATTAAATTATCTAATTTTAACCACATCAAGCACAAACATAGACGTAAATTATGTTAATTTCTTTCCTTGTCACTTGCTTTCCTTCCTAAAAAGAACTCGGGAGCAGGGTAATATTAATTGATATAGGCCATACATATCATATAATCGACTTGCTAAACGTGTACATGTATAAATGAAGTCTTCTTCCATCCATTACTGATAAGTTAGATACGCTTGTTTTGTTGTCATTAATATAAGCCAACTACCTGCAGGTTCGATCCGGTTAAAAATCAACTTCATCTATAATGGTAGCATATCTAAATCTCTCCATGTGGTATATTATAGAGCCTGCATTTGCATGCAATTATATGCACTAATATTAATGTTGTATAGTTGTTAGTTATATGTAGTACTTGCATTGGCAATTTTTAAAAAAAAATATTTTAGATGCCGACAGCTGATCAACTCGTATCTGCAAATAATTATTTGTGTCTAATCTTCTCTTTCAAATTATTTTGAAGCTTGTATATACAATTTTGTAGCTAAATACTATCAATTCTTTTAAATATAACAGATAAATTTCGAGCTAGCACAACTCGAATCTAATCTAGAAAAAGGAGAAGGAATGAATAGTTAAGATTTTACAAATTCAACTATCTCATCGTATTTCTAATATTCTTATTTGAAAAATGTTAGAGGTACCAAATTAGGTACCAAAAATTGTTACAAAATGACGTGACATTGTTTTAATTGGTTATAATTGTAATGAACCCGACAGGATCATCCAATTAAAACATCTCAAAATATCGTAATTATTGTCATGTCATTTGATAACAAATTTTGTAAGTATACTTATTAACATAACATCATCTCTAATAAAAGAATTTAGTAACAACAATGCACAACGTTCATATATATACGTATATGCGATAAATTAAATTTGGATTCCAATTTTAGCAGCGTATTTTATAACATATTTATGGCTGTTATCAAAGTATAATATGCGTTTTTGTATTATGATTTTAATGTATTTTTATCTTATGACACTCATAACATTGTTATAACATAAATGTCATGTACCGTATTTGAAAACTTTCTTCAAAATTAGAATTTATCGGGTACATGTTAAATGCGAAGTACCTATAATTGTCTCTGACTTCTACCTCTACATATACAATAGAGTTTATCGGGTACATGTTAAATGCGAAGTACCTATAATTGTGACTTCTAGTCCTACATATACTGTAAAACCTTTATAAATTAATACTAGTCAATAATCCGTGCGATAGAGTTTATCGGGTACATGTTAAATGCGAAGTACCTATAATTGTGACTTCTAGTCCTACATATACTGTAAAACCTTTATAAATTAATACTAGCCAATAATCCGTGCGATGCACGATTGCTTGTAAACTGTTTAATTATATTTCATTGAAATTTTAAGTTATATATATGCTTTTATTATTAAAATATTTTTTGAATTTTATAAATTTCATGAATATAAATATTATTCTAATTATGTATTTTAATTATTACATTCAAATACATATGTATATATAAAAATATTACATAAAAGTAGTTTTTTTTAACCTTTATCTAGTAGGAAGAGTGAAATTTATCTAATTATGTAGGCCTTTTTTCGATATTTATACAAAAAATTTTATATTATAAGTGTTTTCCAGATTTTATGTAATTTTTAACTATATAATTTATAACTCGTGCGATGCACGGATATTTTTTTAATAAATTTTATTTTATTATTAGAAAAACAACCTCTATTTGGTTGGTTGGTAGTTTGGTCACTTATATAATATAAATATATAAAAAGAATTTTTTTTATTATTATATCCAACGGTTCTCATTAATCTATCTTAAAATCAAATGGTTGATATTGAGTGTACCAAATAAGTGACCACATAAGTGACCAAACTACCAACCAACAAAATAGAGGTTGTTTTGCTTATAATAGTATAGTATAGATAGTTGGGATCGAGAATTCTATTAATTTAGAAAGATATTAATTAATCGATAAATTAATAATTATTAATTTATAGAGAATTTTTTACATCAAAGAAAATTAATTTCCAATTATATACATTTAAATAGAATGAATTGTACAATTTATGTTTTATACTTAATTCAATTAAATCAATATATATTGTTTACAAATTAATGAGTATTTGCGAGATACAAAATAAATATTCATGTATATTTAGATGATATCAAGTAGACCAGGCAATTCGTTCGTTTCGTATACTTTCGTGTCGTGTACTTCGTGTTTCGTGTACGTAATGCCAAATCCAAAACCGACCCGTTAAAGATTCGTTTCGCTTCGTGTTCGTGTACCTTCATTTCGTATTCATTTCGTGTCGAGTTTCGTGTAATTTTTGAAAAAAAATAAAAATATTTAAATATTAAATTTTTACTAGTCGAGTATTAAGTCAATATGTCATAAAGAATCAAGTATGCTCAAGTCTTGTGAAACTAAAATTGAAACTATTTTGTATTTATCTTAAGGAAAATTATACATATAATATTATTTTTAAATATATATTCATAAAATTTTAATAAAATTATTCAAATATTTATTTATTTCGTGTATTTTTGTTTCGTGTCGTATACCCAAGGGTAAACTCAAAACCGACACTAAATTCATCCGTATTATTTCGTGTTCACGTACCGCAAAGGTCAACCCAAACCCGTAATTTTCGTGTTATTTTCATGTCGTGTTTTCGTGTCTACGAGATTACGGGCTCTAATATTAAGGATAAAACAACATTTTTTTTTAACTTTTTTCACGTAAATAAGCATCCAAGCCATCAAAAATATTGATTAATAACTTTTTAATGCTTTACGAAAACACCACATTTGAATTTTTTGATGTAACAAAGCTGTTTAAAGATGAGTTCATATAGATTCAAATTTTAAGAACCCTAGAATCATATTTTACAAAAAGGTACTCCCTCCGTCCCACCCAAATGTTTACATTTGGGTTGGGCACGGAGACCAAGGAAAAATATAAAGAAGAAGGAGAGAAGTAGGAAAAATGAGTAAAGTGGTGGGACCCATCACTATATAATGTATAAAATGAGTTAGTGGAGGAAAGTAGTGGATATAGTTGATTTTTATATTATAAAACTTTACCATTTTAGGAAAGTTTAGAAATGTAAAGAATTGGATGGGACATCCCAAAAAGGAAAGTGTAAAGAAATGGATGGGACAGAGGGAGTAATACATATATTTTTATGATTATAAAAAAATTATTAATTTATAACATTATTGGGACCATGTATTTATATAGGGTTTTCAAAAAATTATTATCTTATTAAAATTTGATCATTGGTCCAATTTGGTATCCGAAGAAATTGTTAGTTTAAAGAGATTATTAATTTATCGAATATTAATTTAACGAGGTTTTAACTTATGACCAAATATTGAATCCTATTAAAAGCTGATGTTACACATATTTAATCAAGTTGTTCTTACTTACTGTATTTTGTAACGTACTACAGTTAAAAAATTTAAGTAAGTCTTTATATGTGTAATTGATTGACCCATAGGCTTATTGACTTCTTGCAAGTGACTGAGATATTTAGCTATCTAGATAGCGCATTAAGAATATATCAAGTATGTGGTTTCTTATTTATGTATTTCTGATTACTCAGTGGAGTGAAGCAGCGGTGACACTACCACCAAACGTTACCATCCCGGCGATTATCGCATTTGGAGACTCCATTGTTGATCAGGGGATGAATAATAACATCAAAACATTGGTCAAGTGCAATTTCCCACCTTATGGTTTAGATTTTGTGGGAGGTACGCCCACTGGGAGGTTTAGCAATGCAAAAACACCACCGGATTTGATAGGTACGTACATGTGTGGGAATCCAAATGTTTATCTTCTAGCACCGGGAACAGCTAGCGCAAGTCGCAACTGGGCTATTCTGATTTTGACAAACTTGCAAACATATTACCGTATTCTGATTTTGACAAACATATTACCGTATCAGCGGCCGGGAAACATATTACCGTATTCTGATTTTGACAAACTTGCAAACATATTTATGCTTGATCTTTATTTTCTTTTTCAGCTGAAGAGTTGGGAATAAAAGACCTTGTTCCTGCATATGCAGATCCTAATTTGCAAAGTACAGATCTTCTAACAGGAGTAAGCTTTGCTTCAGGAGCATCTGGTTATGATCCTCAAACATCTCAACTAGCGGTACTACTTACATGTATTTAATACATAGCAAGATGATAGTGTGTTTGACCTTATTTTTCAACTTTTAATTCTGAGTTTTTGTATCCATGCATGCAGTCGGTTTTATCGTTACCAGATCAACTGGAATTGTTCAAAGAATACATAAGTAAGCTTAAAGCATTGGTCGGAGAAGAACGTAAAGATTACATTATAGCCAACAGTCTATATGTTGTAGTAGCTGGCAGTGATGATCTTGCGAATACGTATTATATTGTTGGTGCCAGAAGACTGCATTATGATGTTCCTTCTTATGCTAATCTTGTGGTTAATTATGCTTCCACTTTCATCCAGGTAATTCTGATTATTTACCCTTCATCTTCTAATATTAAAGATATAAACGAACTTGTGGGCCTAGCTAGCTATAAACGATAACTTTGTATTTACAGGATTTGTACGATCTTGGAGCAAGAAGGATTGCTGTATATAGTGCTCCACCAATTGGTTGTTTGCCATCGCAAAGAACCTTAGCTGGGGGATTTAACAGAATGTGTGTAGAGAGATACAACCAAGCAGCACAAGTGTACAACTCCAAACTTTCATTAGAGCTTGAGACACTCGGCAATACTCTTCCCCAGTCAAGAATAGTCTACATAGATATTTATAGCCCTCTACTTGATCTAATCCAAAATCCTCAAAATTATGGTAATTTATTGTCTAGTTTATTCTAGTACGCTCCTTCATCTCTTGGCTTTAGTCTAGATTTAACTCTGTAGCTAAAATATCACAGAGTGTGCGAGCATTCAATTCTGCAACATCGACCTTAGTTGTATGTCAACACAAACAGCTCAATTATTTGACACTGATTAGTAGTAAAATTTTCCAATGTAAAATTAAATAAATGCGTTTTAAGTAATAACTACAGTTTACAAATTGTAGATTTTAAAGTGAGGAACTTTCATATCTTATAAGTAGAATTGATATAGAAAGTTTATTTGTATAAATAATAATTTTTTTATCCTTTATCAGTGAAACACTTGCCAAATTTCTCTGACAAGCATAATATTGGATCTGTTTGCTTGTTAATTTTTTCACACATACTGACGATGTGTTTGCAGATTTAGAAGTGGTAGATAGAGGTTGCTGCGGAACAGGAGAACTGGAGGTGTCAGTGTTATGTAACAAATTTAGCTCAACATGTCCTGATCATACTAAATATCTCTTCTGGGATAGTTATCATCCCACGGAAACTGGTTACAAGCTCCTGGTTAATATGATTCTTGGCAAATATCTCAGCAGATTCTTTTGAGGCCATATGCATATACGTCTGTCTATGACTACACGAGTTTCTGCACGTAATGACTTCAAACAAATTATACGTTTTACATTCAAAGTTCCCCGCCCGTCTCCGAGTGGATTGCTGTTCATGATACAACAGTTATGAAGGTGAAGGAGTACTGCAACAATTTGTTTTTCCTCTGTTTTTGTGATGTTCTGAAACATTTCTTCAAAGTGCAGCTAATAGTATCAAATTGCCAATGTAATAAAGACTTCAACACAACTGTACATGCAATTACAATTAACAGCATTTAATATGCAAACACAATTTTAACTGTTTTGTTTTGCTTAAAGCTTAAAATGGTGATCACGGCAGTGTACTTTATCCCCGTCGGAAAACATTGTAAAAAAGCTAGGAGTTCGCTACTTTATCATAATTTAATAACCGGATTTATCTATATATATCTCAACATGAAAGTGATATAATCTGGCTTTCAAATATTTGAATTTTGCTAAAACTGAGGATGAAGGCCAGATCTACCGATTTTTTTGAAAAGATTGACAAGAATACCCGCGAGAATGAGGTAGATGGCCATATTTACCAATCTGTTATGTATTTACAGAAACCTTAAATCATGTTACACATTTTGTAAAAGCTTATCATGTTTAATGTTTCTTTTATTAATTTTTTAATAGCTTTAATACGCATTCCTTATATAGGTTTCAAGTAATATGGGGTAATAAATCAAGATAAGCAATTAAAACACATTATTAAAAAACGTATAATCAAACGATCAATTCGAATTTTATTTTTTTAATGAGTTGCCAGTTTTTAAAAAATTGGGGGTCACCTCGATTTTTTAGAAAAGGGATAAATCAGGGTTTTGTGTCTAGGGTTTAGGGTTACTCCGTATACATTTTATTCGTCATTTCGAATATTTCTAAAACCTAAATTGGAAAAGTTGAACGCCAAAGGTTAACCGTTAAACACCTAAGAAATATAGATAATTTTAAAAATTATAATTAAAAAATTTAATATTTTAACGAGTCCGACGGCTTGATTTTTAAAAAATCGGGGGCCAGCCCCCATTTCTTAAAAATCAGGATAAATTAGGGTTTTGGGTCAACCCTAAACCCTGTTTATTCGTCATTCTGAATATTTCTAAAACCCAAAATGGAAAAGTTGAACCCCAAAAGTTAATTGTTGAACCCGTATGTAATAACCCTAACTTTAGTAATGCTACAGTGATAACATGAATAGTAAATTTTGAGGATTTAGGGAAATGGTATGTAAGTACTCTATACTTGAAACAGAAAATGAGTAAACAGAAACCATATTAGTGTTGTACTAAGAAAATAAGTGACTCGAAATGACGATAGATTTTAGAAAGTTCTGAATATGGATTTTTGAGAATTTTGATTTCGAATAAGCTTCTATTGGATATTAAGGAGCATGGAGATATTAAAGGAATTATATTTTGAGGAATTAGTGAATTAGGGTAAATTAAGGGATTATTAAGTTAAGGAAATACCAAAGGAATTTGGATTGTTAAATGATTTCAGAACCACTGAGATAATGAGGTATATTCGAAACGAATCACAATTAGACGAGTATGGAAACCAAACAACCAATGTTGATATAATTACAAGGATATACACTACATTACTAATAACTAAAATCATTAAAACTTTAATTAGAAAATCAAGAAAACAAGCATTCTAGATCATCTACAATTACATCATCCATTACATCATTTTCCACTCACTTTTCTTAAGGATTAATTAGTAAAATTACTTGATAATTATCCATATGACATAGCAAAATATCTACCAAAAGTAGATTAGCTAGGATAAGACCAAAAATCAAGAAAAATCTCTCCCCTTCCATCATCTTCTTCCATTCGAATTTTTCAAGAAAAAAGGAGAAAACAGAAACCAAAACTCAAGCTCTAGTCAACAAGAAATCAAGAGATAATTCATGAAGGTTCTTGGAGGATAGATTAAGACATCCACAAAGTTTCATAACCATCAAGCATCATTTGATAAGGTAATAAAATCATGGAAGTTGATGGTGAATAGTAGTGAATAGTAAATTTAAGAAACTAACTTTGTTTTTTATGGTTTCTTTAGTTAATCCAAGCTAGTATAAGGTTGATTAAGCATATCCCAAGGCTCATTAAGTGTTATTGAAGCTTCAAGAAGGTATAAATCTCAATACCCTTTAGTATTACTTTGAATATATGATGGATTATAGAAAGTTTAGTGATTAAGGTTATGATAAGTGATTATTCATGATGATATATGTGTTTGTAAGTGGTTTAAGTTGAATATGGAAGTGGGTTGTGATTGTAACCATGGTTGGTATGATGACCACATGGTGTAGGCTTGATATATGTGTTTGATGATGGATTTGGAGGAGTTGAATTTTGGAAAGTATGAAAATATAGTCGTTATAATGCCCGATTTTCGTTAAACCAAATAGATGCCCTGTTTTTGGACACCAATGCCGTACGGTAGCTCCCTGCCTAGAGTACCAAGTGACCATGAGATGATAGAGCTTAGTTCATAGATCGTTTTGATATAAAGTACGTTAAAATCTGATGAACGGTTTAGGAGAAAAGTCAGCTTTAGTGAGAGACGTTCGAGAACCGAGAAAACGTAATTGTATCAGCTTGAGGCTATAATTATCATACTTAAACATTTTTAAAAGTTACGAAATTTTGGGAAATTGTAGTGGGGTGGTCAGGGGACCATTACAAGTTGACTTTGCCTTAAAATTTGGAATTTATATTTTCAGGGAATTTTTACAGTCGAGTGTGGTTATTAAGGGAAATGGTGGAATACACTAAAACTTTGATCGAGTTTAAAAATGATTAAGTTCTTGGAACTTTTGGTGCGTAAAAGCTATGTCAAACATACATTATGTGTCAAGGGTGTTATTGTATAAAGATTAGGTGATTAAGTAGGATATATACTAATGGTGATCCTTTCGTTTCTATAGAGACAGGAGACGAACACAGGATCACACCTACTCGCTTTAGAGATCCAGGCAAGATTTCTCCTATCTTTACTTTGGAAAATTATTTACCTTCAAAGAAAGATGATTTCATGGAATATATATGTGATCCTATTGTTACTATATTGTTGAGAATTTATTTCCTGATTTGGGAATTAAAGAGAGATGGAGATGGATATGGATATACAGATATGATTATGCATAAAGTGAACATGCTTTATGATTAAAAGAATATGAAAGATTGGTATCAGTTGTTATCTAGGGTTATATGATTTATAATATTATGTTAAAAATATTCTTTTTAAATATTGTGATTTAATAAATATTATTTGATTATTATTTACTATTTCTAAAAAAAGGATGGAATATTATATATATATATATATATAAGTGCACTGGATTCCATTAAATACAGTGAAGATGTCTGAGTCATAATCAGAGTATTATGGCATAAGCTTTAAAAGTGATGACATATGTGAATGAAAGTGGAAATGGAAATTGAAAGGAAAAATGTGGAATGGTATTGGTATAAATGGAATACTGATTGACAAAAAGGGGGGGATTGCAACAAAAAGCGTAAGAGACTGTGTGCGGCACAGTCCAGCACTCAATATTTATTACGGCCCAAGAGTTGCCGAAGGAGGATGTAGCAGGTAGCCTTCCTCCAGGGTTGATGACCAGGTGGGATCATCCCTTCTACTAGTAGTAAACAGAGAGCAGGTATGGTCAGGCGACTGATCATCGTCCTACGTATCTGGCGCTAGCAGAATCCCCAAAACTTTTAAAAAAAGAATTGATAATGGTTTCAGATCTGTATTCTGAAAAAGGAAAATGGTATGAAATGATGGAATTGTTTTTACAGTAAGAAGAGAAACTGATTTTATATTATTTTTATATAATTGTTGTATAAAAAGGGAAATGGAAAGATTGGATTGAGAGATGATGTGCAGATGATATATTATCTTGAAATATTATGCTGAGGTGATGTAATGGTTTTTAATTATTACAGAAGAAAAACTGATATTATATTAGAAGAGAAGCTGATATTAGAATGTTATATATTTCTTTTAGTATAAAAATATTTGGAAGGAGTAGTTATCAAATAAAAATAAATTCTTTTTATAATAATTATGGTTTATCTTCTGTTTATTATACAGATATATTTATGTTTCTTTTGAAGCTAGTTTATAAAATTTATCTTGCTGAGCTATTTTAGCTCACTCTTGCTATTTACTTATACAACAGCTAGGTCGCTTGCCGATACTCCGTACTACACCCCGCAAGAGGGTAAGGGAAAGGCGACCTTTTGAGAGAACGCTGACACCTATCCCGGAGGTGGTGTATAGACAGGCGGGTCCTGGTAGACTTATGTACATTAAGTGTGTTAGCTCATGTAATAAACTTTTGGTTGTTGAAATGTTTCCTGTAGAAGTATTATTCAACAATGTACTTAGTAAGATTCTGGGTTTGTAATAACTCCTTAACTCTAAATTTTTAATATTGTGGATGTTGTTCTCTGAGCATATGATTGGTGTGTGTTAATATTAAAGTGTGGGGTCTATTGTGTGAGTTTTATTATGCATTTATATTCCAGCTGCCAAGAATAGAATTTTAAAGAATAGAAATTGGACCGTGATGACCTGGATCCTTGACCCCGGATCTAGGGACGTCACAGATGGTATCAGAGCTAAGAGTCATAATGCTCAGGAACAAAGTGATAATAATAAATGTATCAGTAATAATATAAAATTTTGAACTCCCATCGAGTTCAGGGGTGGTATATCGCATGTCGCATTTATTTTAAGCAGTGATTATAATTTTATAGATTATTACTAATAGAATTTTATGTTTTGTTATAGGGAGCGGAGATGGGCGAGCCGAGTCAGAACCCCTAGTAGCTAGGATTATCAGAGCAGGATATTGTAGACTTACAGCTAGCAGGTGTAGAGGTTCCAAAGTATGCTATCACTGACCTCAGGGAGAGAGTTCGCGCGGGAGCCAGAGAGAGACATGAGCACAGACTGAGAGTTGAGGAGGCAGAGGAGCGCAGACAGAGAGACGCTATGGCTATGGTACCATACCCTAGTAGACCCCTTGTAGGATCTGATGAGGCAGGTCCCTCCCGAGTGAGGTCGGAGATTCCAGAGGAGGAGATGCCATTGCGTAAGAGGCCTAGGTTATCGGTTATAGCTGAGGAGCAGACTGAGTGGAGGGACACTCACATGATTCCTACTCCTGTCCTACCTGTCCCAGTGCCATCACCAGTTGCATCTCCTCTACCGAGCCCTGATCCTTTAGAGGACCCAGCAGAGCAGTTCACTCCACCGGGACACTTTATCTTTTTAGGGGATGACTTGGAGGAGGACCCATCTGAGGATGCGGAGATAGAGTCCATTCCTCCCTCCCCACCAGCATTTGCACCTCCACCACCTCCACCTGTAGATGCACCTCCCCCAGCCGCTATACCCCCTCAGGCAGGTGATCCACTTCCAGTTAATCTATTGTCAGAGTACCTTGTCTTACAGGGACAGCTAGAGGAGTCCCGTAGGATGATAGATACTCTTTTATAGAGATCGGACAGAGGAAGGGGAGGTACTATTCCCGATGGTTTGTCTTTGGGTTTAGTTAGTATTGAGCTGCGAGCACTCGGCGATATTAGGAGGTTGTTGGCAGATAGAGGGGACCCAGCATGGAGAGCTCAGATAGTAGACACGGTCACCTCTATGGTAGTGCAGATCAGGGATGTTGTCAGAGTGGCGTTACCGTGAGTCGGAGTAGTGGTCTTAGTCACTAATCAGACTAGTCATCTCGTTGATGTCATTTTGGGGGATTAGTTTAGGTGTTCACTGTCTTAATCCCGGTCTGATTAGAGGGCAGCTAGTAGTACTTTTGTTGTAGCATATTAATATGTACGGTTATGTTTTGGGGTTTCGAACCTTGTACTCTATGATGTATAATATTAGTAGTAAAAGACGTTGTACCCAAGTTGTAAAATATTTATGTAAATTAATGAAGTTTGTGCATTCTGTCTAAATTTTTACTGTATTTTAATATTAGATGTTGAGATTCAAAAATATTGATGTATATAAGGTGATTGACTTAATGAAAAGGCTATCGTGCTAAAGGCGATACACTTACTTGCTAAAGTTATAATATAACTAGATGCAAACCGTGTGGAGATAAGAATATTATGATGTATAAATGAGTTAACTAACGATATAATTGTGTATATAGAAATGATGTATATTGTACCCTAAATTCGGGTAATTAATGGAGAATATTGTTATATATAGAATCATGCCGCCTAAGCGTAATAATAGAGTGAATGCAAGGGAAAATGAGAGAGATGAAGGAAGTCAAAATAGGCAGGATGAAAATGCTCATAATGAAAGAGATCATGAGGAAGAAGAAGAGGAATCAACTGGCCAACAAGGAAATCCGGGAGGTGATCCCTTTAACCAATTCATGGAACTATTAAGGCAGAATTTAGCTAATCCACCGAATCCCCAACAACCACCTGTTCTCCCCAATCAGGCAGCTAACTCCTTTCGTGCCTTTAAGTCATTAAAAAGCCCAAAATTTGAGGGAACTGCTAACCCAGTAGTAGCCAGAACCTGGTTAAAAGAGATGGAGAAAGCTTTTGAGATATTGAGGATAAAGGAGGATCGGAAAACAATCTTTGTAGCCTATCTCTTAAAGGGGGAGGCAAATTATTGGTGGGAAGCTAAGAAGAATCTAGAAGGTGCGGGAGTGATAACCTGGGAGCGTTTCACTAGGGTGTTCCTAGACAAATATTCCCCTAGGTACCTGGAAAACCAAATGGAAATAAAATTTTTGGAGTTAAAGCAGGATAACCTAACAGTGGCAGAATATGAAACGAAGTTTACTGAATTGTCTAGGTTTATTCCGGAATTTGTACGTACGGAAGAACAGCGAGCGAAAAGGTTTCAACAAGGATTGAAACCATGGCTACGGACGAGAGTGGCACCATTTGAGTTAACTGATTATGCTGCAGTAGTTCAAAAAGCATCTATTATAGAAGCCGAGAGTGAACAGACTCAAATAGGTCGAGGGAATAAGAAAAGGAAGTTTGAGGGTCAGAAAGGAGGTTCAAGTGAAGGAATTTACTTTAGCAAGGTCGGTAAAGGACAAAACTTTCAGGTTGTGGGAAAGTCAGGAATTAATAGGGCTGTTAGTGAGACTGTAAATCAAGGTGGTAAATCATCAGGAACGTTTCAGTCTAATCAATCACGACCACCATTACCAGATTGTAACACGTGTGGTAGAAAGCATACGGGAGTGTGTAGAATGTTGGGCATAACTTGCTTTAAGTGCGGACAAAAAGGACACTATTATAACCAGTGCCCATCAACTGACAAGAGTGATATCAAGTGTTATCAATGTGGGAAACTAGCACACATAGCTAGAGATTGCCGTTCTGGCGGGTCGTCTGCGACAGGACAAAGTATGACTGCTTCAAATAGACCTACTGCCAGGGTGTACAATATGACTTTAGGAGAAGCGTTGAAAAAGCCGGATACAGATGCAGGTAAAATATTTTTCTTTTATTATTTAACCTTGTAAGTGTAAATGTTTGGTTAGGGATCGACTAAGTCAATGAATGGTGTAGGTAGGTTGACAATCTAGATGAGGAAAATCAGTATCTGTTAAGGGTCAGAGAACTCTATAGAAAGGAGATTAAGAGTATGAGAGAAAGTGTGAAAATATATTTTTCAAGTATAAAGGAAAAGTACATTCTTGTTTAAGTACGAACAGGAAATATATATTATAGGTAATATTTTCTTACAATTGTTTTAAAGAATATTAGTAGAGCTTATTTTCTGGAAAATTTTACAAAGATATATATATAAGGATTGGGATATTAATATTTATGTCATGATAGAGATCAAAATATAGCCAAACCATAGTGAGATACACTATCATTCAGAAAAGGCTAATGTGGTGGCGGATACCCTTAGTCGAAAGAGGAAGGAGAGACGAGATAATATGGAATGACTGAAAACAGGAGGGAATTTGCAAGAAAGAGATAGTGAAAGTACTACTATTGATAAGTTAAATGGCATGTTGTTGAATGACAAGAAAGTTTATGTTGGTGTATTTTTGCGCAAACAAGATAGAGATATTATGAAAGGAAAAGGATAGAGGAAGTAGTGTGGAAGTTAGAAGGTGTGAATGAAAAAGGTACCTATGGACATTTCCAACATGATTCCGGGACGGAATCCTTTTAAGGGGGGAAGACTGTAATAACCCTAACTTTAGCAATGCTACAGTGATCACATGAATAGTAAATTTTGAGGATTTAGGGAAATGGTATGTAAGTACTCTATACTTGAAACAGAAAATGAGTAAACAGAAACCATATTAGTGTTGTACTAAGAAAATAAGTGACTCGAAATGACGATAGATTTCAGAAATTCCTGAATATGGATTTTTGAGAATTTTGATTTCGAATAAGCTTCTATTGGATATTAAGGAGCATGGAGATATTAAAGGAATTATATTTTGAGGAATTAGTGAATTAGGGTAAATTAAGGGATTATTAAGTTAAGGAAATACCAAAGGAATTTGGATTTTTAAATGATTTCAGAACCACTGAGATAATGAGGTATATTCGAAACGAATCACAATTAGACGAGTATGGAAACCAAACAACCAAGGTTGATATAATTACAAGGATATACACTACATTACTAATAACCAAAATCATTAAAACTTTAATTAGAAAATCAAGAAAACAAGCATTCTAGATCATCTACAATTACATCATCCATTACATCATTTTCCACTTACTTTTCTTAAGGATTAATTAGTAAAATTACTTGATAATTATCCATATGACATAGCAAAATATCTACCAAAAGTAGATTAGCTAGGATAAAATCAAAAATCAAGAAAAATCTCTCCCCTTCCATCATATTCTTCCATTCGAATTTTTCAAGAAAAAAGGAGAAAATAAAAACCAAAAATCAAGCTCTAGTCAACAAGAAATCAAGAGATAATTCATGAAGGTTCTTGGAGGATAGATTAAGACATCCACAAAGTTTCATAGCCATCAAGCATCATTTGATAAGGTAATAAAATCATGGAAGTTGATGGTGAATAGTAGTGAATAGTAACTTTAAGAAACTAACTTTGTTTTTTATGGTTTCTTTAGTTGATCCAAGCTAGTATAAGGTTGATTAAGCATATCCCAAGGCTCATTAAGTGTTATTGAAGCTTCAAGAAGGTATAAATCTCAAGACCCTTTAGTATTACTTTGAATATATGATGGATTATAGAAAGTTAGTGATTAAGGTTATGATGAGTGATTATTCATGATGATATATGTGTTTGTAAGTGGCTTAAGTTGAATATGGAAGTGGGTTGTGATTGTAACCATGGTTGGTATGATGACCACATGGTGTAGGGTTGATATATGTGTTTGATGATGGATTTGGAGGAGTTGAATTTTGGAAAGTATGAAAATATAGCCATTATAATGCCCGATTTTTGTTATACCAAATAGATGCCCTGTTTTTGGACACCAATGACGTACGGTAGCTCCCTGCCTAGAGTACCAATTGACCATGAGATGATAGAGCTTAGTTCATAAATCGTTTTAGTATAAAAATATTTGGAAGGAGTAGTTATCAAATAAAAATAAATTCTTTTTATAATAATTATGGTTTGTCTTCTGTATATTATACAGATATATTTATGTTTCTTTTGAAGCTAGGTCGCATGCCGATACTCCGTACTACACCCCGCAAGAGGGTAAGGGAAAGGCGACCTTTTGAGAGAACGCTGGCACCTATCCCGTAGGTAGTGTATAGACAGGCGGGTCCTGATAGACTTATGTACATTAAGTGTGTAAGCTCATGTAATAAACTTTTGGTTGTTGAAATGTTTCCTGTAGAAGTATTATTCAACAATGTACTTAGTAAGATTCTGGGTTTGTAATAACTCCTTAACTCTAAATTTTTAATATTGTGGATGTTGTTCTCTGAGCATATGACTGGTGTGTGTTAATGTTAAAGTGTGGGGTCTATTGTGTGAGTTTTATTATGCATTTATATTCCAGCTGCCAAGAATAGAATTTTAATGAATAGAAATTGGACCGTGATGACCTGGATCCATGACCCCGGATCTAGGGACGTCACACCGTAAGGGAATACAGATAAATTTAAAAACTTTAAATAAAAAAGTTAATATTTCTAAAACCCAAATATTGGGTTTATAACCCAAATATTGGAACCCGTTGAATTCCGAATGTAAACTATTTAACCCCAAATATTATGTATATGGGTATTATAAGTGTATTACGCATTCGTAGTAAGTGTAATATAGTTGTTACGCATTTGTAGTAAGTGTAATATGGCTATTACACATTTGTCACACGGGTATTGAATTTATTACGCATGTGAGAATTACTTAACTCGTTGTTTTTTTGGCATTACACATGTGATAGATGCTTAATAGGCTGGAAATTTTTTTTTAATTACGCATTTGAAAAATGTGTAACGGGCTGTCAATTTTGGTCACCCATCCTACAATTGACTCGGGCATGACCAGCTCTCATAGTGTGACGGGTGATGTATACCAGGTCCGGGAACGAATTCACCGCGGTATGGTTGATCGGCGATTACTAGCGATTCCGGCTTCATGCAGGCAAGTTGCAGCCTGCAATCCGAACTGAGGACGAGAGAAGATGTGTGCCTCGACAAACAGTAGAAGAGAGATTCTTTAAGACTAAAAGCTAGGGTGCAACCAGCTTCTTGCCTATCTACTCTTTCTTTACAGCCCTACGTCAAGTAAGAAAAAGTTGCCTCCTGCCTGGAATAGCCTTAAAGTAGCTATTATAGCCCTACGGCAAGTATAGCTAATGCAGGCTAAGGTGCAAAAAGAAAATATCGTAAGAAAGAAATTAATTCTCAAGCTCTTCTCCTCTTATTTTGAGAAAAATCAAAAAATTTATGGTAAAAATCTCATTTTTTTGTAAAACTGACTACATATATAAATAATGTCTTCTTCGTTAGATATGTTTGTCAGTTGTCGCTAATGTAATCCAGCAGGCTATGGTTATATATCTACTCCATCTGATATGATTCCATTATTGCTGTCTAAAATTATTCTGCTAGGGACATATATGGGCCATGCCTTTGCAGGCCCCTATATTCAATTTTGTTGGCGAAAAAAAATAACGAGATTATCGTAAGATAATTATAATAAAATCTCTATAAATTAATATAGTCTGGACTGGATAATTCTATTAATTTAAAAAGAAATTAAATAATTGATAAATTAATAATTATGAATTTATAGAAATTTTAATTTCAAACAAAATTAACTTTTAACTATATAAATTTAAATAGAATAAATTGAACAATTAATGTTTTATATCAATTAATTCATGAGGTTTTTTTGACAAATATAATACTAAAAGTAATTTTTTACAATTTTACTTTTTTTAAGAAAAGTTATTTTGCAAATTTACTATCTTAACGGCAATTATACCAATTTGTTTTTTAAAATTATAAAAATACCCCTAATTATAGGTTAACAGGCGGATGGCTTATGCCCGATGGAGTTTGATAGTGGCTTATAACAATGGCTTTGCTGGTGTCCTTACAATTGTGCACTCCCGAGAAGGATTCTCTTCCTGCAATATAGAAAATTATATATGAAGCTAAACAAGGAGACTAAAATAGTAATATGAGAGATTTATGGGTTGATCCTAATAATTTCGAGCAAATGATTTCACTTTAAACCTCCCAAAAAGTTAAGTAACCAAAGTTACATTGTCAATATACCACTATAGAAGATTAATCAAGGAACAAACAAAATTATACACAAATTTTTTGACAATTTAGTAAATTTGAAAGCAGCCTAGATCAATCAAACGCAACACCTAAAGTCACCAAAATTAACCAAACGCAATACCCAAAGCCACCGAAATCAACCGAACGCAACTTCATCCAAAATCAACTAAAATCTAAAACAAAACCTCCAAATCCTAAAGCAACTGAAAGCAATTAAATCTCTATGTGCAACCACATATGCAACCGGATGTAACTACATATGCAACTGAATGATAAGGGCCGCACAGCCAAAAAATGCAAATTCAACTTCTAGTTATATATAAGGGCGGCGCAATCACATATGCAAATTCAATTTTCAATTACGTAGAATGTTAGTTGCTTGCAACCACATATGCAACTGAATGCAACCACATATACCACTGAAAACTGAAAGTTGAATTTTTAATTTTTTTTGCCAACTTCCAGTTATATATAAGGCTTGCGCAGCAGAAAAATGGAATTCATATATGCAACTAAATGCAACTTGTTAGGAATATGTTGTACTTGATGATAACTTCACAATCAATCAAATTGTATAAGGTTTTGTAGCTGTCAATGGATGAGGATTTATAACTCTATCCGTTGACAGGTAGCTCATCAACGGATGAGGTTTTGTAGCATACTGCAGTATCTCTATGTTATCAGTTGATAGTGTTTTTATCCACAGTCATGTTGACCATCAACGGATAGGCAGAATAGGGTAGCCAATTGTAAATAAGCTATGCTATGTAATTCTGTCTAAGTGAAAGTGTATCAACAGATGAAGACAAAACTCTATCAACGGATACAACTAAAATCCACTCTATCAACGGATACAGCTCAAGTCTCAATATCAACGGATACCGCTCAATACATCATCAACGGATGTCAGTGTGCAATATCAACGGATAATCATTGACACTGTCTTTTATGATTAGCTGGGGATTAGCAGTTGATAAGGACATGTTTGACTGACAGATCACATGGGTTGATAGTAGATACAAAAAGCAGTATGGCAGCCATACTTTGGAAACACAGAAGAAAGAAGCATTCTATTTACACTATGAATACAAGAAAGGTGCAGGAGACATGTCTGAACACAAGGACAACCTTTCGGCTACATGTGTATTTGGAGTGTAGTAGCAAGTCAACTAGAATTAGATTAATATTATCTTATTCCAGTAGTACTTGTAAAACTTGGGATTTATAACCAAGAGTAGCAACTCTTTGTAGGTTAAGAAAACAGATACATTTTGCTTAGGGTTTCTATTGAATATTCTTAGAAAGCAAAGAGTTGTAAAACAGAAGCTGTGTACTTTTGTATCACAGAGTTTTCTTCGAATAAACGCTTCAGGTGGTGCATTTAACCACCTGATTTTTTATGTGTTTGTGCATTAATCTTTTTACAAACAATTATCTTAGTATAGATTTCTGGAGTTCTTATCAGAAATTTATAAATATCAAGAATTGTATTCAACCCCCCCTTCTACAATTATACAAGTGTGTAATCTGGGAATAACAATTGGTATCAGAGCAAGCTTCTAACATATTTGAAGTTTAAAGATCAACACACTTCCAACATGCCTAAGAAGGATTATGGAGTAAAGATTCCAGTTCTTGATAGAGAAAATTACTTTCATTGGAAAGTAAAAATGCGTCTACATCTCTCGTCTATTGATGAGGGCTTTGTGGATTGCATTGACAAGGGTCCTCACGTTCCAATGAAGACAGCAACAAGAGTTGGCCTGGCTGATGATGTGCCTGACACTCTCATTCCCAAACCTGTCTCTGAGTGGAGTCTTGAAGATATTGCAGAAGTCCACAAAGACAAAAAGACCATGAATATTCTGTTCAATGGTCTAGAAACAGACATGGTTGACAATGTTATTAACTGTACTACCGCCAAGGAAGTATGGGACACTGTTCAAACCCTGTGTGAAGGAACAGAACAGGTAAGGGAAAACAAAATGCAACTACTAATCCAACAGTATGAACATTTTCACTTTAAGAGTGGAGAAACATTGAATGATACATTTAGTAGATTTCAAAAGCTACTAAATGGTTTGAAACTGTATGGAATAATCTATCAAGTTAAAGATTCTAATCTCAAATTTCTGAGATCACTGCCCAAGGAATGGAAGCCAATGACTGTTTCTCTAAGAAACACTCAAGAGTACAAGACATTTACTCTTGAAAGGCTCTATGGAACTTTAAAGACCTATGAGCTGGAAATGGAGCAGGATGAAGAGATTGAGAAGTCTCAAAAGAAAAGTGGGTCAGTTGCACTTGTTGCCAACTTGGAGCAAAAGGAGGAAAGGACAGAAACTGCTAGTTCTACACCAAACAGGGAGGTTTGTAAAGGTAGAGCAGAATCAAGCAGGAGCAAGGAAAAGGTGTCTGAGGAATTGAATGCTCTTCAGCAGGATGAATTGGATGAGATAGATGAGCACTTAGCTTTTCTATCTAGGAGATTCTCTAAGCTGAAATTCAAGAGAAACTCTGGGGTGGCCAAGCCATTTAACAACGATTTTTCCACAAGCAACTATGTGGATAAATCCAAAATTAAATGCTACAATTGTGGAATTGCTGGTCACATGATAAGTGAATGCAGGAAACCTAGATCTGAGAACAAGGGAAAGTCAACTGAGGCTGTTGACTATAAGAAGAAATATTTTGATCTTCTCAGGCAGAAAGGAAAGGCATTCTTGACCCAAGAGTATCACTGGGCTGTTGATGACAATCATTCTGATGATGATGTTGAGTTAGTCAACCTTGCTTTAATGGCTGATTCTGGAGAGCAGGAAGCAAGTTCAGCTAGCAATCAGGTATTTTCTACTAATCTCTCTAAGCTCACCAAAGAGGAATGCAATAGTGTTATAGATGAAATGTCTACTGAACTATATCACTTAAGTGTTACTCTTAAATCACTTACTATAGAGAACAATAGGATTAAAGAGTCTAATCTGTTTTTAAGTGATAGAAATGCTGCTCTAGAAACTCAATTTCTAGAATTTGAGAAAATGAGAGTTGATTGCAATAATGCTAAAAGTGAACTTGAAGCTGTGTTAAAAAGAGAACTGATTTTAAAAGACCAGCTTGAAAAAGAACAAGGGATAATTGCTAAATTTCAAAGTTGTAGGAATATTTCTCAAAACATAATAGAAGTTCAGGGAATAGAATCGTTTGTGAAGGATACCTGGACTCAAAAGAAAAAAGAGCTAGAACCTGGCCTTGAGGATCTAGAGACTATTTGTGAATCAACGGATAGTGATCATCCGTTGACAGATGAACCGTCAACGGATGAGAGGTATCCGTCGACTAACAAAAAGTCTGTTAGTAAGAAGGAACTTAGGAAACTGGATATCAAGTATGGTCCAGTCAACAAGAATTTTGTTAGTGGTGAGTGCAGCAAAACCAAATCCAGTGGGAAGGCTAAGACAGGTGATTTACACAACAAAAAGGCTGTTGGTAAATCAGATAATGAAAAGGTAGAAATTGAGGATAAAAAGAAAAAGAATAGAAATGGTAAGATAGGCATCAACAAGAAAAACAATTACTCTCCTGACAAGTTTGCTCCTAGGAAAACTTGTAGTAATTGTAATAGTGTCAATCATCTATCTTCTAATTGCAAGATTGTCAACAAGGCTCCTGTTCATGTACCTCAACCAATGCCATGTTTGCCTGCAATGCCTGGTTTGTATCAAAATGCTAGTTTTTCAAATCCATATGTGAACATGCCATATGTGTCTAATCCTTACTTTCAATCTATGAATGTGCCACAAATGTCATGGAACATACCTAACATGAATAATATGTATGCCAATTTTCCACACATGCATGCATCCAATATTCATGCAAATGAGCATTTGTCAAACCCCATCACTCAAGCATCTACACCTAAGTTGAAGAATGCTAAGAGTGCAAAGTCAAAGGCTAACAAGAAAGGACCCAAGGAAGCTTGGGTACCAAAATCAACTTGATTTGTTTTTGAAATGTGTGCAGGGAAACAGAAGGAATCTATGGTAGCTAGACAGTGGATGCTCTAGGCACATGACAGGAGATTCAACCCTGCTCACAGAGTTCAAGGAAGGAGCTGACCCTAGAATTACCTTTGGAGATGCCAGCAAAGGATATACTAAGGGATATGGCCTGATTTCAAAAGACAATGTCATCATTGAAGAAGTGGCTTTAGTTGAAGGTTTGAAGCACAATTTGTTGAGTGTCAGTCAGATTTGTGACAAAGACTATGAAGTAAAGTTCACAAAAGAAGCCTGTGTTGTTTCTGCCAAGGAAGACAACAATGTGGTATTGACAGGCTTTAGAAAAGGAAATGTTTACATAGCTAACTTCAATTCAGCATGCTCAGAATTCATTACTTGTCTCTTCAGCAAAGCAAGTAAGAATGAGAGTTGGCTATGGCATAAGAAGCTGTCACATTTGAATTTTAAAGTTATGAATGATTTGGTAAGAAAGGATCTTGCTAGAGGAATCCCTCAATTGGAGTTTGTCAGAGATGGGCTGTGTGATGCCTGCCAATTAGGGAAACAAAAGAAATCATCCTTCAAAAGCAAGACAGAGTCATCCATTGTTAAGCCTCTTCAATTGCTGCATATGGACTTATTTGGTCCAGTAAATGTCATGTCTATTTCAAAGAAGAAATACTGTCTGGTGATTGTAGATGATTTTTCTAAGTTCACATGGACCTTCTTCCTGCACTCCAAGGATTGTGCAAGTGAAATCATCATCAATCACCTCAGAATACTAAACAATGGTTCTGAAGACAGAGTACAAAGAATCAGGAGTGACAATGGTACTGAATTCAAGAATTCCACAATGAAGATTTTCTGTGAAGAGAATGGAATTGTCCATGAGTTTTCTGCTGCCAGAACACCTCAACAAAATGGGGTTGTTGAAAGGAAAAACAGAACTCTCATTGAAGCAGCTAGAACAATGTTAAGTGAATCAAGGTTACCAACATATTTCTGGGCTGAAGCTGTCAACACTGCATGCTTTATTCAGAAATTTCCTTGGTCAATCAAGCTAGAGGAATGACTCCTTATCAGTTATTAACCAACAAGAAACCAACTTTAGCTTTCCTACATGTCTTTGGATGTAAGTGTTTTGTGCTAAGAAATCATGGAGATAACTTGGGCAAATTTGAAGCAAAGGCAGATGAAGCTATTTTCGTTGGATATGCAGCAGGGAAAGCCTACAAGGTCTACAATCTAATAAACCAACATTGTTATGGAATCTGTACATGTTGTGTTTGATGATCAAAAGATTCTAGGCCTAAGTGATGAAGGTTACCATGAAAAGTTGGAATTTGAGAATGAAGGTGAAGGAAGAATGTACTATGATGATGATGAGGAAAATGAAGATCATGACCACAGAGATCCACCTAGAGCTGTTATACCAACTAGAAGTGATTCTTACACTGAAAATGAAGCATCCGTTGACAGTCATTCTGCAACATCCGTTGACAGTCATTCTGCAACATCCGTTGACACTATTAGAGATGCATCCGTTGACAAATATTCTCAAGCATCCGTCGACAGGCAAAATGATGCATCCATTGACAGTCAACTTCATAATTCATCAAGGACAACAAACTCAGGGGGAGTTTCTCAAGGTCAAAATTCAATGCTAAATCAACATGATCATGCTCATGGAAATGGAAATGAAGCAACCTCATCAAGATCAAACCTTCCACCTGCAAGAAAATGGACTAGAAATCATCCATTTGAGTTAATCATTGGTGAATCAAATTCAAGAGTCCAAACTAGAAGGGCCACTCAAGTAGAATGTCTATACAGTAGCTTCCTGTCTCAAGAGGAACCTAAGAAAGTGGAAGATGCCCTTTTAGATCCAGATTGGGTGTTAGCAATGCAAGAAGAGCTAAACCAATTTGAAAGAAATAAAGTATGGAAACTTGTGCCCAAACCTGATGATAGAAGTGTCATAGGTACTAAATGGGTTCTCAAGAATAAGACAGATGAAAATGGCATAATTGTGAGGAATAAAGCTAGATTAGTGGCAAAGGGCTCCTCTTAAGAAGAAGGAATAGATTTTGATGAAACTTTTGCTCCAGTGGCAAGACTTGAGGCAATAAGAATCTTTCTAGCCTATGCAGCACATGCCAATTTCAAAGTCTATCAGATGGATGTCAAAAGTGCCTTTCTAAATGGGGAACTGAAAGAAGAGGTCTATGTCCATCAACCTCCTGGCTTTGAGGATCCAGAATTTCCAGGATATGTATATCTTCTCATGAAAGCACTTTATGGTTTGAAGCAAGCACCAAGAGCCTGGTATGACACTTTATCTCAATTTCTTTTGGAGAACCACTTCACTAGAGGTACAGTAGATAAAACCTTATTTCATAGGAATATTAATGGCTCTTCAATACTTGTTCAAATCTATGTAGATGATATTATTTTTGGGTCTACAGATGAGAAGCTTTGTAGAAAGTTTGCCAAACATATGCAAAGTAGGTATGAAAAGAGCATGATGGGTGAATTAACTTACTTTCTTGGCCTACAAGTAAAGCAAGTTAATGAGGGCATTTTCATAAGTCAAACAAAATATATTTATGATCTCTTAAAGAAATTTGACTTAATGGATTGTACATCTGCTAAAACACCTATGGCCACTGCAACTAAGCTTGAGTTGAATACTAAGGAAAAGTCTGTCGACATCTCAAGCTATAGAGGCATGGTAGGTTCACTTCTATACCTAACAGCTAGTAGACCTGATATAATGTTTTCTACTTGTCTTTGTGCTAGATTTCAAGCTGACCCTAGAGAGTCTCACTTAAGAGCTATTAAAAGAATTTTCAGGTATCTCAAGGGAACACCAAACCTTGGCATTTGGTACCCGAGAGAATCTGGTTTTGATCTAACTGGCTATTCAGATGCAGATTATGCAGGTTGCAGAGTTGATAGGAAAAGTACTACAGGTTCCTGTCAATTTCTAGGAAACAGGCTTGTTTCATGGTTCAGTAAGAAACAAAACTCAGTCTCCACTTCTACAGCTGAAGCTGAGTACATTGCTGCTGGAAGCTGTTGTGCACAGATTCTATGGATGAGAAACCAACTCATTGACTATGGTCTAAAAGTTGAGAAGATTCCAATTTTCTGTGACAACACAAGTGTTATTGCCATCACAGGGAATCCAGTGCAACATTCGAGAACCAAGCACATTGACATCAAATACCACTTCATTAGAGAACATGTGATGAATGGTACAGTAGAAATGCACTTTGTGCCAAGTGAAATGCAGCTTGCAGATATCTTCACCAAGCCTCTTGATGAATCCACATTCACAAGATTGGTAGGTGAGCTAGGTATGCTTAACTTGTCATAATTCCTAGTGATATTTGATTTCACTGCATTGAAGCTAGAAATGTGTTTTGATTTACTTGAAAGTTAAAACTTTCAGAAAAATTTTCTGCAGAAATTTTGTCTAAAGCAAAATTAGCTTATCAACGGATATCCTTTTATCCGTTGATAGTATAAACACATTACTAGATTTTCGCATGTCATCGGGTAACAGGCTATCCACGTCATCAACGGATAAACTATATCTCAACCGTTCATTCTATATCCGTTGATATACATTTTTTTTTATAACCATTGGTAACCGTGTATATCTAATCATGGCTGTACTTATTTTCTTTTCATTTATTACATGACAGTTACTTTTGACAAATGGAGTAATTACTTTTAATTATTTCATTTTTAATTCTTGAAAAATATAAAAGGCTGACTTGTACTCTCACATCTCACTTTTATTCATTTTCAAGCATATCAAAAGTTAACTGCATCTTCTTCTCTAAAACTCTCTGTAACCAAAGTTCAAACACTTCAATGGCGCCCATTGTTAAGATGATGTCCTCCACTGGGTTTGCCTATGAGAAGAACAATTTCGCGGCCTTTGTTGACACAGTGAATGCTCTAGAAGCTTACCACACTTTGATGAGTTTCGTGAAGAAATGCAAACTGTCATATGCTATGACTGCCACCACTCCCTTAATCCACGAGGTAATTGAAGAAATGTGGACATCTGCTGAGTACAATGGCACAGACGGTACAATTGCTTTTTCTTTAAAGGGTAAAAACTATGTGGTTAATTCTGATGTAATAACTGCTTGTTTAAAATTGCCTGAGAATAACTGTCTGAAAGTACCCACTGATGCTGAAATTGTTGCCATGCTTAATTCTATTAATTATGCCCTTAGTACTGAAAACTTAGGGAAAATTGTTAGGAAAGGAATGGTTAAAGAATGGAGCTATTTCTGTGATGCCTTCATTAAAACTTTTTCAGGCAAAATTAGTAATTTTGATGCTGTTACCCAGTCCATGCTATCTATGATGTGTATGCTCTTAAATGATAAATTCTATAATTTTGGCACATTAGTTATGTATGAGATAGTTGCAAAGTTAGGTAAAAAGGAAACTAGGAGCAAGAATATCTACTTTGCTAGATTTTTAATGCTCTTAGCACTGCATGTATCTGAGAATGAACTATCCATTGCTAACCCGGATAGCAAGTTCCAATGTTTTGTTCAGGAGAAGAGAGTCTTAAGTGACCTAATTCGAATGAACCTCAATGCAGAAGTACAATTGGTATATCTACCAATTGTTCAGGTAACTATTTATAACTCTGAAACCCCTATCTCCAACCCCCAAATTTCTTTGCCTTCTAGTGTCACAATGGAGTCTGTAGTTGTGACCAAACAGGCTCCTACCAAAGTGACCAAATCCAGAGTTCCAAAATCACATTCTAGTAAGCAAACCTCAAGTGTCTCTCAAAAGACACCTGTTGTAAAATCTACCAAAACTCTTGAGGGGAGTGTGAAGGTGGTAGTGAGTGGTGAGGGACAGGGTGAACATCAAAGAAGTCCTAAGGATAAGGAAGGAGAGATGAGTGCAACCACCATTTCAGTCTCTCAAAAGACTGCTAATGTAACTACAAGCCAAATTCTAGTTACACTCTCTCAACAGAGTGTGACTACTGAATCAAGTTCCCCACAAGGAACACTGCACAAGAGGGTTAGAGACACATATAGCCCACTCTCAAAAACCTATGGAAGAAGAGTGAAATCTAAAACCACAGGGGAATCACAGGGTGCACACACAGTACAGGAAACTGTACCTTCTCAAACTCAGTTTGATGTGGCTTCAATAAATGTGGAGTCACAGCCCCTTGATCTTAATCTTCAAATCGATACACATTACAATCCACCATCACCAACTCCATCTCTGGATGTGGATATGATATCTACATCAATTCCTGATTCTCCATCTTTAAGATTCTTGGAGAAGCCCCACTCTGCAATTGGTGGTCATCATCATTTAGATGATTTGTTGGACCATCAATCTTCCCTTCCAGAATTCTCAACACAGACTGTGGCCTCGAACTTAAAATCAATCTCCACAGATTCAGTGTTAGTTTTCTCTTCAACGGATAAAATTATTCCTTCCTCAACGGATATCCTTCATCCGTTGACAAGTGTTTCTCCATCAACGGATGCGCCTCTGTCTAGCCATCCGTTGACAGCTATAACTACTTGTTAGGTCCGATAAGATTGTAGAAGGGGGGGTTGAATACAATCTTAACCTTTTTATCGAAATTTGTCCTTTAAATAATATTTGATAAAGACAAATTTATGTGCGGAATTATTTAACACAATTTTTCAAGTTGAATATAACTGTATATTAACTTGATGTGGTGTTACAAAATCAGTATAACAACTTATCAAGATGTTAATAACTAATTAGAAAATTCGACATGAACTTTTCTAAGTTAGTTAATAATAATCAAGATAAGAACTAGGAAACTTAATTCGCTAGTAGTACAAGAATCACAAATAAACAAGTTCTATCGGATAGAATATTACAAAGATGAAGAACTTGAATTTCTGGGAATTGTTTAAGCTTTGGTGTTCTTGGTGTTCTTGAGAGAGAGAATCCTGTTCTGAATATTATGTTTTCTGCTGTGTTTCTCCGTTATGACTTAATCTGCTCTGTTCTGTTCTTTTATATCAGTAACAGGTCTTGCTGGCTTTCTGTAGGATATTTAACTGCTCCAGCATGACTTAAACTGCTACCAAGACTTGATTTTCCTTCATTAAGACTTACACAAACCTCCATTAAGACATAAAACTTGTCGGTATGACTTAACAGAAATTCGGTAAGACTTACAACAGCTGGCAGAGGTCGATAAGACTTAATCCAGGTCGGTAAGACATAATCCTGAAAAGCTCCTGTCGGTATGACTTAGAATTAGGTCATACCGAATTTTTCTTCTTCAAGACATAATCCAACCTTCTTTCTTTAAGTCATATTGATCCATTTAATTAATTAATGATTAACTAATTCACATTTAATTGATACAATAATTAATTTAATAAATTAATTAATTCTTCCAGAATTAATTCATTTAATTAAACCAACTAAATGATTTATATCAATTATAAATGAATTTAATTAAATCAATAAATAATTAATTTAATTCTTACAAACCACTGAAGGTAGTAAAGAATTACCACTGATTTGTGTTGACGTTCGATGTACTATGAACGACTAACTTCAACGATGCTTCTTCACTTTTGACTTGAGGTTGTGGTTTATTTCTTCTCTCAATTCTCTTGTACTGTAACTGATCTTCAAACTATCACTCGAAAAATCTCTGTCACTGTTCAAATGAATCCATTCACTTCAATGCTATACTGGGGCTTGATAAGGTAACTGAATCGTCTTCCAGTGTATGACATCAAAACTATAGATTGACTTTTCTTCATTCTTCTGACAGATAATACTTCTTGAGATTCCTGTGACAGTTCATATGTATATTTACTTATTACAATTTGGTTTAAGTTGATTAGGATCCTCTAACTACAAATAGGCTGAGTCATACGCCTTTCAATCTCCCCCTATTTATTTGTTAGACAATAACAAGCAAATTCCTAGAGGATACCTCAACTAATCCAACTTAACCAAATGAAAGATAAAACTTTAAATACTAAGTAAATATGAAAAAAAAAGTTCTGGTTTATATTTAACATTTGCCAGATTCAAACATGAAAGATAAATACAAGATAGATGATCCTCTAGACTGATCATATGATACAAATTCCTATCAAGATTTATCTAAGCTCTAAAGATATAACAAGTAGAGCAATTCTTTTTCTTCAGTTGTCTTCCATTCTGAATTCTCCTTCTTCTGGTTCATCTGTGACTTGAAGTTTCATGTGTAGATCAGAATCAACAAGACGTTCTCTTCTTGATGACAATCCTTGAGGTAAGACTAAAGGAATTCCAAGCTTCTTTCTCAGTTCACCTTGAAATTTCTTGTAATCTTTTATGTTCGTTTGTGCATAGGAACGAATGTGATCTGCAGCTATTACCTTTTCTTCAGTCAAGAATCCATGATTTCTGAGAGCATATTCAGCATATACCAAGTGTTTTGCATGATGTTCATATAACTCATCTGTCTGAAGATTGATTGAGTGAAGTACCTCTCCCTTAAGAAATTTTACTTGTGGAGGATCCTTAATAACTTCTGGTCCAGCTCTTTAAGCAAATTCTTTGAACTTTTCATGTAACAACACACCTAGCTCAGAAGATGTTCTTACCTTAGGTCTAAGTACCCAAATCTCTGTCAGTGATCTGTCATAAAAGAACTGAATAGATACTCTGAAAGTTCCTACTTTATGACAATCCACAAATATTACCAGCTCATCAGATTTAGGTTCAAATGCAGTAGTTATCCTGATGACTTCTACCTGTAAGGCCTTTATATACATATCATGAATTGGATTTGCCAGTTTAAATTCCTCGAGAATTTGTCCAAGACAACGATCTTCATAATCAGAACTCGGAGGTGAATCAATTGCTCTTTGAGCACGTTCCCATTTGTCACCGCTCTTTAGTCTGATATATGTCTTTCTCTTCTCAACATTTATAGCATGTAGTCGGTGTAATGCTTGCTGTTCAGCTTTCTGAAGTTCTTCATTTCGTGCAATTTGCTCTAATGATTTTTGAAGTTTTTCTTCTCTCATTTGCAAATTAGCTTCCCTTTGAGCAAATAATTCTTCAGATTCTTTCTCAGCTTGTTGAGCTTCAAATTCAGATATCACTGGTCCTTCATCTTCCCAGTGACTAAGATCAGGTTCAGGAAGTTCTTCACCTTGATCAGGGAATTCAAGATCAGCAAAAACATCGAAGTTATCCGGTTCACCCGTGTAATAATAACCTGTGTTCTTGTCTTGAATTTCTTCTTCAGTTTCTTCAACTACTTTCTTCCTCTTATCTTCACTTTGGTCAGATTTTCCAGATTTTCTCTCTCCTCCCTCTCTTTCTTTAGTTTTATCTTGTGACCCCTTTGATTTCTCCCCCTTAGTTGAGGAATCCTCTACAGATTTATTAGTTGCCCCAGCTTCAGGATCTTGTTCATCATTATCACCACCCTTACTTGTAAAGAATTCAATTTCTTCATTTGTAGGTTTGTGACTTTGACTTACAAGATTAAACAGATGTCTTAACCCTTTAGCCTGGTGTGCATTTTGCTTTTCGATCTGGTCCAGACGAGAATCAGTAGATTCCTGATTGTGCTGTACCTTTGACTATAGAGTATCAACTTTCATGGAAATTTCAGAAATTAACATGTCTTGAGCAACAGTAATATCTCCAGAGTCATCAAGTGCCTTTTCATGAGAGAGTTCGAGAGATTCTATCTTCTTGGTGAAAGATGTCTTTAAGTAGTTTATCTCCTTCTTGATTCCAGCAAGCTGACTGTTGACAGAGGTGGATGAAGAAGATCGCTCACCCACTTGTGCTCTAAGGATTTCTGTTTCAGCCTTGCTGACTGCAAGTTCTTTCTCTAAAGCAGCTATCTTTTCTAATAATGAGAGAGTGTATGTGTTAGTGTGTGCGCTCACCTAACGTTCACTTTGAGATCCACTCACCTGAAGTGCATGTGTTTCACTCAATTTTATGGTATTCCTCACATCACTCCTCTCAGATTCCTTAGCTGCTTCCAGATTTGTACCTGCATGTAAAATCACCCTAGCCTCCTCTGGGAAGGTCAGTGGTGGTGCAATGGGAGTTCGCAAATCCCTTTCCTTAATCAAATCTACTTGAACATTTGAAATTGTTGACTGAATTGCTTCAGTAGTAGATTGATCAAGTTGCCTTCCACTTTCTCCAGTCGAAACTGTGAGTGGAAAATCCCTTGTGGGAGCCAGGAGTGTTTGTCCTGGGAGGGGAGATGATGGTTCTATTAAAGTTGGCTGAGAACCAAGATTTCCCTCTAAAGTCTGTGAAGACTCTTCTACCGTAACTATGGTAGGCACTGTCACATTTTCTACGTGATCTCCACGCAATGTGTCCTGAGACTCATCTAAAGGTATGTCTTCCCCCATTGTGAGTAATAGGGGTGTGCTTGACTCACTACAAGGTGCCACGACCCTATGGCGAATTTCAATAGAATCATCCTGTTGAGAAGATGACTCTAGTAACTGTGTAACGGCCATATCAACTTCCATATCATGTTGGGAGGATATAGACGGGCTTACAGTTGCCTCACTTTGAGTTCTACTTTTCTTTTCTAGAGGCAGAGCTGTGGGTTCACTCATACTACCACTACTGATTCGACTTCTTTTAACTTGCAATTTCTTTCTGGAGTGAAAAGATATAAGTTTTGTTGGTTGTGTATTTGGCTCTACGACCTTGGTTAGAGGTTGTGGTACTACAACCCCTTGGTCAGACCTACCAACCACTTGGGTTCCAGAAAAAGATTGAGAAGTAGTAGTTTGAGGAACAGAAGGCAATACCTGGTCAGCTGATTCCGCAACAGTCTCTGATAAGATGGGTTGATCTGATTCAGGTTCAGGGACAGATGCAGTTTCTTGCACTGGATGTTCAACAGCAAGTGCAGCTGGCTGAGGAACAATTTGCTGAGCAGGTTCAACTCGTTGATTGCCTTGATCTTCATTATCAACAAGTATGTTTTCCACTGGTGGTTCAGGGTTTTGTTCAGGTTGTTCAGGTTCTGGTACAGGTTCAATAACAGGTAGTTGTATATAGTTTGACATGTATTGGGTGACAACTACAGGTATGTTTGTGAATTTAGGCTTGTTGCTGTACTCAGTGAACAATCTGGTAGTAGGTTTTCCTGACGCCAGTGATTCTCCATTCAGGAATTGGGCTTGGTTTTCTAGTTCCACTAGATGATTAAAAATCAATGACAGGAATCTTGGATAATAACATGATACTTTTTGTCCATTATCAAAATTCCTCTTTGCATTAATGATTCTTCTAACCATCGGAACACACAGTAGTCTACCAATATTAATTCTTCGGTTGTGTGCAACTGCAAATCCAATATGCTGCAAGAAAGATGGTAATACCCCGAAGTTCCCTTTAGTAGAATTGGCAAAGACTCTACCTAATGTGTCAAACAGATAGTCCCATTCCTGAACGAAGTTCTTTTTATTCCAGACAGTTTGATCAGGACCGTCTTGATAGAATACACCATTCAAAAAATTTATCAATTCTTGATATGATGGTAATTCTTTGAAATTGTCAGTTGGAAAATTTAAGACCGTATTTATTGTATTTTCATTCACTGTGTACTCATTGTTTCCTACAGAGAAGACAAATGATCTGTTATCATTAGAAATGATAGCAGTAGTACACATGATTCGCAAAGGTTCAATTTTCAAAGGAGCATCCAAGCTCAAAGCAGTGCGAACCAGTGAATTTTCATTTAAAAACCGAATCCACGGTCGAAAACGTTCAACTGAACATTTTTCTGGATCAAAATAACCGATTAAATTATGTTTAATAATTTCAAATCGATCAGCCATTTTAATCAAGATTTAATTTCCTTGAAAATTTCAAATTTTACAAAATTATGATTTAAAGATTTAAAAATTAATTTTTCGAATTAATAATTAATTAAAAATTCGAAATAATTAAAAGTTCTTCAAAAATTCTGAAAAATTCACACAATGATCCTTGTATACTCACAAACACATGTATATTTTTAGTTTTGCAAAAATCGAACTCAGTTTTTCAGAAAAACAGATCTTGAAAACGATTTTCGAAAATAAAAATCTTCAAAAACCGAACCAAAACTCGATTTTAACCACTCAAAACGAAGATAATCAAACAAGGAATCCAAATATGTGGTTAGATCGTGAAATGGGTGAATGATTCCGGTCAAAAATCCGGCAGAGGTTCGACAGTTTGTGTGTGTATATTGTATGTATCTATTTTTGTTCTCTAAGACTTAACTTGAGAGAAAGACTAAAATTAACAAGACTAAAAACTACTAACTACTATATATATACTAGTTAGACGAATAAGACTTAAAAATAACTAACAAGACTTAACTAATAAGACTTAAAACTGTTACCTACTTTAAATATATATTAACTGATTAAGACTTAAATTTAGAAATAAGACTTAATTAAAACTACTGACTTAAGACTTAATTTATAAACTCGCTAAGACCTAATTGAAAAATACTTAAAAATACATTAAGACATAACTGTTATATATATACTATACTCGAATATGACTTAATTAAATAGACAAGACAATATTCTATTATGACTTAATTAAAACTAAGACTTAAAAACTCGAATAAGACTTAATTAATACTGGTAAATAAAACTTAACTTATATACAGACAAGACTTAAAAATTATATACATAAATTATAATTGATTAAGACTTAATATTAACAGACTAGCGAATATGACTTAAATTTAAAAACTCGGTAAGACTTAACCTGTTTAAGTCATACCGATTTTAAGTTAAGTCATATTGATTATTTTTCCTAATTTTAAGTCATATTTACTTTAAACAATTATTTAAAAAAACAATAAAATATACAATTAACTTATAAAAATAATAAAAATATTATAGAAAATTAAACAAATAATAAAAAATAATTATAAATACCATATGCTATCCTATTAACGAGAACAACGCAATAATAACAGGACAAACATTACAAAACATATGATAAATTAATTATTAAAATAGAAATAAATATCTACAAATATTCTAAAAATACAGAAGTATGAAGTATTAAATAATATGTATAAACAGAGTGAAAAATAACTTAACAAGCAAGAAAATCAGTTGGTAAAATAATTATACAAGTGATTTCAAATAACAAATATTCACAGAATAATCACTTGCAAAATTATTAAAGATCAAATTTCAGATATTAACAGTATTAATTACTAGGACTGTTTAACATACCCAATTCACTAACAATTCTAGTGAATGAGGATTCATTAAGCGACTTAGTAAAAATATCTGCAGTTTGATCTCCAGAGCCTACAAATAGTAGTTCCACTGTACCATTCATTACATGATCTCTTATAAAATGGTACCTTATGTCAATGTGCTTTGTCCTTGAGTGCTGCACAAGATTGCTGGCAATTGCTATGTCACTTGTATTATCACATAAAATAGGAATATTTTCCAATACAATGCCATAGTCCATTAATTGATTCCTTATCCATAAGATCTGAGCACAACAGCTTCCAGCAGCTATATATTCAGCTTCGGCTATAGAGTTGGAAACTGTTTGCTGTTTCTTACTGAACCAGGATACCAATCTTCCACCTAGGTATTGACAACTCCCAGATGTACTTTTCCTGTCTACAACACTTCCTGCATAGTCAGAATCTGTATATCCAATTAAAGTAAAACCAGATTCATTAGGGTACCAGATGCCTAAATTAGGCGTACCCTTTAGATATCTTAAGATTCTTTTAACAGCAGTGAGATGGATTTCTTTAGGGTTCGCTTGGAACCTTGCACACAAGCATGTGGCAAACATTATATCTGGTCTACTAGCAGTTAGGTAAAGCAATGAGCCAATCATACCTCTATAGCCTACGATATCTACCTTGGCAGAACTTTCACATAAACCAATTTTGACAGCTATAGTTGATGGTGTCTTTGCTGATGAGCACTCCTCCATGTGATATTTCTTGAGGAGCTCCTTTATGTACTTGGATTGACAAATAAATATTCCATCTTGTCTCTGACTTATTTGTAATCCAAGAAAGAATTTCAGTTCTCCCATCACGCTCATTTCAAACCTACCCTGCATTAACTTAGAAAACTTCTTGCATAGAAGCTCATTAGTAGACCCAAATATAATATCATCCACATAGACTTGGACTAGTATTATATCATTCTTATGTCTTTTAGTGAAGAGCGTTTTGTCTATGACCCCTCTTATAAAACCATTTTCTAATAGAAATTAAGAAAGAGTGTCATACCATTTTCTTGGGGCTTGCTTAAGACCATAGATAGCTTTGTAAAGAAAGTAGACATAGTCCAGATGATCTTGATCTTCAAAACCAGGGGGCTGTTCTACATACACTTCTTCATCTAGCTTACCATTCAGAAAAGCACTCTTGACATCCATTTGATAAACTTTGAATCTTGAATAGGATGTAAATGCCAAGAATATTCTGATGGCCTCAAGTCTTGCCACTGGAGCATAGGTCTCGTCATAATCAATGCCTTCAGCTTGAGAATAACCTTTAGCTACCAGTCTTGCTTTGTTTCTTATCACAATGCCATCTTCATCTAGTTTGTTTCTGAATACCCATCTTGTGTCCACCACTTTTCTATCTTTAGGTCTGGGTACCAGCTTCCATACTTCTAGTTGCTTAAATTGATTGAGTTCATCTTGCATAGCAATCACCCAATCAGGATCAGATAGAGCTTCTTCTACTTTCTTAGGTTCCATGACAGATAGGAACCCAGAATAGTTACATTGATTCTGATAAGCTCTTCTTGTTTTCACACCAACATCTGGATCACCAAGAATCAGCTCAAAAGGATGAGCTCTATTCCAAACAGTTTGTCTGGGAAGAATTGATCTTGACGATTCACCTTGTTCTTCAGTATGATGTTGAGTATGACTTGTTGACCCTTCATTATCTCCCCCTGAGTTGTTGCCAGTTTGACTTGTAGATGGTTCAAGAGTATCAGTGGTGTCTTGAAAATTATCATTGTTTTCACCAGCATCACCTTGATCATTACCACCAACATATGGATTATTATTATCAGCAACAACGTCAGGTTGGTTGTCATCATCTGAATCTGAGTCTGACATATCATCAAACTTAAGCTTTTCAGATGGATCTTCATTTTGGATACATGGGAGTTTTGTGTCATCAAATGTAACATTGACACTTTCCATAGTTTTTTGTTGATCAATAAGATACACCTTGTAGGCTCTTCTAGTATAACCAATAAATATTGCTTCATGTGCTTTTTCTTCAAATTTACCACCTAGATCATCTCCTTCTCTCAGCACAAAGCATTTTGTCCCAAATACATGGAAGTACTTGAGAGTTGGTTTCTTGCCATGTAGAGCTTCATATGGTGTCTTCATTAAGTCTTTATTGATAAGTGTTCGATTCTGGGTATAGCATGCAGTGTTGACAGCTTCAGCCCAAAAGCTCAATGGAAGCCTTGATTCACTTAGCATAGTATGTGCAGCTTCAATCAAGGTTCTATTCTTTCTTTCAACTACCCCATTTTGTTGAGGAGTTCTGGGAGCCGAGTACTGTCTAGTTATACCCTTTTCAGTGCAAAAGTCATTCAGAACTGCATTCTTGAATTCAGTTCCGTTGTCTGGCCTTATAGCTCTTACTGGATGATTAGAATCCAGCTCAATTAACTTAATGTGATCAACTACCAGTTGTGGAGTTTCATCTTTTGAGTTCAGAAATAGTACCCATGTGAATTTTGAGAAATCATCAACAATCACAAGAGCATATCTTTTTCTTGACATGGACATCACACTAACTGGACCAAACAAATCCATATGGAGAAGTTGTAATGGTTCAGTTATTGATGATATGTTAGTGCTCCTGTGAGTTGCCCTTTTTAACTTCCCTTTTTGACAAGCATCACATAGACCTTCCTGAGTAAATTCAATCGAAGGTAAACCTCTCGACAACTCTCTTTTCACTAGAGAATTCATAGTTTTGAAGTTTAGGTGAGAAAGTTTCTTGTGCCATAACCAACTTTCATCAGTGGATGCCTTTGAATAAAAACATCTAATTTCTTCTGTACTTCCAGAGTTCATATTGGCTATGTACAAGTTTCCTTTTCTTACTCCAGTCAACTGCGGCCTTTCATTTCTCTTGTGTGATATTAGACAATTCTTCTTGTTGAAATGAACTTCATAACCTTTGTCACAGAATTGACTAATACTGAGCAAATTGTGCTCAAGGCCGTTCACAAAAGAGACATCTTCAACGATAACATTTCCAGCTTCTAATCTGCCATATCCATCAGTTTTACCTTTGCTGTTATCTCCAAAGGTAACGACTGGGCCGGCCTTCTCCACCACATTTGTCAGCAGGGCTCTATCTCCGGTCATATGCCTTGAACATCCACTGTCAAGAATCCACATGACTCGTTCAACCTGTTTCAAACCCTGCAATGACAAATTGGTTAGACTTTCTTCGGAACCCAAATTTGATTGGGTCCGGAATACTTAAAGAATTGGCCTTTATCAGGCAAAGCAACACTTTTTATTTTAACAACCTTTTCTTTAGGTACTGGACATTTAACCCTGTAAACAGCTTTAACTTTTTTTGGTTTCAGCTTGGGTAACCATGTCTTCACCATATCCTGAGAAGGACTTGGAGTCCTAGTCTTAGAATTAGGTGGTGTTACAGACCTGGATCTAACATGTTTATTTCTGCTCATATACTGTCTAAGAACATTCTTATCAACACATGCATGATTACCATTAAAGTAAGCAGACATTATATTAAAAGCACAAGACATGCAATTAACAGCATTGCATTTCTTATGAGCAGTATCAATAACAGGAATAGCATGCATGGTAGATATGTTGTTGCATTTATTCATGTTTTTACTTCTACTACTAGTTTTCAAGGAACTAGTAGACTCACCAACTCTTTCTGTTTTCTTAAACACAGACTTTCTATATTCATCATTTTTAACAACTTGATTACTTTCTAAGACTACGCCATTAGCTAAATCCTCAATGCGCATCTCTTCCTTAATGATTAAAGATGTTGTATCCAAAGGTTCTGCTATGGATGTCTTAAATAGTGGGTTACTAACACCCTTAAGCACTAATGGTATACCCCTTTCTATAGCACTGACACGATTAGGGGTATTAATGCTTTTTCGTCCAATAGCTTCATTATATCAAACCCAATTCCTACGATTTGATTAATAGCTTGTTAGTTAAACAACTCTTTAGCCACTTTACATGAATTAGAAGTAGCACTAACCTTTATTTTTAGTTCAGCTATTTTTTCACGTTGTTGAACCACTATCACTGCTAAACACCTCTCAAGTTCTTTTAGAATTCTTATTTCTGATTTTTGTATAACATGGCAATTTTGTACATCGTGCAATTCTGATAATTGATTTCTAAGATCTGTATTTACCAAATTGATCCTTTCAATCTCTCTATTAGCATTACCTAGTGTATCACTAAGTTGATAAATATATTGAGTTTCAGTACAAGATACCTCAGATGAAGTACCACTGGAGTTATCAGATTTTGCCATCAGGGCAAGATTGCCATACTCGTCATCTTCAGAGTCTGTATCATCCCAACTCTTTCCAGCAGCCACATAGGCTTTACCTGTCTTCTTCTTCTCAGATCCAAAGTCTTTTCTTTGGTTTTGTTTTGGCTTCTGACATTCAGTAGCGAAATGTCCAAGTTCATTACAGTTGTAGCATCTAATTTTACTTCTTTCAACTGTTCCAGTTTTGTAACCTCCTCTGTTACTTGAGGATGAAGAACCTCCTCTCTGGAACCTGTTATAGTTAGATTTGTACCTGAACTTGGGATTCTTCCTGAATCTGAAGTTACTAAATTTCCTTACCAACAAAGCCGTGGACTCATCTTCCAACTGATCTAGCTCTTTTAACGAATAAAAGTCTCCTTCATCTGGACTAGCATTCGTTTGACCAACTTCAACTTCAAGCTTGCCACTGTCAATATTACAAGGTTGAATAACCTTATCTTCTACTTCCTGTTTGTTCTCAACAATAAGAGCTGTAGAAGTATTAACAACTCTTCCTTTTCCATAAATCTCCTTTTGTTGAGATTGTTCCAGTTCATAGGTTTTTAAAACACCAAAGAGTCTTTCTACAGTAATTTCACTTAGATTCCTCGACTCTCTGATAGCTATAATCCTATGTTCTAGATGAACAGGCATTGACAGTAGAAATTTCATGTTGATCTCTTTCTGAGTGTAGTACTTGCCATGCATCTGTAAATTGTTGACAAGTTTGTTATATCTTTCAAACACATCTTGAATACTTTCATTGTATGCTGATCGAAAGTGTTCGTACTCAGATGTCAGAATTTCTAGATGATTTTCCCTAACTTCCTCTGTTCCTTCATTCACAGTTTCAATGGTTTCCCACATGTGCTTTGCTGTCTTGCAGTTAATCACATGACTGTACATCACAGAGTCTAGGGAATCTATTAAGATCAGTCTTAAATTAATGTCAAGTCCAGCTTCCTCTCTTTCAGCAAAAGTGAATTCAGAAGAATCTTTTTGTACAAACTTTGCAGGAGCAACAACTTTTCCATCAGTAACAACTTCAGGAGTTAATCCAAAAGGTATTATTGGTCCTTCTGATAAGACTTTCATGTATTGATGATTTGCAACCTCGAGGAACATTAACATTTTGTTCTTCCACATATCATAACTGTTTTTGTCATATATGGGAATTTTCACAGTTCCAACTTTAAAAGACATGATGAATTTTTTAAGAGAGTTAAAAAATTCGGGGATGATTTTTAATCGAGTAAAATGGGATCTTTGATTTGTGTATCAATCAATCTGCTCTGATACCAATTGTTAGGTCCGATAAGATTGTAGAAGGGGGGTTGAATACAATCTTAACCTTTTAATCGAAATTTGTCCTTTAAATAATATTTGATAAAGACAAATTTATGTGCGGAATTATTTAACACAATTTTTCAAGTTGAATATAACTTTATATTAACTTGATGTGGTGTTACAAAATCAGTATAACAACTTATCAAGATGTTAATAACTAATTAGAAAATTCGACATGAACTTTTCTAATTTAGTTAATAATAATCAAGATAAGAACTAGGAAACTTAATTCGCTAGTAGTACAAGAATCACAAATAAACAAGTTCTATCGGATAGAATATTATAAAGATGAAGAACTTGAATTTCTGGGAATTGTTTAAGCTTTGGTGTTCTTGGTGTTCTTGAGAGAGAGAATTCTGTTCTGAATATTATGTTTTCTGCTGTGTTTCTCCGTTATGACTTAATCTGCTCTGTTCTGTTCTTTTATATCAGTAACAGGTCTTGCTGGCTTTCTGTAGGATATTTAACTGCTCCAGCATGACTTAAACTGCTACCAAGACTTGATTTTCCTTCATTAAGACTTACACAAACCTCCATTAAGACATAAAACTAATTCACATTTAATTAATTAATGATTAACTAATTCACATTTAATTGATACAATAATTAATTTAATAAATAAATTAATTCTTCCAGAATTAATTCATTTAATTAAATCAACTAAATGATTTATATCAATTATAAATGAATTTAATTAAATCAATAAATAATTAATTTAATTCTTACAAACCACTGAATGTAGTAAAGAATTACCACTGATTTGTGTTGACGTTCGATGTACTGTCTGGTTCATGAACGACTAACTTCAACGATGCTTTTTCACTTTTGACTTTAGGTTGTGGTTTATTTCTTCTCTCAATTCTCTTGTACTGTGACTGATCTTCAAACTATCACTCGAAAAATCTCTGTCATTGTTCAAATGAATCCATTCACTTCAATGCTATACTGGGGCTTGATCAGATAACTGAATCGTCTTCCAGTGTATGACATCTAAACTATAGATTGACTTTTCTTCTTTCTTCTGACAGATAATACTTCTTGAGATTCCTATGACAGTTCATATGTATATTTACTTATTACAATTTGGTTTAAGTTGATTAGGATCCTCTAACTACAAATAGGCTGAGTCATATGCCTTTCACTACTCCATCAACGGATATTCCTTATCCGTTGATAACTCACTCTACCACTGCTATATCTGACATTCCTGTGTCAAGTGTGGAGGAGTTCTCAGTAGTTGAAACACTTTTAGGATTGAGGGAAGGGAGTGAGAGGCTGCCTTGTGAGCAGGCAAAAGGAGAGCTAAATAATGAGAGGTTGGCCATTTCTTCCGGTCAGGCAAAAGGAGAGACTGAGAGTTCCACCTTAGTAGGTGAAGGTGAGGGTGTGAGAGGTGTGAGCCAAGGGGAGCCCTTGATGCAAGAAAAGATAGATGAGAGGAGAGAAGGGACTACAGGAGAAATAAGGATGGAAGAAGCAGCCATTGCTAGTGAGTCAATGGAGGTTGAGGATGCAGCCAAGGAAATGGAATTTCAAAGAGAATATCAGTCCATGATTGACTCCATTTCTTTGGATGCTGAAACCTTTACTCACCCTGTTCCTGCCTATCAAATTCTGGCACAACAGGGCAATGTGGAAGCAGAGGAGGCAATGCACCTAGTGCACACCTCACAGTCTCTACTTAGAGCTAAGGAATCTTTAGAAGCTTTGTCAACCACTGCTGAGAGTGAAGAATTTGAAGATTCTGAAGATGAAGACAGCCAGAGCCCTGAAGATGAAGGTGGTAGCAGTATTCATGATTGGAAATTTGCTCACAACTACACCCATCATCAACTTGATGTGGAAATCATAAGGCAATATAAATCTGCCCTGGCTGAGCACCCAGAAGCAGATCCAAAGAGAAAGGTTGTTCTTCAACAGGCAATTGACTCCCTTAAGTTACAAAAGATGCAAATGGTGATTCAGAGAACCAACTTAGAGGAGATCAAACAAGAAATCAAGGATGTGAAGATTTCTGTGGATTCCAAGTTAGAGCAACTAGCTCCTACAGCCACTCAGAGGGTGTTGCAACAAAGGTTCATCAAAGAAGACACCCTGGCTAAGTCTGTGCAATTACTCAACTCAAGAGTGGAAAAGATGGAATCCCAGATGGAGCAATTTCTTCAACATCAAAAACTGCAAACCCAACTGCTAGAAAAGTTAGTTGCAGCCCCAACTTCTAGTCAAACCCTTGATGCTAACAAAAAGGGGGAGAAAGTGGAAGAGGCTGTGGCAACTACAAGTCAAATCTTAATTTCTGAAAGAAGGGAAGCAGCAAGTAAGGGGGAGCAGCAGCCTACCATAGTGGTCAATCCACAGGACTTCATTGTCACAGCTTCCCCCAGCAAATCCAAACCTGTACAAGTAGCTCTATCTAAAGAGTTTGATTTCTCAAACTTGACAGAAGAGGAAAAGCTAGCCAAGATTGAAGCCCTGCAAAGAAAGAAAGAGGAGAACAATGAAAGAATAATGAGGACAGAAAGATTGATCAATGCATCTATTGTATCAAATCTGTTCTCTAGCCAAACCTCAGCTCCAACAATATCTACCACAATTCTGAAGGTGCTCACTCCAGCAATTGTGGCTCCTACATTCTATGATGCTGAGCCTTCTCATGTTAAAGAATTTGAACCCTACATCAAAGCAAGACCCTACTCACCACCAAAAGCAAATGGGAAGAACAAGTTACAACTGGACTTTCCATTTCCCAAGGATGATGAAGAGAAGCTGATGGGTAAGCAAATTAAGGAATTCAAGGAGAAGACTAACAGTTGTGTAAGAGAATGGATGGCTGTAATCATAAGGAATGGAAAAGTTCTAAACATATCCAACATCCATCCTAGATTTGTTGAAGCCAAGAGAGAAGAGACTTCAAGGCTGCTAAGAGAATCTCAACCAAGCACTGAAAATCAATATGAAAACTCAGATGAGAAGCAAGCAAGGCTGGCTCAAGAGTTAATGGATGAGGTAGAGGATGAAATGAGGGAACCTGAGGAAGTCCCCAAATTCAAAAGGAAAGGGAAATCAGTCCCCAAATCCAAATCTAAGAGAATGAAATCAAAGGCAAGGAGGCATGTCTCTCCAGAAATTGAAAGCAAGGAGACAGTTGGCTCATCACAACCTACTTCTGTAAAAGTATTCAACCCAGCTGTGAATTTCCATGGTGATCCTATAGTACCTAAAGAGGAACCAATGAATCTTGACTCCATTGAGGTTCCTTCATTCTTGATGAAGCCTCAACAGAAGCCTATACAGAAGAAAAGGATACCAAGGAAGCAACCTTCAAAGGAACCAATTCAAGTTGCTAGGGTACCTGCTATTGTCAGGCAGCCAATCTTGGAAAACAAGGATGATTTTATCTATCAGGCAGATATTGAAGAATACTCTGGCATGAATCTTTATCTGGATGAATTGTCAGAAGTAAGAGGGATTGACAAATATAAACATTTGCCTGAGAGATTGGTCTTTGTATACAAGGGAGGAAAGGAAAGGACATGGCCACTACAAAGGGTTCTTGGAGAAAATTATCAGACCTTAACCAAAGTGTTCTCTACAATCAAGAGATACACAGGGTTCTCCAAGATAGCAAAAGGGGAGATACTGGACAGAATAGAACAAATAAGGAAGGAATGGAACTCACCATCAAGTCTACCAAGGAAGATGAAGATCCCATACAATGGACAGAAAATCCACCTTCAACCCTTCTGGATGATGGAGTTCAGGGATGAAGATGGTAACAGGAGATTCTTCAGGTTAGAAGACCAACTACCAAAGGCTAGTTCTCAATACCTGAGATGGTTACAACAAAAGCTAAATCCAAAGGTTGATGAAGAAGATGCCTTCTATAGGCAACTCCAAATACAGATTGAGTCCAACTCTGCCAAAGAAGGAAAATCAAGGGTGATGCCAACAAGAGAAAAGAAACAGTCTTAATCTGCTCAGTCTAGAGGAGCACTTCTCTGTAAATTTCTCAAACTTTCAGTTTTTAATTTTTCTAGCTTAATACAATTTTTGCATTGTTTTTTATATATCTTTAGGAATGTTTTGTTATCATCAAGGTCCTGAATTTATACTTTATTGCCATCAAGTATAAATTGGGGGAGATTGTTAGGAATATGTTGTACTCGATGATAACTTCACAATCAATCAAATTGTATAAGGTTTTGTAGCTGTCAACGGATGAGGATTTATAACTCTATCCGTTGACAGGTAGCTCATCAACGGATGAGGTTTTGTAGCATACTGCAGTATCTCTATGTTATCAGTTGATAGTGTTTTTATCCACAGTCATGTTGACCATCAATGGATAGGCAGAATAGGGTAGCCAATTGTAAATAAGCTATGCTATGTAATTCTGTCTAAGTGAAAGTGTATCAAGAGATGAAGACAAAACTCTATCAACGGATACAACTCAAATCCACTCTATCAACGGATACAGCTCAAGTCTCAATATCAACGGATATCGCTCAATACATCATCAACGGATGTCAGTGTGCAATATCAACGGATAATCATTGACACTGTCTTCTATGATTAGCTGGGGATTAGCAGTTGATAAGGACATGTTTGACTGACAGATCACATGGGTTGATAGTAGATACAAAAAGCAGTATGGCAGCCATACTTTGGAAACACAGAAGAAAGAAGCATTCTATTTACACTATGAATACAAGAAAGGTGCAGGAGACATGTCTGAACACAAGGACAACCTTTCGGCTACATGTGTATTTGGAGTGTAGTAGCAAGTCAACTAGAATTAGATTAATATTATCTTATTCCAGTAGTACTTGTAAAACTTGGGATTTATAACCAAGAGTAGCAACTCTTTGTAGGTTAAGAAAACAGATACATTTTGCTTAGGGTTTCTGTTGAATATTCTTAGAAAGCAAAGAGTTGTAAAACAGAAGCTGTGTACTTTTGTATCATAGAGTTTTCTTCGAATAAAAGCTTCAGGTGGTGCATTTAACCACCTGATTTTTTATGTGTTTGTGCATTAATCTTTTTACAAGCAATTATCTTAGTATAGATTTCTGGAGTTCTTATCAGAAATTTATAAATATCAAGAATTGTATTCAACCCCCCCTTCTACAATTATACAAGTGTGTAGTCTGGGAATAACACAACTACATATACAATTGAATGCGACCTCATATGCAACTGAATGCAACTGAAAGTTGAATTTCAATTTTTTTTGCCAACTTCCAATTGTATATAAGGGCTGCGCAGCAACAGAAAAATGGAAATTTACATATGCAACTAAATGCAACCAGATATGCAACTTAATATTTATATGTGACATTTAATCAAACACTTGATATACATTTTACTACCAAATACAACAGTCCTAATCTGCAGTACATAATCAACACAAATTAATCAATCATACATCATATTTTACATTTTACATTCATCAAATCAACAATCGCAACACCCAAAGTCACCGAAATTAACCAAACGCAACTTCACAACTTCATCCAAAATCAACCAAAATCTAAAACAAAACCTCCAAATCCAAAATCAATTCAAATCAATTAAATCTCTCTCCGGGGAATCTCGATACTTCCCTGCGGGGCCGTCATTAGATCGAAATCGGAGGAGGTGGTCGTGGTGGGTGTGGGTGTGGTCGTCAGTTGTACTTTATGCGTGTATTTATATACACAAGAGTTGATGGTAGTAAAATTTGAACTGCTTTAATTGTTAATTGAAAGAAACGAACAGGTGATTGAGAAGAAAGAATAAAGGAGGATGGGTTGGTGGCAACAGAGAAAAGGTGAAAGGCAATGACCTCGGCAGAAGATTGGTTGTATGTACACATGATATGATATTCGTGTTTTTGCAAATGTGAAACCTTCGGTTTAAAAAAATCGTGAAAATGCAAAAAAAATTATAGAATAGTATATCTTCAAAAAAAGATAGGAAAAGCGGTATATTTAGTAAATTCTCTTAATTCATTGTATGATAATTTACAAATTCAATGGGTATTAGCGAGATTCAAAGTGAGGATTTATGTATATTTATATTATATTAAAGATAGTACAACATTTTTTGAATATGTTGCATGTAAAAAAGCACTCAAGACAACAAAAATATTAATTAATAATTTTGTGATGTTTTACGAAAATGACACATTCGAACTTTTGGAGAAGATTAAGGATGAGTTTTATATAGATTTTAATTTTAAAAAACCTAGATTCATATTTTACATAAGTGTAAGACATATTTTTATGATTATACAATAATTATTAATTTGTAATATTATTGGGACCATATATTTATATAGGTTTTTTTTTAAAATTATTATCTTATTATTTTATCGAAATTGGTCAATTTTTGAACTGACCTGTAATAACCCGAATTTTGGGTAGAATTAAAACTTTTCTTATTGTGGTTAAAGAGCACTAATGAATGGTGGTTTCAAAGAACAATGATTGTAATGAATGGATATTGTTTTGGACAATAATCCTGATGCATTGGTATATTGTCATAATAGAGTAATTCGATGGTTGAGGACCTAGATAAGAATAATCTACCGTCCAGGAAGGAGCTAATGGATCCTTGAAGGGAAATGAGTACGTGCATAGTATTTCCCGTACGTGCATAGTGTTTCCCGTACGTGCATAGTATTTCCCGTACGTGCATAGTATTTCCTGTACGTGCATAGTAATTTGGTGGATGAATAGTGATTTTGTAAGTTGGAAAACTTTTCACGCCACCCTATGTACGGGACGTGATATGGATGTTTCGAAGTCATATTAGTAATACGCGGAGGAAATAAGTGAATGCAGAGACGATCGGAATTCAGAAATTCCAAATTCTTTTTCGGTATAATATTTGACCGGACAGTGGATTATATATTATTATAATCCAAGAATTGAGATATTAACTTTGAGGATTTGATATTTTGGGATGTTATTATATTTGATTTAAGAATGAAGGTAGGAAACCACTGAGGCAGTGAAACAAGCGTTCCAGAAACCGCTAAAACGTTATAACGAGATTAAGCGATAAAGCGAATGAATCATGGATTATGGATTGAATTCATATCAAGATTAAATATCTTATATGATCATCAAGAGTATTATATCAAGTGGATGGAATGATTTAATCAAAGTTTATATCAAGAGTAATTAGGATTTAAGTGATTAAAACACTTAAATCATTTCCAAAAAAAAAAAACAAAACAAAACAATTAACCAAGCTTATCCAAGACTCTTGGCTCTTGCCCCAATGCATCCAACTCAGCCCACCCAACTGATAATATCAAGATATTAGATCAAAGCTAGTTGAAATAGTCAAAGAAAGAAAAGAGAAAGCAAGAAACACCATATCTCTCCAAACTGCTCAGCAGGAGCAAGGTTCAAAGAAAAATTCATATCTTCATTTATATCCATGATAAAATCACCAAATTTTAACAATAGCTTCTCCACTCCATGGGCAAGATTCGATCCAAATTTCATGGAAATCCAAGAAGTATAGCCTAGTCAAATCCAAGCTTAAAGTTGGAGGACCAAAACTGTCCAGGTTCTGATCAGTAGAAAGATGGGACTCAAAACCCTAGCTCCCATGGTTGGATTCTTGTGTTATATAGCTCAAAAGAAAGCTCTTGAAGAGTAGAAGGTGTGGTAAAAATTTTAGAACCAAACTCTTAGTTTTTGATTTTATATGATTTTTACAAGATTGATGATGAATAGTGTTTTCTTAGAACTAATCTTGTTTTCATGATTTCTTTGGATGATCTAAGGTTTGATTAAGCTAGATAAGGACCATACCAAGCTTATTAAGGTTATATCATACTCCAAGGAAGGTAGATCTCTTGAAACCCTAGCATTTGGTTTGAGATTTATGAATGTTTTATAGTGATAATTATAAGCATGATTATGTAATTAGTTACATGATTTAAGATGCAAGATGATTTTGATGATAAGATCAGTAGCTTATGGACTTGTGAGATGATTATTATGTGTATAAGTTGTATTGATGCCCGGTGTGGCTTGGGTTGTTGATTGTGATTTTTGGAACGTTCGTATTATAGCTGTTATAATGCCAAAATTTTGTTAATCATTGAAAACCGTGCATCACAGTAGATCTAATGGCCTAAAATGGACAAGTATCTAACATGCCCTTGTAGATCTTGAGTCGTAGATCATTTTGGAAAAAGAATCGAATCAAACAGACTTACGGTTTAGGATTTATGACCGATTTACTAAAAGTAGTTCGAATCCGTAAACGAAAGTTCGTAACTGAAATTGAACCCCTTTAAGGTGATAAATTCGGTTGCGAATCTTGGTAATTAAATACTAGAGGTCATAATAAAGATATGAGAGAAGACCTCATGTCAAAAAGATTATTTTTGGATTTTATAAAAATATTTGAATCAAGGTTAAGTGCGAAAGAACCCCTTAAAGGAGCACTCGATTATAACTTTGTAAACCGCTTAGTGAAACGGGCGAATGAGATCCGAATTCTAAAACAAATCTTCGACTTAAGTATTTGTCGATTGACATGGACATAGTACGAGCCTAAAGCGAGCTAGTAACGCCTTCGACTTAAGTATTTCTCATCTTTCGAGGGGTAAGATTGTTGGAACAAGTTGATATTCGTTACCAAGCAATAGCTCGGAAGTTATTGGTGAATTTTCCTTTCCAACTAGATACGACTACTTTGTAGAGTCTTATCAACAAGTATTATACTTGGGGAAAGGGGGACGAACGTTACATTCAGAATCATGAATTCTATTTGAACTAGGAGTCGTGTAAGAGGTCGAGTAGCGCCGGTCCATCCCCTTTGGCCCAACCGTTGGCCGGGGAGAGCTAGTAAGGCGGTAGACAAGTAAAGCCGTCAGTTCTTCCTTCTACCGGTAGTAAATCTAATTTGAGATGTACGATCTCGACTGATCATCAAGATTGGAACAGCGGGCGCGGTGAATACTCCATCATTGGTTCATCATCTAAACATATTTATTTCCTGCAACATGATTACTGTTGGCAGAGCTGGAAAAGTGTTCATAACTGGAACTGCAATCTTTTCATGCAAGTTCCTCTTTTTAATGACAATGAGAATATCTCGCTTACTTTTGATGTAGCAGATATTTCTATAAACAAATACTTTAAGTTACCTTGTAACTTCATCGTTCATATTATACTGGCATCATTTCCGTAAATGCATGGAATATGGTTTGAAAGATACTTTTGAACTGTTATATATTATCGTTCAGTTATATATTATTGTTGGTGGGATATTGCTCACCCTTGCTTTATTATTATATCACAACAACAGCTAGACCAGATGACTCGCACAAGGCGCACTCGACGCGGGCGAGGACGATGAGACTACCAGAGCTGAAGAAGAAGCTATTGGTAGGATAGATTTATTCTTTCAGTACCAAGTATATGGTCTAGTATGACTTATGTAAATGGATGGCAAAGAGTATGTATTTATATTGAAATTCTTTTGGATTGTAAGAACTCATAATGTGATTAATAAAAATTTGATTGTTACTCTGATTTCATCTCTGGGACTATAACGGGTGTGTTATACATTGTTGTGTTGGGTCATAGAGATGTAATTTATTTTATGTTAAGGAAAGTTCAAGTGTTGTGGACAGAATTGGAAACCGTAACGACCGGATCCCGGACCCCGGATCTGGGGGTGTTACATGACCAATGTTGAAACTAGAACAAATTATTAATTTAGAGAGATTACTAAATTATTGAATATTAATTAAGGGAGATTTTACTGTACGTGAGGTTAGATATTTTTTCATACAAAATAGTGATGATAGTTTTGTGAATTTGTAAATTATTTTGAAATTGCAATAATAATCATGTGTATTTATACCTGAAATTTTTTATAATCTCAATTAACTTTTATAATTTTTATATGCCATATTTGTTGACTTCCACAGTTTCATATATGGATAATAATTAGGTCTGGTAATTTGATACGTGACACATGAATACAACATAAAACGATATGAAAAATACGGTTTGGGTTTTGATTTTTGGTACATGAAAGTACACGAACACGAAGTTACACAAAATATTTAGTGTCGGATATGGATTTTCATTTTGTGTACACGAAAGCACACGAAATATTATACATATATTTTTTATTTTTTATATATCATAATAAATATTATATATGTATTTTATTTTACGTATTCATTAGTATTTCGTGTATTTTTAATCACTCATTTTACATATTCAGTAGTATTTCGTGTATACGTATATAATCGTTTCGTGTTATTTCGGATCATTTCGTGTAAACAAAAAGTACATGAAAATTTCATGTGCTTTTCATGTAATTTCGTGTTGACACGACACGAAATATTTCGAATTTGGTTTTAGCACACGAAATATTCATTAGTATCGGATTTCGTGTTACATAAAATATTTAGTGTCAGATATGGATTTTCATTTTGTGTACACGAAAGCACACGAAATATTATACATATATTTTTTATTTTTTATATATCATAATAAATATTATATATGTATTTTATTTTACGTATTCATTAGTATTTCGTGTATTTTTAATCACTCATTTTACATATTCAGTAGTATTTCGTGTATATTTCGTGTATTCGTATATAATCATTTCGTGTTATTTCGGATCATTTCGTGTAAATAAAAAGTACATGAAAATTTCATGTGCTTTTCATGTAATTTCGTGTTGACACGACACGAAATATTTCAAATTTGGCCTTAGCTATAAGTACACGAAATAATTTCGGGTTGGTATCGATTTTAGTTATAAGTACACAAAAATATGAAAATATACGACACAAAAATGCACGAAACGACATGATTGCCTGGCCGAACAATAACCTTTAAAAGGGTCCTTTCACTTCTTTTGGACTAATGAAGTCCCATTTTGGTTTATAACTTGGTCGCAAGGGCTTCTTAATTTCGTGTATGGCTATGCTAATTGAGCATTGCTGACAAGTGACAATTACAAAAAATTACGTTAAAGAACTCTTATCTTTGAGGTAGACGATCAAGGGCGAATTTTTATTAAAATTTTATGGTATAATTATGTATATGTTGCAAAGTGCTCCCACGATAAAAAGCCAAATGTCCCTATAATATCAAAATTATATTGTAATTTGAGTTGCTTCTTATTTTATTTATAGTTATTGTAATACCAGTTCTCGCAACGCAACCTTGCTCTGATACCAGTTGTCACAGGGTCACTCTCTAAAACTCAAGTTTCTGACCTGTATGGTCTGCCCTTGTCGCCCGGCTTCAAGAACAGTCAGCCTTCCCGAGCGGTTGTCACCCAGCAACCCGTTGAAACCAAACACATCGGAACACTTAACCAAAAACGCAACACAAGAACCACGTGTGTGCAGGTGTGTCTAATTACCAAGCAAATGTAAACACACACAACAATTTACAGGCACCAAGCCCAACCTTTGTATTACCCACAATATAAAGGATACAACCCAAATTATACTTACAGACTTTCCCTACTGCCTAGCATAAATAATACAAGTGCAGAAAATACAATATGAACTTGTACAATACAGAGAATACATATATAAATGCCTATCTCTATATATAAGCCAAGACCCATGGTCAGCAAGCCAACTGCCCGGCGATTACCAGCAGTTACCCATATTTGAAATGTCTTCAACTGCATTTCCCACACCTTCCCTTGAGCCACAACTGCAAGGTAGTTATCTCACCCACTTATTATGTATATTTCTCAGCATATATACACAATATATATCACATAAATATATCACCAATATGTGCCCACGTTTTTGACTTTTGCCTTAGTCATATTGGACTCCCAGCTCAGCTCCCAACTTTGTGTTGCCTACATAAACCAACCAGCAGGCCAACAAACTCAGCCAACCATGTTTTAACCAACCTGGCACCGCTGCCCAAACGGTCACCCATGCTACCAGCATCAATCGGTGAAGCTGTCCCGCAACCAATAGCCGAAGCCAACCCAAGTGAAGCCGCCCCGCTCGGCTCTAAAAATGTTTTCCAGCCAAAAGAGTCTTACAGCTATGCTAATTGAGCATTGCTGACAAGTGACAACTACAAAAAATTACGTTAAAGAACTCTTATCTTTGAGGTAGACGATCAAGGGCGGATTTTTATTAAAATTTTATGGTATAATTATGTATATGTTGCAAAGTACTCCCACGATAAAAAGTGTCCCTATAATATCAAAATTATATAGTAATTTGAGTTGCTTCTTATTTTATTTATAGTTATATGATGATAACTTGGAGATTAAATTGATTGGAATGCTAAAATTTTACTCTTTAATATCAAATATTTATAAAAAAATATATATACTAAAAGTGACAAAAAAAAAATTTAAAAATGTAACAGCCTATTAGTCATAACTCATTTTAGTATATAGGGCCCCCAGAAGAAAACAACATTGGATCCACCACTGTAGACGATGTCAGCGTTTTAGAAATGCTGTTGAAAAGGACATGATCAGTGACGATTGCATTGCGCTAATATATGATTTTGTTACGAGAGGTCACAAGCAAGACTTATTAGAACTCAATGGCTCACAAATGCTCGTGGTGCAGAGGGATATTACTCCTATCCTAGTGCCATATAGTGACCTTAAGGCTTCCTAACATAAAGAAAGCCAATGCCAAAGCTTGTGCTTCAAAGTTATGTGGACAGAAAGTCTGGTGTTACTTCTTCTGAATAATCACCGGTTTAGCATGCCTGAGCCTGACTGGTTTTATACCCATTATATCTGTTTTTAATAAACTTATTGAGCAAACTACGAATATTGCAAGGGCCCCTTTTTTCCCTAAAGAAGAAAGGAAAGGGAGCAGTGTCAAATTTATGTAAAATTTAGCATCTTTCTTGGGTTCTTTTAGCTAAAGTACTTTCTGGGTAATTGCATGCCTCAAATTTGAATATACATTTGCTTACTATGGCATTGAGCTCTGGTCTGATCAGATTTTGCTAAATCTTATGATCTTGTTTAGGCGAGTTATAGGTATTGCATGTACGTGATTGTCTATTATGTTTTGAGGTGTTGTAATGACTATTTGTTATCTCCTAAAACTGTATTTTACCCTCTTGAATTTTCAGGCCGCCAATAACCTGAAGTAGGCCTGTCAACGGGTCGGATTCGGATCGGATTATCCTAAATTCATATCCGAATTCATTAAGATTTTTCGGGTAGGGATGGGAAAAAAATTCGATCCGACGGATACCCGATTCGAAATCCGATTTTTTATCCGATTCGAACCCGATTTTTTGGATTTGGATATGGATATGGATTTAAATTTTAAACCCGAAAGATTTTGGATATGGATATGGATTTCATGAAACCCGATCCGAAACTCGAAACCCGATCAAAACCCGAGCCTAACCCGAAACCCGAAAAATACCCGATTTTTATTTATTATATATTATATATTATATATTATATATAAATGTATATTATAAATACATATTATACATATTGGGCTCTAATAAGACCACATTACCTTAGGCCCATTAGGGTTTAAAACCATTTTTAAACTTAGTTACTATATATTAAAAGCTTGATGTGTTTGTTGAGTCGTGGTATATATTAAAAGCTTGATGTGTTTGTTGAGTCGTGGTACCTGGATGATGATGTCGGTGGTGATAACAATAGAATACTACACTCTAATGGCTAGTTAGCACCCTGACTGAAGTGAATATTGATAAAATTAATATACGTGTTGGATTACATATTTTAACTTACTTACACTATTTTTTTTATTTTTTTGTTAAGCGACTTATTTACACTATTTTTAATTTTGAATACCCGAAAAAAACCCGATCCGATCCGAAACCCGACGGATTTGGATTTGGATATTGAGTTTTGTATCCGAAACCCGATACGATCCGAAACCCGAAACCCGAAAATATTTGGATTTGGATTTTGCAAAACCCGAGCCGAACCCGACCCGTTCCCATCCCTATTTTCGGGTTTGGATCGGATCGGATCAGGGACGGATATTTTTTAGTCCGATCCATACCCAATCCATAAATTATAAAATTCCATAAAAAAGCTACTAACAAGTTCCAATTACATTGTATTCATTGAATTACATCATGAATTACATTGTATTCAAATTTTTAGATGTTAATCGAAAAGTCTATATATTTTTATAAAATTTATATTATATATGATAAATATATAATATATAATATATACTAAAAATAAATATAGTATATTATATATTATATAATACATATAAATAATAAATATAACATATTATATATATATATATATATATATATATATATATATATATATATATATATAATATAGTATAGATATGTAGATATATTTTTTATATTATATATTATATAAAATAAATATATTATATATAATATATAAAAAAATATTTAATATATAAATATATTCGGATCGGATCGGATCGGATCATGCTGAATCCATACCCGCTCCTTATCAGATCGGATCCTTATCGGATCGAATATTTTTTTGAAGGATCCATACCCGCTAATTTCGGATTGGATCGGATCGGATCGGATTCTTGATCAATTGACAGGCCTAACCTGAAGTCCTGAACATTATAAGAGCCTTCTCTGGATCTGTCATGCCAAAATGTTGCCGACATGATTAAGAGCAAAACACCAGAAGAAATTCACAAGACATTCAATATTAAGAATGGTTTTACAATTACACCTGGAGAGGAAGAAGAGGTCCAAAGGGAAAATCAGTGTGAAATTGAATGAATGTTATAGAAAAATGATCAATTAATCAGGTGCCTTTTGGTGTCCTGTTACAGTGTTACAGTGAGCCCGTTTGGGCAACTTCCTTATTACTTATAAAAAGCTTTAAGTAGAAAATGAAGTGTTAGGCAACAAGGACTTTAAGCCCGCTTTAAGTTAAAAAACTGCTTTAAGCCATAAGTTCCATTTAGGTACTTTTGACTTATGACTTATGATTTATGGATTTTTTTTTTCACAATTCTTGTAAAGCTTAAATATCATTAATTTAAATTTTTTTTAAGTCAAATTTCATTTTAAACCAAAATTATTAAACCCCCATTTAACTTTAAGTAAAATTACCCAAACACTTTCATTCAACTTAAAGTAAACAACTTTACTTTCTCCTTTAAGTTAAAAATACCCCCATTAAATCAAAAGTAACTTATTTTAAGTAATGCCAAACACCCTCACTGTTTGTTTACCAGAACTTATCTAGTAGGTAAATACCAAGTGTCACTAATATATTGTAGTATTGTACCTCATATGGGAGTGGCTGATTTCTGAAACCATATATACTATTCCCTCCGTCTCTTTAAACTCTTCTCATTTGGGGAAAAACACGGGTTTTAAGAAAAAATTGGTTTTTAAAGAGTAGTGGATGGAATAGTGGGTATTGAATATTGTTTTTAAGGGTTAGTGGGTGGAATAGTGGATATTTTATATTATTTTAAGGAGTAGTGGGTGGAGTAGTGGATATAGAATATAGTTATTTTATGTCCAAAAATAGAAAGGGGAAGAGTATTTTGAATGTCCCGAAAAGGAAAGTGGGAAGAGTTTTAAGAGACAGAGGGAGTATGATATGGTATGATATGTCGTGTCAGTATTTTTAAGTTCTGTTTCCTGCATTTCCTCTAGAAGTTTAGGATGCTTAAGCAGAACAGTTATTAGGTGGGAGAAAAAGTAAAAACCCATCTTTCCGGGTAAAGTGTCTGCTCAAAAGAAAAACCAAATACAGTATATCATATTAACTTGGTTGATCGTGATATTATTAATTCCATATTTAGCAAAAAAAAAAAGAAGATATTATTAATTCCATCTTTTACTATTTATATAGCACATACGTTTTCACTTGGCACAGGAGCTAGGTAAAATTGACTTTGAAGATTGGTTGTGGCAAAAAGTAAAATAAATCAAAGTTGGATTTTAGAGGGAATCAAATGAGTCGGGAATAAACAAATAAAAGAAAAAAGCGTGACGATGAATCAAAATGAGATGATAACTTGCGGGACCATAAAGCAATGTGATGTTGGTTTTATATTTTATCAGATGATATACGAATTTGTATACGAATTGAAAAATTCAATAATTATCCGAAAACCAATTTGATTCAATTTAAAAAATATTCAAATCAAAAATTTAACCGAAAATCATCCGAAATACTAGACCCAATTAAGACCAGGAACCGACCAAAATCGAATAAAAAATTATCCGAACCGAATATGATTCGAAATACTCGATCCAATTAAGATCCGAATTCTAAAAATGATGAATTAAGTAGTTAGTTATAATTTTAACGCGTTATAACGAATAGGTTGTATACATTATCGTACATTTTATTCAATATTTATCCATTCATAAGCAAGATACACATTTAAAATAATTTTTATATCAAATATAACATAATTATTTAATCATTTTTTTTTTTGAATAACTACATATTTTTATACTAGAAATTATAATATTTAATAATAAGGTACTTTTTAAATTAAAATAACGAATGAAAGATAATCCAAAAGGATCCGAATCGAATTTAATCCGACTTTAATCCGAATTTCATCCAATTTTAATCTGAATTAGATCCGAACCGAATTCTGTTCAAATATATCGTAACCGAAAGTTGATCCAATCCGAGATTGATCCGATCCAAAATCGATCCGGTTATTCGAATTGCCAGGTCTCTTGCTTCCAATACTATTCGAACTAAATATCTACACAATTTACGTAAATTTAAGGGGAATCCGATCACGAGATTCTACAAACTCTCTCTTAGACTAAATTCTCAGGCTCAATCTTTTTAGCAAAAAAAAAATAAAAAAAATCTCAGGCTCAATCTAAATCTCCCAAAAATTCTACTGTAATATTTTCCCTTAACGATCATGAAAGTCTGCTAAAACTTTATCCATTATGATGATGTCTCGTCCATGACAAAATTGAGAAAATTTCACAGTAGAACGTAAATGTTTATAAAATCAATACTTTTATACACTCTCAAACTAAATAACAATTGGTTATTTACTTGCTTCCTTTTTTGGTTGAGTTAAAAGTAGATCAAATGAATTTTAGGTAAGAAAAGTATTTTGGGTTTTTTATAAATATGTCCTAATTTAAAATTTGATTTATTAATATATTCTATTTATAATTGTATTTTTAAATATGTTTCATTTTTGAAAAATTTACAATTTTAATTTAATCATGTTCACTACTTCATATTTTTAAATGACAAATATACCTTTTTTACAAATAATGATTTTCCACACACACATGCTTGAATAATTATAATTGATTTCAATTAAAAGACAAACAGACAACAATCCTCTACTTGATTCTTCATGAAAATCTCTAGATATCGCCTTCTTCAGCACTAAAACTATCAATCTGGAGTGTTGTAAGCTGGTAAGCATTACTCTGTTGTTTAGTTGGCCTGGTAGGTGCCGGGGTGCGCTTGCTTTTGTTGATAGAACGTCTATCTATGTACTCCCTCTGTCAATTGTCCATTCAATTCTATACATTTACTATTTTGGGGTGTCCCATCATTTCTATACATTTCAAAAATAGTAAAATTTTAATAATAAAAACTAATATTACATCCACTAGCTTTTCTCCGCTATCTCAAAACTTTAATATAAAATACTATTGGGTTAAATATCTTGTTGGTCACTGAAGTCAGCTTGATGTATCAAGATGGTCACTGAACTGAAATTGGACTCATGTAGGTCACTAACTTGAGTAGGTGGTACAATTCGATAGTCTTGTTAATAATGATGAAGAACTGAATGAATTTAAGCGATCACGTAAGTTATTTAAGGAGCAATTGGCTAGTGAGAAGTTTATGAATGTTAGCAGTCATGAGTCTAGTTTTGAGAGTGATGAATTGAGATCGGTTGATTCATCGTCTTGAGATGAAATTAGCATGAAAGGATTTATTTGTTCAAAAAAATCACACAACATATCGAATTGTACCATCTACTTAAGTTAGTGACCTACACGAGTCTAATTTCAGTTCAGTGACCATCTTGATACATCAAGCTGACTTCAGTGACCAACAAGATATTTAACCTAAATACTATTATACCTACTATTTCCTCCACTATCTCAAATCTATTATTAAATATTGATAGATACCACCACTTTACCCACTTTTCATTTAACTTTACTCATTTTTTATACATTTTCTTGGTCTTCGTGTCAAAACCAAACGTATACAATTCACCGGGACGGAGGGAGTATTGTATATAGTGTGTAGCTGGCCTATATTGTTTCCTATTCTGCCTAGCTAGTAGCATAAGAGCATCTCCAAGATACTCTCTATTGTAACTCTTAACTCAAAAAATGAGAAGAGAGAATAAAAATTAAGCTCCAAGAGACTCTTGGAGGCTCTTTAAAAAGTTAAGAGCTTCTTCTCTCTCCTCTATTTTAAGAGCAACTAGTAGTTCTTAACTTATATTTTATTATTAAAATATTGGTTCCCTCCGAATCTTCCATAACTTTTCCCTCTTTATTATTTCCCTTTCCCTCGCTTTTTGTTTTTCTTTTTCCCTCCACTGTTTACATGAATAAGAATAAATACTTGACTAAACTTTTGCTCCTCAACATCAGATTACATTCTTTTTGACCTGATACTACATTTTTATTTAGTTTTGAGGATGTATAAAAATTACCAATGGCTCGTTTGTTACACCAATGATACATAAAATTAATAAATATTTTATGAATATCTTGTTTTGTTAATTTAAAATATTAATATTTTAATTAATAAAATTATATTACAAATCGGTTACTACTTGAATATTTGATAAATTGTCACTTGTACATATTTGAATTTGGATGTTTGTCCTAGTGAAATTCAAATTTGAATAAAGTATAAAATAAAGAGGAATTATAGAGAGCATTGTTGGAGTTGGCACACAAATCAATGTCTTAAGTTGCTAAGAACCTAATAATTTATAATATACTCCCTCTGTTTCGTAAAGCTTTTCCCGTTTTGACTTTTGGTACTGTTCATTCTAACCGATTGACTACTAATTTACGCATAATTTATAAAATAAAATATAGTCATGAGTGATTTTGTTTGATTCGTATTTGTGAGTACTTTAATAGAGTGAAGTTTTTATATTTAATACTAATACGAAATTGAAGATATTAACAATAAAAAATGTACGTTGACAAACGTGATAATAATGAATGGAAAAAAAATAATTTGAGACGGAAGAAGTATTTAGAAGTGGACTAAGAGCATCTCCAAGAGTCTCTTAGCTCACTCCTAAATATATTATAAACAATTAAGCTCTTAGCAAGTTATTACATTGATTTGTGTGTCAACTCCAACAATACTCTCTATTATGGCTCTTTATTTTATATTTTATTCATATTTCAATTCTACTTGGACAAACAATCAATAGATGAGTGAGAAGAACCACTATTTTACTAATAAAATATTAAGTTAAGAGCTACTAGTTGCTCCTAAAATAGAGGAGAGCGAAGAAGCTCTTAACTTTTTAAAGAGCCTCTAAGAGTCTCTTGGAGCTTGATTTTTATTCTCTCTTCTCATTTTTTGAGTTAAGAGCTACAATAGAGAGCCTCTTGGAGATGCTCTAAGAGACTCTTGAAGATGCTCACTTACCAGACTGATATGTGAACAAAGCCAAAATTTTAAACACATCACCTATACCAGACATTAACATGGCACTACAAGAAACTGCTATGGAACATTGTTGCATCAATTTTATAAAATCTGGAACAAGTGAAGTCTAAAATCAAAAATCTCCTTAAAAAATCAAAAGCATAGATCACAAACTATTTTATCATCCTTAAAACTTAGTTGGCGGGTGATTGTACGTGATCTCTACAAACCTAATTTCTAGTTTCCTATCTTATTTATATTGGGTAAGTACAAATATTTATATTCATAACATAATTATATTTATATATATGAGTTAAAAAATAACCATATAACACATTTAAATTATTTGAGTAAAAAGGGATATATTGATAAAATATAGCATTAATTTTGAATATAGTATATAAATTTCTAAGTATTTTTCATGAAGGTGGATGAAACCAATTTCCATTTTCGACAAATGAAATGAAATCAACATTATTAATTATATCATTATAAGCTTCACTAATAAGATTGACCACAAAGTCCACACAAGTGGTGGTGTAACATCTTTCTTGGTAGTAGAAAACAAATGAATTAACATTCAATTTATTCTTATAACTTATTCTGGATATACGCAATATATAATATCCTTCAAATCTTCAAAATTATATATCTTTTGATCCGTTCATTAGAAAATTGATACGTATATATCAAATTCTGTACTCATCGAGATCTATCCATTGATATATATTAAAAAACAAATATTTTGAAAAATAATAAAAAAAGTTAATTTATAAGTTGTGATTTACCAAACATTCTACTGATTTATAAGTTTTTATTTACCAAACACTTTACTGACTTATAAGATCTGATCTACTTATCACTTATATGACATTTATGTTTTTAGGCCGTAAATTACTCATTTTAAGATACCCCAAACACCTACGGATTAAGACCGTTTAAATCATCTCACTTTTGAAAAGGGTGACTAAAAAGAAAGAAAAAAGAAGATAAGCAAAAATAATTACTAAAAAGTTTGCATCCTAAACTGCACTGATTGGTCTTGTGACTTTTTGTTGAAAGGTTGCTTGATTATCGTCTTAACCTAAACGTAAAACTACTACTAACTCCTAGTGAAAATCACGGTCTTTTTTTATTAGTTGAACACACACCCAAAATTTCCATTGGAGTCGAACCCTGACCTCCTTGTTACGGGAGGAGAGGGGTATCCACTACTTAAAAAAATTTATAATAAAGAGCTTTAAAAATATAATAAACTGTAAACTTATCATAATAAACATCATTTTAATTATAAAATGTAAATATATTATAATGAATATCAGTTTGGATCTCATTATATATTAACCCTAAAGAGGGAAGGAGTATAAATGGTATGGTTAGCATAACATAAAACAGTAATTAAAACAAAATTCATTTTTAATTTAAAACTTCTATAATTCCTTACTCAAACCCTAGCATCATAATCACAGAAATAATTACTTTAATTTTAATTATAAACAGTAAATACCAGTCCAGAACCTTACCTTATTAACAGTATGTCAGACCGTAATAGTACATCAGATCACCGGTATGCTCACCCTTCCATACTGCGCCTAACTGCATCCATGTTTCACGGCGTCTTACTTGGCCAGGCTTTACGAACTTCAACGGAATATCCTCCAAGATGCTACTTACTAATCATAAATACTGTTTTTTAGATTAAAGTTTTATGTTATGCTAACCATACCATTTTTACTCCTTCCCTCTTTAGGGTTAATATATAATGAGATCCAAATTGATATTCATTATAATAAATTTACATTTTATAATTAAAATGATGTTTATTATGATAAGTTTACAGCTTATTATATTTTTAAAGCTCTTTATAATACTGTTTATTATAAAGAATTTGGTATAAACCTGCCCCTCTGAATTTGGTATCAGAGCCCTCGACCTCCTTGTTACGGGAGGAGAGGGGTATCCACTACTTAAAAAAATTATAATTTATTTGTAGTGGAGTAAAAAATTTGAATCTTACATTTTCGTATATAATAATTTTTAATATTAAATATAAATTAATAAGTTGTTGGCGGTAAACGAACCTCTTGACCTTTGTACATAATAATTTAAAGTATTATTGTATCTAACAATTATGATCTATTTGAGTTGAAGATTTAACGATTACTAACACATCACAGAAGTCGAGAAAAAGCAAACGTTAATCCTTATAAGAACACTTGCATGAAAAATTATTAAAACCTCGAATCCACAAGTCAATCCTTGAATCCATAAGGGGTTCTTGAATCCCCAAGAAAAATAAGAGAAAAATGCTTAGGATTTTGAATTTCAATAAAAAAGATATTAATCTATTACATCATAAGATAAGATAGTTTATATAAAAATGTAAAATCCTAAAGCAAAATAAAAACAAATTCTAATTAAAACTAAAAATTTAATATAAAATAGCGTGATCATGCAGACTTGAGCATGAGCATGCAGGTCTCCCATCTTTCCCAAAAAGTCACTGTTGTATTTTTCAATTTTGGCATGACCAGGCAATCCAGCAGCATGAGCATGCATAATATCAACTACTATATTTTCTTGTTTTGGCATGATCACGCGATCCTCGACAAGATCATGCTTTCGTTCTGAAATTACCTTCTCACCATCCATTACAACCTTGATTGACACCAAAAGTCCTCCTACATCAGTCTCTTCTACTTCGAAGGAACTCGACCCCGAGTTCTCATATAGAAATAAAATACATGTGCTTGTTGCTTATCTCGTCATGGTGGTATTTTAATAGGCAAACACCTTCGAGGAACTTTGTGCCTGAACTCTTCGACAATTTCAACATATTACAATGACAGTACTTGAATTAACCCCACGACATCTTGATTAACCATTATCAAACCAAAAATTAAATGACCTTCAGCAACTCTTAATTAAATCTTTCGTTGTACGAAGAGACACAACCACACATTCATATGGCTGTTGCAAGACACCATTATCTTTCAACGGATACAAAACATACTTCACAGCATCATTATCATCGATAAACTCAATTGTCTTCACCCTACTTTTGTGACATAAATTCAAATCCAGCTGATAAGGACTATCCATTAGTAACTGGCAAGCGTCAACATCAAAATTATCAAAAGCTGTGATATCCTTGTAGTTCACACTAGCGATGTCAATCACATAATTTTCACTTACATTAGCACTAACTAAGGGGTTATTCTAAGCAACATTATATGGTGCTACATAAATTAGTAGAGACAGCTTGATTTCATCAACCATGTCCCTCATAATTAAGATCTCATGATATTCACAACCTACCACAATCCCAACAGTTTGAGGACTCACCTTGCATAACGACTGAACCAAGATATGATGTTGCGAATCATTCTTGCGATCTATGAGTGTCCAAGGGTAATATTTGCTCACCTTTAACATAATGTTCAACGTCGCTATCTGAAAGGCATATGACTCAGCCTATTTGTAGTTAGAGGATCCTAATCAACTTAAACCAAATTGTAATAAGTAAATATACATATGAACTGTCACAGGAATCTCAAGAAGTATTATCTGTCAGAAGAAAGAAGAAAAGTCAATCTATAGTTTTGATGTCATACACTGGAAGACGATTCAGTTATCTGATCAAGCCCCAGTATAGCATTGAAGTGAATGGATTCATTTGAACAGTGACAGAGATTTTTCGAGTGATAGTTTGAATGTCAGTTACAGTACAAGAGAATTGAGAGAAGAAACAAACCACAACCTAAAGTCAAAAGTGAAGAAGCATCATTGAAATTAGTCGTTCATGAACCAGACAGTACATCGAACGTCAACACAAGTCAGTGATAATTCTTTACTACCTTCAGTGATTTGTAAGGATTAAATTAATTATTTATTGATTTAATTAAATTCATTTATAATTGATATAAATCATTTAGTTGATTTAATTAAATGAATTAATTCTGGAAGAATTAATTTATTTATTAAATTAATTATTGTATCAATTAAATATGAATTAGTTAATCATTAATTAATTAAATAAATCAATATGACTTAAAGAAAGAAGGTTGGATTATGTCTTGGAGAAGAAAAATTCGGTATGACCTAAATTTAAGTCATACCGACAGTATTCAGGATTATGTCTTACCGAGCCATTCAAGATTATGTCTTACCGACCTGATTAAGTCATACCGACCTCTGCCAGCTGTTTTAAGTCATACCGAACTTCTGATTAAGTCATACCGACAAGTTTTATGTCTTAATGGAGGTTTGTGTAAGTCTTAATTAAGAAAAATCAAGTCTTGGTATCAGTTTAAGTCATGCTGGAGCAGTTAAATATCCTATAGAAAGCCAGCAAGACCTGTTACTGATATTAAAGAACAGAACAGAGCAGATTAGGTAATAACCAATAAACACAGCAGAAAACATTATATCCAGAACAGATTTCTCTCTCAAGAACATCAAGAACACCAAAGCTTAAACAATTCCCAGAAATTCAAGTTCTTCATCTTTGTAATATTCTATCCGTTAGAACTTGTCTATTTGTGATTCTTGTACTACTAGCGAATTAAGTTTCCTAGTTCTTATCTTGATTATTATTAACTAAATTAGAAAAGTTCATGTCGAATTTTCTAATTAGTTATTAACATCTTGATAAGTTGTTATACTGATTTTGTAACACCACATCAAGTTAATATACAGTTATATTAAACTTGAAAAATTTTGTTAAATAATTCCGCACATAAATTTGTCTTTATCAAATTTTATTTAAAGGATAAATTTCGATAAAAAGGTAAAGATTGTATTCAACCCCCCCTTCTACAATCTTATCGGACCTAACAATTGGTATCAGAGCAGATTGATTGATACACAAATCAAAGATCCCATTTTACTCGATTAAAAATCATCCCCGAATTTTTTAACTCTCTTAAAAATTCATCATGTCTTCTAAAGTTGGAACTGTGAAAATTCCCATATATGACAAAAACAGTTATGATATGTGGAAGAACAAAATGTTAATGTTCCTCGAGGTTGCAAATCCTAAATACATGAAAGTCTTATCAGAAGGACCAATAATACCTTTTGGATTAATTCCTGAAGTTGTTACTGATGGAAAAGTTATTTCCCCTGCAAAGTTTGTACACAAAGATTCTTCTGAGTACACTCTTGTTGAAAGAGAAGAAGCTGGACTTGACATTAATTTAAGACTGATCTTAATAGATTCTCTAGACTCTGTGATGTACAGTCATGTGATTAACTGCAAGACAGCAAAGCACATGTGGGAAACCATTGAAACTGTGAATGAAGGAACAGAGGAAGTTAGGGAGAATCGTCTAGAAATTCTGACATCTGAGTATGAACACTTTCGATCAGCATACAATGAAAGTATTCAAGATGTGTTTGAAAGATATAACAAACTTGTCAACAATTTACAAATGCATGGCAAGTACTACACTCAGAAAGAGATCAACAGAAAATTTCTACTGTCAATGCCTGTTCATCTAGAACATAGAATTACAACTATCAGAGAGTCGAGGAATCTAAGTGAAATTACTGTAGAAAGACTCTTTGGTGTTTTAAAAACCTATGAACTGGAACAATCTCAACAAAAGGAGATTTATGGAAAAGGAAGAGTTGCTAATACTTCTACAGCTCTTATTGTTGAGAACAAACAGGAAGTGGAAGATAAGGTTATTCAATCTTGTAGTGTTGACAGTGGCAAGCTTGAAGTTGAAGTTGGTCAAACGAATGCTAGTCCAGATGAAGGAGACTTCTATTCGTTAGAAGAGCTAGATCAGTTGGAAGATGAGTCCATGGCTTTGTTGGTAAGGAAATTCAGTAACTTCAGATTCAAGAAGAATCCCAAGTTCAGGTACAAATCTAACTATAACAGGTTCCAGAGAGGAGGTTCTTCATCCTCAAGTAACAGAGGAGGTTACAAAACTGGAACAGTTGAAAGAAGTAAAATTAGATGCTACAACTGTAATGAACTTGGACATTTCGCTACTGAATGTCAGAAGCCAAAACAAAACCAAAGAAAAGACTTTGGATCTGAGAAGAAGAAGACAGGTAAAGCCTATGTGGCTGCTGGAAAGAGTTGGGATGATACAGACTCTGAAGATGAAGAGTATGGCAATCTTGCCCTGATGGCAAAATCTGATAACTCCAGTGGTACTTCATCTGAGGTATCATGTACTGAAAGTCAATATATTTATCAACTTAGTGATACACTAGGTAATGCTAATAGAGAGATTGAAAGGATCAATTTGTTAAATACAGATCTTAGTAATCAATTTTCAGAATTACACGATGTACAAAATTGCCATGATAAACAAAAATCAGAAATAAGAATTCTAAAAGAACTTGAGAGGTCTCTAGCGTTGATAGTGGTTCAACAACGTGAAACAATAGCTGAGCTAGAAATAAGGGTTAGTGCTACTTCTAATTCATGTAAAGTGGCTAAAGAGTTGTTTAACCAACAAACTATTAATCAAACCGTAGGAATTGGGCCTGATTATAATGAATCTATTGGATGAAAAAGCATTATTACCCCTAATCGTGTCAGTGCTGTAGAAAGGGGTATACCATTAGTGCTTAAGGGTGTTAGTAACCCACTCTTTAAGACATCCATAGCAGAACCTTTGGATACAACATCTTTAATCATTAAGGAAGAGATGCGCATTGAGGATTTAGCTAATGGCGTAGTCTTAGAAAGTAATAAAGTTGTTAAAAATGATGAAGATAGAAAGTCTGTGTTTAAGAAAACAGAAAGAGTTGGTGAGTCTACTAGTTCCTTGAAAACTAGTAGTAGAAGTAACAACATGAATAAATGCAACAACATATCTACCATGAATGCTATTCCTGTTATTGATACTGCTCATAAGAAATGCAATGCTGTTAATTGCATGTCTTGTGCTTTTAATATAATGTCTGCTTACTTTAACGGTAATCATGCATGTGTTGATAAGAATGTTCCTAGACAGCATATGAGCAGAAATAAACATGTTAGATCCAGGACTGTAACACCACCTAATTCTAAGATTAGGACTCCAAGTCCTTCTCAGGATATGGTAAAGACATGGTTACCCAAGCTGAAACCAAAACAAGTTAAAGCTGTTTAAAGGGTTAAATGTCCAGTACCAGAAGAAAATGTTGTTAAAATAAAAAGTGTTGCTTTACCTGATAAAGGTCAATTCTTTAAGTACTCCGGACCCAATCAAATTTGGGTTCCGAAGAAAGTCTAACCAATTTGTCATTGCAGGGTTTGAAACAGGTTGAACGAGTCATGTGGATTCTGGACAGTGGATGTTCAAGGCATATGGCCGGAGATAGAGCCCTGCTGACAAATGTGGTGGAGAAGGCCGGCCCAGTCGTTACCTTTGGAGATAACAGCAAAGGTAAAACTGATGGATATGGCAGATTAGAAGCTGGAAATGTTATCGTTGAAGATGTCTCTTTTGTGAACGGCCTTGAGCACAATTTGCTCAGTATTAGTCAATTCTGTGACAAAGGTTATGAAGTTCATTTCAACAAGAAGAATTGTCTAATATCACACATGAGAAATTAAAGGCCACAGTTGACTGGAGTAAGAAAAGGAAACTTGTACATAGCCAATATGAACTCTGGAAGCACAGAAGAAATTAGATGTTTTTATTCAAAGGCATCCACTGATGAAAGTTGGTTATGGCACAAGAAACTTTCTCACCTAAACTTCAAAACAATGAATTCTCTAGTGAAAAGAGAGTTGGTGAGAGGTTTACCTTCGATTGAATTTACTCAGGAAGGTCTATGTGATGCTTGTCAAAAAGGGAAGTTAAAAAGGGCAACTCACAGGAGCACTAACATATCATCAATAACTGAACCATTACAACTTCTCCATATGGATTTGTTTGGTCCAGTTAGTGTGATGTCCATGTCAAGAAAAAGATATGCTCTAGTGATTGTTGATGATTTCTCAAAATTCACATGGGTACTATTTCTGAACTCAAAAGATGAAACTCCACAACTGGTAGTTGATCACATTAAGTTAATTGAGCTGGACTCTAATCGTCCAGTGAGAGCTATAAGGTCAGACAACGGAACTGAATTCAAGAATGCAGTTCTGAATGACTTTTGCACTGAAAAGGGTATAACTAGACAGTACTCGGCTCCCAGAACTCCTCAACAAAATGGGGTAGTTGAAAGAAAGAATAGAACCTTGATTGAAGCTGCACATAGTATGCTAAGTGAATCAAGGCTTCCATTGAGCTTTTGGGCTGAAGCTGTCAACACTGCATGCTATACCCAGAATCGTACACTTATCAATAAAGAATTAATGAAGACACCATATGAAGCTCTACATGACAAGAAACCAACTCTCAAGTACTTCCATGTATTTGGGACAAAATGCTTTGTGCTGAAAGAAGGAGATGATCAAGGTGGTAAATTTGAAGAAAAAGCACATGAAGCAATATTTATTGGTTATACTAGAAGAGCCTACAAGGTATATCTTATTGATCAACAGAAAACCTTGGAAAGTGTCAATGTTACATTTGATGACACAAAACTCCCAAGTATCCAAAATGAAGATCCATCTGAAAAGCTTAAGTTTGATGATATGTCAGACTCAGATTCAGATGATGACAATCAACCTGACGTTGTTGCTGATAATAATAATCCAAATGTTGGTGGTAATGATCAAGGTGATGCTGGTGAAAACAATGATAATTTTCAAGACACCACTGATACTCTTGAACCATCAATAAGTCAAACTGGCAACAACTCAGGGGGAGATAATGAAGGGTCAACAAGTCATACTCAACATCATACTGAAGATCAAGGCGAATCATCAAGATCAATTCTTCCCAGACAAACTGTTTGGAATAGAGCTCATCCTTTTGAGCTGATTCTTGGTGATCCAGATGTTGGTGTGAAAACAAGAAGAGCTTATCAGAATCAATGTAACTATTCTGGGTTCTTGTCAGTTATGGAACCTAAGAAAGTAGAAGAAGCTCTATCTGATCCTGATTGGGTGATTGCTATGCAAGATGAACTCAATCAATTTAAGCAACTAGAAGTATGGAAGCTGGTACCCAGACCTAAAGATAGAAAAGTGGTGGACACAAGATGGGTATTCAGAAACAAACTAGATAAAGATGGCACTGTGATAAGAAACAAAGCGAGACTGGTAGCTAAAGGTTATTCTCAAGCTGAAGGCATTGATTATGACGAGACCTATGCTCTAGTGGCAAGACTTGAGGCCATCAGAATATTCTTGGCATTTGCATCCTATTCAAGTTTCAAAGTTTATCAAATGGATGTCAAGAGTGCCTTTCTGAATGGTAAGCTAGATGAAGAAGTGTATGTAGAACAGCCCCCTGGTTTTGAAGATCAAGATCATTTGGACTATGTCTACTTTCTTTACAAAGCTATCTATGGTCTTAAGCAAGCCCCAAGAAAATGGTATGACACTCTCTCTGAATTTCTATTAGAAAATGGTTTTATTAGAGGTGTCATAGACAAAACGCTCTTCACTAAAAGACATAAGAATGATATAATACTAGTCCAAGTCTATGTGGACGATATTATATTTGGGTCTACTAATGAGCTTCTATGCAAGAAGTTTTATAAGTTAATGCAGGGTAGGTTTGAAATGAGCATGATGGGAGAACTGAAATTCTTTCTTGGATTACAAATAAGTCAGAGACAAGATGGAATCTTTATTTGTCAATACAAGTACATTAAGGAGCTCCTCAAGAAATATCACATGGAGGAGTGCTCATCAGCAAAGACACCATCAACTATAGCTGTCAAAATTAGTTTATATGAAAGTTCTGCCAAGGTAGATATCACAGGCTATAGAGGTATGATTGGCTCATTGCTTTACCTAACTGCTAGTAGACCAGATATAATGTTTGCCACATGCTTGTGTGCAAGGTTCCAAGCGAACCCTAAAGAAATCCATCTCACTGCTGTCAAAAGAATCTTAAGATATCTAAAGGGTACGCCTAATTTAGGCATCTGGTACCCTAATGAAACTGGTTTTACTTTAATTGGATATACAGATTCTGACTATGCAGGAAGTGTTGTAGACAGGAAGAGTACATCTGGGAGTTGTCAATACCTAGGTGGAAGATTGGTATCCTGGTTCAGTAAGAAACAACAAACAGTTTCCAACTCTACAGCCGAAGCTGAATATATAGATGTTGGAAGCTGTTGTGCTCAGATCTTATGGATTAGGAATCAATTAATGGACTATGGCATTGTATTGGAAAATATTCCTATTTTATGTGATAATACAAGTGCCATAGCAATCGCCAGCAATCCTGTGCAGCACTCAAGGACAAAGCATATTGACATAAGGTATCATTTTATAAGAGAGCATGTAATGAATGGTACAGTGCAACTACTATTTGTAGGTTCTGGAGATCAAACTGCAGATATTTTTACTAAGTCGCTTAATGAATCTTCATTCACTAAAATTGTTAGCGAATTGGGTATGTTAAACAGTCCTAGTAATTAATACTGTTAATATCTGAAATTTGATCTGTAATAATTTTGCAAGTGATTATTCGGTAAATATTTGTTGTTTGAAATCACTTGTATAATTATTTTACAATCTGATTTTCTTGCTTGTTTAGTTATTTTTCACTCTGTTTATTAATATTGTTTAATACTTCATATTTATGTATTTTTAGAATATTTGTAGATATTTATTTTTATTTTAATAATTAATTTATCATATGTTTTGTAATGTTTGTCCTGTTAATATTGCTTTGTTTTCGTTAATAGGATAGCATATGGTATTTATAATCATTTTTATTATTTGTTTAATTTTATATAATATTTTTATTATTTTTTTTTAAGTTAATTGTATATTTTTTTGTGTTTATTTAAATTATTTGTATATATTTTAATTTATTTTAATAAGTATATGTCTTAAATTAAATCAGAATTATAATAGGTCTTATTAATAAGTCTATTATATTTAATAAGTCTTAATTATGTTAAGTCTTATCTGATTAATTCTGTTTTTAATTTTTGGTCTTATTCTTCTATTTTTAGTTAAGTCTTATCAAGTGTTTATATTTAAGTCTTATTCGTTAAGTCTTGTAAATAAATTAGGTCTTAGTTGTCTTAAATAATCGGTATGACTTAATTAGGATTAGTCTTACTGGTCGTTTGTTAAGTTAAGTCTTAGCGAGTTTTTAAAAAAAAAAAAAAAACTTAAGTCTTATTCAATTTAGGTCTTAATTTTCTAATTTAAGTCTTAATCGTAACAGTTTTTTTTTAAGTCTTGTTAACATTAAGTCTTAATCGTAGGTATTTGTATATATATAGTAGGTAGAATGTGTTAAGTCTTATTTCAGTTTATGTCATTCTCTTAAGTTAAGTCTTAGAGAACCAAAGTAATACACACAAATATACACGCCTATATACACAGAGTTCATGCCCGATTTTCGACTCTGAAACTCAATCAAAATCACGATTCAAGAACCTAGAACGATTCTCTGTCTAATTATCCACAAATCGATAGTTTAATCGACTGATTTGGATCGATTTTTTGTGTTCTTGTTTTCGAAAAATCGATTTTTCGATCTGAATTTCAAGGAGTTTGGTTTTGATTTTGAAAAAACTAAAAATATACTTGTGTTCGTGTGTGTAAGGAGATTGTTGTGTGAATTTTTCAGAATTTTTCAACAACTTTTAATTTTCTCGAATTTTTAATTATTTATTAATTCGAAAAATTAATTTTTAAATCATAATTTTTTAAAATCTGACATTTTCAAAGAAATTAAATCTTGATTAAAATGGCTGATCGATTTGAAATTATTAAACATAATTTAATCGGTTATTTTGATCCAGAAAAATGTTCAGTTGAACGTTTTCGACCGTGGATTCGATTTAAATGAAAATTCACTGGTTCGCACTGCTTTGAGCTTAGATGCTCCATTGAAAATTGAACCTTTGCGAATCATGTGTTATACTGCTGTCATTTCTAATGATAACAGATCATTTGTCTTCTCTGTAGGAGACAATCAGTACACAGTGAATGAAAATACATTAAATACGGTCTTAAATTTTCCAACTGACAATTTCGAAGAGTTACCATCAGATCAAGAATTGATAAATTTTTTGAATGGTGTATTCTATCAAGACAGTCCTGATCAAACTGTCTGGAATAAAAAGAACTTTGTTCAGGAATGGGACTATCTGTTTGACACATTAGCTAGAGTCTTTGCCAATACTACTAAAGGGAACTTCGGGGTATTACCATCTTTCTTGCAGCATATTGGATATGCAGTTGCACATAACCGAAGAATTAATATTGGTAGACTACTGTGTGTTCCGATGGTTAGAAGAATCATTAATGCAAAGAGGAATTTTGATAATGGACAAAAAGTATCATGTTATTATCCAAGATTCCTGTCATTAATTTTTAATCATCTAGTGGAACTAGAAAACCAAGCCCAATTCCTGAATGGAGAATCACTGGCGTCAGGTAAACCTACTACCAGATTGTTCACTGAGTACAGCAACAAGCCTAAATTCACAAACATACCTATAGTTGTCACCCAATACATGTCAAACTATATACAACTGTTGCGGAATCAGCTGACCAGGTATTGCCTTCTGTTCCTCAAACTACTACTTCTCAATCTATTTCTGGAACCCAAGTGGTTGGTAGGTCTGACCAAGGGGTTGTAGTACCACAACCTCTAACCAAGGTCGTAGAGCCAAATACTCAACCAACAAAACTCATATCTTTTCACTCTAGAAAGATATTGCAAGTTAAAAGAAGTCGAATCAGTAGTGGTAGTATGAGTGAACCCACAGCTCTGCCTCTAGAAAAGAAAAGTAGAACTCAAATTGAGGCAACTGTAAGCCCGTCTATATCCTCCCAACAGGATATGGAAGTTGATATGGCCGTTACACAGTTACTAGAATCTTCTTCTCAATAGGATGATTCTATTGAAATTCGCCATAGGGTCGTGGCACCTTGTAGTGAGTCAAGCACACCACCCCTATTACTCACAATGGGGGAGGACATACCTTTAGATGAGTCTCAGGACACATTGCAAGGAGAGCACGTAGAAAATGTGACAGTGCCTACCATAGTTACGGTAGAAGAGTCTTCACAGGCTTTAGAGGGAAATCTTGGTTCTCAGCCAACTTTAATAGAATCATCATCTCCCCTCCCAGGACAAACACTCCTGGCTCCCTCAAGGGATTTTCCACTCGCAGTTTTGACTGGAGAAAGTGGAAGGCAACTTGATCAATCTACTACTGAAGCAATTCAGTCAACAATTTCAAATGTTCAAGTAGATTTGATTAAGGACAGGGATTTGCGAACTCCCATTGCACCACCACTGACCTTCCCAGAGGAGGCTAGGGTGATTTTACATGCAGGTACAAATCTGGAAGCAGCTCAGGAAACTGAGAGGAGTGATGTGAGGAATACCATAAAATTGAATGAAACACATGCACTTCAGGTGAGTGGATCTCAAAGTGAACGTCAGGTGAGCGCACACACTGAAACATACACTCTCTCACTATTAGAAAAGATAGCTGCTTTAGAGAAAGAACTTGCAGTCAGCAAGGCTGAAACAGAAATCCTTAGAGCACAAGTGGGTGAGCGATCTTCTTCATCCACCTCTGTCAACAGTCAGCTTGCTGGAATCAAGAAGGAGATAAACTACTTAAAGACATCTTTCACCAAGAAGATAGATTCTCTCGAACTCTCTCATGAAAAGGCACTTGATGACTCTGGAGATATTACTGTTGCTCAAGACATGTTAATTTTCAAAATTTCCGTGAAAGTTGACACTCTACAGTCAGAGGTACAGCACAATCAGGAATCTACTGATTCTCATCTGGACCAGATCGAAAAGCAAAATGCACACCAGGCTAAAGGGTTAAGACATCTGTTTAATCTTGTAAGTCAAAGTCGCAAACCTACAAATGAAGAAATTGAATTCTTTACAAGTCAGGGTGGTGATGATGATGAACAAGATCCTGAAGCTGGGGGAACTGATAAATCTGTAGAGGATTCCTCAACTAAGGGGGAGAAATCAAAGGGGTCACAAGATAAAACTAAAGAAAGAGAGGGAGAGGGAAAATTTGGAAAATCTGACCAAAGTGAAGATAGGAGAGATAAGAGGAAGAAAGTAGTTGAAGAAACTGAAGAAGAAATTCAAGACAAGAACAAAGGTTATTATTACACGGGTGAACCGGATAACTTCGATGTTTTTGCTGATCTTGAATTCCCTGATCAAGGTGAAGAACTTCCTGAACCTGATCTTAGTCACTGGGAAGATGAAGGACCAGTGATATCTGAATATGAAGCTCAACAAGCAGAGAAAGAATCTGAAGAATTATTTGCTCAGAGGGAAGCTAATTTGCTAATGAGAGAAGAAAAGCTTCAAAAGTCATTAGAGCAAATTGCACGAAATGAAGAACTTCAGAAAGCTGAACAGCAAGCATTACAACGATTACATGCTATAAATGTTGAGAAGAGAAAGACATATATCAGACTAAAGAGCGGTGATAAATGGAAACGTGCACAAAAAGCAATTGATTCACCTCAGAGTTCTGATTATGAAGATCGTCGTCTTGGACAAATTCTCGAGGAATTCAAACTGGCAAATCCAATTCATGATATGTATATAAGGGCCTTAAAGGTAGAAGTCATCAGGATAACTACTGTATTTGAACCCAAATCTGATGAGCTTGTAATATTTGTGGATTGTCATAATGTTGGAACTTTCAGAGTATCTATTCAGTTCTTTTATGACAGATCGCTGACAGAGATTTGGGTACTTAGGCCTAAGGTAAGAACAACTTCTGAGCTAGGTGTGTTGTTACATGAGAAGTTCAAAGAATTTGCTGAAAGAGCTGGACCAGAAGTGATTAAGGATCCTCCACAAGTAAAATTTCTTAAGGGAGAGGTACTTCACTCAATCAATCTTCAGACATATGAGTTATATGAACATCATGCAAAACGCTTGGTATATGCTGAATATGCTCTCAGAAATCATGGATTCTTTACTGAAGAAAAGGTAATAGCTGCAGATCACATTCGATCATATGCACAAACGAATATAAAAGATTACAAGAAATTTCAAGGTGAACTGAGAAAGAAGCTTGGAATTCCTTTAGTCTTACCTCAAGGATTGTCATCAAGAAGAGAACATCTTGTCGATTCTGATTTACACATGAAACTTCAAGTCACAGATGAGCCAGAAGAAGGAGAATTCAGAAGGGAAGACAACTGAAGAAAAAGAATTGCTCTACATGTTATATCTTTAGAGCTTAGATAAATCTTGATAGGAATTTGTATCATATGATCAGTCTAGAGGATCATCTATCTTGTATTTATCTTTCATGTTTGAATCTGGCAAATGTTAAATATAAACCAGAACTTTTTTTTCATATTTACTTAGTATTTAAAGTTTTATCTTTCATTTGGTTAAGTTGGATTAGTTGAGGTATCCTCTAGGAATTTGCTTGTTATTGTCTAACAAACAAATAGGGGGAGACTGAAAGGCATATGACTCAGCCTATTTGTAGTTAGAGGATCCTAATCAACTTAAACCAAATTGTAATAAGTAAATATACATATGAACTGTCACAGGAATCTCAAGAAGTATTATCTGTCAGAAGAAAGAAGAAAAGTCAATCTATAGTTTTGATGTCATACACTGGAAGACGATTCAGTTATCTGATCAAGCCCCAGTATAGCATTGAAGTGAATGGATTCATTTGAACAGTGACAGAGATTTTTCGAGTGATAGTTTGAATGTCAGTTACAGTACAAGAGAATTGAGAGAAGAAACAAACCACAACCTAAAGTCAAAAGTGAAGAAGCATCATTGAAGTTAGTCGTTCATGAACCAGACAGTACATCGAACGTCAACACAAGTCAGTGATAATTCTTTACTACCTTCAGTGATTTGTAAGGATTAAATTAATTATTTATTGATTTAATTAAATTCATTTATAATTGATATAAATCATTTAGTTGATTTAATTAAATGAATTAATTCTGGAAGAATTAATTTATTTATTAAATTAATTATTGTATCAATTAAATATGAATTAGTTAATCATTAATTAATTAAATAAATCAATATGACTTAAAGAAAGAAGGTTGGATTATGTCTTGGAGAAGAAAAATTCGGTATGACCTAAATTTAAGTCATACCGACAGTATTCAGGATTATGTCTTACCGAGCCATTCAAGATTATGTCTTACCGACCTGATTAAGTCATACCGACCTCTGCCAGCTGTTTTAAGTCATACCGAACTTCTGATTAAGTCATACCGACAAGTTTTATGTCTTAATGGAGGTTTGTGTAAGTCTTAATTAAGAAAAATCAAGTCTTGGTAGCAGTTTAAGTCATGCTGGAGCAGTTAAATATCCTACAGAAAGCCAGCAAGACCTGTTACTGATATTAAAGAACAGAACAGAGCAGATTAGGTAATAACCAATAAACACAGCATAAAACATTATATCCAGAACAGATTTCTCTCTCAAGAACATCAAGAACACCAAAGCTTAAACAATTCCCAGAAATTCAAGTTCTTCATCTTTGTAATATTCTATCCGTTAGAACTTGTCTATTTGTGATTCTTGTACTACTAGCGAATTAAGTTTCCTAGTTCTTATCTTGATTATTATTAACTAAATTAGAAAAGTTCATGTCGAATTTTCTAATTAGTTATTAACATCTTGATAAGTTGTTATACTGATTTTGTAACACCACATCAAGTTAATATACAGTTATATTAAACTTGAAAAATTGTGTTAAATAATTCCGCACATAAATTTGTCTTTATCAAATTTTATTTAAAGGACAAATTTCGATAAAAAGGTAAAGATTGTATTCAACCCCCCTTCTACAATCTTATCGGACCTAACACTATCACTCTCATATTTACAGACCTCCTCAAATTTTTCTTTGTTTTGTTCTTACACATCATCCTCCTCGTCTTCTTCTTTGACCATGTCAAATCTATCACAATTTATAGACGTACGGTTTTCAAAACCCACGAGCGCACACTCTTTTTCGACTATCTCCACTCCTTTCAAATTTTCGGCATTAGCAAAGTCTAACACTTTTCTATCTTCCACACCCAACAAGCTACTCGATTTTGGTTGAGGACTTTTATCGAACACCTTACTGACACAATCGAATTCATAATATTTAACCATATCATCGTCTTGCTTTCGCTTAGTATTTTTCTTAGACTCATAGCCTTCTGGTAAAAATCTCTTAAACATCAATCGCTTCATCCGCCTCCAAGTCTTGATCAGTTCCTTTCTTTACCTCTTTCTCTGTATAACCAGCTTATCCCACCAATTTACAACAATACTCTTTAGCCTAATAGCTATCATATTCACCTTCTTACTCTCTGGAACACCCATAACATCAAAGAAACTATCAACATCAATTTGTCAATCCAAGAACTCATCTACTCCTATGGTTCCATCAAATAATAGTATATCAGCTTTTACAAAATCATTGTTATTACGCCGATTACCCATATTTAATTCCGAGCCAGAATTCTCACCAACATGATATTTCTTACCTCGAGAGACTTGAGTCCCATCTTCTCACATCTACGTTGCTTATTATTGTTATTCTCTTGGTTCGACAACGCATCCATTCGATCTGTGTAAACCTTCAGAACCGCGAAAAAAGCCGACGTAATATTTGCAAGATCTTCTTTGGTAATTGGTCCGTCTCTTATAGTGAATCAATAGCGAAAAGACAGGAAAAAGCCTGCTCTGATGCCAACTGACGCAGCACGGAAGCCAAGAAAAAGCAAACGATAATCATTACAAGGAATTACACGAGAAATCCTTAAAAATCTTGAATCCACAAGGCAATCCTTGAATCTATATGGCAATCCTTGAATTCACAAGGGTTCTTGAATCCACGAGAAAAATAGGTGAAAAACTCTTAAGATTTTTTATTTCAATAAAAAAATATATTAACCTGTTACATTTTAAGATAGTTTATATAGGAATGTAAAACCCTAAAGCAAAATAAAAACAAATTCTAATTAAACTAAATATTTAATATAAAATAGCGTGATCATGCAGACTTGAGCATGAGCATGCAGGTCTCCCATCTTGATCCAAAAAGTTATTGTTGTATTTTTCAATTTTGGCATGACCAGACAATCTAGCAGCATGAGCTACTTATAAAATAGCGTGATCATGCAGACTTGAGCATGAGCATAATATCGACTACTATATTTTCTTGTTTTGGCATGATCACGCCATCCTCGACATGATCATGCTTTCATTTTAAAATTAACTTCTCACAATCCATTGTAATTTTGATTGATACCAAAAACCCTCATATATCAATTATGAATGAGGAATAATAAAAAATAATAATTAAATATAAAGGAACATGGTGAGGCTTGGTCCACTTGATCCATTAACATCACCCTGTCCTATTGCATTACACCGCCCTTTATATTTAATTTTTATTTCATTCAGTTAACTAATTTTTTATTCCTTACAATTGTGAATTGTCACGTTAATTCGGTGATTAAGGTAGTTGAGCAATAAAAACGCCATACAGTACATCCACATCATCCTAGTGATTAATAGATAAAAAACAAAAAAAACAAAAAATATGGTGCTCAATAGTTTAATATAACTTGGAAAGCAGTAAGAATAGTCTAGTCGTCGAATGCATATCAAGGGGAGGGATGAGCAAAATCGAATCGAAATCGAAAAAATGAATCTAACTATATAATTTCGGTTCTATTTGGTCCAAAATTTTTTAACATTTAGTTGGTTCAGTTTATTTGATCCGGATCAAAATCTATTTCAATTCGGTTATTTCAAAAAATTTTGGTTAGGACCGAACCGACCAAATTATATAAATAATATTAATATCAATTTTTTATATATAATGAGGATGTTTGGGGAAACTTATTTTCAGAATAAGTCAACTTATTTTAATACAAAGTTAGAGATTCCTAATTTTTTTCTGAAAAATGTTAACTTTTTTTTTTTTTGCGATTTATGAAATCTCAAACATGCATTAAATACTTGTATAAAAAATTATCAAAATATGAAATTTTTATCCGAAAATAAGTCCATAAAAACTTATTTTAAGTTTTCCCAAACAGCCCCAATATATATGCAGTTTATACATTAAACACATTGCCCATTCACCCATATACGATTTACTAGCTTATAGCCCATGCAAAGTACGGGTTATTTTTAATTTTTTATTATTTATTTATAATATAGTATATTTTTATAAATTTAATTTCAATATGTTATTGGAAAAATTTGAACCTGACATTTTTGTATATAATAATTTTTAGTATTAAATATAAATTAGTACATTATTGGTGGGAATCGAACCATAGACTTTTGTATATAATCACTTTTAGTATTATTGTATCTGAAGGTTTTGATCTATTTGAATTGAAAATCTAACGATTGTGAATGAGGGATAACCAAAACCAAAAAACGGATAACCAAACAACAAATTATACCCCTTTTCGCTTATTATAGTATATATATATATACATATATATATATATATATATATATATATATATATATATATATATATATGGGTGCCTTTCCACAGCCACCGTTGGTTGAAAAAAGGCCCAGAACCACCAACTCGTACACTGCCGCAAGTGTTCATTGCGGCAGGGAAAAAGACATCTGCCGCAATGAAGGGTTGCGGCAGCGTTTTAATTTAAAATTAATAAAAAATGGTAAATTAATGCCGCAATGAAGGGTTGCGGCAGCGTTTTAATTTAAAATTAATAAAAAATGGTAAATTAATACATTATAAAATAAAAAATGTTTATAAAATTTGAATTATTATATAAAATTTTAAATAAATTATTATAGTTTTATATTTAATAAAAGTAATAAATAATAATAAATTAATAAAAGCTGTTAATTTGACAGCGTTTTAATTTAAAATTAATAAAAAATGGTAAATTAATGCCGCAATGAAGGGTTGCGGCAGCGTTTTAATTTAAAATTAATAAAAAATGTTAAATTAATACATTATAAAATAAAAAATGTTTATAAAATTTGAATTATTATATAAAATTTTAAATAAATTATTATAGTTTTATATTTAATAAAAGTAATAAATAATAATAAATTAATAAAAGCTGTTAATTTGAAATATAGAAACAAGTAAAAGAATGAAATTACGTTTTCACCCTCCAAATTGCTGCCGCAATGATACATAGCGGATGAAATAAAATCTGAAATTACGTTTTTACCCTTATTAATGCCGCAATGAATCATTGCGGATATATTAAAATACGGAATTACTTTTTTACCCTTAAATCTGCTGCCGCAATGATACAATGCGGATACGAGAAGTATACAACCACCCATTGCGGCTTCCGCGACATGAACTAACCCTAATTAAGCACAGAGCTCAGGCGATTTCAGGCGACTCCGGGCGATTTCAGGCGATTTACACAAAGAGCTGCGAATGTCAGGCGATCTTCCTCCTCAAGGTATCTTCTAATTAACACTTACACACATACGCATGTAGTTATACATACACACACGCACTACTATATACATGGTTTGATTCATTTTTAACTGTGGGTGGTGTTTATTTACTTCATTTTAGTTGAAATCATGAATTAAATCGAATTATTAGGGTTCATATTTCGAATTTTACCCATTTTTGGTTTGAATTAGTTTGAAATTAGGGCTTTTACCCTCAATTGAGTTGAAATTAGGGTTTCTCATCTTTAATTAGGTTGAATTAGCTCGAAATGCCCAATTTAGAATTAGGTTTCGAATTATTATCCAAATTTTTATTAAAACTATGAATTAATTCGAATTATTAGGGCTTATAATTATGAAATTATAATTATAAATTTTTTTATGAGTTGTGGAAATTTTAATTCGAATTTTTGAATTATTAATTTGAATTTTTGAGTTTAAAATTCAAATTTATGAATTAATATGATTTATTAATTCGAATTTTGATTAATTAGTGTTATTAGTACTGCATTTTATTTGATAAATGATATTCATTGTTAATTTATTCTTGTTTTAAATATGTCTTCATGGAATGATAATTTTAGCCAAATTTGGTACATGTTTATGAAATGTGCCTTATTTCTTTGATTTTGCACATTGCAGATGCTATGGATATGCAGTGCGGGCCTCTCGATAGGTCCCTCTTGACCATGCAGGATGATCATATTAGCAGTCACATATGGCAGGGGGGTGAGCGGGAGAAGTTGGATGTCCGTCAGTTGACAGCCAACCTCGACGATTGGGTATTTGATGACACCCAGGTTAGTTTGATGTCAGACTGGGGTTTCCGAGCGTTTACTAACCCACGCTCGATTCCCCAGAACGACATCCGAATGATCACAGCATTGGTGGAGAGGTTTAGGCCAGAGACCAACACCTTTCATTTCCCATTTGGTGAGATTACCATCACTCTAGAAGATGTTTACATGATATTGGGTTTGCCTGTTCGTGGTCGTGCTGTTACTCATACAGAGCTTTCCACACCGAAGCCATATTGGCTAAGACAGTGGCATGATTTGAGGTTGAATGAGAAGGAACGCAAAGATATGTATAAAAAAGGTTTGCATTTTAATCCATAAATTCTAATTTCTTGCATTTTAATCCTTTATTTGTTTAATTTTTGCATGTTATACCTTAAATTTTCATTTCTTTGCAATTTAGGTGGGGTGAAGCTTCATAGGTTGAGGGAAATCTATAAAAAGAAACCGGAGAATCCTTCTCCCGAGTTTATCGAGCATGATGACCTTGTGTACACCCGGGCTTATCTTTTTTACATCATTGGGGGTGTGCTCTTTCCTTCATCGAACAGAGACGTCGTGCATCCTAGGTACTTCTTAACTTCATTTCTCTCTCTAGTCCTTGCAATTTATGCTTGAATTTATACCTTAAATTTATACCTTAAATTTCACATTTCTTGCATGTTCATCCTTAATTTCTCCAATTATTGAATTCTTACCTTAATTTGCATTTCCTGATTTTTTTACAGGTATTTACAGTTAATCCAGAATGTGCATGAGATTAAGGACTATGCCTGGGGAGCTGCGGTGTTGAGTTATTTGTACAGGGGTTTGGCCAATGCTGCTCAGAAGGGTGCCAAAGCTATTAATGGATGCACCATGCTTTTGCAGCTTTGGTCTTACGAGAGGTTGTTGCCTGGGGCACCGAAGATAGCACCTCGTACGGATTTTGTTTGGCCGAGGGCATTGGCATGGGCTGAGCCGATAGCTGAGAGGAGGGTTAACCCCCACCACCATACAGGTCTTTATCGGGGGGACTTTGACAGCTTTCAGCTTGGTTGGCTGACATGGCAGCCTTATCAGAGATTTTATGACATCCAGGATGTTTCTGTGGATTATAATATCGATCTGATGGATGCTCACTATATGGCCCTCGCTCGTGTCCCTCTCATTTCCATGGATATTGTTGAGTATGTCATGCCAGACAGAGTCTTGAGACAGTTTGGGATTCTACAGCATATCCCACAGGACCCGGTTGACATGACTTCACTGCGGACGGAGAGAGCATCTCGTTGGGTGCGGGACAATCATACCGTGACCTTGGCAGATTACGTTGAGGAGTGGCATGCTTTTAATGATGGCATGATACCCATTGTTGAGGAGGGTAATTACGTGTCTACAGAGGAGTACATGTATTGGTACAGGCGCGTCAGTAAGTTAAGGATTGCTCCATTTGTGGCTGAGCATCGCGCTAAGATTGTGCCTCGTGACTGGTATCCCCAGCAGGACATGGCTGATGCGGTATGCATTTTATACCGTTATTTCTCTAATTCATGCATTTTAGACCTTTATTTCTCCAATTCATGCATTTTAGACATTTATTTGTATAATTCTGCATTTTAGACCTTTATTTATATACTTTTGCACTTTAGACCTTTATTTCTCTAATTCCTGCATCTTAATACTTCAATGCAGCTGGATTGTGGAATGAGGACATTACATGCCATTTACAAGCGTGATCCCCCCGAGTGGTTCTTTGATTTGATCACTGAGTTTTTGGGTCGTTATGATCGGATCACTACTGAGTGGAGGGGTCCAGGATTTATCAGACCTAGTTTTGATAGACCCTCTCGTGCACATGATATGTATATTGATCCCAGCGGTCCTTCATCTTCACAGCAGCCTCCACTAGCCGTCTCTCAGAAACGTTTGCGTGAGGTAGTAATCTTTTGATACTTGTTATCTTTGAATGTAGTGGATTGAATATATGTATGATTGTTGTATATGTTATTGTAGGTTGAGATTGTTGACTGTCATGCTTCACTTACGCACGATGCCACACCTCATGTCTCTTATAAACGTCCTCGTCAGGTAGTAATCCTTAATGCTAGGTTTAATTCGAGTCACTTAGGAGGAATTATATATATAACTATATGATCGGTGCATTGACATATAATTGCAGGTTGAGACTACAGAAGCTCTTGCTACACAGCCTATCCCAGTCTCTAGCTCTCCTCATGTTCATATTGAGGTACTAATCTTTAATGTTGGGATCAACACTATATTAGCATGAATATGTTCCTGAATATTTTATATCTTGCGTTTAGTTACTCATTTTGTATTTTAATGTAATGGTAGGTTAGTAATACTGCTCCTTCTCCTTCACAGCCTACCCCGGTATCTGTCCCCCCTCATGCTCATATTGAGGTACTAATCTCTCCTTATTGTGATTTCCTTCTTATATACCAACTTTGAATATGTTCTTCATGTTTTTATCACATTATGGTTGTAGGTTAGTACTATTCCTCCTGTGACAGAGTCGACCCCGGTATCTGTCCCCCCTCATGCTCATATTGTGGTACTAATCTCTCATATTTGTGATTTTCTTCTTATTTACCATTGATAATTGTAGTTGTAATTTGACTTTTGTTATCATAATTGTAGGCTCCAATACCATGTGGGTTGGCAGTGGATAGCATAGACAACAAGGTTGCCTTTGGCATGGCTTATCAAGATGGAGGAGAAATGAGTATGAAAATACATGGCAAGCCTATGCCTAATGGATGTCTGAGAGTGTCGGTGGATGGAGGAATTAAACTAGAAGCCTTGATTCCAGTTCCGGTAGTTGGTGAGATGGAGATGGTCAAGCAAGCAATTGGATCTCATGTCGCATGGCCTAAGGAATGGATCATACCTCGAAATACCGAGGTTTGTATTTCTATAAATATAATATAATGCCATTTTATGTGCATGATGTGTAATTTTCCAACTTATAGTGATTCCCTTCTTAATGCCTGGTTTAATTCGAGTCACTTGTGGAGAAATATATGTATATATGATCGGTGTATCTTGTAGGTTGAGACTACAGCTGCTCCTCCTGTTACACAGACGACCCCGGTATCTAGCTCTCCTCCTTCACAGTCTACCCCGGTATCTATCCCCCTCATGCTCATATTAATCTCTCCTTACTGTAATTTCCTTCTTATATACCAACTTTTTATATGTTCTTCGTGTATTTATCTCATTGTGGTTGCAGGCTATCCCTATTCCTGCTGTGACAGAGCCTACCCCGGCATCTGTCCCCCATCATGCTCATACTGAGGTACTAATCTCTCCTATTTGTGATTTTCTTCTTATATACCATTGATAATTGTAGTTGTAATTTGATTTTTGTTATCATAATTGTAGGTTGAGACTACAGTTGAGATTACAGCAGCTGCTCCTCCTGTTACACAGCCGACCCTGGGATCTAGCCCTCCTCCTTCAAAGTCTGTCCCCCCTGATGCTCATCTTGAGGTACTAATATGTCCTATTTGTGATTTTCTTTCTTATATACCAATTTTGAATATGTTCTTATCACATTGTGGTTGCAGGTTATCCCTCCTCCTTCACAGCCGATACAGGTTCATACTACAGTTGCTCCTTCTCCTTCTACACCCATGGTAACACCTTTATCAGACCGCCCCATCCCTCCTGGTGTCAACCTTGACGTAATAATTTTTAACTTTGAAATAACCTTGACGTATTGTATTTGAAATGTGTATATGATTTTTGTATCTTCATCGAATGGCAGGTTGAAACCACTACTCTTGGTTCAGAGTTAACCCCAATGGCGGGTGGACTTGTGAAGTTTGGTAGTATCAGTGGTATTATTCCTGATAGGTTAAGAGAAATGCTTGGGGTATGTATCTTGAATCATACATTCGTTTTGGCTTGCTATTTTTCTCATATGCCATGAATATCCATCATGAATAGGGGTCTTGACATGTATTTGCAGTTGGACACAAATGAGGATAAATACAAGGATCTGCAGAGGCGGACTGGTTATGAATCAGGTGATATGAAGAAGCCACTGAAAAATCGGAAAATCAACTGGCTGTTTAAGCATTGGTGGGGTGAAAAGCATAATTTTATTAGGAGTGTTGGTGGGATGGTTCCGGAGCTTGCTTGGGAAAATGTCCAATGCCTAAAACGCGATCATGAAATGGAGTCGTCAGTTCTAGATGCATATGTTGAGATGCTGAAGCTTAGGGAGAGCACATATTTTCAGAATAAAGTGCTAGGACTAAAATGCAAGAGGTTCTTCCTTGGCATGAGTTATTTCACGACTATTGCAGCTGGACATTGCACCGACGTGGAGGTAAATCAATTCAAATTTCTTGCATTTTAGTCCTTAATTTGGTTAATTATTGCATTTCGTAACTTATTGCCTCATTTTTCATTTTAAAATGCAAAATTATAGAAATAAGGTTATAAAATGCAAGAAATATAGAAATGAAGGTCTAAAATGCAAGAAATAGAGAAATGAAGGTCTAAAATGCAAAATTATAGAAATAAGGATATAAAATGCAAGAAATAGAGAAATGAAGGTCTAAAATGCAAGATTATAGAAATGAGGTTCTAAAATGCAAGAAATATAGAAATGAAGGTCTAAAATGCAAGAAATAGAGAAATGAAGGTTTAAAATGCAAAATTATATAAATAAGGATATAAAATGCAAGAAATATAGAAATGAAGGTCTAAAATGCAAGAAATAGAGAAATGAAGGTCTAAAATGCAAAATTATAGAAATAAGGTTATAAAATGCAAGAAATATAGAAATAAGGGTCTAAAATGCAAGAAATAGAGAAATGAAGGTTTAAAATGCAAAATTATAGAAATGAGGTTCTAAAATGCAAGAAATATAGAAATGAAGGTCTAAAATGCAAGAAATAGAGAAATGAAGGTCTAAAATGCAAAATTATAGAAATAAGGATATAAAATGCAAGAAATAGAGAAATGAAGGCCAAAAATGCAAGATTATAGAAATGAGGTTCTAAAATGCAAAAAATATAGAAATGAAGGTCTAAAATTCAAGAAATAGAGAAATGAAGGTCTAAAATGCAAAATTATAGAAATAAGGATATAAAATGCAAGAAATAGAGAAATGAAGGTCTAAAATGAAAGATTATAGAAATGAGGTTCTAAAATGCAAGAAATATAGAAATGAAGGTCTAAAATGCAAGAAATAGAGAAATGAAGGTCTAAAATGCAAAATTATAGAAATAAGGATATAAAATGCAAGAAATATAGAAATGAAGGTCTAAAATGCAAGAAATAGAGAAATGAAGGTCTAAAATGCAAAATTATAGAAATAAGGTTATAAAATGCAAGAAATATAGAAATAAGGGTCTAAAATGCAAGAAATAGAGAAATGAAGGTTTAAAATGCAAAATTATAGAAATGAGGTTCTAAAATGCAAGAAATATAGAAATGAAGGTCTAAAATGCAAGAAATAGAGAAATGAAGGTCTAAAATGCAAAATTATCGAAATAAGGATATAAAATGCAAGAAATAGAGAAATGAAGGTCTAAAATGGAGAAATAGAGAAATAATTCTTGCATTTCATAACTAATTTTCTCCTATTTGCAGATGCATCCAACTTGTAAAACTCCGGAGAAAATGAAAGACCAGGAACAGTTCTATCTTACCTACCAAGACCAGCACTTTGGGCCACCAATACACATGTGTGATGTTGCTTTGTTCCCCGTATGCACAGGTAATCATTGGTTTTTGTTTGTTGTGAACCTTGAAAGAATGAAATTGCTTTTAATTGATCCTCTCCGGGACCATGCCCGACATTGTGACTTACGAAAGGCATACGCCAAGGAGATTTATGTCATGGTAATCTATGCTCTTCATAGTTATCTATTTCTTTCCTACTTATTTCTTTGTTCTTTTTTGAATATGTTTTTAATTTTTTGTGGTAAATTTGTAGGAAAAATTATTGTCGTGCATGCTTCATTTCTTGGAACCTTTGAGATTTGCTGAAGACGGTTTCATGGATGTGAAGTTCATTACGGATCGACCGAAGCAACAAGGCGGCTCTGATTGTGGTGTGTACGTTTGCAAGTATATGGATGCTATACTTGGCGGCATATCATTGAAAGATGCACGGTGGGACCCTGTATATGATGTTATGACTTTCCGATATCGCATAGCTTGGGAGCTTTTTAAAGGGGAAGCTCGGAGAATGACTAATGCCGGGTTACAACAGAGGAATCTAGGACTTTAGTTAATTTTGATCTTGTTTATTTGATTGTATTATTATTTTGTTAATTTTGCTCTGAAAGTAGTTAGTTGTATTGTTGTATTTATATTGGTTGGGATTGTGTTGATATGGTATTGCTGTGTTTATGTGGTTGAAACAGGTTTTAAATATGTAAGGAAAGCAGTAAAAACAAACTCCATATTGCAGTTTATTTTGCTGTATGTTTCTTAGTTTATTCCAGTTTTTCGAATATTAGGAAAAAAACAGGGGAAAACAGGGAGGAGAGAGAAAGGCTCCTGCATTCCCTCCTGCCGCAATGAGGCGTTGCGGAGAGGATCCTATCCGCAATGAGTCATTGCGGCAGTGTTGATTTAGTTTATATATTGCTTTCTGTAACTTAATCGGCAGATGTGGCATTCCTGGCCGGGTGGGTTTGAGCTTATTGGAACTCTGTAGTTAAACGTGCTTGAGCTGGAGTAATCTTAGGATGGGTGACCTTCCGGGAAGCCCATTTTTTTTCCTCCATTCTATTTTTTTTTATCTTTTGCTCATAAAATTCAAATTTTTTTTCTTTTTGGAAATAAAAATAGTGTTTTTCTATTTTTCGGAAATTTTAGGATTAAACTCTATTTTATTATTTTTAAAAATGAAAAATATATTTTTCAGGAATTTTAGGATTAAACTATATTTTATTCGTTTTTTCCGAATATTTGGAAAAAGAAATAAATTAATTATTATGTTTGACAATTTTAAATTCAAAATTTGGAAAAATATTTTTTTTCAATTTGTTCGAATTTTAAATTAAATATTACGAATAAAAATTACATTTTCGTTTTTAAGATTTGCACATAAAATATTATGAAATTAAAAAAAAAAAAAGCATTCTGCATCCTATCCGCAATGAGTCATTGCGGCAGTGTAGATTTAGTTTTCATATAATTTTCTGTAACTTAATCGTCAGATGTGGCATTCCTGGCCGGGTGGATTTGAGCTTGTTGATACTCTGTAGTTAAACGTGCTTGAGCTGGAGTAATCTTAGGATGGGTGACCTTCTGGGAACCCCATTTTTTTTCCTCGATTCTATTTTTTTTTTATCTTTTGCTCATAAAATTCAAATTTTTTTTCTTTTTGGAAATAAAAATAGTGTTTTTCTATTTTTCGGAAATTTTAGGATTAAAAGCTATTTTATTATTTTTAAAAATGAAAAATATTTTTTTCAGGAATTTTAGGATTAAACTATATTTTATTCGTTTTTTCCGAATATTTGGAAAAAGAAATAAATTAATTATTATGTTTGACAATTTTAAATTCAAAATTTGGAATATCCGCAATGACTGATTAAATGGAATATTATGAAATTAAAATACAAAAAAAAGCATCGTTTTATTCGTTTTTTCCAAATATTAAATGGAATATGAGTAGACGCTGCCGCAATGAGACATTGCGGCTGTCTATTCTAGTCAAAATTATATTCCCAAAAATTATATTCCCAAAAATGACGCCAGCTGACGTAACCTGCCGCATTGAGGCGTTGCGGCAGGGAATCTACTGCCGCATTGAGTCATTGCGTCTAGCTTTCTCAGCTTTTTACGAGGCGTTCAAATTACATTCCCAAAAATTCAAATGTTATTTTCAAGTTCATTAAATTTTGTTTTGAATTTTAAGATTTTTACTCTCAATTTTTTTCTATAAATACTCACTCTAATTCATTATCAACCACCTAAGTTCATTTTCTTCAATTTTTTCTCCAACCTAAGTTTTTCATTTTCTTTATCAACCTAACTTGTCATGGATGCAAAAAATGAAAAGGAGGCTATTTTACAAAAGAAGTTGAAAGAAGCTAAAGTAAAGATCTTGGTTCTTGAAGATCAAGTTATTGATTTGGAGGTGAAGGTTGAAGATCTCCAAGAAACCTTGGAAGAGGCTAAAATGGAGATTGCATATTTGAAGAAATTGTACGGGCACGAAGATCCGTAGAGGGAGAAGAAGGAGGCTACCAATCTACCACGGGCATGGAAATAAAAAAATTGTATTTTGATGTTTTAGCCCCTCCCAAAATATTTATTAATGAATTAAAATCTTGTTTTGTTGCTTTTTCTAAACATTTTGTATTATTAGCTTAAAATGTGTCTCAAATTCAATTAACAAAAATATATCTAACGATATTCCTGAAAAATAAAATATAGTTTAATAAAATATAGTTTCATCCTAAAATTCCAGAAAAATAGAAAAATATTATTTTTCATTTCTAAAAAGAAAAAAAATTGATTTTTATAAGAAAAAGATAAAAAAAATCGAATCTTTAAAAAAAAACACTATTTTTATTTCCAAAGAAGAAAAAAAAATTGAATTTTATAAGCAAAAGATAAAAAAAAAAAAAAATAGAATCGAGGAAAAAAAATGGGCTTCCCGGAAGGTCACCCATCCTAAGATTACTCCAGCTCAAGCACGTTTAACTGCAGAGTCCCAATTAGCTTAAATCCAACCGGCCAGGAATGCCACATCTGCTTATTAAGTTACAGAAAACAATATGGAAACTAAATCTTCACTGCCGCAATGACTCATTGCGGATAGAATGCCTTTTTTTTTTCCAATTTCATAATATTTTATGTGCAAATCTTAAAAACGAAAAATTAATTTTTATTCGTAATATTTAATTTAAAATTCGAAAAACATGAAAAAAAATATTTTTCCAAATTTTGAATTTAAAATTGTCAAACATAATAATTAATATATCTCTTTTTCCAAATATTCCTTTTAAAAATTCGAAAAAAACGAATAAAATATAGTTTCATCCTAAAATTCCAGAAAAATAGAAAAATATTATTTTTCATTTCTAAAAAGTAAAAAAAATTGATTTTCTCTCAACTACTGCATTTCCAAAAAAAAATTAAAAAACAGAACAGGGGAAAACAGGGGAGGAGAGAGAAAAGCTACTGCATTATTTCTATCCGCAACGCCTCCTTGCGGATAGCCGCAATGAGGGGTTGCGGCTATCCGCAATGAGGCGTTGCGGATAGAGATAATGCAGTAGCTTTTCTCTTTCCTCCCCTGTTTTCCCCTGTTCTGTTTTTTAATTTTTTTTTGGAAATGCAGTAGTTGAAAGAAATTCGATTTTTTTTTCATATAAAATAATTCATTTTTAATGAAAATTAAAGACTCAATATTTTATCATATCATATATTTCAATATTTTTAATTATTATTATTACAATTGCATGGATTGCATATTTGTACCTTACATTGAAAATTAAGATTACAATTGCATTGATCAAATATTACATAATAAAATTGAAACTAATTGCCAGGACAATTTCTTCTATCATGGTTTGCTCCTACCAACCCACATTTTCCGCACTTTCGTTGTTTTGTTGTTGAAGTTGACGTTTCAATACCACTTTTATATCTTGCCGCCTTCTTTCGTCCCTTAGTTTGTGACATTGGAGGATCGAATATCGGATCATGATCCCAATCTTCTTGAGGAAACGACTCGTTCATTTTTTCGGTCTTATCTTCTTGTGGAAAAGCATTTTCCACGTGACACCTCTCTCGCTCAATCAAGTTCATCACGTAATTGAAACGTGGGACCGAACTACTACCAACAGCGCCTAAATTTTGAAATGCTTTGCACAGTGCACTATACCTTGATGCTTGTGATTCACCAACATTACCAAGAACGGGAGGGGTATAAGGTAGAGGTCCGTCAATTTTGTTGCCATTTTTTGTCCACCTAGACATGATGTAATCATTCGGAATACGTATTTTTTGTTTCTTGTCTAGGTAACGGATCATGTGTTTACAAATCATCCCGGAATGTTCAAATTGCCTACAAACACATTCAATCTTTCCATCAATATGGGCCGTCAACCGATAGCTTCTTCTACGATCCTCCGACATGGTAGACTTCTCAACCAAGAACATTTTAAATAAATGACACCCACCTTTAGCTTTCGTCACGACATAAGATGTACTTTTCAGAAGCTCCTTTTGAAAACGCCTAAACATCTCTTTCGTGTAAATTTCGGATGCATGAATTTCCAAGGATGATTGCAATACTAGTCTCCTTTCCCTTTCTTCGCTCTCGTAGTCACTTTTAACCTCCCTAAGATATTGTGCCTCCAAAGCCTTTTGGGAATTCTCAATGAATTCTTTCAAACCGGTAGATGCTTGCACATATTCATCAAAAAAGGCATTCATTGATTCGCTTCTAGAGGTAGTGGTCATACCGGCGGCAAAATGCGACTTTGTGTAAGCACCAATCCATTGATGTCTAATGCGATACATTTCATTTAACCAAACATGATCCTCAAGTTTGTACTTCTCGACCAATTCCACCCATCTACCTTCAAATTCCGTGGGTGACAACGACTTGTACACACATGCATTAAAATCCGTTTTGAATTCCGGATATATGGTGTACAAACTAGATAACTTCTCGGGAAATTTACTACATATATGCCATGTACAATATAAGTGTTTTGTTTCGGGCATAACCGTGGCAATAGCATTTCCCAAAGCAATATCTTGATCGGTAATTATTGTAGTGGGAGGTTTGTTGTCAACGGCTTCCAACCAAGTTTCTAAAACCCATTGATAAGAAGTCTCGGTCTCATCTCTCATGAGTGCAAATCCAAACAAAATATTTTGGTAATGGTGGTTCACTCCCGTAATAGGTATGAAAGGCGTACAATACCTATTCGTTCGATAAGTTGAATCGAATGTCACCACATCACCAAAATTCTTGTAAGCATTCATGCATCGAGGATCAACCCACACCAAACCTTTAACACGATTCTCGTTATCCACATCCACTCGATAGAAGAAATGACCAAACGCATTCTCTTGTTGTAACTTTCGTAATAAGACCAAGCCACACTCCGCATCACCGGAATCAAACACTCGATGCCGAATATCCCGTATGACATTGCGTACATCTTGATTAGAAAACCATAAATTTTCAATTCCTCCACATGTCTCACCTAGATATTTCATCACTTTACTCGTCTCGATCCCCGATTTGTTAAACAACTCAATTAATGATCGGGTGATCGGATCGATATTGCGTGATGTTTGAAAAAATTGTCTCTTATCCGGTGTTACCATGGCATGATTGTGTTTCAAATCAACCAAAGTTACCTTCCATTTGTTTACATTTACTAGGTGACATACGTACATTCGAGCACGACAATTCGTTCGTGGATCTACATCCCTAATGCGTCGTTTTCCTTTATCAAGATAATCCGATTCCGGTGCTACTCTTCCACCCTTCTTACAAATAAACAAACGGGATGATGGATCATGACTCCGTTGATGTTTATGAGTATTCCTAATTATTATCTCGAATCCGACATTTCGACCATAATTTCTATAAAAGCTTTCTGCCTCATCTAATGTATCGAAAATCATTCCAACACAAGGCACAATCTTATTAACATCCGCAAATGTAAAATCACAATTTTCGTTTCCAATATCCTTATCATCATGATTTTTTCCCATCCTAACATCCTCATCATCAAAATTTTTTCCCATCCTAACATCCTCATCAACATTTTTTCACATCCTAACATCCTCCTCATCATCAATTTTTTCCATCCTAATATCCTCATCTCCTTCAACATCATTTTTTCCCATCCCAAATTTCTCATCTTTTTCATCATCACCATCACTAATAATTATCTTGTTTTTACCCTTTCCACCATCATTTTTTTTCCCACCAACATCATCAACATTCATTTTATCTTTATGAACATTGTAATTCACTCTACGTTTACGAACAGTACTATAATAATTATCAATATCTACATCATCAAGAAATAATTTACGAGAAACATGATTTTTTTTAACGGGCGGCGTAACATAATCATCACCATTATGTTCACTAGATGAACTAGAAGAGCTAAATAAAAATGAAGCCATTGAATAGAGCACTAACCTTAATTTTGGATGAATTTTTGAGCTCCAAAACCTTGAAAATCGTTGGTTTTTTCTGCTGTTTGAAAAAAATAAATTGAAGAAGAAGACAAATTCTGTTACCTTAAAGAAAACAGATTTCACGCCTGCCGCATTGTTTCATTGCGGCAGAAAGCCTTAAATGCCAACTGCCGCATTGTTTCATTGCGGCAGGTGGTTCATTTATTACCAACCATAATTAATGCCGTAAAATTTTTCAGAGCCACAATGAAACATTGCGGCAGGAAAAACTACCGCAATGAGTCATTGCGGCAGTAATTTATGATTTTTTATTTTTTTTGTTTTATTTTAAATCTTCAAATATGCATCAAAATAATAAACTATATTAATTTTAACTTAAAAGTATCTTTAATAATGTATTATGGATATTTTTTACATGTTACGTAGTTTAAATATTGATGGAATGACATGTACATCTCAATCTTAGATAACTGTTGAAAAATGAATCAGGATGGTAACATTTTTTGTTATTTTTTCTATTTAAAATATTCAATATAAAGTTTTTCTTAACACTTTCATTCATTTTAACTTACATTAATGTTTTATGCTATTTTTTTCATTTTTTAGATTATAATAATATATATTTCATTATTTTCAAGTTTTGACTTTACATAACATTTTTTTCCTAAATTTGTTTCAAAAATTAATTAATTAATAATTTAAATGTCACGTGGTTGGAAGTTGTTCCCATGTTCATTAACCCGTCTATACACATTTCATATGTTATTATCTATTAATTTACTATTTTTTATTAATTTATAAATATATATATCAAATTACAATAATGTAAAATAATATGTAAGATAATTTTGCTTAAACTTGCAAGAGTGGAAGTTGGTGGTGCGGCAAAATGTTTGTATCATTTGGAAAAGGTCAAGAGTTTGAATCCAAACGAATGGTTTTAATTTTGTATTTTTTATTAAATTTATAAATCAATATATTTCAAATTAATAATTTTAAATAATAAATAAGATAATACTGTTTACATTGCTATAGTACAAGTTGGTGGAGTGAGAAAAGTTTTGTATAATTTCTAAAAGGTCAAGAGTTCGACTCCCCAAACTAATGCTATGTATTTTTAATTAAACAACTAATAAATACTACCGCAATGAACCATTGCGGTAAGACTTACTGCCGCAATGAACGATTGCGGTAAGGTTGCGGCTAGTACTGCCGCAATGAACGGTTGCGGTACTGCTGGTGGCTGGTCCAACCAACGGTGGTTGTGGACCAAACCTCTATATATATATATATATATATATATATATATATATATATATATATATATATATATATATACTAGCCTATAACCCGTGCACAAGCACGACCTATTATATATTATTATTGTTAATTAATATTTTAATTGTTTGACTTAATGTAAAATTTTAATTTATTTTAAATATTATTAATTTAATGCTATTTTTAAATTTATTGTTAAATATCTTAAGAATTCAATAGATTTTTTTTAAACATTACTTAGTATAACCTAAAATCTTAGAAAAAAGAATCGTCGGAAGAAGTGTGTGCGGACAATGATTCTAATTAGGATATAACTGAAATTTATAATTTTATAAAATATGGGGTTTTTTATTTTTAATAAATTATATATTATTTAACTGAGTTTGGAATTTTTTAACACATTTTTAATTTTTTAAAATTATATTTTTGTTGTAAATCATATCTTAAGAATTCAATAGATATTTTTTTTAAATTATTTTGTATAGCCTAAAATCGTAGAGAGAAGAATCGTAGCAAGAACTGTGTGCAGGCGATTATTCTAATCGGGATAACTGAAAACTTTTATAATTCTATAAAACATGTGATTTTTTATTTATAATAAATTATATATAATTTAACTGAATATGTGATATTAAAATTATTTAAATTGATTTTGAAAATATTTGATTTCCAAGTAATTGAAAGTCAAAAAATTGAGTGTAGGTGAAGAATTTTAATTTAAATATAACTAAAATATTATGTAATTGAATATTAATTGAAGTGTAATTAAAAGAATTTGTTATTAAGTAAAATAAATTTTATATTCATTTTAATTTATTTTTTCATTTTTGGAAGGTGTTAACCAACCAACCAACCAATTATACCCTGTTTCGCTTATAATAGTATAGTATAGATATAGATTAATTGGAGTGTAATTAAAAGAATTTGTTATTAAGTAAAATAAAATTTTATATATATTTTAATTTATTTTTTCATTTTTGGAAGGTTTTAACAAACTTTTTGGGAATGTGTTAACCAGCCAACCAATTATACCCAGTTTCGCTTATAATAGTATACACTGTTTCGCTTATAATAGTATAGTATAGATATATTAACCGCCCGACTCCAGTAACATTCATTAACCTAGATCCAACATTCAAACTTTGAGAATCAATGATTCAAACTCTAGGATTCAATTTATTAGGTACTTTCTTTCTTGAAAAATTCTCAACGGTACGCCTATAGTTTTGGCTTTTCCAAAAGGTACGCCAAATAGTTTTGCCTTCTGAATGGTACCCTTGTACTATTATACCATTCTCTAAGGTACCCTTCCCATCAATCCCCGTTAAATAAACGTTTAATTACCCCATAAACAGTAGAGAAATTCTCAATGGTACGCCTATAATTTTGGCTTTTCCAAATGGTACGCCAAATAGTTTTGGCTTCTAAATGGTACCCTTGTACTAGTATATACCATTCTCTACGGTACCCTTCCCATCAACCCCCGTTAAACAAACGTTTAATTACCCCATAAACAATATAAATTTTTAACATCTATCTAATTATATATAAATTTCTCCCCTCGTTTCATCAAACATCCACAAATTCACCCAAGATCCAATCTTTTCACCTCCGATATACCATATATATATATATATATATATATATATATATATATATATATATATATATATATATATATATAATTATTTATATAATGTTCATTTTTTAAATAATTAAATTTTAATACATAAATAATATATAAATAATTAAATTTTAATACATAAATAATATATTATAAATATTAAATTATTAATTATAAATTATATATTCTAAAAAGTATATATATATAGGCTTCGATTAAAGCTAGAGCTTCTTCTTATGTCCAGCACGGCAACGGGAATTTTTGCGGGACCTTTATCGGCGCGGCATCGACGATGGTCATGATACAAATTTATATATATATATATATATATATATATATATATATATATATATTTGTGTGTGTGTGGTATATCGGAGGTGAAAAGATTGGATCTTGGGTGAATTTGTGGATGTTTGATGAAACGAGGGGAGAAATTTATATATAATTAGATAGATGTTAAAAATTTATATTGTTTATGGGGTAAATAAACGTTTGTTTAACGGGGGTTGATGGGAAGGGTACCGTAGAGAATGGTATAATAGTACAAGGGTACCATTTAGAAGCCAAAACTATTTGGCGTACCATTTGGAAAAGCCAAAATTATAGGCGTACCATTGAGAATTTCTCTACTGTTTATGGGGTAATTAAACGTTTGTTTAACGGGGATTGACGGGAAGGGTACCGTAGAGAATGGTATAATAGTACAAGGGTACCATTCAGAAGGCAAAACTATTTGGCGAACCATTTGGAAAAGCCAAAACTATAGGCGTACCATTGAGAATTTCCCTTCTTTCTTTTATTCAATTTATCAGCTCGGTGTAGAGTGGGGGTCAACCCAAATCCCATATCGTCAAGATAAAGAAGAATTATCTTGAATATAAGCAGCAAAAACAACTCCATTAGTGTGAGATCTGTTGGGCTTAAACCCAATACGGTAGTATGGGTATTGGTGATATAAGTCATATATGGGTAAGGTAATAATTGTATAAATACACAATTATTATATATGGTATGTCTTGATCACTAAGTTGGGTAATTAGGTGCCAAGAATTGGAAGACTTGTAGACAAGTATGGTAAGACTTGTACAACAAGTATGGTAAGTCTTGGTGGCTAAGTTTTGGATGGCTATATATACATAGTCATATTGTATTTGTTTGATGTGGTGAAAATTTAAGAGATGTAGTCTTAAGTATTGTTTGGGAGATACTTGAGCATTGTTGGTTCAAGTATTGGGTTGGGACACCGTTAAGGTGTTATTGTTTTGATGTATTATTGATAATTGTTTTGATTAATAATACAAATTTGGGACGTGGGTGTTTCCATGTCAAGTATTTGTGTGTTCTTATTTTGTGCTTTGGTAGATCTTGTCAACTTATCGATTGGTTATGTGTGTGCTCTGTATTGGTGATTGTGAATCTCGAATTGTGTAAGTCCCCTAACCTAACAATTGGTATCTAGAGCCGAGGTTCGAGGTTCGTGATGGATAAGGTCGGGGGATTCGAGATTGAATTGTTTAATGGAAGAAACAATTTTACCTTGTGGCAGAGCACGGTGAAAGATCTGTTGATTCAACGAGGGTTATATGCAACTCTTAAAGACAAGAAGCCTGCTGATGTGGAAGATCCAAAGTGGGCAGATATGAAGTTACGTGCACCATCGACAATCAGGTTGGCCCTTGCACCGGAAATCAAGTATGATGTTCTTGAGGAGGATAATCCTAAACAATTGTGGGAGAAGTTGACGAAGACGTATCACTCAAAGTCATTGGCAAATAAGTTGTTCCTCAAGAAAGATTTGTTCGGGCTCAAGATGGAGATTTGAGAGATCATCTGAATCGTTTTAATGGCCTGATCAACCAGCTGAATAATTTGGATGAAAAATTGAAGGATGAGGACAAAGCTGTTCTTCTACTTGTGTCTCTACCAAAGAAGTATAGTACTGTGATTACTTCTTTATTGGTTGGGAATACGAAGTTAGCTTTGGATGAGACTATTGTTGTTCTTCTGGAGTCCGAAAGATTGATGAAGCAAGGATCGAGTGACGCATCTGATGGAAGTGCACTCGTGGTGGATGCACGTGACAAGAAAAAGAAGTCCGGTAAGAAACATAACCCTAATATCAAGTGCTTTTATTGTGATGAATTTGGTCATATACAATCTTGGTGTCCAAAGGCAAGAGAAGACTTGAAGGAGTTGAAGAAAACTCGAGGAGGGGGTAGTGTTTCGCTTGTGGAAGGTGATGCTCTTTTGGTACAAGAAGATAAGGGATCGAAAGAAGAATGGGTGCTTGACTCGGGATGTTCTCATCACATATGTGCTAGGAGGGATTGGTTCTCGTCCTACAAGAAGTGTGATGGAAAGATGGTTGCTTTACCAAACGGTAAAAGGGTAAAGGTTGCTGGTATTGGTGAGGTAATGATGAAACTTCACAATGGTCGTGTTCGAAAGTTAACTCAATTGAGGTACGTAGCGGAGTTAAATCGAAATCTAATTTCATTGGGTAAATTAGTTGATTTGGGATATACTGTTATGATGAAGAACGGTATTTTGGAGGTCACTAAAAGGGATTTAGAGATACTAAAAGGATGGAAGGACAAAAGAAATCTTTTTGTGCTAGAAGGAGAGGTTATTGTTCGAAGGGAGGCATTGGCGGACGGACGTCGATGTCTTGATGGTGACCGTTAAATCGGTTGTGCATGGAACCGTATTGGGTTGAAGGAGAGGATTGTTGGGCTTAAACCCAATACGGTAGTATGGGTATTGATGATATAAGTCATATATGGGTAAGGTAATAATTGTATGGTTACACAATTATTATATATGGTATGTCTTGATCACTAAGTTGGGTAATTAGGTGCCAAGAATTGGAAGACTTGTAGACAAGTATGGTAAGACTTGTACAACAAGTATGGTAAGTTTTGGTGGCTAAGTTTTGGGTGGCTATATATACATAGTCATATTGTATTTGTTTGATGTGGTGAAAATTTAAGAGATGTAGTCTTAAGTATTGTTTTGGAGATACTTGAGCATTGTTGGTTCAAGTATTGGGTTGAGACATCGTTAAGGTGTAATTGTTTTGATGTATTATTGATAATTGTTTTGACTAATAATACAAATTTGGGACGTGGGTGTTTCCACGTCAAGTATTTGTGTGTTCTTATTTTGTGCTTTGGTAGATCTTGTCAACTTATCGATTGGTTATGTGTGTGCTCTGTATTGGTGATTGTGAATCTCGAATTGTGTAAGCCCCCTAACCTAACAAGATCTTTTGGGAGAGGTCCAAAAACAAATCCGTACGGATATGGTCACAGTCCAAAGCGAACAATATTATACTAATATAGAGTTAATGGGTGTTGCACGACCCAACACTATATTTATCTCATTGTTCTAAATCTAATTAGAGTAGATTATGTTCAAATTTTCCTTTATCTTTCCTAGGCCTTAGCCAATAAATGTAACATGTATACAGGATCTTCTAATATTTTTGCTAGCAAAGTTATCTGTTATATTAATTTTCAAACTCACAGGCCATCAAATTTGCATATAATAGAAATGACTAGAACTAATAATCTGTATACTCTAAACTATTTAATGTATTAGCCAAGCTTAGGTAACAAAAAAATGATTTTAACTGGAGCAACCAGCAAGTCTAATTAAATCACAAAATTTAAAAATTTTGGTTTCTAAGAACCAAATCAACCGAATTATTTGGGTTCGGATCTGATTCGATTCTCCATGTATATTTAATTCGGTTCAATTCCATAAAAATTAACAATTTAATTTTCAATTCTTTTAATTCGATTTAATTATGGACCAAACCGATCAAATTCTCCATCCTAATCAAGGATGTTCATAAAAACTGGACCAAGTCATAAAAAAATGTTGATATCCCTCTGTTTTGAATTCAACAAATATAACTTGAGAGTTGTCTTACAAACATATTGGGTTGTTGACTATCGAAATTTTTAGTGTTTATAAATTGTTCCTTAACAGACTGTTATTTCTGTCTTAAAAAATGAGTAGCTTTTATATATATCATGGGTATTTTCATATTTTATTTAGGAAGTAATAATCATGAACTTTATCTATAGTATACCATCTTAAAACTGTGCAATATATGGATTTTTTTAATATTATATAATTTTTTTATTAATTTGTAATGATAACTTTAAAATACAAATTTTATAGTTTTAAAATTTTTAATTGATACAATTTAATTATAATAATTATATATATGATGCCCGTGATATTTTCGGAAAAGGCGGAATTTTAATTAAAAAATATAGAAAAAATAATATATTTTATTTGAAAAAGATAATCGATAAGTTATTAGTACGTACAATATTTTATTAATCAAAAAAGGTAAAGTATTTTAGTTAAAAATAAAATTAGGTTGGTACTATTAATTATAATATTATTATTGTATATTTTTAAATAGAATTGCTCGCACTGTTTTTAAAAAGAAGAGAAATTTTATTTTGAAAAAATGTAAAAGAAAATGTATTTTACCTGTAAAAGAAAATTGATTAATTATTGAAAAAATATAAAAGGTAACATGCTCTACATAAAAAAGAAAATTGATTAATTATTTATAATTATATATATATATATATTATATCTTTCAATATATTGATTTTAATATAGTAGTATATACAGATATATGTAAGGGTATTTAGGTAAACATATATATAAATAAGGGTAATTAAGTAAAAAGAAGAAGTACCAAAAATCAGTTACCAAAGACCAAAGTTTTAAATGTTAGAGCAGGATCAAATACAAATTCTTTTGAAAATAAATTTATAATTTTTTTTGGTTCAATATAGAATCAAATACAGATTTTTTCTAAAAATAAACTTATAATTTTTTTTAGTTCAACACATTTATTACCTACTTAGGTTCGACATCAATTATTAAATAATATTTAAACTTTTATTGAATAAACTTAATTTAATTTTTCAATATCCTTCCAGGATTAACCGATAACAAATTAGGGTATGAAAATATGAAATTTTATTTGTTTAATACTACATATAATATGTTGAAGCGTAGTTATAAAAATTTGTTGAATAAATGTAATATAATTCTCAGCTACCCTTTAAGATTCATCAATTAGAAGATAGAACTATTAAATATTATTAATTTAAAATCATTTTTTTAATCACACTATTTTAAAATTAATTTATATATATGTATTCAACACAAATAAAAAGATGTTAAACCTTTGTTGAACTCAACTTATATATTTATTGAATACTCGTTATAAAACATTTTAATTTTTAATCAAAAGAATGTTGAAAATATATTTTTAATAAATAGGAGATCAAATATGAGAACCTCGGAAAGGGTAAAGAATAGAACCGAAGGACATATCGAGAGTGAGAAATGGAGCAAGAAGCAAAAAGTAGGGAACAAGCGGCATTCAGCCAGGGAGGCCACACTTTTCTACAAGACCAAGACTAAGCAAAGAACAACTGCTAAAGATGGAAGAATTGAAAATTGCTGAGGCTAGAGAGATAGGTACTGGAAGTAAGAAGAAGAAAGCATGGAGGCGGAAGCGGATGTAACCATATATATGTCTGTTTAGTTGTTAATTAAGCTATTTTTACATGCTTTGATTTGTTAAGGATGATCCCTGTGAACTTTACTCCATGGTTACATAGAGGTGAACATACCTATGATTGTTTCGTTTACTTAATTATAAAATTAGATGTTTAACCAAAAGAATTGACCTAGTATTACTTGTATTGATCTGTACCATAACCAAACGTGTATATAATACACAATTTATAACAAACAATTTTTAATATAATTATTAAATTAATACTTACTCCGTCCAAAAAAAATAATTATTTGACTTTTTTACATATTTTAATGTATTCAAAAATGATAGTACTTGTAAATTATAGGGTTGGTACATTTTGAGAGGAAGGTAGGATTCATGTATTCAAGACATTTACGCACACCGTTCAAAAAAATTCAGTCACACAACTCTGTGTCCTGTTGTGTAGTTGGGCCAAAAGAATGTGCAGGATTGAATTAAGAAAAACTAATAGATCATGTTATTGCGGGGATTCAAAACCAAACATGTCTAGCCAATAATGGAAAATCTCTTAAAATGGTTACAGTAGGTAGCCAAGGAGATGATGTCCTTTTCAGCAGCTTCTCCATTGCTTCTTACAGTATTATACTATCATCTTAATAGGAGCACTATTAATAGTTTAATACACGCGTACTACTTTATTTGACAAATGACAAGACCCCTGTCACATTGGGGAAACAAACATTATCTGGTGTGTAAAACTCAATCATACACCACAAAATTTCTAACAATAATACAAAACTCAAATCTGTTCAGTTTCCTGTAAATTTAAAACGACAAGTATTATGAACGGAATGAAATATCAAAATATCAAAATACTAAAACGGCGATTACTAAATCAACATATATTATTAACATATATCTTAACATCAGGTCGATAGCCGAATAATATACAAAAGTAACGTGAACCACCCGGCCACCACAAGCAGTAACCAAGGGGCAGATCAGACAGCTACAACATGACGGCCCCTAAAATAGGGATGCGTGGCAACAAGGTAGTACAACAAGTAGATAAGAACATCTTCAATCAATCACTTTATTTATTTTGATGTGATTTTTACATTAAAAATGTATAAAAATTAATAATATTATTTCAATTCATTTACACTAAATTTTACATCATTCTTATATTATAATAAACTATTTTATTATTAAAATATAAAATTAAAATACAAAAATTAAAAGGTTCGTAGATCGTAGTATAAGAGAAAACAAATTTATTTAATTAAGGAGTACAAGGACAACATTGAAATATATAAAAACTCTAAAATTTAGTGTCACATCAAATTTGGTGTAACATCAACTTTTTTGGTGTAATACCAAAATATTGCAAATTTTAGAGTCGCGTCGGAAATGATGTAAGCCCCATTTTTGTACTCAAAAATGGTGCTCTACAGACTTGAGGTTCTATAGAGCGAGTTCCTTTTTGTGGGTTTAAGCTGCCTACCTCCTGCTGCTGCTGCTGCTACAGTTTTGGTAGTAGTTGTTTCTGCTGGAATAATACCCAGTACCTGTCACACAATATAATACTCACTAGTAATAGATTAAAAGATTCATGTGTTTTTTCCCCTTTTGAATAAATTTACAGTACATGCTAGTGCTGTAGTAATTGCCATATTTACATAAGTGATGATGAACAGAACAGATATGATAGATAGATCTTGTTTGGTTTTACCTTTTCTGGTTTTGCCTTTTCTAGCTGCTGTTTGAGTTTTGCATTTTCCTTCTTGAGATTTTCAATCTCTTGTTCCAACTCATTTGTGTAAGCCTTAAGGATGTGGTCATGTGGACCAAAAATAAAAGTGAGTAAAGTTGTACAAAATGGTAGAAATAAAAAAGATACATTAGCTAGTTCAAAAAAGGGAGAATAATGCACATGATACATACATACATACTAGTACTAGTAAAGAGTAATATACTATGGGACCAGGAAGTCATGAAAAAAAAAAAGCATAGTATACGTGTTTGCTTTTTACAGGTGTGAGTACAGTGTGTGTAATTGTAAACCAACCTGTCTTCTAGCCCTGGACCGGTCGGCTGACTCTCTGTTCTTGATTAGGCGTAGGCGCCGCCGGTCATTAGCACTCTCATCTTCATTTTTTGGTGGTCTTTTCTTGGCAACAGAGCTGCTTCTAGGGTTTTCAACAAAGCCCATTTGGTTGATTCTTGATAATGAGTTTGTTTCTGGATAGTTGGCTAGTATTTCTTGATCTGAGTATGGATCTTTGTTGTTGAAGAAATCATAGAAGTTTGTGCCACCAAGACTGGATGGTTTAGTGGTGGAGGTGGGATTGTGAAGAGAAGGGAGGCTGATGTTTCCCCATACTTCTTCCATAGATGGCTTCTCTCTGGAGGACTGAGAACTGAAGGAGTGTTTGGTTTTGTGAGTAGATGATTGTTTAATATTCTTGAAAGATATTTATATGTATATTCTGATGTTACCACTTAAAATGGGTAATGTCTAGGATGAGGACCAGAAATAGCGTTGGTATATTTGTCAATATATAAAAAGACAATTACGCTTTAGTCTGCCTCTGCTCAGAAGTTGTGTCTAGAGGGAATAGTTGGACTAGGGTGAATTAGTGAATTGCCACTTTGATCATTTCTTGCACGCTTAAAGGTGTCAAAGAAGTCATCGGTTAAAGGAAGTTTAAACTAGATATTTTAGATCTTATAATTTTCATAGCCCACTAGGAGTATTTTCTAAACCACTCCACCATTTATTAAAAAAAACTACTGCATATAGTACGGACTAAAAGATCTTGATTTATGGTTCCACTTTCTTAACAAACGTATATTCAGTGTTTTAAAAGTCGCTGATTAATCGCTAGGCGGTAATTAACCGACTCGATTAATCGAAAATCGGGTTAAAAATCGTTTTTTACCAAATCGGTTAAGATTCGGTAAAAATCGGGATAATTGGTTAAAAATCGGTCAAATTGATAAAATTTAGTAAAATTTAAGAAAAAATAATTAAAAACTAAAAATGAAAGAAACTTGAATAAAAATTTTAAAAAATTATTTTTGTATGCATAGTTTCTATTTGACAATTAAATCACGATTTTTCTCGATTTTTCTTCTCAAAATTCAAGATGCAGATATTTTAAATATTATTTATTTGAATCATACTAAATTTAAAATATATTTAATATAAACAAATAATGATTTCATATGTAAAATTAAAATAATAAAATAATTATATATAATAATATTAAATAATATAAAAAATAATATTAAATTATTCCCGATTAATGGTCCGATTAATCATTCCAATTAATTCCCGATTATCCGATTAATACCTGGACGGTATCTCTATCGCTTAAATTCGATTCCCGCTTTTTACAATACTCCGTATATTACAGTCTCGTAACAATAAATTTGTACTTAATATATGTTACTTTTTGGGTTCCATTATATTGTCCAAAACTATCTCTTTATTTATTATTCCTCGCAAAATACATATTTTTTTAATTTTTTAAACGTATTTTAAGTTGAATAAAAAATATAGCTTCATATATTATTTTTCAAATTTTTTTGAATTAAAATTAAATTTTTTTTAAAACTTAACACCATTCTCATTTTTCAATATATTAATTATTGGTATTAGTTGAAAAATTTTATCTTACTAACATTTTTCTTAATATATGTGATTTTCGTAAAAGTGACATGTAAATGGAACAGAGGGAGTATATATTATTACGATTTATCTAATGTGTGCGCCCATGGGCACATAAGAAGATATTGGTTGACATTTTTTGATTGGTTTTAGTTTAATTAATAACTATGGATCCTTGTATGTACAAAAATCACACAATTAAAATTAATCAACTCATCAAAAAGTAGTGAGAATATGTCCATTACACACACTAATAAAATAAAGGGATATTCTCAATGGTACAAATTGTGGTATTGACTTTTCTCGATGATACAATTTCGTATTTTTGACTTACTATAGACTATAGTGCACCTAAACTTTTAACTTGTTAGTCTAATACTCTTATAATATTTAATATAAATATTAATATTCTTAACTACAATTTTAATATTTAAAAATAAAGATCAAGATAAATGCAATTTAATATTCTTCCTCTGCTCAAGTAATAAGCAATTGAGTACATTCATCTTCTATTGTCTAATATTCATTATTTTTTTTAACAGTCTTTTTTTCACTATTTTTTTAATGCTAATATGCAATTAGAATTTTCTCAATAGTAGGAGAAGTCAATACTATAAAATGGTGCTAATAAAAAAAAGTTAAAATCATAATAATATGATTAGGAATTTCCCTAAAATAAAATGATCGCAGATCAAAACTCAGAAGTGGGAGTGCTTGATGCAAATTGCAATGCAAACATCCGAGTACCATATTATTCGGAGTGGTTAATAATTTTTTTAAGTGGTGGAAGAGAAGATTAGAATCCTATATGTTCTCTCCATGAAGTGAGAGTTTTGAATTTTTCTCTCCATTTCTAATCTTTTAGGATTTGTGAGAGGTTACGAATGGCTGGTACGGAGGATCTGGATGTCATGATGACTGATTTAGATATTTCCAACGAGGAGAATGAGGAGATTGTCTTTGAGGATGATTTGGAGGAGGAAAGTAATAGGTTTGAGTTGTGTGTGGTAGGGAGGTTTTTGACAGAAAAGAACATTAATGTTAGGGCAATGAAGACAAAATTGACTGATTTTTGGAGGCCAGCGATGGGGATAAGCATAAAATCTTTAAGGTCGGGTGTTTTCCTGTTTCAGTTCTTTCACAAGGATGATATGAAGTGGATGTTAAGTAATGGACCTTGGTCGTTCGATGGTGCCCTGTTAGTGGTTAATACTATTAGTCTGGGAGAGGAGCCTCTGAATGTTCCATTGAATGAGGTAGAGTTCTGGATACAGATTTATGATCTTCCTAGTGGTTTTATGTCGGTATCGGTAGGACGATAATTGGGGAATTTTTTTGGCAAGTTCGTATCTTATGATCCCAACAATGATTCTAGTATCTGGAGGGAATATATGCGTGTTCGTATTAAGGTGGATGGTAGGATATCATTGAAGCGAAAGAAGAAGGTTAGCAGGAGGAATAAATCGGATTTTGTAGTAAATGTCAAGTATGAGAAACTTAGTGATTTCTGTTTTGTTTGTGGGTTGTTATCTCACACAGAAAGGTTTTGTAAGAAGAAACTGGAAGGTGAAGCAGATTCTGTGGTAAAGGAGTGGGGGGGATGGCTGCGAGCACCACCACGGAGAGGTGCGAACCAGGAGCGTAGCAAAGGGCTCCAGGAGGAGAAGGACGATAATTGGGGCGTGAAAGGTGGAAGGGATTACAGTTAGGGTTTTCAAAATCCTAATGTCCAGCGTGAAAGCAGCGTGAATCGAAATAATAGGGAGGAGATATATAAGTTGGCTGTTATTACGAGAGTTACAAGTAAAGGGGGATTTTCTGTTATTTCAGGAGCGGGAAAGTCAAATTTGAAGTTAAGTAATGGGCCAGGGGATGAAGAATTAGTTGGGCTTGAATTAGAAGAGAGAAAGAGGAAGAGAATAGGCCCAACTGAGGTTAATAAGACTGGTGTATTGTCGAGTACTAGTAAACATATGGACTCTGTACTTTCTAGTTCTGATTGTACTGAGACCTCCAACAATTATTTGGCTGAAATTGCTAGGCAAGCGAGCCAGGGCCAATGAATTGCATCAGCTGGAACTGTCGAGGTCTTGGGAAGCCTCGTACAGTTCGTGCATTGAACGATCTTGTTAGAGATCGTAAACCCGATATTTTATTTCTTTGTGAAACAATTTCTGTAGGCAGTGGAATAGATGAGCTTCGTATTAAGCTGGGTTTTGATAATTGTTTTTCAGTAGATAAAGTGGGAAGAAGTGGAGGGTTAGCAGTTTTTTGGAAGAGTTCGATGAATTGTTCAATCATGGGCTACTCTCGAAACCACATTGATCTTGTTTTTGTGGAGAATAATATTGAAGTATAGAGACTGTCTTGTTTCTGCGGTTTCCCTGATCGTGAAAGAAGGAAGGAATCTTGGAACTTAATTCGTGCGTTATCTAAACTTTCTTCTCTTCCTTGGTGCATTATAGGCGATTTCAACGACTTGCTGTATAATTCATATATGAGAGGTTTGCACCCTCACCCTAATTCTCTCATGAAAGGCTTTAGGAAGCTGTGAAGGACAGTGATTTATGTGAGCTAGACTTAACTGGGGGATCTTTTACGTGGGAGAAAAGTCGAGGGAAAGATGACTGGGTTCAGGAAAGACTGGATAGAGCGTTTGCAAACATGAGTTGGTGGGCTAAATTCCCGTTGTGTAAACTGAAGGTAGTTGTTACTCCAGTTTCTGATCACAACCCTATTCAGCTAGTGTTTTATATATTACAATCTCGAAGAAGACATTCAGGTTCAGGTTTGAGAACATGTGGCTTAAGGAGGCTTCTTTTGTGAAAGAGACTACGGAGTTTTGGAAAAGTATGCCGGTCTCTCATTTAATCCCAAAACTTCAATCAATTTCGAAGTTTATGGAGAAGTGGGGTCGAAATTTTTTCAATAAGTTTAAGGAAAAATTGAGGAAACAGAAAGAAGTCCTTGATTCGTTAAAAGACAAGAAAGATGTTGATAGTGTGAGAAGATTCTTAGAAGAAAAAGAGAGGTTGAACGAGGTTTTGTTGCAGGAGGAGTTGTATTGGAAACAGAGGGCTAAACTTTTCTAACTTCAGGAAGGGGATGAGAATACTCATTTTTTTCATGCCAGTGCATCAGCAAGAAAGAAAGCAAATCACATTAATTTTCTGGAATCTGAGGAAGGGGTTCGGGTGGAGGATACTGAAGGTATGTGCTCTATTGTAAAAGATTATTTTTCGAAGTATTTGCAGAATCAGACAATCCTATTCCAAGAGGTGATATCAGCAGTCCGAGAAGGGTGACAGAAGATCATAATAATAAGTTGACAGCAGAAGTGACTTTTGTTGAGTTCACGAGGGCTATTAAACAAATGCACCCTGATAAAGTATCGGGCCCAGATGGGCTAAATCCTGCTTTTTATCAGAGTTTTTGGTCAATTATGGGGAAGGAGGTCTTTCAGTGTTGTAAAGAGTGGTTGCAAGGGAATCCGTTTCCTGCGGATTTGAATAACACGAATGTGGTTTTAATTCCTAAGAAGGCTGATGCAATATCAATAAAGGACTACAAACCGATTGCACTGTGCAATGTTCTATATAAATCTTGGCTAAATTTCTTGCTAACCGTTTGAAAAGTGTTTTACCTGGCCTTATTTCAGAAAACCAATCCGCGTTTGTGCCTGGAAGGAGCATTACAAATAATGTGGTGGTTGTATTCGAAGTTATTCATCATATGAGAAACAAAACTCGTGGACAGGATGGAGAAATTGCTCTAAAGTTAGATGTCAGTGAGGCTTACGACAGGGTTTGTTGGAATTATTTGCATAGAAGAATGGTTTCGATGGGCTTCAGTCAACAATGGATAGGGTGGATTATGAGATGTGTCTCAACTGTGTCATATGATTTCTGTTTTAACGGAATGATTATAGGTCCAGTAGTTCCTCGTAGGGTGTTGAGGCAGGGGGATCCCCTTTGCCCTTATTTGTTTTTGTTTTGTGTGGAAGGGATTTCTAATGCTTTGGACATAGCTGCAGCAAATGGTCAAATTAATGGGTATCAAGTTAGTTCAAATGCTCCTGTGGTAACTCATCTTTTGTTTGCAGACGACAGTTTTTGTTAAATATAATTGATGTGTTTTAATCAGTGTTTAAGTGATACAGTGAATTATCAGAGTTTAGCTGGAAGCAGTCAGAGTTTAGTGTAAACTCTGACAGATGGAAGCTCGACAGAGTTTGTCAAACTCTGTCTGGAGGAAGCGTCTACTGGTTAACAGTGATTGAAGATTTATTATGGAAACGATATCTTTGAAGATTGGATAGCTATCAAAGAGATCGAGTTGATATAGGAGACGTGTGACAATCTGTAATTGATATCATTGTATAGCTGATTATTAGGAATATCAATTAGAGATTGTATTGTAGCTGTATGTTATATAAATACAGATAGGTTAACCCTAGAAGGGCATCGATAACGAATTATCTTTATTGTAACCTAGCAGCTCTTTGTGATATTTTACATCACGAAGAGGGTTCGTAATACAAGAAGTTTTTAAGTGCATAAACGCTTTTACTTGTTAAACTTTCATACAAAGTTGATTATTAATTGTGTATTCGGCCTAACAAGTGGTATCAGAGCCAATCTGTTACTTTATTACAGGTTAAGATCCAAACACAAAAATAATCATGACAGCAATTCCTCCACCAACACCTACTGTTTCTGAAAAGGCTTCTACTACTGTGAGTCGTTATGAACCAATCAGGGTTCCTATTCTGAGGCCATTAGAGTATGCTATGTGGAAGGTCAAGAAGACTATGTTTCTGGAGGCTACAGATCCAGAATATCTTGACAGGATTTATGAAGGCCCTCACAATCCTACAAAGCTATCTGTTGCAGTTGCTGGTGAAGAAGCAAAAATGGTTCCAAAAGAAAAGAAGGACATGACTCCTGAAGATCTATCATCAATTGCTAAGGATGCAAAAGTTAGGCATTTACTGCATAGTGCTTTAGACAATGTTATGTCTAACAAAGTCATTAACTGCACCACTGCAAAAGAAATATGGGATGCTCTTGAAGTCAGGTGTCAAGGAACTGCGACTATTAAGAAGAATAGGAGAAACATACTCACACAAGAGTATGAGCATTTTGAGGCTAAACCTGAAGAGACCATGACAGAAACATTTGATAGATTCTATAAACTGATTAATGATCTGTCATTGGTCAACAAAGAGTATGATCTAGAAGACTCGAATCTCAAGTTTCTTCTTTCTCTACCTGAAAAGTGGGATGTGAAAACAACCATTATTAGAGACAACTATGATCTTGTTGAAACAGAGATTGATGAAATCTATGGACTGCTCAAAACTCATGAATTGGAAATGGAGCAGAGAAACAGTAGATCAAGCAGGAAAGGAAAGTCTGTTGCTCTTAATGTTGAAGAGAAGCCTCAGAAGAAAGAGGCAACAAGAAGGAAAATGAAAGGAAAAGCTTTGGTCATACATTCAGAAAGTGAATCACCAAACTCTGATTATGATTCAAACTCTTCTGAATCATCTGACTCTGAAGATGATGAAGAAGAAATGAGGAAAATGACTATGTTGATGGTGAAGACTTTCAAGAAAATGGGCTTCAAGAATTTCAAGAAAGGAAAAAGGTTTTCTAGGGATTCAAATGAAGACAGGAAAAGCTACAGGAAGTCTGATAAGAGAGATTCTAAAGGGAAGAAGGATAAGTCTGAAATTCAATGCTACAAGTGTAAGGAGATGGGTCACTATGCTCCTGAGTGCAAGAAGGGTAAAACTGGAAAGGTACTCTACACTAAAGGCAGAGATTGGGCAGATACTTCAGATTCTGATGAAGAAGTGAATTATGCTCTCATGGCTACTACTGAATCAGAATCCTCTGAAAATCAGGTACCTCCAACTACCTATGCTTATAATATAGATGACATTGCTCAATTAAGAATTTATCTTAAGTCATTGCATATAAGTTATAGGGATCAGACTTTAGAAAATGAGAGGATAAAAGCTGAAAATTCTGAACTTAAGGTAAGAAATAAACTTGTTGAAGAGAAACTTGAAAACATGCAACAAGTTCAGAAAGAGAGAGATGATGCTGTTTGCAAAGAACAGAATTTGCTTCAGAAGTATAAACAACTAGAGTCAGAGTTGGAGGAAGCAAATAATAAAATTAGGACTTGGACTAATTCTGGGAAGGACACTCAACAGATTTTTCAAACAGACACTGTTGGTCTAGGCTATAATGAGGAAGATTAACTTAGATTTCAAAATCAAGTTAAAGTCAGAACTCATTTTGTTCATGGAACCAGTAAATTTTTGTCTGAAAATGAAAAAGAAGCTGTCAAAAGTAAACCAGTAAAAACTAGTGTTAAACAGGTTAATATTGGTTCAATGACAGATAAACAACTCAAACATAAACTGAAGGAGTTAAAATCTGTTGAGAAACATAAAGTGTCAAACAAGAACAGAAATGGAAAGGTAGGCATCACTTCAGGATATAAACCAATGCTTGCTAGTTATGCTCCAAGAAAGACATGTCATAACTGTGGTAGTACTAAGCATCTTGCAAATTTCTGCAAGAAAAATAAAAATATAAATTCTTTACCTACAAAGTCCGAGGTAAAGAAGGATTTTGCTAGAACTAAGCCACAGACTTTATGCACACACTGTGGAAGCACTTGGCATTCCATTTATACTTGCAGAAAATATCATGCTATCTATCATAATTACTATGAACTGAAACCCAATTTGAAATGGGTTAAAGTTGATACTGCAAGTGTAAACACTGATACTGTTAGCTCAAACTCTGATAATGCTAATTCCGCTGCAAAAGCTAACAAAGTTAAGAATGCCAAAGGATCCAAGCAAGTCTGGATCCTTAAAACTAATCCTCAGTAATTGCTTGTAATTGCAGGGCAACAGGGAGGCAACCCTAGTCGTGGACAGTGGATGTTCAGGACACATGACTGGAAATAAAGCCCTGCTATCAGAATATGAGGAGAAGGCTGGCCCAAAAGTTTCCTATGGTGATGGCAATGTAGGAAGAACATTGGGATATGGCAATATTAATCTTGGAAATGTCATCATCAACAATGTAGCTCATGTCCCAGGACTCAAGCATGACTTGTTATCTGTGAGTCAAATCTGTGACAAGGGATATCATGTAGATTTTCAACCTGAATATTGTGAAGTAATCAGCAAATCTACAGGAAAGGTTGTTCTAGTTGGTCACAGGCAAAACAACATTTATGAAATCAAGCTTTTGATAGACTCTGTTGGAAAAGCTGTTTGCCTGTCTACAAGAATGTCTAGTGAAGAGAGTTGGAAGTGGCACAATAAACTCTCACATCTGAACTTGAACAACATCAATGAATTGATCAGAAAGGATCTTGTAAGAGGACTCCCAAAGGCTCTGTTAAATGTTGATGGCCTGTGTGATTCATGTCAGAAGGCTAAACAAAGGAAGTCATCTTTCAAGAGCAAGACAGAATTTTCTATCACTGATCCCTATCATCTTCTCCATGTTGATCTCTTTGGTCCAGTAAATGTTATGTCTATTGCAAGGAAGAAATATGCTTTAGTCATTGTTGATGAATACACTAGATTCACTTGGGTGTATTTTCTATCAAAGAAGGATGAAACTACATTAACTCTGATGGAGCATGTGAAGCTTCTGGACAAAGGATCAAGCAACAAAGTCAGAATCATCAGAAGTGATAATGGAACTAAGTTCAGAAATGCAACAATGGAATAATTCTGCAAGGACAATGGAGTGAAACAAGAATTTTCAGCACCTAGTACACCACAACAAAATGGTGTAGTTGAAAGGAAAAATAGAACCTTAATTGAAGCTGCCAGAACTATGCTTGATGAAGCAAAATTGCCAACTTATTTCTGGCCAGAAGCTGTTCAAACTGCTTGTTTTACTCAAAATGCAACACTGATCAATAAGCATGGAAAGACACCATATGAGATGGTGAAGAAAAAGAAGCCTAACCTGAAATACTTTCATATTTTCGGGTGCAAATGTTTTGTTTTGAAGACTCATCCAGAACAGTTGACCAAGTTTGAGCTAAAGGCAGATGAAGGAATTTTTGTTGGTTATCCACTGTCAACAAAGGCATTCAGAGTTTACAATCTGAGAACTAAAGTGATCATGGAATCTATACATGTTTCTTTTGATGATAAGAAGATAACTGGACTTGAAGACAAAGATGAATATGATCAACTGAATTTTGAAAATGAAGATTTAAACTCTGATGAAGGAAACTCTGATGAAACAATTCTGACAGACTCTGTTGAAACAAACTCTGAACCTCTACTGGTAAACACTGGAGAAACTTCCCAGTCACAACAAAGGGGAGAACCAGTTGAGGGGGAGCATGATCAAGATGAAGACTCAAACACTGATACTGAGTCAACTGAAATATCTGGATCAAACTCTGATGCTTCAAACTCTGAAAATTCAAATTCTGACTCTGGGCAGTCAAGTTCAGGGGGAGTCTCAGAAAACGAAGATAGATCACAACAAAATCAGGAGAGCATGGATCAAGGGGGAGGATCATATGCTGATAGAAGTCATTTACCTTCTGCTAGGAAATGGACTAAATCACATACACCTGATTTGATAATTGGTGATCCAGATGCAAAAGTAAAAACAAGAAGTGCTACTGCAAGTGAATGTCTATTTCATGCATTCTTGTCTAAAAATGAACCAAAGAAAGTGGAAGAAGCTCTTCAAGATGCAGACTGGATAACAGCAATGCAAGAAGAGTTGAATGAATTTGAAAGGAATGAAGTTTGGACCCTTGTACCAAGGCCAAAGAACAGATCTATTGTTGGTACTAAATGGGTTTTCAGAAACAAGACTGACAGTGAAGGTGTTATCACAAGGAACAAGGCTAGACTGGTAGCAAAAGGCTATTCACAGCAGGAAGGAATAGACTATGATGAAACATTTGCTCCAGTTGCAAGATTGGAGGCAATCAGAATTTTTCTAGCTTATGCCTCTCACAAGAAATTCAAAGTGTTCCAGATGGATGTGAAAAGTGCTTTTCTGAATGGAAAGCTTGAAGAAGAAGTGTTTGTTGAACAACCACCAGGATTTGTGGACCCCAAATATCCAGATTATGTCTACAGGCTAGATAAGGCACTATATGGACTTAAGCAGGCACCAAGAGCATGGTATGAGACGCTTGCTCAGTTTCTTCTAGAAAGTGGATTCAACAGAGGAACAATTGACAAAACTCTGTTTTATTTCAATCAAGGAAGTGACCTTCTTTTAGTTCAAATTTATGTTGATGACATCATCTTTGGGTCTACTAATGATAAACTCTGTAAGAAGTTTGCCAAGCTCATGCAGTCCAGATATCAAATGAGCATGATGGGAGAGCTTAGTTACTTTCTAGGCCTACAGGTGAAACAAACAGATGATGGAATTTTCATTAATCAAGAAAAATATACCAGAAATCTTCTCAAGAAATTTGGTATGCTTGATTGTTCATCTGCATCAACTCCCATGGCAACAGCAACTAAATTGGACAAAGACACAGGAGTTTCAGTGGATATGACAAACTACAGGGGCATGATAGGATCTCTTCTATACTTGACAGCTAGTAGGCCTGACATCATGTATGCAACCTGTCTTTGTGCAAGGTTTCAGGCAGATCCTAGAGAGCCACATCTGACAGCTGTAAAAAGAATCTTCAAGTATCTCAAGGGCACCATATCATTAGGTCTGTGGTACCCCAGAGAATCAGATTTCAAGCTACTTGGGTATTCTGATGCAGACTTTGCTGGCTGCAAGGTGGACAGAAAGAGCACTAGTGGAAGTTGTCAATTTCTTGGTGACAGACTTGTTTCCTGGTACAGCAAGAAACAGAAATCAATCTCCACATCTACAGCAGAAGCAGAGTATATTGCAGCTGGTAGCTGTTGTGCACAGATCTTATGGATGAAGAATCAACTGCTGGATTATGGATTGAGGTACAGTAATATCCCTATTTACTGTGATAATCAAAGTGCTATCGCTATGACAGGTAATCCAGTACAGCATTCAATGACCAAGCACATCAGCATAAGGTACCACTTCATCAGAGAACATGTGGAAGAAGGAAATATTGAACTACATTTTGTATCTACAGAACAACAGCTTGCAGATATCTTCACTAAACCATTGAGTGAAGCTACATTTACAAGACTGGTCAATGAACTAGGAATGGTCTCTGGTTCTGACTAGGAATGTTGGTTAGATTCAAACTTTACTTATGTGATGTATTAATCATATTTCCTGATTGGTTAAATGCTAAGTGAACTCTGTTGATTAAACTCTGTTATACAGTCTCTAAACTCTGTCAGCATGTTTGTACATCATACACTGTTAATAAGTTTGATAAACTCTGTGAACTTTGAATTGATTTTTGTCTGAGTGAAAAACACCAATGAAGAAATATGTATGAAGCATGATTCTCAGCAATTAATCATGAATCTTTCTGAGTTATTGTGATCTAATCTTAGATTGTGCAGAAAGTTAACACAGCATGTTACTGGCTCATATTTATAGCATCTCTTAGTTTATTTTGTCCTAAACTCTGAATCTATAAATACTGTGTGCATTACCTTACATGAAAAACTACTGATGTTGATAAACTCTAAACTCTGTTAGTTATACTCTGATAGAATAAAATGCTTACTGCAATACCCCAAAGAAAATGTATATAGGTTGTTATATTCCTTTGAGATTATGTTGGATACTAGAATGACCCAGGAACCTATTGGTATATAATATGTGCTAAAATTCTCTGATTTTTTGTGACTAGTTAAATACTAGGATGACCCAGGAACTTATCAAAATGATAAGGGCTAAAATTTTTGAATTTTTGGTGATTGGTTCCAACCTCTGATTACTGGAATGAAAAATAAAAAAAATATAAAAAAAATGATGAAAAAACAAATAAAAAAAAATATATAAAAAAATGTATATAAAGGGGTATAAAATAAAAGTTACTATATATAGTTTGATTACTTCAGAGTTTAGCTTTCATCATACAATCAGTGTTTACTATGACAGTTTGTGCATCCAGTGTTTATTGATTTACTTTATGGATTTTATGAAAAATTAGATGCTCTAAAAATTGATTTAGTAAACTCTGCTTCACACACACATATTCACAACTGTGCAATTTATGAAAGGGTTTCGGTGATAAAGTTGGAGAATTGACAAACGCTGTTGATTCGTGATTTGTACTCTAAGGTAAATTTTCACTTGGACAATTTGAAAATCTTGGAGTAAATAGGGTTCTTGACAACTGTTAATCAGTGGATTGTTGAGGAATGTGTTCTTTATATGATTACATTAATTAGTTTTCATATTCTATTCTTGATTTATTTTCTTGAAGAACAGTTCATAAAACATAACTAAAAGTTGCAGAACACAATGAATAAGATTAGAGAAATAAATTTTTCATTAATGATAAGAAAGAGATTACAAGCAAATATTACATCTTTTTGTTCTCTCTATCTGCTAATCTATTCAACAGGAAAATAAAAGGACAATCCAAACCACACCATTGTTAGCAAAAAATTCCCAGATCCCATCTTTGCCACTTTATTTGGGTGGAAGTTGAAGGGATAAGGTTATTTTTGCTGACATATTCATTAACAATGGTTGGTGGTGTTGGATGAGGATGCCTTCGAGGAGAGCCACGTCAATGTTGCTTGGAGGGCAGCATCGATGTCGATCACCCTTGCAGGTCTCTCTCTCTCGATCTCTTCCAGACCGGCATCCATTTGCAGCCACAGCATCTCAAGCTGCCTTTCCCACTCAAACGCTTCAAATTCTTCACGCGTATAGCTGAAGATGTCCCTATTCTTGACAAGATGAAGGTTTTTCTCTTTGATGGTAAGGTTGGCCATTGTTTTTTTTTGAGTATTTGGTTTGAAGGGTTTGTGATTTTACAGGGGAGACTGAAAGGTTAAAGGTTTAATGAATTAATCTGAGCAAGTCTCTAGGCCTTAAATAGAGATGGGTAAGAATGAAGTTCTTAAACTCTTCGTATTCTGGTTATTAAAGGCAACAGGTAAACGCTTCAAATTCTGGTTTTACTTGGGTCCAGATATTTTCAAAGAGTATTATTTGGTTTTTGTTTAAATCAAATATTTTAATGTTTTAATTTTTAAAATACTCTTCTTGAAAATAGGCGCACGTGACCCACTCGCCCATTAATGTGTCCCACTTACCTATTATCGTGTCCCACTACACATTAATCTAGGAACTGATTGAGTGTTTGTTACATAAGAGATTGGGTTTTTAATTACTTTAATCACTTTTGTGTCCAAACGGTTGTGTTTTATTCTTACATCTCACAGTTCTCTTATTTTTTCACTTGGGCATTCACGCAAACACCTTCTCTACATACAATACTCTTGGAAATTCTTGCAAATTTCTTAACTCAATGGCTTCTAAAGCATTCACTGCTCTTGGTTTACGGTTTGTCCCTAACAACTATGAAGCTCCACTCTATCATGAACGCGTTCCAGAACCGTTTCATCTAATGCAGAACTTCTTGAGCGATTCAGAGATTGGACAGGCTCTGGTTGGACCTGCTACTCTCTCTGCGTCTCAAATTGCTACATTCTGGCAGAATTCAGTTTATGTGGATGGGGGAGAGAATGGAACTCCTAACATTATTTTCACTTACGAAGATCAAGACTATGTGATTACTCCACAGACTGTACGAGATACAATGGGGTTTGATACACATACTTCTTATACTCTGGTTAATGAAACTTATTTGAGAGAGATGCTACAAGAGATTGGTTACATGGAATCTCTTGACAAGCTTGGCGGTATAAAAAGACCAAATCTCAGAAAGGAATGGAACTTTTTCTTTGATTGCATCACAAGGACGTTCCAGAAGAAAGTCACCAACTGGGATGCCATTCCAATAGACAGTCTCCAAATCGGGTATTCTATACTCTATGGTACTAATTTTGATTTTGGTCGACATGTTCTGATGTGCTTAGGTGATAAACTGTCAGAAACCAATACTGTTTATTATGCTCGTTTTTGTCAAATGATGTTCAATGCCTGTGTACCTGGTCTAGACATTGATGAGACTGATGAAATTGATCCTTTTAGAGTCAATAAGAGAATATTCTCTGATATGACTAACAAGGATGTTGGTAAAGCAAATCTCCCTGCTTTTGTCATGCCACTTGCTCTGCAAAACTTTCTCAACCAACCACAAGAACCACAACAACCTGAACCTGACCAACAACAACATGAACCTCACCCTGAACCTCAACCAGAACTAAACACTGAATCACATGCTCACTCAGCACCTACAAAACAACCTTCACCCACTTCACACACAAACTCTGATTCGTCACAATCTCCACCAGAATCACAGTCTAAAGCACACAGAGTTAAGAAGGCGATTACTGAACGACATGCAAGTCTAAAGCAGGCTAAAGAGACACAACGAAAATCAAAACGAAAATATCCTGAAGCTGTTTACACTAGAAGGGTGAAAAGAATGAAAGTTCGGGCAAAAATGCCTAAGTCGCCATCTAGTGAAGAGGATTCAGATAATGTACCTCTAGCAAAACGAAGAAAACTGATATTCTCTGATTCTGTGAATGAAGATATTACAGCTCCAGAGGTTGTTACACAGCAAACACCTCCTGTTGAGATTGAGAAAGATGCAATACCTGCAGAGGCTGAAATACCTGCAGAGGATGAAATTCCTGCAGAGGACAAAATGCCTGCAGAAGAGGATGCTAGAGATGGCCTTTCTCCAATACATGATATTCTTGATTCATTTATGCCATTCTCTGATCCTATCTCTGATATTGGTGTAGCTGATCAACCTACGGTTGTTCTTTCTGAAGCTGTGGCATCCCATACTGAGTTAATCTCTGATGCTCACCAAACTGTTGAAGGAGGGGAAGAAATTGATCAGGCCACCAAGGTCACTTCTCAATCTATGCCTGTTGCTGAGCCTGAGCGACATGGAGAAAATCTTGACAAGCCTACAGAAGAAATTGCTAAAATTGTGGCTGAAGATGAACCTGTTAAAGCTACAAGTGTTGAAACTGGAAGTGAAAGTAGTGCAAACTCTGATGCTGCACCAGTACAAACAGACAATAAACATACACCTTTCACTCAACCTTGTACTTCTCATGAAGTTGAGAGAGCACAATTTGCAAAGAATGCTGCTGAATGGTACAAAGAAGATTGTATTTTTCCACGAGGAAGAGCAGCTGATTTTGTTAAGAAAAGTGCTGATACTATCTCCAATCCAGATATTCTTTCTTGCTTGAAAGCAACTGTAGTTCAAGTAAAAACTCTGGATCGAATATTTGATGATACTACATTGGCAATCACTGCTTTGCGAAATGAGGTTGTAGCCAGAGAAATGAAAATGGAAAGAGAATCAAAACTTGTGACTACAAAATTCTCTAAAGCTCAAGACAATATCTTTGCCAGGCTGAGTAAAGTTGAAGAGAATCAGTCTGACTTATCTGCTAAAATTGATTCTATTGCTACTTCCCTGGAGTTAATTACATCTATTCTTATGCCTGATGATGTCAAAAAGGGGGAGAGAGTTGTCAGAAGGGATAGTGCTGGAGATTGAAGTAGTAAAGGAAAGAACAAGGCTGAAGAAGAGACTCAAACTCTGAGAACTAGCAAGTCATCAAAATCAAAGTCTGTTGGGGGAAATACTGATACTCAAGGTACTTCAAAGACCAAGAGTTTGCTGTTACCTTCTAATCCACAGACTGATGAAGAATTGGCTGCTAAGCTGTTCATTGAAGAGAATGAGGAAGGAGTTACGATTGAGGACATTGAAGCTGAAGAAAAGAGTTTACAAGAAGAACATCTTAAAGCTTTAAAGTCTGGTAAGGTACAAAGAGGAAAAACTCCTAGACCTGTTGTTAAAGGTGTTGTGATCAGAGAAAGGACTGATGTTAGTCAAAGTTCTCGGTTTTCAAAGGAAGCAATTGCAGCAGAGGCTAAACTTAAGCTAAAAGGCATTGAAGGTGAAAGTTCACAGAAGAAAGTTACAACTTCTGTTGTATCACAAGCAATGATCACACCTTTACACTCTTCTCAGTTGAAATCGGTTTTTGGTAAAGGGACAATTTCTGATCCAAATGTATTATCTGGAGTCTCTATGAATGTTTCTGATGGAAAAGCTTTATCTGGCAAAGTTGGTAATAATAAGGGTAGACTAGGTTCACACAGAGACAAGAGGCAATATACTGGTCCTAGAGATCCTTCTTCACTGGCTGTTCCAGGTCGTGGTGTTCCTCAAGAGAGTTTGGACAGACTGGAATCAGTACAGTTAGTTCATCAGAAGAGTTTAAACAAGGATTTTCTTTTGTACTTCATGGCTGATGGGACGGTATTTAAAGTTGGTGAGGATGATATTGGCTTGAAATTTTGGGAAGAACTAGAGTATGTTCTGTATCTTCTCAAGGTGAATAGTCGAAGGACTCAATCAGTTGCTAATGTGCTCAGGAAGAGAATGACTCAGAATCTGGCAGTTAGAGGAGAGAAATATAATAGCAGATATGTTCCTAAATACAGGGATTACAAAGGAAATCTCATTGAAATGAAGAAAGGTACTGCAAAGTTAAAGACTGATTTGGGAGTCACAGTACTTGATTTCAATTCATAGTCGGAAAAAGTCATATTTATCAGACTGGGTAATGAGATGAGAAGGAACAAGATTTATGATCTTAGGGCTGCTATCTACCAGACAGATGAAAGTGATCCTCAGCTCAGAGAAATCAAAGAAGCTATGAAGACTGAGCTTGAAAATGCAGAAAGAAAATTGCTGATTGATTATCTCAGAACCATGCCAGATCTTGAAATGATAAGAGATTAAGAACTGTAAGGATTTTCTTATTCTCTATAGTTTTTATTGAGTAGAAGCTTAAACTCTGTATTTGTGTAAACACTGTATTTGTTTATTTGTTTTGACATCATCAATTATTGTCATTAACTTGTGCATTTGTGCTAATGAACAAGTTGGGGGAGATTGTTAAATATAATTGATGTGTTTTAATCAGTGTTTAAGTGTTAAAGTGAATTATCAGAGTTTAGCTGGAAGCAGTCAGAGTTTAGTGTAAACTCTGACAGATGGAAGCTCGACAGAGTTTGTCAAACTCTGTCTGGAGGAAGCGTCTACTGGTTAACAGTGATTGAAGATTTATTATGGAAACGATATCTTTGAAGATTGGATAGCTATCAAAGAGATCGAGTTGATATAGGAGACGTGTGACAATCTGTAATTGATATCATTGTATAGCTGATTATTAGGAATATCAATTAGAGATTGTATCGTAGCTGTATGTTATATAAATACAGATAGGTTAACCCTAGAAGGGCATCGATAACGAATTATCTTTATTGTAACCTAGCAGCTCTTTGTGATATTTTACATCACGAAGAGGGTTCGTAATACAAGAAGTTTTTAAGTGCATAAACGCTTTTACTTGTTAAACTTTCATACAAAGTTGATTATTAATTGTGTATTCGGCCTAACAAGTGGTATCAGAGCCAATCTGTTACTTTATTACAGGTTAAGATCCAAACACAAAAATAATCATGGCAGCAATTCCTCCACCAACACCTACTGTTTCTGAAAAGGCTTCTACTACTGTGAGTCGTTATGAACCAATCAGGGTTCCTATTCTGAGGCCATTAGAGTATGCTATGTGGAAGGTCAAGATGACTATGTTTCTGGAGGCTACAGATCCAGAATATCTTGACAGGATTTATGAAGGCCCTCACAATCCTACAAAGCTATCTGTTGCAGTTGCTGGTGAAGAAGCAAAAATGGTTCCAAAAGAAAAGAAGGACATGACTCCTGAAGATCTATCATCAATTGCTAAGGATGCAAAAGTTAGGCATTTACTGCATAGTGCTTTAGACAATGTTATGTCTAACAAAGTCATTAACTGCACCACTGCAAAAGAAATATGGGATGCTCTTGAAGTCAGGTGTCAAGGAACTGCGACTATTAAGAAGAATAGGAGAAACATACTCACACAAGAGTATGAGCATTTTGAGGCTAAACCTGAAGAGACCATGACAGAAACATTTGATAGATTCTGTAAACTGATTAATGATCTGTCATTGGTCAACAAAGAGTATGATCTAGAAGACTCGAATCTCAAGTTTCTTCTTTCTCTACCTGAAAAGTGGGATGTGAAAACAACCATTATTAGAGACAACTATGATCTTGTTGAAACAGAGATTGATGAAATCTATGGACTGCTCAAAACTCATGAATTGGAAATGGAGCAGAGAAACAGTAGATCAAGCAGGAAAGGAAAGTCTGTTGCTCTTAATGTTGAAGAGAAGCCTCAGAAGAAAGAGGCAACAAGAAGGAAAATGAAGGGAAAAGCTTTGGTCATACATTCAGAAAGTGAATCACCAAACTCTGATTATGATTCAAACTCTTCTGAATCATCTGACTCTGAAGATGATGAAGAAGAAATGAGGAAAATGACTGTGTTAATGGTGAAGACTTTCAAGAAAATGGGCTTCAAGAATTTCAAGAAAGGAAAAAGGTTTTATAGGGATTCAAATGAAGACAGGAAAAGCTACAGGAAGTCTGATAAGAGAGATTCTAAAGGGAAGAAGGATAAGTCTGAAATTCAATGCTACAAGTGTAAGGAGATGGGTCACTATGCTCCTGAGTGCAAGAAGGGTAAAACTGGAAAGGTACTCTACACTAAAGGCAGAGATTGGGCAGATACTTCAGATTCTGATGAAGAAGTGAATTATGCTCTCATGGCTACTACTGAATCAGAATCCTCTGAAAATCAGGTACCTCCAACTACCTATGCTTATAATATAGATGACATTGCTCAATTAAGAATTTATCTTAAGTCACTGCATATAAGTTATAGGGATCAGACTTTAGAAAATGAGAGGATAAAAGCTGAAAATTCTGAACTTAAGGTAAGAAATAAACTTGTTGAAGAGAAACTTGAAAACATGCAACAAGTTCAGAAAGAGAGAGATGATGCTGTTTGCAAAGAACAGAATTTGCTTCAGAAGTATAAACAACTAGAGTCAGAGTTGGAGGAAGCAAATAATAAAATTAGGACTTGGACTAATTCTGGGAAGGACACTCAACAGATTTTTCAAACAGACACTGTTGGTCTAGGCTATAATGAGGAAGATGAACTTAGATTTCAAAATCAAGTTAAAGTCAGAACTCATTTTGTTCATGGAACCAGTAAATTTTTGTCTGAAAATGAAAAAGAAGCTGTCAAAAGTAAACCAGTAAAAACTAGTGTTAAACAGGTTAATATTGGTTCAATGACAGATAAACAACTCAAACATAAACTGAAGGAGTTAAAATCTGTTGAGAAACATAAAGTGTCAAACAAGAACAGAAATGGAAAGGTAGGCATCACTTCAGGAAATAAACCAATGCTTGCTAGTTATGCTCCAAGAAAGACATGTCATAACTGTGGTAGTACTAAGCATCTTGCAAATTTCTGCAAGAAAAATAAAAATATAAATTCTTTACCTACAAAGTCCGAGGTAAAGAAGGATTTTGCTAGAACTAAGCCACAGACTTTATGCACACACTGTGGAAGCACTTGGCATTCCATTTATACTTGCAGAAAATATCATGCTATCTATCATAATTACTATGAACTGAAACCCAATTTGAAATGGGTTAAAGTTGATACTGCAAGTGTAAACACTGATACTGTTAGCTCAAACTCTGATAATGCTAATTCCGCTGCAAAAGCTAACAAAGTTAAGAATGCCAAAGGATCCAAGCAAGTCTGGATCCTTAAAACTAATCCTCAGTAATTGCTTGTAATTGCAGGGCAACAGGGAGGCAACCCTAGTCGTGGACAGTGGATGTTCAGGACACATGACTGGAAATAAAGCCCTGCTACGCGGATTGCTCAGGTCAGGCTATAAACTTTCAGAAGTCGGGCATTTTATTTAGTTCGAATGTAAGGAAGGACAAACAGTTAGAGTTCTCGGACTTGTTGGGAGTGCATAACGATATTATTTCTAGTAACTATTTAGGGTTACCTTCGTTGGTGGGTCGTTCAAAGAAGAGGGTGTTTGGATTCCTAAAGGAGAAAATCAAGAAAAGAATTCAAGCTTGGGGTGCTAAACCCATATCTAGGGCTGGTAAAACGGTTCTTTTGAAGAATGTTGCTCAGTCCATCCCTTCTTATTGCATGTCATGCTTCTTGTTGCCCAAAACGCTGTGCCAGGAGATCGAGAGAATGTTTAATAATTACTGGTGGAAATCTAGGAAGGATCAAAGCAAAGGAATAAAGTGGCATTCGTGGGATGCCATGAGTATGTCGAAGGCAAGAGGAGGATTGGACTTTAGAAGCTTGTTTGGTTTTAACATAGCTTTGTTGGGAAAACACGTTTGGAAGTGTATTACAAAACCTCAACTGTTAGCCTCAAGGATTTTGAGGGCTCGATACTTTCCGAATTCAAGTATTCTAGATGCTGGTAAAGGTAGATCTCCGAGTTTTATTTGGGCAGGTGTCTGGCAAGCGAAGGAGGCTCTAAAGAGTGGTTTTCGATGGGTGGTTGGGGATGGTAGTAAGATAGTAGCTACGAAGGATCAATGGTTGAGAGATAAACTTAATTTTCGAGTATATGAGATATCGATGTATGAGGGGAGAAGTGAGAAAGTGTCTACTTTATTCCAGCCAGGAACAAAAGTTTGGGATGTGGGGAAGGTGCAGCATATGTTTAGTGCTAATGATGCTTCAGCTATTCTGGCAACTAGGGTGCCAAATCACATTACAAGTGATCGAATAGCTTGGTCCAAATCTAAAACTGGTCAATATGATGTAAAAATGGGCTATAGATTGTGGCATGATCGAAACATGGTAGTTATTCCCTCTTCTCAATCGTCAGGATGGAGCAGAGTTTGGCGGTTGATTCTTCCTCATAAGATGAAGGTTTTCTTGTGGCGTTTCTGTCGTAATAACTTGCCAGTAAGAATCAGATTGAAAGGGAAAGGGTGGATTGTCCGATTACTTGCCCTATGTGCAACATAGATGTAGAGCATCTTATGCATGTCTTTCTCGACTGTAATTATGCAAGAAGCTGTTGGCAATACGTTGGTCTTCAATTTAACTGGGATCAGATTTATTCAGTGAATGAGTGGCTTCTTCACAAGTTGGATACATCTCCTGATGACGAAGTGGGTAGAATTTGTATAACCCTGTATGGGATTTGGTTGGCTAGAAATAAGAAGGTTTGGGAAAAGGTAGAGCTGCCAGGTTCGATGATGATGAATATGGTTTTCAGATCTATGCAGGATTGGAAAGATGCCAGGGAGCTCAAGTGCAAAGCAGGGCTAGCTCAGTCTTCAGGTGGTGACATTGGTGAAAGGAGTTGGATTGCTCCAGTTCGTGGATCTTTTAAGGTTAACGTCAACGCTACTTGGTTCCCAGACGCTGAGACATTTTCGATTGGTATGGTTTTACGAGATCACGCAGGCATTTTTAGAGAAGGAAGGACTATAGTAATGCAGAAGGCTGCAAATGCTTTTGAAGTTGAATGTATTGGCATGAGGGAAGCTCTTTCGTGGGTTAAAAGTCGGGAAGAAAAGGTAGTAATGGTGGAGTCAGACTCTAAATTAACAATTGATGCAATTATAGGTGATCATGAGTACGTGCTAGAGGTGGGTCACATAATTGATCAATGTATAGATTTACTTCACACATTGCCAGAAGTTAGTGTCAAACATATTCGCAAGCAGGCAAACAAGGTAGCTCATGGTTTAGCTAAAATGCCTTGTAGTTCTTTCTGCTATAATGTTTTCACATCTCCCCCTACTCATTTGGTGGAGATTGTATTGCTTGATGCTTCATTTTAATGGAAATTTTCGTTGGTTGTCAAAAAAAAAAGGTGGGAGTATTCAGTATAGGGTGGACGCAAGAGAAGAGAGTAAGGATAATGAGAGCAATAAATATCTGAACTACTTAAAAGAAAATGGGCGGATGAAAGGGGAGAATGGATGCTCATTTCGTTTTAAATTAGTAATTCATTTAAAAAAAATTTATATTAAAAAATTCAAATATTGATGATCCTGATCAAATTTTATATGTAATCATATTTATTGTAATTTTAAAAAAATAAGTAAATAAAATCAATCTTAAAAATTAAAATTCAAGAATAATACTAGAAATTATAATAAATATTACCTTGAAAATAGAAGTGAGACGACCATTTTAAAATAATTTTAAAAATGGATTGCTAATTTGAACAAAAGTGATTGCTAATTTGAATGGAGGAAGTATCAATCTTTGACAAAGAATTGCAATTTCTAAGGCCTGCAAGCTAGCCGGTAAAATTAGTGTAATTTCTTTATTTGTCAGTTTGATAAGGGCTAAAAATAAGTTCTAAAAACACAATTAATGTTGTATTAAATTAGCCCTAGCTTGGTCCAAATAAGAAGCCCATTAATCAGGCCCAAAATCTTAATTTAATATTAAATTCGTAATTAATATTGAGGGTGATTGACAGCTTGCAAATAAGAGTCAAATAAGGATAAAATATCTTAATGAGTAGCCTCCAAGGCACCAAATTCAACATGGAAACAGACTCCTACAAGGCAGGAGTCTAGAACCTTCCTCAAGGCAGTGACATGTCCACCAAGTCTCCAAACCCTACTCTAATTCTAAGGCTCCCAACGCCTATATAAGGGCCTGACCCCTCATTCTCAGAACTATGTTTTTGGATTGATTCTCAACTTCAAGATACGTAGGCATTCTGTGAGGACCGATCAGTCTCAAACACGGAAACAATCATTAAAGCACGAAGCTCACGAACCCTAGCATTAAATAAACACAAATCCTAGCCGCAATTCAATAACCTAGTGTTTATTCCACAATATTTGGCACCGTCTGTGGGAACACAACATCAACCATGGTTCAAACATGAAGAACACCAGTCACAACTGAGGCGAATACCGTCACCTCCGCTCTGCTCGTCATCACGGAACCAGGGTCCGTACCCCCATTAACGGAGATGACTACTCAACCTGCAGGGATGACTCCCCATACCGAGAAAACTCTGCCTGTGGTTGTCCATCAAAACCAGGAGGCCAACCCTCTTCAGGTGGTGGTCTCCCCTCTTGTTGATCGATCGCTACCTCCAGGGGTATAGATCCACACCACTGATCTCCCTGCAAACACCAACCCGATGTATGGGCTGCCTAATTACCCTCTGAATACTCGAGGTGTTGCGCAAAGTGGCCATGCCCTGCAGATACGAGAGCCATATCAGCCTCCTTACATTAGAGCCTTGGGCCCCGACCAAGGATATTATGACTACTCCGGTCCTTATACTGATGATTCATCATCTAAGGATGACAGTTGTGATGAGGCCCTGAGGAGGCGATGTGCTAGCAAGGAACCTCGAAGGAGGACTCAAAGAATCCATGATAGACCCCCTCTGACAGCTGCTGAGAGAATCAAGGCACATGAGGCTGAGATCCAAAGGCTAAAGGACGACATAGCAAGAGAGCAAGTAAGACAGAACCAGAATAGACCTCCTCCAACTTCAGGAGAGATTCCCTTTATTGATTTGGAAAGGCCTCCAAAGAGGCAGAAGAGGGCTGATGCCCCAACAGGAGGAGTTACAAGGGCAGAGGCACCTAAGGGTGATCCCAAAGATTTGATGCCACTTGGAGACCCTGATGATCCTACACCCCCATTTACTAAGAAGGTGATGAATGCTCATGTCTCTAGGAAGTTTAAGATGCCTACGATTAAGGAGCTTCTATCGATATTCTGTTTCATGATGCGCTTGTGAAGATGGGGTACAACGATTCTCAGTTGACCCCCACTAACATGCCAATATACGGGTTCAGTGGAGTGGAGTCCAACGTTGAAAGGACTATTCAGTTGCCTGTAACTATTGGACATGAGCCCAAGGAGGCCACTCAAATGTTGTATTTTTTGGTGATTAAGGTGGCCTCAACATATAATTCAAGGCTGTTGCCTCCACTTATTATATGAAGATCAAGTTCCCAACCAGGAATGGTGTTGGAGAACAGAAAGGTGATCAGAATATGGCGAGAAGTTGCTATGTAGCTACTTTAAGAGCTAACGGAGTCGGGGGGCAGGTCCTCCCGATTGAAGACATGGATGTCCGTGGTGATGATGAACATCGGGGAAAGCCTGCAAAGGATTTGACTCCTATACCTCTAGAGTTAGGAGACTCCGAAAAAGTTACTTATGTAGGAGCTTCACTGAAAGAACCCCTGAAGGGAAGATTGATAGCGTTCTTACAAGAGAACAGTGATGTGTTTGCTTGGACAGCAGCTGATATGCCAGGGATCCTAAGCGGAAGACAATAAAGCGGGCAAGAGGCCATAAAGTAAGAAGTAGACAAGCTCTTAGAAGATGGGTTCATTGAAGAGATTCAATTCCCCGAATGGTTGGCTAACCCAGTGATGGTTCATTTGAATGATGCATGCCCTAAGGATTGTTTCCCTCTACCAAGGATTGACACATTTATAGATGCCATGGCTGGGCATGAGATGTTGAGCTTCGTGGATGGTTTCAGTGCCTACAACAAATTAAGATGCACAATGATGACATCCCAAAGGTATATTTCATAACTGACTTTGGTATTTTCTGTTATCTTGTCATGGCTTTTGGACTAAAGAATGCAGAAGCCATCTATCAACGATTGGTGAATAAGATATTCGCCCATCTAATTGGGAAAACCATGGAGGTCTATGTTGATGATATGTTAGTCAAGAGCCTGTTCAAGGCTGATCATATTAAGCACCTCAGAGAGGCATTTGAAATGCTGAGGCACCACAAGATGATGTTGAATCCAGCCAAGTGTGCCTTTGGTGTTGGATCAAGAAAATTTTTGGGAGTGATGGTTTCAAAGCGAGGCATAGAAGCCAATGCCGATAAGATCAAGGTGATTTTAGATATGGAGCCACCACGCTCTATAAGAGATGTGCAAAAGTTGACGGGCCGAGTTGCAGCCTTGGGGAGATTCATCTCCAAATCTGGTGATAAGTGCTTGCCTTTATTTCAAGCATTGAAGAAGGTGAAGAAGTTTGAGTGGACACCTGAGAGCCAAGAGGCCTTTGAGCAATTAAAGAAATACATGGCTAAAGCCCCATTGTTGGCCAAACCAAGTCCCGGAGAGAAACTTTATCTATATCTAGCGGTATCTGAACAAGCACTGAGTGCCGTCCTCATTCGAGAAGAGAGCAAAGTTCAGAAACCTATCTATTACGTGAGCAAGGTGTTGCATGGAGCTGAGTTAAATTACTCTTCCATTGAGAAGTTTGCTTTGGAAATGGTAACAGCCTCAAGGAAGTTACGACCGTACTTTCATGTATATAAGATTGAAGTCCTGACGGACCAGTAGCTGAGAAATATATTGCATAGCTCAAAGGCCAGTGGAAGGCTAATCAAAGGGGCAATTGAACTTGGATAGTTTGACATCACATATAAGCCTCGGACAGCCATCAAGGCTCAGGCATTGGCTGACTTCGTGGTTGAATGTACCATTGGCAACCAAGAAGTCGGGGGGTAGGAGATAACACCCAACCAAGGAAGTGAGGATAAAGATGAAGAACTTGTACCTGATCAGAAGGAGTATTGGGTACTCTATTTTAATGGAGCATCAAAAACAAAATCTAGTGGTGCAGGTTTAGTCTTGCAAAGCTCCGATGGGTTTACAGTTGAGTATGCTTTGAAGTTGGATTTCCCGACAATAAATAACGAAGCTGAATATGAAGCCTTGATAGCCGGATTGGGCTTGGCCAGAATATTGAGGGTCAGGAATCTCAAAGTTTGTGAAGATTCAAGACTGCTAGTCTCGCAAATGAATGGTGAGTTTGAAGCCAAGGATGAAACTATGGTAAAATACTTAAGAGTTGTGAAAGCCTTTATGACGTAGTTTGATGAGTGCTATGTGGAGCACATTCCGAGGGAGGAGAATGTTAAGGCCGATTCCTCATCAAAGTTTGCCTCTTCTGAGATAGAGAATCATGCAGGGAGTGTTTACTTCCAGGTCTTGAAGACCCCTACCATCATTTCGAAGTTGGTGGCACTGATCGACGTAGGGAGTTATTGGATGGATCCTATCAAAGCTCACTTGGAAACAGGATGGCTCCCCGACGATGCCTTGGAGGCACGGAAATTGTCAGTGAGAGCATTGAGATATGCTTTGATTAAAGGTATCCTTTACAAGACGTCTTTTGTCATCCCATACTTGAAGTGTTTAAGGCCCCAAGAGGCAGAAGAAGCATTGAAGGAAGTTCATGAAGGGATCTGTGGGCAGCACTTGGGGGGCAGGGCCCTAGCTCATAAGATCACTCGCTTGGGATTCTATTGGCCAGAGATGTTGGCCGATGCACAGAACTATGTTAATAAGTGTGACAGATGCCAGAAGCACGCCCCGGTTGTAAGGCAACCGCCAGAGATGTTAACATCGATTAACTCTCCTATTCCGTTTGCCATATGGGGAATGGACATACTTGGTCCTTTCCCTGTAGCTTCAGCACAAAGGAAGTTCCAGATAGTGGTCATCGACTACTTCACCAAGTGGATTGAGGCCAAGCCCCTAGCCAAGATAACCACCAAGCAAGTTGCCCAGTTCTTTTGCAGGAGCATAATCTGTAGATATGGTATCCCATGAATCCTTGTGACGGATAATGGGTGACAGTTCAACAATGAAGAGTTCAAGAAGTACTGTGAGGAGAATGCTATTGAACTACGCTTTATTTCGGTAGCCCATCCTCAAGCGAATGGACAGGCAGAGGTAGCCAACCGGGTTATCCTTGACAGACTGAAGAAGAGGGTCGAATTGTAACATCCCAATTCCAAAAATAGTAATTCTGATTATTTTATTTGGAATAAGATTTATTGCGATTATATTTTGAACCGTTTTGGAGATAATAAAGAAATTAAAGATCGAGACGATAAATTGTGGATTTTTGGGAATAATTTCTTTTATTGGTTAAAAGTGGAATTATTATGTCAAATATTAATTATTTGACATCAAATGAATTTTAGGATTTATTTTCCGGGAAATTTGCAAGTGAACTCGTAATTATTTAAAATACGAGATTTTGGAGATTTGATGACTTTATTTTATAAAGTTAAAGAGTATAATTATTTTGAGAAAAAAAATTGGGAGATAATTGTTTTAATAAAACAATTATAAGTGGAATAGAAAGGAGATAAAATGAATAAGTAGTGTTTTATTTGGGCCCGGAATAAAATTGTTGGTAGTTAATTTATTTGTATTGGGCCAACCCCAATAACACAAAAACACACACTCGACTAAGAGAACAGAAAAATGGGAAAGAGAAAACAAATTGGGGGAAAGAGAAAAATTAGGGATTTGTGAAATTGAAGAGAAGAATGGATGGAGAGGAGAGAAAAGAAGAGAAATAGAGAAAAGAGAGAGAGGAGAGAAAGAGAGGAATGAAGGAGAGGGAAGATGAATCCATTTTCCCCCATTATTCACTCATAAAGACCTGCCATGGAAGATCAAGAAAGGAGAGGTGAAGAAAAGCTGGAGAAGATGATGAATAGTGGGTTCTTGAGCTTTGTGGGTTGCTTGAATGGTTGTTTGAAGTTTGGTTGTTGATTAGTGGTATAAATCCTTACTTTTAAGCTTTGATTTTTGTAAATTATCATGAGTTAAATATATGTGCAATAAGAATATTTTGAGGCTCTTGAGGAGTGCTTGATTGGTTATATTAATGATGTTAATGAGTTAATAATTGTGTTCTAAGATTGTAAAAGCAGTTTGTAAGAATCTGCCCAGCAACTGCCCTATTTTGAATCAATGATTCGGAACAGTAAAGCTCTGTTATGGGCAGTATTTATTTGATGAAAGTTGTTGCTTATCTTTCCTGGTTTATTTACGCGCTAATTTTGCGTGGATTGGATTAGCGAGTAAAAAGTTATGCATGTTTTAGTAAGTCCGCGCAGAGCAGAAATTTTTGTGTCCGGTTTTTGAGTTTGTTCAGTTCGTTTTTGGCCTAAATAAAATGTTTTAGATCTGAAATTTTTATGGTATGTTCACTGGATGTTTTAGATCCTCTCTACAAAATTTGGTAATTTTTGAATGTAGGATCGAATTATGAAAAATGTTTTAGTGTGATGTGTGCAGTGACGTTTTAAAGTTCTAGATTTGTCACCCTGTTTTGGGGAGAAATTTTGAGTAAGTTAAACACCTTATTTGAAGGAGGTCTATAAATGAAAGTTGTTAGTTATGATCTTATTTAGATGATTACCAAGTTTGGTATGTAGTGGATTGATGGTTAATGTTTTATCGTAGAATTTCTAAGGTGTTATTGTCGAAAATGATAAGATAAATGATGATTGGAAGTGGGAATGATATTGGGTTGTGTTGGTAAATTTTTGTGATGAATTGAGATGGTAATTGAGGTGTTTTTACACCGGGAAATATCCATGTTACGAAGAGGTCATGTCCAATTTTTTGTATGAATGACATGCACTTAGACCTAAGAATGTGTGATTGATTTTAGTAGGTGATTGGAGAAATAAAAAGAGTTATAGAATTTGATCATTTTAAGATCAGTTGTTTGTAAAAAAATATAAGTAGCGTTATTTGAGAATATGTGATTGAAGAGTTTGGTGACGCCTGTTCAGGTTTCGGAGAAGTGGGGTGAGGAACGGTTGGACTGCTTGGATAGCGGTGGTTGTAAGTATATCTTGCTGTGATAAATTGAAGATAATGCATTATATTTCTGTTAACGTATTTACTATGTGTTAAACCCTAGGCGCATTTTGTTTTATGCGTGTATAAATGTGAATCTTGTTTCCATTAAATTATTGATTTTGAGCTGGAAAGGTAGAAATGTGGATTTATGGATTTTGAAAGAAATATATCTTTTAAACCGAAGTGTTGAAAGTGTGATTTTTATAATATTATGAATACTTGTTAAACTGTTTTTAACTAGTATATGTTGAAATGTGATTTTGAGGAAAACTGAGCAGACTGGCATTGACAGTGAATCACTCCCATAATTGGGAACAGTAGAACCTCCAGAAATGGAGACCAGTAGAACCTCTAAAAATGGAGACAAGTAGAACCTCCAGAAATGGAGAACAGTAGAACTTCCAGAAATGGAAGCAGTTCCAGAAATGGAATTTTGTGAACTTCCCGAAATAGGAAGTAAAGGCCGATGAACTTGTCGTGTGTAGAATGCCCAGTTTTTCCTAGCGAAATTTGTGAAGTTTATATTTTTATTATAAACTGTGAATTGTGAAATGATGATGAGTGCTTATATGCAATATTGTGAGAATGCTTTAAGATTTATTTTATTATGAAATTGCTTTGAGTTTCGAATTATTGTAAAATAAAACTGTTTATGAAATTATTAATCAGTTTTAAAAGATGAATACTTTTGGCAAAACTCTGATTTCGATAAGAGTTATATTTTATTATAAACTGTGTTGTGATGATATATTGGCAGAACTCTGATTTCGGTGTGAGTTTATATTCTATAATAAACTAAGTTCTGCTGACATATTGGCAGGACTCTGGTTTCGGTGTGAGTTTTACTTTATTATAAACTGTGTAGTGATAATGATTTCCAAACTAAATTATTTTATAAAACCTCAGTGGATCACTACAAAATTTACTTGCTGAGCTTTATAGCTCATTCCTTTATTTCATAAATTATCACAGGAAGATACTGAAGATTTCTGAAGAATACTGGGGAAGGTAGAAAGAAGTGATGGACCAGTAGAGCTGGTGGTTGACTTAGTGGTTGTGCTTTACGTACTGAAGTTTGTAGATCGACTTGGTTGAAGCACTTGTTGTGGACCTTGGTCGTATGTTGATTCGAGGTAAGCCAGGTCAGAGTTGACTTGTAGTCGTACAGATTGTAGTATACTGTAGATAGTAATTGAGAGGCGTTGTGTATGACATTATTTTGTGAGGTAGACTTTTATGCAGAGTTATGTTTTGAAATTGTGTAATCATTGAGATAGTCATTTGATTTAAGATGGAACAAAGTTCCTTATGGTTGTATATATTTGTAGAAAATAGTTTGAGATGTAAAGTTTTATAATTTTAGCTAGTTAAATAGGTTGAGATGTAGTTTTGGCGGACCCTCGGGCCGGTTTCTTCCCAAAGGAAATCAAACTGGGGTCGGGGGCGTCACACGAATGCTCGAGAAACACTTGGGTGGATGAGTTACTGCCTATACTCTGGGTATATCGCACCACCTGCAAAGTGATAACTGGAGCAACCCCGTTCTTACTGGCTTACGGAGCCGAGGCAGTTGTGCCCCTAGAGATTACACTTTCATCACCTCGAGTGGAGGGATATGGACCAGACACTAATGAAGAAGGCGTGAGTCTAGCCCTCGATCTGATTGATGAGGTCCGGGACAAAGCAAATGCCAGGAATGCAGAACATCAGAAGAGAGCGTCTTTCCACTATAACCAAAGGGTTAAGGAGAGGTTCTTTCGTCAAGGTGACATGGTTTTGAGAAAGATAGAGGCCTCTGGAGTTGGCCAGAAAAGAAAGCTAGCCCCAAATTGGGAAGGGCCGTATCGAGTCAAGAAGACACGAGGACGAGGATCCTACAAGCTGGAAACCTTGGATGGAGACGAGGTGCCCCGTACTTGGCATGCTTTGAACCTAAAGGTTTATTATGTTTAAGCTATCCTAGCAAGGACTTAGCTTTTTATCCATTTATTAGGAGAAGTAGAAATAAGGTTCGATGAAACCATTCCAGGGCTTGTTGCCCCAAGTAGGACAGTAGTAATCTATGTAAGGGTTGAACCCGTTCCAAAATTATCAATGCAATCTTGTTTTCCATTCTATGACTCTGTGATTTTAATTATGTACCAAGCACCTGTTGAGTGTAAGTCTAAGATGACCAAGTACTGAAAGTAAAAAGAACAAACGAATAAAGGAAAGCAAGTGCATGAATAAAATGCCCCGAAGGGCCAAGGTTTGAGTTACGATTACAAGCAATACCGAATAAAAGTTAAGTCCATAAAGGACCCTTAATGAAAGCTAAGTAAACAATGCCACATGCGGCTAATAAGACCATGCAAGGCCTTTGATGAGAGTCATCTATTCTTCGGAAGACTCCTCTTCCTCCTCTCCTTCTTCCCCCTCGTCAGAGTCCTCGTCATCGGAACCATCATCTTCGGAGCCACTTTCTCCTTCAGCTGCCACCACTGTCGGCTATTCCGCCATCTTCTCAACCTCTTCTTCCTCTTCTCTAGAAGTAGATGTAGTCTTAGAAGACTCACTAAGTTTGTTTCGAAGCCTCTTACCCAGAAGTGGCTGTCGGATCATCGCCTTTTTTGCAATCATCGGCTTCTTCCCACGAGAGCTCGATGAGGATGAATACGGGCTGACTTGACGGGCTACTCCTCTAGTGCCAGCGCTCGGATGTCGGTGACCCCCCTTAGAGCTAGAACCCGATGCCTGAGGCACAACCTTGACCCCCGAGCCAGAAGCATAATCAACATAGCCTCCTCCGCTAACAACCCAGTCAGAGCAAGGGAAGTTCGCCGGATCAACAACAGTTGGGTACTTGTTGCTCATGACATTCACTGCTTTGTTCCAGCCAATAGACATGTTAACGGGGCACACCTTATCATCGTTTTTGTCCATGAAATCCAGAAAGGCATCTGATTGATGGTAGGCCTCAACCACCTTGTTGAATTCAGCCGTCTTCTTTCTAGCCAAGGAAATGTATTGCTTTTGGTAGGAGCGAGCATCTGCCTCAGCACGGATGACCCTAGATTCCAAGTCTTTTTCCTCCTCTTCAAACCTCATCTTCTCTTTTACTAAGGCCACATTATCGTCTCTGAAGGCTCGGCCTTGACGGGCAGCAAATTGTGTTAGGTCCCGTATAAGGGCTATATTAAGCTAGAAGGGGGGTTGAATAGCTTAATTACCAATTTAAAAATTATTATGGCGTTTTAAAATATTTTTCCCTTTTAAAATATTTTACCGAGTCGTTAGCAGTTTATAAGTATGGAAAATGAACGACAAGTAAAGAAAATACCACACAGGAGATTTTATCCTGGTTCGCGATGGCGCAACCCCTAATGGATTCGCTCACCCCTACTCCAGTCCCCGAGCTCCTCTCCGGACTCGAGATTTCTTCCACTATAAAGAGACTCCTTTATAGTAGGCGGAGAAACCTTACACAACCTTACAAATATTTATCTTGATACGTAACTACCCGCTACTACCTCAAAATAAATGTAACACCGACAAGACTTGTCTTGGACCGTAACTCCCCGTTACTCCCTCAAAGTCGTTGTAAAACCTACACAACTTATATTAGACAGCAACTCCCCGCTACTTCTTCAAAGTTGATGTAGAACCCTTGGTGTAGACTATTGATTCTTGGCTTTTGTCGGCCTTTGGTCTTAGATGATAGGTCTTGGGTCTTTCCTCTTCTTCATGGTGCAAAGGCTACTAACTCCCCGCTAGTGCCTAGGACTTGGGTCTTAGAACGAGAATCACCTCACTTCAACTTCACCTCACTACAAAAGTTAGACAACAATATCTACGAAACAAATATGGTTAAGATTATATAAGATGGACTAGTATGTTACGGTACTAAGTCCAAAAGAGTAACTTTAATATTCGTATAAGAATATTAAGTTATATTGTAAGTATACTTCCTTTGATATAAGATTAAGATCAAAGTATACTTTTAATTACTCCCGATAGATATAAATAATGATGGAGCAATATTGGAAGACCTTGTTTAAAAGCTACAGTGCTTTAATGCTTCGAATTGTATACCTTTATTCGACTAATACAATGTCGAGGTATAATTATAACTTCTAGCACGAATCAACTTTTTAGCCACACGAAACGATAAAAGTAAGTGCGATAATTAAAACAAGTGGCTAACTTGTGCTCTTTAGAAGTAGTATTCTTTCTTTTGATAGATCGTTTAAATCCAAGAATACTTTAATAACAATACTCCGTTAAGATGAGATAAAATAGATATAACTCGGAGTTTGTTGATATATAAAGTCCGTTAAGCTAATAGGCTTAAGGCTTTTAAGATGTATACTTCCGTTTGACTAAATACAATGTCAAAGTATAATCTTCTTTTAACTTCTTGCAATAAATAAGTTTATGGCCACGACAAGTAAAGTAAGTGCGATAGATAAGTGGCTAAACTTGTGCTCTTTTAAGAAGTTTAAGTTGTATGATGTATTTCGTTATTTGAATATCCCACGGAACACTAAAGATGTTAGTTGGGAATCCGAACGAAATAAATATTGCTACAACTTTGACGTATGTCAAATATAATCCCACAACTTTTGAGATTAAGTACTTTGATAAGATCTTTCTTGTAATATAACATTTCTTTTCAAAGATCAAGTACTTGGTTCAACTCTTTGCTTATATATATAGCAATAGAGGTATATGAGTTGAACTATGTGTTTATATTGTCGTTCTCTTTTATAAAGAGACTTTTGGAATCTTATAGATCCAAGAATAGAGATTAAGATGAAGTAGAGAAGTTAAGCAAAAATCTCAAATATAAACACGAAGACGAAGCTAAGAACTACCACTTTTAAAAATCACCATAAAAAGTTCGTCGAAAAAATTCGCCAGAGGTTCGACCGGATTTCAGATGTGGTCGAACTATGGGCAGCCCTTCGGGAGGCCGGAAAGTGGTAGCTTTCTTGGGTGGACGAAGCTTGGTTGGGTGGAACTAAGCTTGGAATATCAAAAACATTGAATATATGGATATATATTTGGGAGAGAGCAGGTTTTTGAGATGAAGTAGATGAAGAGAGTATTTGAATATGTTTGGAGAGAGTCTACTTCTAAACTCCCAGCATGTATTTGGCTCTTAGCTTATTTTAGAAATGGGTGGATGAGGGGGTTTATTTATAGAGAGAGTTGGGTGAAAGGAATGGTGGAGATTTGATTAAAAAGAGTAATTGAGATTGATTTCACTTGGATTGATGACATGGATAGCACAAGGATTGCCAACATGTAAAGTTTTGTGTTTCTATGCAAGTGGATGAGCAAAAGATCCCAGCAACTATTTGAGCTCTAACAAACTCGTATCGATTAATAATTAAATACGAACCACGTATCGTTAATTAAATACCCGATAAATAGGAAAACACCCAATAAATAATTCTAAAATTATGGAACACTTAGGAATATTATAAAATAATATTCTGGAAAGTTTGGTCAATTTTGGCTAATGTTGACTTGGTCAAACGTGGTCCAACGTGGGACCAACTGCCTCCGTTTACGTGTCAGACCAAAATTCTCGAAAAATTCCGAAACTTTTACCATGCATATAAAATAGTATTTAAATGGTCAATCTCAAATTAGCAAGTGGAAGTATTTTATTTGGATTTAAAACGATTAAATTAGCTTTCGGTTCCGAATAAAATACGATTGGTCTTTTCTCAAAATAGACAAATCTTTTGACCAATGTTTTGACTAGAATAAATACATAGAATGTATTTCCTAATATATAAAATATTTAGACAGAGTAGGAAATATTTTTGAATGATTAAAATAATTTTCTTCGAAATATGATGAATTTAATAAGTGGGAGAAAAATTACTTTGAATATTTCTGGCACGAGATAGAAACAAGTATTAATATTCTACCACCGAATATTAATATACTTGAGTATAAAGGTCTTTTGTATGATGTGAAAACATTTTGAGTACGAAGACTGAATATTTTTCGAATAAAAACTGATCCTTTTAAATGTAGCACGAGTTCTCTAAAGAATATCAAATCTTTAATATTCCTTGTTTGAGCTTGTCGCCTTATCAATATTGCAACGGAGATATAAAAAATATCAAATCTCGATATTTATTTTTCAATCTTATTGCCTTGGTGTAGAGATATATTCCGTAAAAGATATTTTGATTTTTCAGCAAATTGGATTATCTCTCATATTTAAAATAGGATGATAAAATTTTGCTAGATTTGATTATTTGACTTTTAACCGAATCAATTAAATAAATGACCTAGTGGAGAGGATTCTACGTGTATTTAAATTTTATGTTTAAATCGTACAAATACCAAAATAAATATTAATATCGAAAATATCCTTTCAATCTTCCCCTTTTTGGTATTTGCCAAACAAACATAAAATTTAAATTTTGAGTGTGTGCTTCCCATTGGTGTATGCATGATATTTAAAAAAATATTTTGCACATAAAGATATTTAACTAAGGGAGAGTACTTATCAATCCTTTTCTAGGAAGTTAATTGATTCCTGCAAAAAGCAAATCACTAGTCAGATATAGAGAAATCGCAAAAAAAATTTAATTTAGAATAGGTATTCCTTCTTCCCCTTTTGTTTGGTAAAGTAGCAAAAATTTATTAATAAAACTTCCTCTTTTGTTTGAACAATTGCCAATAAACTATTAATCTCTTTTGTCTTCCCATTTATCCTTCCCTTTTGTTTGGTATTAAAACATTAACTAACTAATTAATCTCTTCCTTCCCTTTAATAGATTCTATCTTCCCCTTTTGTTAGAATATATATATATATATATATATATATATATATATATATATATATATATATATATATGTAGCTTCCCCTTAAAGTAGACAATGCAAGTATTTGTGAAAAAAAACGTAATGACGCATGCATTTTAAAAAATTAGTGCAAACGTTCATGGCAAAATTACTTCAAGTAGACTAGAAGCAGTAATCTAACAGTCTGTGTAGCCAGATTTTAGAACTGAATAATTCCAATTTAAGTGAAGCATGTATGTTTGTTTATTTTTGGCCGAAAGCTTGTAACTAGTCTGGGTATAAACAATTTTCATAACATAATTACCTACAGACAACTTAATCACAGCGTAACAAACCATACATACATAATATCTTTAACACAGTTTAGAGTTATCATACAAAGTGATTGCAGAAGAAAAACTGTACCAACATAGTCTAGATAATGCAATCAGTTCTTTGCTACACCACCGAAAACAAACAGTGATCGATGTTCTTACAAACTACAAATGTTACATAGGGGAATACTAGTACATTCTAGTTTATTCAAGATCAAGCAAGAATCTTTTACATCAAGAATTTTAATACAATCTAGAAGCATATTACAATATGACCATGTTTCTTGATACAATCTTTAAACAATATGCAGTTTTAGTCAAGGTATGGCCGAGCACAAATTACTTGAAAACGACCTAATACACTCTAATTTCCGTTACACAACCTGTATGTCTGCTAGGTTAAGTTCAAGTTACATCAAGTAATTCTAATACAATCTAGTTCAAATTACATTACTGAAGGCATAAACCAATTACATAGACAATCTCTAATACAGTCTAGAGAATTTGTTCTGCTACACAGATTATAGAATCTTTCTTGAGTAGTAAACTCTAATTCAACTTACATACAGAGTAAGACAATTCAGTCCAAGCATAATGAGTATATATAGAGTTGAGTGTGAGAGTAATTATACCTAGTTCAATATGAGCAATACTCACCATTCTTAAGAGGAGTGAGTCTTTGTGAACTATAGGAGTAACAAATACTAATTCATAGGTTAGTAGTATCATATAATAATAGTAAAGGAAGACATGAAACAAGGTTAACATGATAGGATTATATTACAATTGAAAATTTGTTCACATTAATCACTGTTGTTCAATGATTAATTAGAACATGTTCCTACACCTGATTTTCGATTACAAACCATCAGAAGTACACACTTCTGAGCACCTACCAGTCATAGTACCAAATATTACAACTTAAGATTACATGTGAGTTTCATAACCTCACCAAATCAAACAGCAGCAAAAGATTAAACAGTCAAAAGATTTCATATGAGTTTTGACAAACTCATCACCAACAACTAGAAATTCAGATAACAAGTCAACTTACTAATCAACAAGAACAGATAGATTGGAAACATAACAACAAAAGTATATCAGTGCCAGCAGCAGTCACATAGAGCACACAGACCAACTCATTCGATAGCATTTTCCATAGCAGCCACAAAACCCAACTCACCAACAAGATCAGGTAACCCATTCTCATCTAAACCTCCTAGACCAACATTCATGGATTTTAGTTCATTTACCATAACCATATCTTCTACCAACTAAACTTGATAAGAATTTACGATTTCCATATCTCTAGCACTATTTTGTCCTAGCGTAGATGCAGCAAGGCCTTCAATGAACCCTAATCTAGCCTTAATTTCCTCATTCTCAGATTTCAGTCTCCTAATTTCTAGGTTTTGTTCTTTAATTAACATCTGAACACAGTTATAATCAGCTAGATAGATATTTTCTTCATGTATAACCCTAGGGAGAACAGTGGGAATGGGTGCTTGAGGTTCACAGTACATTAATGGTACTTTTGCTCTAACATGAGTTGGATTGATATGAGAATCAGCAATGAGGGTAGAGTTTGTGGGCATGTTGATGTGAAAGATATCAAATATAGAAGCAATCAACAGACCATAAGGCATGTAGTCAATTAGATTTGCATTTATCATGTTTAACAGAATGACATAAGAAATGCTAAACTTGATTTTATTGAAACTAAGAAAAAAGAGCACCTTAATGTCAAAGAAATCAAAGTACTTACTTTGATTAGGTTTTGGGATGATCTTAGCTCTTAGAATTAAAGCAAGAAGTTGAAACTTTGGAGTGAAGTGTTTGTAATGGATACCACAGTTGTTATCACATAGACCTAATGGAACATCTGAATCACACAGAACACTCAACATGGAATTAAATTCACCATTGTTAAACATGAAGTAAGAGTAAATGTCTAAACAAGGTTCATCAGTTAGGACAGCAGGAAGATGCAATGCTTTGTTGATGGTTTTATGATCTATCATTATAGGTTTCTTATCGATCACAGTAGTGAAGTGCAAGATACCATTTAGACCTTTAGTAATTCTCATATTCAAGTAGAACTCAACCATCTTGTTAACACAATATCTTTTTCCTAGATGACAAACCAGCCCTTCCCACCTAGCTGCCTTCACAATATCAGCCACTTCCCCATGGACTTGGATGTTAATGCCAGGTTGTATATTCTTCATCATCTCAAGGTATTTATTTGAGTCAGAAGGGTTTATAAGGTTAGGGTATGAGGGTGTTTCTGGAATTGGATTAGGTATTGGCTGAGGGTTGTATTTTCTTGTGTAGACCTTTGGCCAGAATGGCTTTCTTGGTCTGGGGTTACTTGGATTTGGTGCTTGAAACTTTGAACTCTGATAAAAGGGTATGGAGGTGCTTTTGAAACCTCTTCTAGGTTTTCTATTGGCTCTTAAGTTTTGGAGTCTTGGTGGAATCACTCTAAAGGAGGAGTTCCTAGAGTGAATGAATTGATTATTTTCCATGTTTTCTAGGAGTGAGGGGTTTTCATAGTGGTGTTTGTTTTTAGGGTTTGAAGGAAGTTTGACAAAGTCCATGGTGTAATGAACTGATATAGTGTTAACAGTTGTATATGTGAAATGAATATGACACAGCTATTTATAGACACATAAAAAAATTTGAACATATTTACTTTTGAATGAACAGTGACTGTGAAAAGCATGCTGATTTTGAAAGCTGGGTTTTTCAAAAAGATTTGAGAAATCCAAAACAAGGACACAAATGCAGGCATGTATAGTTCGGATAATGCATGCATATAGCTGTATTTAGAAGAATAAAAGCATAAGGAATGTATTAAATATGCAAAGACATGCAGTGAAGGACAAGGTAGTTAATGCATAGAAGCCACATATAGGAGACATGCAAGTTGGAAGTTGTGCACAACACCAACAGAAAGGACTTATGGCCCACAATGAGGTCATGAGGTTTGAAAAACTTCATGCAGGTTCTATGTAAGAAGGTGCAATACCATAAATGAATGTACTCATGATTGATATGACTATGACATCTTGGAAAAGTTATGTCAGGATCTTTGAAAGTCAATGAAAGAGCTTTATGCATCCTAGACACAAAACATACAGTCTTTACAAGAAGTGCACAGAACATATAAACTCTATATTATTAATAGTCCAAGTAACACATAAGCACACTATAGCAAACTAATTTGGACCAAGAATAAGTCATGTAACACACACAATGTCATTTAGTTGTCAAGCAACAATGTAACAAACTTAAATTAATTCACACTTATTTCCTAAATTTTATGTGGCAAGCCATATCAGTGATCCAGATACTAGGAATCTCAAAGGAATTCCCAGCCAGGTCTTAATATGGGGGCTTGTGTGTGTAGTGAATTTTTCTTGCTACAATCTTATGATTTATTCAAGACATATGTTGTTATCAGACATTAATAATGAAGGATTTATCACATAAGAGTTGGCACAGGGTAAGTAACACATTATAAATGACCCATGTTAATGTCACCATTTCATATATTCATAGTCAAGTAACTTCACAAAATATGAGATATTATAAAGCACAGGAAGTTTAGAACTCAAGGATGACAGCAATGAGGCACATAGACCAAAGATATTTCAGAAATCTTTACAAGTATCAAGATAGATAGTTGCAGGGATCAGATAAAGCCATTGGCATGTAACAGTAATGCAATTTTGAATACACGACATTCATACTACATATTTAAATTACAGTTTTCACTTCTTAATTTATTCAATTTAGTGTAGATTAATAAAGGTCATTCAGTAAGGATACATAGCACATAAGTTTCATGCTTAGGCAGGACATACTCATATAATTAGCAAGACAAAGTATATCTAATTTAAAAAATAACAAGTAATGTAGTATCAATATCACCAGTCAATACAAGTAAATATGTTAGAACTCAGTCAGACTACATATGTTTTACTGCCAATCTTAATTAACATATCATACCTAGGGCATAGATAAGCTAAAGACTATCGGAGCATACAAGACATGCTTCATCAAGTAAATACGCAGTTAATTCATGAGTTAAGATTAGATAATGTATAAGTTTAAAAAAAATGTCTAGAGTTCAAAATACAGAGACATTCAAGTAATATGTGTATTGAGACAAGATCAACTATAGATCTTCAATGAACACTTTAGTCATTAGTACATAACAAAAAGGAGCATAAATGAATCATTTAAACAAGTCAGTTTGAAAAGAAATGAATTCACAAGGTATATAAACTCCATTTTGATCAGATATCTCATGCTTCGGATGACCATACATATAAAAAGAACAACTGTTTGAATCCACCATTGATAACAGTCACATAATCTCCCAATTTCATCTATCAATTAGTCATATTTGATAAACATATGATAAGACTCACTCAATCATGTTCTTCGAATTATCACAACCATTTAACATATTGATCAAATTACATACAATCATCAAGCATACGAACATCAATAACACATAACCCTTGCGTTTTATACAGATTTAACACACATGCAACCCAGAGTTATCATTTTCAGATAATTAATCAAGTTTAATGACTCGATTTAAGGTAAAGGAGATCACCTGAGCTCAAGGACTGCATATCGTCGCTTGAGACTTACCTGGTTGACTCAGTCGCGGACCGAGTCAACCTCTGAGTTGAGCGAATCAAGCCACTTAACAGCCTTGTCGATGACTATCATCACTTCAGAGGTGTCAATTAGATCTTGAGTAACTCGAATCCTGCATCCAAACACTCAAATCAAACGGTTAGATTTAGGGTTTTGATAAGTAATATAGATCGAAGGAATATGTGAGCATATATATACATATATTGTTGTCGAATTCGAGCTTTATCAGTCAATTCATAGCAAGAACTGATGATTTTGAGCTTCGAATATCATAGATTTGACCTACCAAGTGATCAATTAAATCAATCAACTGATTTAACTGATGTTAGATAAACAAGAGAGACTCGATTTGGTGTTATTAAACGTTGAATTGGTTTGAAAATAGGGTTTTGATCGGAAATGTTTACAAGCGGCGAGAGAGACGAGAGAGTGTTTTGAGATAGGGTTTGTGTCGTGTCATAGTGACTATATGTATTTTAGAGATGAATGGCTGAGATCTATTCATCTTAATCATGAACGATCATGATTTTAGGGTTTAGTTACTGGACCGGGTCAGATGAATATATAACTGGGTTGGTCTCATGTATTGGGTCATTTTTGACCAAAATTACTCATAAAAATAGTAATTTTTATATCTGAAAATAATTTTATAAAATCACAATTATTATATAATAATATATAATAATACCCAGTAAATATAAGAAAATATTTTAGCATTTTGATACTTTTTATGTGAGCTTAAATGTCATAATTCTTGGTGTCTCAAAAGTATTTTTTGAAATTAATTCCAAAAATATTTATTCGAATAGTTTTATCTCCTTGATAGAAAAATAAGATTCTCGATAAAACCCGATCGATAAAGTTTCATATGTTATCGTTATCGATAAATCTGAGTTTTAGAGTGCCTTATAACCCGATCAAAAGGATCTCTTTTTCGTGAGACGACTTAGAATTGTGACAAATATTTTCACAAAAATAAATATAAATATAAATAATATTTATAAGTACATAAACCATTTATTTTGGAAATTCCAACATTCCTAAATCCAAACGGAGTTTAGCGAATCTTTCGGAATTTAATGGCTTTGTGAATATGTCAGCGAGATTGTACTCAGTTTCGATATGAGTCATTTTAATATCGCCTTTATTGACATGATCACGCAAAAAGTGATGTCTCACATCTATATGCTTAGATCGTACATGTAACACGGGATTTTTGCTAAGGTCAATAGCGCTAGTGTTATCGCATAAGATGGATATAACATCAAACTTAATATTGTAGTCGGCTAGTGTTTGCTTCATCCACAAGATTTGAGCACAACATTTTGCAGCCGCTATATATTCAGCTTCCGTTGTGGAGATTGATACCGAATTTTGTTTCTTGGAAAACCAAGAGACTAAGAAACCTCCCAGAAACTGACATGTACCACTCGTAATTTTTCTGTCGACTAAATGCCCGGCATAGTCCGAATCAGAAAAACATACCAAGTCGAATGGTACTCCTTTCGGATACCAAAGACCTACATCGGTGGTTTCTTTTAGATATCTCAATATCCTTTTTACTGCGGATAAATGAGATTCTTTAGGTGCTACTTGAAATCTAGCACACTTACAAACACTATATTGTATATCGGGTCGACTTGCGGTTATATAAAGCAAGCTACCAATCATACCCCGATATTTCTTAGTGTCCACGGGAATACCGTTAGGATCTTCTGTCAATTTTTCAGAAGTAGACATAGGAGTAGAGATGGGTTTGGCATTATCCATTTCGAATTTTTTTTAACATCTCTTTACAATACTTGGATTGAGATATGTGGATGCCTTGGTCCGATTGCCTAATTTGCCCAAAAAGAAATTTAATTCTCCCATCATACTCATTTCGAATTCATTGCTCATATTTTCAGAGAACTCTTTACATAGAACATCATTTGTTGATCCAAAGATGATGTCATCTACGTATATTTGTACGAGTAGGATATCATCCTTTCCTTGTCTCGTAAATAAGGTTTTATCGGCAGTTCCCATTTTAAAATTGTTTTCTAATAGGAACTTGCTCAACCTTTCATTCAAAGCTCTTGGAGCTTGTTTTAAGCCATATAGGGCTTTATATAATTTATATACATACTCGGGATGTGTGGCATCTTCGAAACCGGGAGGTTGTTTTACATAAACTTCTTCCTCTAATATCCCGTTTAAGAATGCCGATCTTACATCCATTTGATATACTTTAAAGTCTTTATGACACGCGTAAGCTAATAGCATTCGAATAGATTCAATTCGTGCTACGGGTGCATAAGTTTCATCGAAATCTATACCTTCCATTTGGGTATAGCCTTGAGCGACTAATCGTGCTTTATTTCGAACAATCGTTCCATTTTTGTCTAACTTGTTTCTAAAAACCCATTTAGTTCCAATTATGGAAGTATCCTTGGGTTTTAGAACTAGTTCCCAAACTTTGCTACGAGTAAATTGTAATAGTTCATCTTGCATAGCAGAGATCCAATCCTCGTCTAACAAAGCTTCTTTCGCGGTCTTAGGTTCTATTTGAGATAGAAAACTAAGATGATTAACCACATTTTGTAATTATGACCACGTCTAAGGGATGACTTTTAATTGTTGGAATTTCTTTTGGGAGTTCAACTTCTATTTCGACCAATTCTAGAGGATTTCTTGGAACAGGGGTCTCGAGATCCATATTTTCGAATTGTCGAATAATATTTTCTACATCATCTTGTTCGACATTGTCATTCTCAACAAGATCTTTGTACTTTGGTGGAGGTTTACTTTCATCAAATGCTACATTCATTGATTCTTCCACCACAAGAGTCTTAAGATCAAATACACGATAAGCTTTTCTATTTGTAGAGTAACCGAGAAATATACCTTCACTTGATTTAGGATCAAATTTAGTAAGGTAATCTTTCGAATTTAATATAAAGCATTTACTACCAAATACTCGAAAATAGCTTAGTTTCGGATTTTTGCCAAAGTAAATCTCATAGGGAGTCTTTTGCTTTATAGGACGTAGCAAAACCCGATTAAGAATATGGCAAGCGGTAGACATAGCTTCGGCCCAAAAATATTTAGGTCGACGATATTCATTAAGCATTGTGCTAGCCATTTCTTGTAAAGTTCTATTTTTCCTTTCAACCACTCCGTTAGATTGTGGAGTATACGGAGCGAAAAAATTATGTGTGATACCATTTTCATCACAAAAGTTCGTAAAACTAGAATTCTCAAATTCTTTACCATGATCAGTCCTTATATAGACTATGGTATTATTTTGTTGATTTTGAATCTTTTTACATAGAGAAGAGAAAGATTCGAAAGCATCGCTTTTAGATTTGAGAAATTCTGTCCATGTAAATTGTGAATAATCATCTACGATTACTAATGTATAGGAACAACCTCCGAGGCTTTGAATAGGAACCGGACCAATAAGATCCATATGTAATAGCTCGAGAGGCCTAGAGGTAGATACCATAAATTTTGCTTTGTGAGAGGCTCTAATTTGTTTACCGATTTCGCAAGCTTCACAAGTATGGTCTTTTTGATAGTTCAATTTTGGTATACCTCGTACATGATCTTTTGTTGATATGTTTCTAATCAACTTCATATTAGCATGTCCTAATCTTCGATGCCAAAGCCATGGGTCATCGTTTGTAGTGATTAGGCATACATTCTCATGCTTGCTCATGTCACAAGTGTAGACATTTTTGTTTCGAGGGCAAGTGAGAACCAATTTCCAATTCTTGTCTAAAATACAACAATGAGTAGTATAGAAAATTACCTTGTAATTATTGTCGTAGAGTTGACTAATCGAGAGTAGATTGTACCTTAGTCCCGAGACTAGTTGTACGTCCAAAATCTTGAAGTGACTATTCCCGATGTCTCCAATTCCAACAATGATACCTTTACTACTATCTCCAAATGTAACACTTCCCGTAGTTACATTTTTAATGTTGTTCAAAAGTGACTTATTACCGGTCATATGTCTTGAACATCCACTATCAAGGTACCACATGTCTTGCTTAGTGGCAAGACACACCTACAAAATAAATCAATTAAACTTATAGGTACCCTTTTGTCTTGAGGGTCCTTGGGTTAGTCCATCATAAGTAACATTTGAATTTGCATGATAGAATCTAGGCATATGATAATCATTGTTAGGCATGTAAACATTTCTAGGTGCATTATGTCTAACATGATGGTGTGTGTATCTATCATTATCATAGAATCTAGAGTTAGCACGATGCATATTATATCTATCATTAGCAAAGTAGGGAGCATTTTGAGGATAATAATTTCGATTAGGAACATATTGATTTCTAGATGCATACCTACTAGCATTGTTATGATACATTATGTTTCTATTTTGAAACACCCTAGGTTAAAACCTTTGTTGCCTTTGACCATTATAAGCAACATTGTTAAATGGTACTTGTCTTTCAACCTTGTATGGTTTTGTTCCTTTTCGAACCCATACATGCTTCCCCTTAATTTCACCACTCTTGAATTTGCAATCGAGAACCAAATGTCCTTCTTTGTTGCAATATGTACATTTTAAAGTTTGTGGTTGATTAGGAGCCATTGTAGGTTGAACTTGTGGTTGAACATTTCTCGTAGGAGGAGCGTTCCTATCATATCCCAAACCTTCACGGTTGTAGGAAATTTTAGAGTATACCATTTTATCTAACATCTCATTGCCTTTAGTAAATCTTTGAACAACAACTTCAGGATTTTCTTTTTCTTTTTCTAAGGCATCAACCTTGTTGTTAAAGAATCTTGCTTGATCCATAACTTGAGATATGAGTTTAAAGTTTTCTTCTTTTAATCTTTGACTTTCTAATTGTAGTTCTTTTTCTTTTGACTCAAAGATTTGTGATAGCTCATTCTCCTTTTCAAGATTGCTTACTTAAGATTGAGATGTTACATTGTTTTGAACCAATGATTCGTTAAGAATCTTTAAGTTCAATAACTCAACATGAAGTTCATTAATATTGTTGTTGAGTTGTAATTTTTCATTTTCCATTTCTTCCACTTGAAGTACTAAAGCCACATTTTCTACTTCAAGATTGAGAGCATTATCCTTGAAAGAGTTGACTTCACCTTTCAAGTGATGATTTTGATCACTCAAGATCATTATTTCTTTCTCATTTTGGATTTTTAAATCCATCATCCGAGTAAACTCTTTACTTTGTGTATGATGTATTTCTTCGAGTTTCATTTTCTCGGACCGCAATAAGTGAAGCCTTTTATCAACATCTTTATACTTATTGTTGATACATACTACAAGCTCAATCAAATCATACTTGCTCATATCAACTAAATTCAAGTTAGATTCATCTAATTGCAATTTATTTGAAATGTAGTTGAGATTAGTGTATACTTCTTGATTTGAAGTGGAGCCTTGTGTAGATGCAACTTCATCTCCGATAGCCATTAAGCATAGATTAATCACTTCTTCACTAGGTTCCGGAGCTTCTTCATCTTCACTCAAATCCCAACCATTTTCGGCCACGAGAATTCTTCCTTTAGAAAGCTTAGGACATTCTTTTTTAAATTGACCTGGTTGCTTACACTCGAAACACACTTCTTGTGTTTCCTCCGGATTTTGTTCTTTATGTTTAGGAGGAGTGTAAGGGGGATTATTATTGTTACTGGCATTATTATAGGCATGAGTATTTTGAGTGCCATTGCCTTTGTTATAGCTCGTTGGTGGAAAATTACTCTTGTAGTTAGGAGTATAATTTTGAGAGTAATTTGGTTTTCCTTTAGAGTTAAAAACTCTTTGTTAATTATTTGATTTTAGGAAGCCTTTTCCATATCTTTGAGCTTTGCTTTGAAGCACACGACGAAGTTGTCTTGTTAGTAAAGCAATTTCGCTTTCATCGAGATCTTGGAGTTCTTCGTTTAAATCTTCGTCGTTTTCATTTTCATCGATTAGTATAGCTTTTAAAGGCATATTTTTCTTTTTGTCTTCCACTTTGGGAATGACCTTATCCGGAATATTGTCCTCTTCGTATGCACGAAGGTTCCCGAATAAACTATCGATGTCATAATCATTTAGATTATGCATTTCTTTAATTGTAGTAACTTTAACCTTCCAACTAGGTGGTAAAGATTTAAGAACTCTTCGGTTCTTCTCATTTCGGGTATAACTTTTCCCGAGTTGAGATAATTCATCGATTATGCGAGTAAATCTTGTTTCCATATCCATGATATTTTCTCCTTCTTGGAGTTTAAAGTTCTCTTATTCTTGAATCAAAGTATCCATCCGAGAATCTTTTATATCAATGGTACCTTCGTAGGTAACCACTAATTTATTCCACATTTCTTGTGCCAACTTGCAATTGTTTACTCGTTTATATTCTTTTTCTGCAAGTGCACTTGTGAGAACCATTTCCGCCTTTGCGGCAGTATTCATCATACTTTCTTCGGCGAGAGTGTATTCAATAACCTTCTTTTCAATGACGACACCGTCAACAGTTTCGGTAGGAATAACAACTCCGTCTTCTATGGCCATCCAAACTTTTACTCCTTGAGATCTAGCATAGATGTGAAACCTCGTTTTCCATGTTGCAAAGTTTGTGCCATCAAATAGAGGAGGGCGAGAGCTAGATAGGCCTTCACCACAACAGATGGTATTTAGATACGCCATGTAGGATCACTTTTTGTTGTGCCTGTGAATCTGCAAATCACTCAACAAACACGTTAAAAAGCACTGCTTTGATACCAATTTTTAGGTCCCGTATAAGGGCTATATTAAGCTAGAAGGGGGGTTGAATAGCTTAATTACCAATTTAAAAATTATTATGGCGTTTTAAAATATTTTTCCTTTTTAAAATATTTTACCGAGTCGTTTGCAGTTTATAAGTATGGAAAATGAACGACAAGTAAAGAAAATACCACACAGGAGATTTTATCCTGGTTCGCGATGGCGCAACCCCTAATGGATTCGCTCACCCTTACTCTAGTCCTTGAGCTCCACTCCGGACTCGAGATTTCTTCCACTATAAAGAGACTCCTTTATAGTAGGCGGAGAAACCTTACACAACCTTACAAATATTTATCTTGATACGTAACTACCCGCTACTACTTCAAAATAAATGTAATACCCACAAGACTTGTCTTGGACCGTAACTCCCCGTTACTCCCTCAAAGTCATTGTAAAATCTACACAACTTATCTTAGACAGCAACTCCCCGCAACTTCTTCAAAGTTGATGTAGAACCCTTGGTGTAGACTATTGATTCTTGGCTTTTGTCGGTCTTTGGTCTTAGATGATAGGTCTTCGGTCTTTCCTCTTCTTCACGGTGCAAAGGCTACTAACTCCCCGCTAGTGCCTAGGACTTGGGTCTTAGAACGAGAATCACCTCACTTCAACTTCACCTCACTACAAAAGTTAGACAACAATATCTACGAAACAAATATGGTTAATATTATATTAGATGGACTAGTATGTTACGGTACTAAGTCCAAAAGAGTAACTTTAATATTCGTATAAGAATATTAAGTTATATTGTAAGTATATTTCCTTTGATATAAGATTAAGATCAAAGTATACTTTTAATTACTCCCGATAGATATAAATAATGATGGAGCAATATTGGAAGACCTTGTTTAAAAGCTATAGTGCTTTAAGGTTTCGAATTGTATACCTTTATTCGACTAATACAATGTCGAGGTATAATTATAACTTCTAGCACGAATCAACTTTTTAGCCACACGAAACGATAAAAGTAAGTGCGATAATTAAAACAAGTGGCTAACTTGTGCTCTTTAGAAGTAGTATTCTTTCTTTTGATAGATCGTTTAAATCCAAGAATACTTTAATAACAATACTCCGTTAAGATGAGAAAAAATAGATATAACTCGGAGTTTGTTGATATATAAAGTCCGTTAAGCTAATAGGCTTAAGGCTTTTAAGATGTATACTTCCGTTTGACTAAATACAATGTCAAAGTATAATCTTCTTTTAACTTCTTGCACTAAATAATTTTATGGTCACGACAAGTAAAGTAAGTGCGATAAATAAGTGGCTAAACTTGTGCTCTTTTAAGAAGTTTAAGTTGTATGATGTATTTCATTATTTGAATATCCCACGGAACACTAAAGATGTTAGTTGGGAATCCGAACGAAATAAATATTGTTACAACTTTGACGTATGTCAAATATAATCTCACAACTTTTGAGATTAAGTACTTTGATAAGATCTTTCTTGTAATATAACGTTTCTTTTCAAAGATCGAGTACTTGGTTCAACTCTTTGCTTATATATATAGCAATAGAGGTATATGAGTTGAACTATGTGTTTATATTGTCGTTCTCTTTTATAAATATACTTTTGGAATCTTATAGATCCAAGAATAGAGATTAAGATGAAGTAGAGAAGTTAAGCACAAATCTTAAATATAAACACGAAGACGAAGCTAAGAATTACCACTTTTAAAAATCGTCGGAAAAAGTTCACCGGAAAAATTCGTCGGAGGTTCGGCCGGATTTCGGATGTGGTCGAACTATGGACAGCTCTTCGGGAGGCCGGAAAGTGGTAGCTTGCTTGGGTGGACGAAGCTTGGTTGGGTGGAACTAAGCTTGGTATATCAAAAACCTTGAATATATGGATATATATTTTGGAGAGAGAAGGTTTTTGAGATGAAGCAGATGAAGAGAGTATTTGAATATGTTTGGAGAGAGTCTACTTCTAAATTCCCAGCATTTATTTGGCTCTTAGCTTATTTTAGAAATGGGTGGATGAGGGGGTTTATTTATAGAGAGAATTGGGTGAAAAGAATGGTGGAGATTTGATTAAAAGGAGTGGTTGAGATTGATTTCACTTGGATTGATGACATGGATATCACAAGGATTGCCAACATGTAAAGTTTTGTGTTTCTATGCAAGTGGATAACCAAAAGATGCCAGCAACTATTTGAGCTCTAACAAACTCGTACCGATTAATAATTAAATATGAACCACGTATCGTTAATTAAATACCCGATAAATACGAAAACACCCAATAAATAGTTCTAAAATTATGGAACACTTAGGAATTTTATAAAATAATATTCTGGAAAGTTTGGTCAATTTTGGTCAATGTTGACTTGGTCAAACGTGGTCAAACATGGGACCAACTGCTTCGGTTTACTTGCCGGACCAAAATTCTCGAAAAATTCCATGCATATAAAATAGTATTTAAATGATCAATCTCAAGTTTCAAGTCATTCTAGCAAGTGGAAGTATTTTATTTGGATTTAAAATGATTAAATCAGCTTTCGGTTCCGAATAAAATACGATTGATCTTTTCAAAAAATTGACAAATCTTTTGACCAATGTTTTGACTAGAATAAATACTTAGAATGTATTTCCTAATATATAAAATATTTAGACAGAGTAGGAAATATTTTTGAATGATTAAAATAATTTTCTCCGAAATATGATGAATTTAAGAAGTGGGAGAAAAATTACTTTGAATATTTCTGGCACGAGATAGAAACAAGTATTAATATTCTACCACTGAATATTAATATACTTGAGTATAAAGGTCTTTTGTATGATGTGAAAACATTTTTAGTACGAAGACTGAATATTTTTTGAATAAAAATTGATCCTTTTAAATGTAGCACGAGTTCTCTAAAGAATATCAAATCTTTAATATTCCTTGTTTGAGCTTGTCGCCTTATCAATATTGCAACGGAGATCTAAAAATATCAAATCTCGATATTTATTTTTCGATCTTATTGCCTTGGTGTAGAGATATATTCCGTAAAAGATATTTTGATTTTTCAGCAAATTGGATTATCTCTCATATTTAAAATAGGATGATAAAATTTTGCTAGATTTTACTATTTGACTTTTGACCGAATCAATTAAATAAATGACCTAGTGGAGAGGATTCTACGTGTATTTAAATTTTATGTTTAAATCGTACAAATACCAAAATAAATATTAATATCGAAGATATCCTTTCAAATTGGAAGTAGGCATTGGCCTGACAAAGAAATTTACAAGGCATTTATGATTACAAAATAAGCAAGAAAACCGAATTGATAAGGAGGAGTATCATACCTGATATAAATCCTGAGCTCCAAGGAGCTCAAACTCGTCAATGTTATCCCTTAAAGACACCGTTGTAAGGTCAGGGGTAGTGATGGAGCACTTGGACCAGTCCAAGGCCAAAGTAGGGCTCCCCAAGATGGAGTCTTGCTCGCAAATACCCCAAGACGGGATAAAAGGGGATCTAGTGCCCCCGTCAGCATTCCGGGACCTTTTTCCCGATTGAGAGCATCCAGCCAGGAACTGAGGGATCTTTGGGCCAGTGGGGTTTGTTGACGCCTCAACCTTCTTAAGCATCCTTCTAGTGGTGATTGGCTGATTTTCAGGACGGCTGTCCAACTCCTCAGCAGCTGAAATGTAGAAATGAAAAATATTGGAATAAGAACAGACGGAGTTCATAATAGATAACAAAGATAAATTACCCTCAAATGAAAGAAAGCTGAGGCCAGCTTCTACAAGCTTTTTCTCGTTCAAGATAGTTTTATAATAAGTGCGACCATCATCCTCAAACAGTCTATCTCGGTCTAGTAGTTCTTGTTGATCTAGATCGCACATGAAGTGTGAACTATCTTCCACATCTCCAAATGTTGACGCAAAGAATTGGCCCCAGTCACCTCCTTTCCACTTGAGAACTAAAAACTCTCCCTCGGCCAGAAATGGTGGGATTCTGGGAAGGAAAGGGCATTCATTATGGGAGGAAGGTTAGTTCTATATTGTATACTGACCCACCCTTGCTTAGTATCAGCAGAATTTTTCATCGTGAATATGCTCTGAAACATCATGGTGCTCAAGGGAATGTCCAGATCCCGGCACCTTATTATGAAAATATTGATAAATCGCCTGGCATTTGGATACAGCTGGCAAGGGTGAACCTGGAGTTCTGCTAATAGCCTGATGATAAACAGGTCAATGGGAAACCTCAAACCCACTTCAAAAGCATCTTTGTAACGGACAATCTCTCGGGGTGCCAATTATAGGTTCTATCGGCTAAGCCCGGAGAGCAAACCTTGATTACATCTGGAAAACTGTATGTGTCCGCGATCTCTTCAACCTCGGACTTACTCAACTTACTTGGGCTATGATACGAATCTAGCTCTGAGCTGTTAGGGAATGCTTCCCTCATAGTACTTAACAAGTCTAATAGAGAATGAAATCGACGATCAATATATGAAGGAGGTCTCAGTCTAGCCATACCTCTATGGGATCTTGCCTTGCTTCTCTTAGCCATCGCTTCAGCCATGGAAACTGGGGGGGGGGGCAGGTGCTCTACTGTTGTTTGACATGTTAGAAGCTTGAACTTGAGCTTGGAGGGTTGAGAGCTAGAGAGCTTAGAACTTGGAAGAAATTTTAGAAGTAAAAAAGTGAAATGAAATGAAGACTACTTCTCCTCTTTTATAGAAAAGGCATGACCTGCTCCACCAGGTTGAAACACAACCCGGTTCACGTTTATAGGTCATCTATCATTTATAAACAAAAGAAGGACGAAATTTATCTGTTATGGATGAAAAGAATCTTTATAATTCATACAATTCTGGAAAAGAAACGAGGGATTTAATTGAATAAACAGAATCCAACCACACCAAAGCTAATCACGCCTAAAGGAGCTAAATCACGAGTTTAGTCTTGAAAGAAATTAGGGACGCTAATCGAAAGATTAATCGTACCTTGAACTAAAAGATGATTGCTTATCAACATCCAAGTATCGAAAGAGGGTGATCGAATGTTGTCGAAAAGATCCAAACATCTCGAAGAAGCCTCAGGAGGCACGATCAGCCGACCAGCTGCCCGAAGGAGCTCGGGCCGACCACCTGGCAGCCGACCAGGCACCCGAGGGAGCCCTGCCCAACCACCTGGCAGCCAACCAGGCGCCAGGGGAGGCCTCAGCCGACCCCTTGGCAGCCGACCAGCTGTCAGGGAAAGCCTCAGCCGACCAGCTGTCAAGAAAGGCCTCAGCCGACCTACTATTAGGGAAGGCCTCAGCCGACCCCTTGGCAGTCGTCCTATTGTCAGGGGAGGCTTCAGCCGACCTCCTGGCTGCCGGCTAGCCACCGGGTGATCCCAATATCTCTGACGATATTCGAACATCTTCAACGATCTTCGAACATCTCCAACAATCTTCGAACGTCACACCAGATGCTCAAAACATGGTTGTTTGGCCACCGTTTAAGAAAAATGGCAGCCAAAACTAAAAGCTGTTTATTGCCGTTTAGCACCATTTTAGCACCGTTTAGTGCTGCTTAATGCCGTTCAACACCGTTTAACATTGTTTAAGCATCGTTTAAGGCTGTTTAGCACCGTTTAGTGTCGTTTAACGCCGTATAGTGCCGTCTAAAACCGTTCAAATGCTGTTTAACATCGTTTAAACGTCGTTTAGGGCTGATTAGTGCTGTTTAGCATCGTTTAAACATCGTCGTAAATGCGTCGGTCGCTCTACGCTTTACATCAAGATGATATTTGTGAAACACTAGTGTACCAAGATAAACCCCGAGTCTCGAAAAAGGTGATTATAACTTCAGCGAAAACTTGATCAGTTTTCGTAAAAGTTGGGGGGCAAATGATATGGGCTAAAAATAAGCCCTAAAGACACAATTAATGTTGCATTAAATTAGAGTCCAAATAAGAAGCCCGTTAATGAGGCCCAAAACCCTAATTCAATATTAAATTCGTAATTAATATTGAGGGTGATTGACAGCTTGCAAATAAGAGTCAAATAAGGATACAATATCTTTATGAGTAGCCTCCAAGGCACCTAATTCAACATGGAAACAGACTCTTACAAGGCAGAAGTCTAGATCCTTCCTCAAGGCGGTGACTTGTCCACCAAGTCTCCAAACCCTATTCTAATTCTTTGGCTCTCAACGCCTATATAAGGGCCTGACCCCTCATTCTCAGAACTACGTTTTTTGCTTGATTCTCAACTTCGAAATATGTAGGCATTCTGTGAGGACCGAGCAGTCTCGAACACGGAAACAACCATTAAAGCATGAAGCTCACGAACCCTAGCATTAAATACACACAAACCCTAGCCGCAATTCAATAACATAATTTTTATTCCACAACACAGTTGCTTTTGTTCACCCTGGAATCGTTAAACACTCCGGGTTGAATACTCAGCATTTATTATTTTTTAAGAAAGAAAAGAAATGAGTAATTGCTTCACAATTCCGAAGCAAACTTACAGAGCATTAAAATTTAAAATTATAACTTAAGTTGCTTAGAAATGAGTAAAATTAAAATTATTACTTAAATTGCTTAAAGTGATAAGTGAAAAATAAAAATTTTAAGTCAATATATGTTAATTTTATATTATGAGTGGCTTATGAATTATTAAAAATGTAAACATAAAAATGAATTTGATAAATTATCTATTTGAATGATGATATTAACTTTTATCAAATAAAATCCTCAAAACAAAATAAGTAATTCAAAAAAGTACCTCCTACCAACTTTTGACTTTAAACTGTTTTTTTAACTTTAAGTCAATTTCTGACTTATTACACAAATAGACATTTTTTAACTTAAAGTAGAAAATGATTTTAAGCTCCACTTGAAATGGGTTGCCAAAGTGCAGAATGTAAAGAACACACAGCAATTTTAGCCAGGTTCGACTATTGCCTAATGGTCTACGTCTTGGTCCTCTACCAACTTGGTAAAGGAATATATTATTGATCACAATGAATTACAATTACACGATATAATAATATATCTCCTTGATTCTGCCAGTCACGCTGACTGCAGCTTGCTGAAACACCTTGTTCCCTGGACACAACTCTCTAAGTACTATACCAAACCAAGTATAAACTCCTCTAGCCTACTGTCCCTCGAACCCTTGTTTCACAAGCTCAACAATCCGGCAACTACCAACTTTACAAGTTGAACAATACAAAGATAGAAAGAATTACAAATCAAACTTGAACTCTTTTCTTTTTTTTGGTAAACTTGAAAATATTATTAAAAGAACGAGGAAAAACCTCAATTTGTTACATGCCTGAAGTCAAACCACATAGTGCCAGTTGCATTCATGGCTTAGGTTAGGTACTAGACTCATTACAAAACATAATATATATAAGGCACTTTGAAAATGCTCCGGTGGGAAACTTCTTTAACCGCCATTACTACTCCTGTTGGTTAAACTCCTTCAGCTCTTGCTGTGATACCTCCATGTATCATCTCCTCTACCATAAAACTATGAACGCTAATAAGAAATCTAAATCGTATAATTATATAGAGCTTAATTGTTAAAGATATATCAAATCAGCTTGGTATGGATACTTGTGTTTTTCGAATAAAGTTCAACAACCTCTGAAAGAAATACTCACTAGTCCTTTATAGTGAACGAATGATCTAAATTAAATAAACAACAAAACAACGGTCTTGACTACCAAGTCTCACGAGTTTGTTGAAAGACTAATTCAAATCTAACGTTCAGAAAAATAACGTATAGAAATCAACGTTTAGAAAACAGATGAGTTCAGAAAGAATAAGGTTGTTAAAGAATAAGCGTTCATCTGAAAGATAAAGCCCAGAAAAATAGAGTTTGTTGTAGAAGAAATCATTTAGGAAACAAACTCCTATTAATTAGGATCTAAAGATTGATATACATATATATATATATATAAACGATTTTGAAATAAGTTGAGACCATATATATATATATATATATATATATATATATATAAAATTGATAGATTCCTTACAAATATCAAGTCCTAATAGATCTCCAAGAAAATAGGACTACTGGTAAATCTGGACTCTGTCTACCAACTTGCTACGTTAGAATAAAACCTTTCTTGCCCTCTAGCTCCTATACCCTAATTTGCTCAGAATAAAATAATTACTAAACCTGCAAAACAATGTTAGTCCAATGCATATATCTAGCTAGCTAACATCTGTAACACCCCCCCCCCAAATCCGGGGTCAGGAGATTTGGTCGTCACGCGAAAATCCTCAAAATAAAACATCTGTGACCCCAAACATGCCAAGATCTTTTAAGGTTATAGGGCTAGAAACAAGAATCCAAATTCAATTAAGTAAAAAGTATTCATTCTTTACAACATTCTCTTTGATCAAATCTTAAATCACTGGTGTAACTTCGATAAGAAGTATGCCAGGCCAACTAGGCTAGTACATAATAATAATAAATGTTAGAACACAATCATATAAAATAGATCTTACACTAAATCCAGACATCCTGAGCCAAGTCATCTTCGAAATAGCATCACGCTTCTTCTCTTTCTGAACTGTGCGGATAAGTCTCACCAAACTACCTTACTGAAATGTTAGAATTTACAACAGCAAGTATGAGCGAAAGAAATGCTCAGCAAGCGTATAAAAATTTTGATATAAAACCAGGATAAGTGGGGCATAAAATCAACTGAAATGTAAAACAGTTTATAGAGGAAACTGAATCAACAACTGTGATATAATTCAAACCATAACTGAAATCATTTGGTATGTCATAAAAATGAATCACCTGCCAACTCACAATATATAATAGCCATTCGGGCGATATGGATTGGATATACATAACTGAAACACCATTGCCCCCTGATCAGGTTCAAAAGCAATGGGACCCTTTATACTCCACTGGTACAGCTATACCCGTGTGTATAATCCGGATTTCATGAGGGTACCAAAATAGGCAAGTAATGTTAGCCTATAGGAAGATGGAATGGTTACCATATCCTCCTTAAATATTGCTGGACCATGAAATCATCATGGCCTCCTACGCTTTACCATTTTCCAATCCAATAGAGCAATTTCCGAATTCAACAGGAAATGCTTAGTTTCACATACAGTTCACATCCCTATTATTTACTACGATAATAAGGATATGAAGAGTTTATCTTAAACAATTCCCCCCATCAAGGGTACCAATATCAAGCAACTGTGTTCGCACAAAAATATTTAAGAACCACAAATAGCTCTGAACAATAACTATTTGTCATGATATGAATAAATGAAACAGAAAATAAAAAGTGTTTAGGATGATCAAGAAAATACTTGCCTCTGGTCCTTAGCTATTGCGTGTGCCGAGGTAATACAACTATCTTTTTCTTCTATCTCACGTCATCATGTCCTCTGTTTTAATCATTCGTTGGTTTAACGATTTAGCGGTTGCCACGAATCTGATCCGTCAACATCGAGCCCACGCGTCTACTTCAAAATCTCAGCTGAAAGAAAATAATCGAAAATGTCCCCTTTGAACATATACGTTTTCCCGGTGTTAAAACACCTCACAATAAATCCAACAATCCACAAATAATACTGTATCCATCTCCACCATTTTCATAACCCACAAAGAATACCACATCTATCTCCAACCCTCTTCATTATATCTCCGCTGACAAACCTAAGTCAATACTTACCAATTAATCCTCGATAAAGAAATAGAAATATAATTACAACGCTTAACCCTCGAAGTAAACACTTCGATAATTCACATCGCACGTAAAGAGACTAATAAGTAGATCACATAATCACATAGCACGTTGATCAGATCATAAAAAGATTTTATCCAATATTTTTAAAATAGAAAACGGGTCAAAACCCTAATTATCGGATATAACCGACTCAATAAAAAGGTTTGGTAAAAAGTCGATCCAAATTTAAAAGTTGAATTTTAAATTAAAACTATTTTTATAAGGACCGGGTCATTTTTCTAATTCCAGAAATACTTTTCTCGTTGAAAACGGACAAACGGTTTAATTAATAAGCAATTAATAAGAATAATTAAATTAATAATTAAATTAATTGAATATTCAAATTAATTATTTATTAATCAACTCATAAAAATAAATCTAAGAATTTTAAAAATATTTTTATCACTCCCGGATTATTTTTAGAATTTTAAAATAATTTTATTTCATTTTAAACAAATAAGGGAATAAATATTAAAGGTAAAATAATATTTATAAAATAAGTAAATTATTTTATTTTGCAAAATAATTAAATTTGATTACTTTTCATCATATTTAAATAATATTTAATTAGTTAAATTAATTGATTATTATTAATTAACCAATCAATTTAAATTAATTAAGATATTAGCTAAATAGATTTAAAATAATCGAATAAAATAAATTTCGAATTAAAAATAATTTATTAAAATTTTAAAACTATTTTTCGAAATTAAAAATAATTTTTTAAAATTTAAAAATGATTTTTCGAATTTTTAAAATTATTTTTCGAATTTCTGAAAATAAAATTCGAATTTATAATTAATTTTGAAAATAAGTTTCAAAAATAATTTTTCAGAAATTGGTTTTTAGATTTTAAAGATCAAACGGTTACTGTTCATCACCACCTTCGTTGTTCTTCGTATGAATACTCGAAGAACAACCACCGCCAACAATGGCAGATCTGCAGAAACCGGCTACCGGAAAATTTTCCGGCGAACTCCGGCAACCTCCAAAAACGTACCAATTGCTACGTTTTAAATACACAAATCACTCCAAATCACATTCTAAACACAACCATAACATTCAATCAAACCTAGAATCAACCAAATCAAAAATCCTGCCAAAAATCAAACTAACTCCGGCCAAAAACTCGGAATCGGTCAAAACTCAACCAAACTTAACGTTCTATACATCAAATCGAAGCTTAGGAGTTCAAAAATTCATATCTAACATCAAGAACATCAAACAATCATCCAAGAAGCCAGAAAATCAAAATCAAAGTTCACCCCCACAAAAAAAAACTCGATTTCATATCTAGGACATGAACAATCAAATAAAAATCAACATAAAATTCCTGGGATCATAAGAAATCTATACATACTAACCACATCAACAACAAATCACTAAACAATCCACACCAAATTAAACAAGTTCGAAAATTAAAATAAAAAAACAAATTTTCGAACAAAACAAATTCAAATCTACCACACACATAAACATGTAGTACATATCATGAGCTTCAGTTTGGTTACTCACATGAACGATTTGGACTCCAGAATCACCTCCAAATTTGAGTTTGATTCTCAAGAACACCAAGAACACAAAATAGAGAATTTTCAGAAAATAATTTTAAAAAAAATGATTTTTATGATTTTTTATAAAATTAAAAATAATTATTCTGCTATTTATATTAATAAAAAATTAATACCCCAAAAATATTTTTAGCCCCTAATTAAAATCATTAAGCCTTAAAATAATTTTTATGGGATAAAAATGAAAATATTTTATTTTTAAACAATTATAACTTAACAGTCAAAATTCTCCAAAAATTACGAATATTACAAAAATTACAACATAATGCATTTTTAGATATCCCATGATTATATAAAAATAATTTTATCAAAAACAAGGCCTCAAACAAAATATAGGGGCTGGGTCCGAAAATTAAAATGCGAAATAACTGTATTCTAAAAATATAAAAATTACAGAAAAATAGAATAAAATAATCTATGATACACAAAAGTCACATAACACGTATGGGATCATTTTCCTATTTAATAAAAATCCTAACGCGTTTAAATGCATTAAAAATAAACTAACACACAGTAAATTAAACTAAAAATATATTTTAATATAATAAATTACACATAATTGTCCCTGATTGATCGAAAATATCAAATACAAAATTTTCAAATATTTTCATAATGCACCCAAATATTAATGGGGCACGGATAAGATACCGGGTAAAATTTTAGTACGAGAAAAATATAGTTTTGATCCTTAAAATTTTAAAATAATCTCAAGTTACCAAAAATGTGAAAATACTAAATTTTAAACATTTTAATAATTTATACAAATAAAATTTTGTACCAATAAAATACCAACTCGATCCAAATTTTTTTAAAACAAACTCAATTTATCACTTTTGATAAAAATATAAATTTTTAATAAAATAAACATTTTTACTAACACAGACATTACCAAATAAAGTCTACCCGAATAACCTATTAACAATTAAACACATAACTGCATTCAAATTAAAATTAAATATTCACAATCTTATTATTCCTTTACGGAAAACCAATAAAATATTTAAGTAATAATAATATTAAATCCGGAAAAAAATTGGGGTTGTTACAATCTTCCCTCCTTAAAGGGATTCCGTCCTCGGAATCCACTGAGGAAAAGAAATCCCTAGGGTTCCTTAACTCCATCATCCACACTTGCTTTTCTTCCATATAAAATCGAACCAACTTTGCAGTAACGTAGCGTTAATCGATAAAGAGAAAACGAATTGACTCCATTATCCACCATTAGTATTCTGATCGTATCTTGATCTGCTTTTGCTCGTTGTAATCCCATCGCTAAGTCTTAATTCATCCCGTCAAGGTTAACTTATTCCCAATTGATTGGCATACCTTCAAAACTTTTTGTGATGACAAAAATTATGAAATTTTGAAGAGATGAGATTTCATATCGTAGCAAATATCCCTCATTTTTGGTTATCAATTTATGAATTTTAAAGCAAATATTCTTTGAAATGAAAGGATAACTGAGAGATCAATATGATCATATGAACCCGACGTTGCGTGTCTTAGCTCCGACATTTACAAATAAAGGTGTCCAGCCTTCTTGTAATACGCAACACACCAGTGATGGCGTCCCATCCAACTTCTGTCACACAGACAGATATACCTGGTGTCCCCTATAAATAGGGTTGTTCATCTCAATTGGAGTAGAGAAGTATGAAAGGAATTCCGAAGGTGCTATTTTCCGAGAAGAAGAATCAGAAAGAAAGTACCGATTGGTACTATATTACAAATAAAGTTATCAACCACTGGAGAAAACAAAAAGTTGAAATTCAAATGTCACTATTTAGAAGAGGAGATATATCTTTTAACGAATGCCTCTTTAGGAGGGATATCAAAATAATTTGTAAGAAGAGAAGGTATTGCCAATGTCTCTACTTATGCCTTCTTTGTCAGCTCCTTTGATAGCTCGTCCTTCGATTATAAGCTTCTTCCTCTCCATGTTTTAAGGATATCGATATCGTATGTCATCGTCATCTCGTAATAATCACTGAAGATCCACAGTAAACATCTCCATTCGCAAGGCGGTCTATCCAGTTCAGCACCACCATCTCAAACGAGTACTCCAATCTTAACTTACTATTTGGTACTATATCCAATAGTCCAACACGAACTCTATATGAGCTCTGACGTTCCTTACTTAGCTATACACACTCCTACACACTCTCGTTTCTAGTTTACTATAACCTCAGCTCTGATACCAACTGTAACACCCCCCCAAGTCCGGGGTTAGGAGATTTGGTCGTCACGCGAAAATCCTCAAAATAAAATATCTGTGACCCCAAACATGCCAAGATCTTTTAAGGTTATAGGGCTAGAAACAAGAATCCAAATTCCATTAAGTAAAAAGTATTCATTCTTTACAACATTCTCTTTGATCAAATCTTAAGTCACTGGTGTAACTTCGATAAGAAGTACGCCAGGCCAACTAGGCTAGTACATAATAATAATAAATATTAGAACACAATCATATAAAATAGATCTTACACTAAATCCAGACATCCTGAGCCAAGTCATCTTCGAAATAGCATCACGCTTCTTCTCTTTCTGAACTGTGCGGATAAGTCTCGCCAAACTACCTTACTGAAATGTTAGAATTTACAACAGCAAGTATGAGCGAAAGAAATGCTCAGCAAGCGTATAAAATTTTTGATATAAAACCAGGATAAGTGGGGCATAAAATCAACTGAAATCTAAAACAGTTTATAGAGGAAACTGAATCAACAACTGTGATATAATTCAAACCATAACTGAAATCATTTCGCATGTCATAAAAATGAATCACCTGCCAACTCACAATATATAATAGCCATTCAGGCGATATGGATTGGATATACATAACTGAAACACCATTGCCCCCTGATCAGGTTCAAAAGCAATGGGACCCTTTATACTCCATTGGTACAGCTATACCCGTGTGTATAATCCGGATTTCATGAGGGTACCAAAATAGGCAAGTAATGTTAGCCTATAGGAAGATGGAATGGTTACCATATCCTCCTTAAATATTGCTGGACCATGAAATCATCATGGCCTCCTACGCTTTACCATTTGCCAATCCAATAGAGCAATTTCCGAATTCAACAGGAAATGCTTAGTTTCACATACAGTTCACATCCCTATTATTTACTACGATAATAAGGATATGAAGAGTTTATCTTAAACAATTCCCCCCATCAAGGGTACCAATATAAAGCAACTGTGTTCGCACAAAAATATTTAAGAACCACAAATAGCTCTGAACAATAACTACTTGTCATGATATGAATAAATGAAACAGAAAATAAAAAGTGTTTAGGATGATCAAGAAAATACTTGCCTCTGGTCCTTAGTTATTCCGTACGCTGAGGTAATACAACTATCTTTTTCTTCTATCTCACGTCATCATGTCCTTTGTTTTAATCATTCGTTGGTTTAACGATTTAGCGGTTGCCACGAATCTGATCCGTCAACATCGAGCCCGCGCGTCTACTTCAAAATCTCAGCTGAAAGAAAATAATCGAAAATGTCCCCTTTGAACATATACATTTTCCCGGTGTTAAAACACCTCACAATAAATCCAACAATCCACAAATAATATTGTATCCATCTCCACCATTTTCATAACCCACAAAGAATACCACATCTATCTCCAACCCTCTTCATTATATCTCCGTTGACAAAGCTAAGTCAATACTTACCAATTAATCCTCGATAAAGAAATAGAAATATAATTACAACGCTTAACCCTCGAAGTAAACACTTCGATAATTCACATCGCATGTAAAGTGACTAATAAGTAGATCACATAATCACATAGCACGTTGATCAGATCATAAAAAGATTTTATCCAATATTTTTAAAACAGAAAACGGGTCAAAACCCTAATTATCGGATATAACCGATTCAATAAAAAGGTTTGGTAAAAGTCGATCCAAATTTAAAAGTTGAATTTTAAATTAAAAATATTTTTATAAGGACCGGGTCATTTTTTTAATTCCAGAAATACTTTTCTCGTTGAAAACGGACAAACGGTTTAATTAATACGCAATTAATAAGAATAATTCAATTAATAATTAAATTAATTGAATATTCAAATTAATTATTTATTAATCAACTCATAAAAATAAATCTAAGAATTTTAAAAATATTTTTATCACTCCCGGATTATTTTTAGAATTTTAAAATAATTTTATTTCATTTTAAACAAATAAGGGAATAAATATTAAAGGTAAAATAATATTTATAAAATAAATAAATTATTTTATTTTCCAAAATAATTAAATTTGATTATTTTTCATCATATTTAAATAATATTTAATTAGTTAAATTAATTGATTATTATTAATTAACCAATCAATTTAAATTAATTAAGATATTAGCTAAATAGATTTAAAATAATCAAATAAAATAAATTTCGAATTAAAAATAATTTATTAAAATTTTAAAACTATTTTTCGAAATTAAAAATAATTTTTCAAAATTTAAAAATGATTTTTCGAATTTTTAAAATTAGTTTTCGAATTTCTGAAAATAAAATTCGAATTTATAATTAATTTTGAAAATAATTTTCCAAAATAATTTTTCAGAAATTGGTTTTCAGATTTTAAAGATCAAACGGTTACTGTTCATCACCACCTTCGTTGTTCTTCGTATGAATACTCGAAGAACAACCACCGCCAACAATGGCAGATCTGCAGAAACCAGCTACCGGAAAATTTTCCGGCGAACTCCGGCAACCTCCAAAAACGTACCAATTGCTACGTTTTAAATACCCAAATCACTCCAAATCACATTCTAAACACAACCATAACATTCAATCAAACCCAGAATCAACCAAATCAAAAATCCTGCCAAAAATCAAACTAACTCCGGCCAAAAACTCGGAATCGGTCAAAACTCAACCAAACTTAACGTTCTATACATCAAATCGAAGCTTAGGAGTTCAAAAATTCATATCTAACATCAAGAACATCAAACAATCATTCAAGAAGCCAGAAAATCAAAATCAAAGTTCACCCCCACAAAAAAAAACTCGATTTCATATCTAGGACATGAACAATCAAATAAAAATCAACATAAAATTCCTGGGATCATAAGAAATCTATACATACTAACCACATCTACAACAAATCACTAAACAATCACACCAAATTAAACAAGTTCGAAAATTAAAATAAAAAAACAAATTTTCGAACAAAACAAATTCAAATCTACCAACACACATAAACATGTAGTACATATCATGAGCTTCAGTTTGGTTACTCACATGAACGATTTGGACTCCAGAATCACCTCCAAATTTGAGTTTGATTCTCAAGAACACCAAGAACACAAAATAGATAATTTTCAGAAAATAATTTTAAAAAAACTGATTTTTCTGAATTTTTATAAAATTAAAAATAATTATTCTGCTATTTATATTAATCAAAAATTAATACCCCAAAAATATTTTTAGCCCCTAATTAAAATCATTAAGCCTTAAAAATAATTTTTATGGGATAAAAATGTAAAACTTTTATTTTTAAACAATTATGACTTAACAGTCAAAATTCTCCAAAAATTACGAATATTACAAAAATTACAACATAATGCATTTTTAGTTATCCCATGATTATATAAAAATAATTTTATCAAAAACAAGGCCTCAAACACAATATAGGGGCTGGGTCCGAAAATTAAAATGTGAAATAACTGTATTCTAAAAATATAAAAATTACAGAAAAATAGAATAAAATAATCTATGATACACAAAAGTCACATAACACGTATGGGATCATTTTCCTATTTAATAAAAATCCTAACGCGTTTAAATGCATTAAAAATAAACTAACACACAGTAAATTAAACTAAAAATATATTTTAATATAATAAATTACACATAATTGTCCCTGATTGATCGAAAATATCAAATAGAAAATTTTCAAATATTTTCATAATGCACCCAAATATTAATGGGGCACGGATAAGATACCGGGTAAAATTTTAGTACGAGAAAAATATAGTTTGATCCTTAAAATTTTAAAATAATCTCAAGTTACCAAAAATGTGAAAATACTAAATTTTAAACATTTTAATAATTTATACAAATAAAATTTTGTACCAATAAAATACCAACTCGATCCATAAAATTTTAAAACAAACTCAATTTATCACTTTTGATAAAAATATAAATTTTTAATAAAATAAACATTTTTACTAACACAGACAATACCAAATACAGTCTACCCGAATAACCTATTAACAATTAACACATAACTGCATTCAAATTAAAATTAAATATTCACAATCTTATTATTCCTTTACGGAAAACCAATAAAATATTTAAGTAATAATAATATTAAATCCGGAAAAAAAATCGGGGTTGTTACACCATCTTTGTATATAGCATAACTTATATGTCCTGCAAAACAGAATTAAAAACATACACAAGAATCTTGCCATAATATATCACTACAAGCATACCAACTTGCTATCTATGTTATCATCAAAACTAAGATGCTTTCAATCTTCCTCTTTTTTACGATTACATATTAACTTGAGATTGAGCTAAAACTCCCCTTCAATGAAAGCATATTAACTTGAGATTGAGCTAAAACTCCCTCTCAATCAAAGCATTCTGCAAAATAAAGTTTGATTGCGAACTTGATTAATATATATTTAGTAACAAGCAATCAACTTGTTATATTGTGTCATCATCAAAACCAATAGAGTTTCAAAACGGGCTCTTGATCGTTCTTTGCTTTGTACGCTTTGTTAGGCCGAATACACAATTATAATCAAGATCGTATGAGAGATTAACAATAAAATACGCGTTTAAACAATTAAAAACTGTTTCAAATTAATAACTCCTCTCTCAGTGATGTAGAATATCATAGAGAGCTGCTTAGGTTACAATGAATATTGTTTTTTAATAATCGATACCCTTCTAGGGTTAACCTAACTGTATTTATAAGATATACAGCTGCTATACAATCGATAATTGATACTCCTATAAATTAGCTATACAATTTTTATCAATTATGATTGCTACACGTCTCCTTAGTCAACTCAATCTCTTTGACAGCTATCCAATCTTCAAAGATATTGCTTCCATAATAAATCTTCAAACACTGTTGACCAGTAGACGCTGCCTTCAGACAGAGTTTAACAAACTCTGTCGAGCTTCCATCTGTCAGCGTTCAACTAAACTCTGACCGCTTCCAGCTAAACTCTAATTTATCACTGTAACACTTAAACACTGATTAATATTCACATCAATTATTTCTAACAATCTCCCCCAACTTGTTCATTAGCAAAAATGCACAAGTTTAACAATAATTGATGATGTCAAAACAAATAAACAAATACAGTGTTTAATATACAAACAAAGTTTAACTTCTACTTAATAAAATCTACAGAAAACAAGAAAATTCTTACAGAGTTTTAATCCTTAATCTCCTCAACATCTGGTGTTGTTATAAGGTAGTCGATAAGTAATCTTCTTTCAGCATTTTCAAGCTATGTCTGCATAACCTCCTTGATCTCCTTTAGCTTAGGATCATCTTCACCAGTTTGATAAATAGCAGACCTCAGATCATAGATTTTGTTTCTTCTCATCTCATTCCCCAGTCTGATGAACTGTGCTTTAGCTGACTCTGAGTTAAAATCAAGAACTGTTATACCCAGGTCTGTCTTCAGTTTAGCACTACCCTTCTTCATCTCAACAATATTCCCATGATAATCTCTGTATTTTGGGACATATTGACTTTTGTATTTCATCCCTCTGACTGCCAAATTATGTAGCATCTTATTTCTTAGCACATTTGCAGCTTGTTGAGTCCTTTGATTTTTCACCTGGAAAAGATATAGAACATATTCTAATTCCTCCCATAGCTTTAAATCAAGATCATACTCACCAATTTTGTACACAGTACCATCTTCCATGAAATACAATAGAAAGTCTTTATCCAAACTTCTTTGATGAATCAACTGAACTGATTCCAGTTTGTCTAAACTCTCCTGAGTAGCACCAAGACATGGAACAACCAGTGATGAAGGATCTCTAGGACCAGTATTCATTCTGACTTCTTTATGAGAGCCTAATCCAGATTTATCTCGACCTTGCTTACCTGTTAAAGCTCTACCATGCAGAAAATCAATAGTAGTACCTCCAGACATCAGAGATGGATCATGAAGAGTTGGTTTTCCAAAAACCATTTGCATCTGAGTAGATAAAGGTCTCTGTACAACTTATGTAGAAACAGAGGTTGTATTCTTCTTCTTTGAGTCTTCTCCTTCTTTAGCAATGCCTTTTAGCTTCAATCTGGCTTCAGCTTCTGTTGGTTTCTTAGATAATTGTGATCTTTGATCAGCACCAACATTTTCTTTAATCACAATGCCTTTAAGAACAGGCCTAGGAGCTTTTTCTTTCTTTTTAAACTTTCCAGATTTTAAAGCTTTCTGATGTTCTTCTTGTAAGTTTTTTTCTTTAGCTTTAATATCTTCAATAATAGCTCCTTCTTCATTTTCTTCAAGAAATAACTTAGCAGCCAATTCCTCATCAGTCAGTGGATTTTCAGTGAATAATAAACTCTTGGTTTTTGAAGTACCCTGAGTATCAGTGTATATTCCAACAGACTTTGACTTAGAAGACTTGCTAAATTTCAGACTTTGATCAGCTCTTAATAATTTCTTCCTTTTGTCCTTTGCTCCTCCATCTTCAGTATCATCCTCCTTAGTCAAAGTTTGAGATTGCCTGCACTTAGACTTAGCAACTCTCTCCCCCTTTTTGACATCATCAGGAATCAAGATAGAAGTGATCAGCTCCAAGGAGTTAGCAATGGAATCAATCTTCCCAGACAATACATTCTGATTTTGTTCAACTTGACCTAGTCTCTGAAACAGAGTTTCTTGAGCTTTAGAAATGGTCTTAAACTTTGTCTGATTATCCCTCTGCATAGTCATATCTCTAGCAACAACATCAGCTCTTAGTTCATTAATTGATTTTTGAGACTCATCAAATCTTTCATTCAGAGTCTTTACTTGAACAATGGTTGCTTGTAGACTTGAGATAATATCAGGATTTGAGATCTTCGTGGCAGATTGATGAACAAATTTAGCTGCTCTTTCAATAGAAAAAATATAGTCTGACTTATACCAATCCCTTAAATTCTTGGCAAAGGGCTCAGCTTCAATGTCATGTTGATCTGAAGGTTTAGAAAAAGGTGTGTGCTTAGCATTAGTTTGAAATGGTATACTATGAGAAGAGTTTGACTCTGCACTTCCTTCATCTTCAACATCAACAGCTGCATCTTCAACTTGATCAGTATGCACTGCAACATTCTCTTCAACAATCTCTGCAGTTTCAGTAACATTCACTGCTATTTCAGTAACAATCTCTGCAGTTGTATCTCTAGACTCAACAGACTTTGGAACTTCAACTTGTTCAACCTCTTCACATTGTTCAGGAACCTGGTGAGCATCAGAGAATAGCTCAGTGTGTGATGCCACTATTTCATCAAGTACTACAGTTGGCTGATCAGCTGCACCAGTTTCTTCAGAGTTTGCAATAACAGGTGAGAGAGGAACATTAATGTCATCAGAGAATGGTATGAATGTTTCAACAAAATCATCCATAGCAGTAAAATCTTCTCTATTATCCTCATCCATTTGTACATTGGCAGTTGTGTTGGCAGCTTCTTCTGCAGTATATGTCTCAACAGTAGGTATTTCCTTGGAAATCACCTCTGGAGCTTCAAAGTTCATTTCCTCATCAGAATCATCAAGAATCAATCTTCTTCTTTTAATTTGAGGCACCTTTGCTGTCTCTTCTTCAGTAGAATCCTCTAGAATAGAAGGTGATGGAGGTCTGTTTGCCCTTTCTTATCTAGCTCTTTTAGTCATGACAGACTCCTTTTGAATTTGAACAGATTCTCTTTTAGCTTTAGCTAATCGATGCTGTGTATTTGCTGCTGTGTGTTTTCTTCTACCTCCATGTTTTGGTTTGGGTTGGGTAATAGATGGTTGTTGTTCGGGTTGAGGTGAAGGTTGAGGTTGGGTTTGTGTTTCAGTGTTTAGAGTTGGAGGTTCAGTGTGTGTAGGTGGTTGAATGGGTTCAGTGTTTATAGATTGTTGAGGTTCAGAGTTTGAAGGTTCAGGGTTAGGCTATGGAGGTTCTCGAGGTTGTGGAGGCTGTAGAGGTTCTTGAGGTTGGTGTAGAAAGTTTTGAATTGCAAGTGGCAACACCAAATCAGGTAATTGCTCCTTGTTAGCATCTTTGTTGGTTAGATCAGAGAATATCCTTTTATTAACCTTAAAGGCTAATATGGTGTCATCCTCAGAAATTTCAACACCAACAACACAAGCAGTGAATAATAATTGACAAAATCTAGCAAAATAGATAGTACTAGACTCTGACAACCTATCACCTAAATTCATTAAGACAAAACTACCAAAATCGAAATTACTTCCATAGAGAAGAGAATACTCGATTTGAAGACTGTTAGTAGGAATGTCATCCCAGTTGGTGACTTTCTTGCCAAAAGCTATTGTGATGCAATCAAAGAAGAAACTCCATTCCTTCCTGAGCCCTGGCCTTTTTACATTACCAAGCTTGTCTAAAGAACCAGAAAACCTCAGCTGCTGCAACATCTCCTTCAATTGATTCTCACCAGCAACAGTGTATGAAGTGTGAGTGTCGAAACCCATAGTATCTCTAACAGTTGTAGGAGTAATCACATACTCTGTCTCCTCATAATTGAAAACAATTGATGGATTCCCATTCTCTCCTCCATCGTCATACACAGAGTTATTCCAGAAGGTAGCAATCTGCGTGGCAGAAAGCGTTTGTGGTTCGACTAGAGCTGTTCCAATCTCTGAATCTCCCAAAAAGTTTTGAATCAAATGAAACACCTCTGGAACTTTTTCATTGTTTAATGGGGCTGCATAATTGTTGGGAACAAACAATAACCCTTGGGCAGTAAAAGCTTTAGTGGCCATTAGAGTCGATTTGAGAAGAAAATATGAGTGAAAAAGATATGTAGCAAAGGTGTTTGTGAAAATGTGCAAGTGAGATAGCAAGTAACTGTGAGTGTGTTATGTGCAAAGAAAATAACCGTGATAGTAAAAATGATTAGAGTTGTAATGAAAAGTAAAACCCAATCGTTTTAGACATTAATACACTCAATTAATGTGCAAGTGGGACACATTTGTGGGTGAGTGGGACACGTGGCACATATATACTGGAACAACTACGCACGTTCAGTAACTATAACAATAATTACTACAAATTTCTCTCCCATTACCAACACACTTTACCACTCCAACACTCATTAACAGTTGGCAATAATTTATTTCATTTTTCAAAAACTCTTTTTACCCCAAGTATGTAAATTGTCTGAAATAAATTACCTTAGAGTACTGGACAAAATTCGTCAGCGTTTGTCAATTCTCCAACTGCATTACCATAATCCTTTCAAAGACTGCACATATGTGAATATATGTGTGTGTATAGCAGAGTTTACCAATTCAAATTTTAGAGCATCTAATTTTTTATAAAATCCATAAAGTAAATCAGTAAACACTGGATGCACAAACTCTTATAGTAAACACTGAATGTATGATGAATGCTAAAATCTGTAGTAAACGATTTATATACAGTAATATTTATAACCCCCGTTTTTTTTTGTTTCTCCAGTAATCAGAGGTTGGAACTAATCACTAAAAATCCTATAATTTTAGCCCTTATCATTTTGATAAGTTCCTGGATCTTCCTAGTCTTTGACTAGTCACCAAAAATTAGAGAATTTTAGCCCTTACTATATACCAGCAAGTTCCTGGGTCGTCCTAGACACCAACATACTCTCAAAGGAGTTTTAACAGTCTATATACATTTACTTTGGGGGTAGACTAATAACAGAATCTAACTTAACAATGTATAACTAACAGAGTTTAGAGCTCATCAACATCAGAAGTTATTCATGAGAGGCAATGCACACAATATTTATAGACTCAGAGTTCAGGATAAATAAACTAAGAGATGATTTAAATATGAAATAGTATCATGTTGTGTTAATTTTCTGCACAGTCAAAGATTAGATCACAAATAACTTAGAAGGATTCATGATTAATTACTGAGAATCATGCTCCATACAAATTTCTTCATTGGTGTTAACATTCAGACAAAAACATTATCAGAGTTTCTCAGAGTTTATCCAACATGTCAACAGTGTATGACCTACAGAGCATGCTAACAGAGTTTAACAGTTAACGAACAGAGTTTTCATAGCAGAGTTTAACAACAGAGTTCACATTGCAGTTATCATACCATAGAATTATGAGCAACACATTACAAAAGTAAAATTTCGAGTCTAACCAATATCTCTAGTCAAAACCAAAGACCATTCCTAGTTCATTTACCAGCCTTGTAAATACAGCTTCACTCAATGGCTTGGTGAAGATATCTGTAAGCTGTTGTTCTGTAGACACAAAATGAAGCTCAATATTCCCTTCCTCTACATGTTCTCTGATAAAGTGGTACCTTATGCTGATGTGCTTGGTCATTGAATGCTGTACTGGATTACCTGTCATAGCAATAGCACTTTGATTATCACAGTAAATGGGTATTTTATTGTACCTCAATCCATAATCCAGCAATTGATTCTTCATCCACAGAATCTGTGCACAACAGCTACCAGCCGCAATATACTCTGCTTCAGCTGTAGATGTTGAAATTGATTTCTATTTCTTGCTGTACCAAGAAACAAGTCTATCACCCAGAAATTGACAACTACCATTGGTGCTTTTTCTGTCTATCTTACATCCTGCACAGTCTGCATCAGAGTAACCAAGTAGCTTGAAATCTGATTCTCTAGGATACCACAGACCTAAGGTTATGGTCCCCTTGAGATACTTAAAAATCCTCTTCACAGCTGTTAGATGTGGTTCTCTGGGATCTGCCTGAAACCTTGCACAGAGACAAGTTGTATACATAATATCAGGCCTGCTAGCTGTTAGATAAAGAAGAGACCCTATCATGCCTCTGTAGCTTGTCATATCTACTGAAGCTCCGGTGTCTTTGTCCAACTTTGTTGCTGTTGCCATGGGAGTTGATGCAGATGAGCAGTCAAGCATACCAAATTTCTTGAGAAGATTTCTAGTATATTTTGCTCTATTTATGAAAATCCCATCATCTGTTTGCTTCACCTGTAGGCCTAGAAAATAACTAAGCTCTCCCATCATGCTCATTTGATACCTAGACTGCATGAGCTTGGCAAACTTTTTATAGAGTTTATCATTGGTAGACCCAAAAATTATGTCATCAACATATATCTGAACTAAAAGCAAGTCATCACCATAGTTAAAATAGAACAGTGTTTTATTAATTGCACCTCTGTTGAACCCACTTTCTAAAAGAAATTGAGTCAGAGTTTCATACCATGCTCTTGGTGCCTGCTTTAGTCCATAGAGTGCCTTATCCATCCTGTAGACATAGTCTGGATATTTTAGATCCACAAAACCTGGTGGTTGTTCAACAAACACTTCTTCTTCAAGCTTCTCATTTAGAAAAGCACTTTTTAAATCCATCTGAAATACCTTGAATTTCTTGTGAGAGGCATATGCTAGAAAAATTCTTATTGCCTCCAATCTTGCAACTGGAGCAAAAGTTTCATCATAGTCTATTCCTTCCTGCTGTGAATAGCCTTTTGCCACAAGTCTAGCCTTGTTCCTTGTAACAACTCCCTCACTGTCAGTTTTGTTTCTGAAAACCCATCTAGTACCAACAACAGATCTAATCTTTGGTCTAGGTACAAGGGTCCATACTTCATTTCTTTCAAATTCATTTAACTCCTCCTGCATTGCTGTTATCCAGTCAGTATCTTGAAGAGCTTCTTCTACCTTCTTTGGTTCATTCTTAGACAAGAATGCATGAAATAGACATTCACTTGCTGTAGCACTTCTTGTCCTTACTGTTGCATCTGGATCTCCAATAATTAAATCAGGTGTATGAGATTTTGTCCATTTCCTAGCTGAAGGTAAATGGCTTCTATCAGTATGTGATCCTCCCCCTTAATCCATGTTCTCTCCTGATTTTCTTGTTGACTTTCTTCATTTTTTGAGGCTCCCCCTGAATTTGACTGCTCAGAGTTTGAACTGTCAGATTTTGCACTTTCAGAGTTTGATCTAGATTTTTCAGTTGACTCACTTTCAGAATTTGAGTCATCATTTTGATCATGCTCCCCCTCAACTGGTTCTCCCCTTTGTCCTGGTTGAGAAGTTCCTTCAGTGTTTACCAGTAGAGGTTCAGAGTATGCTTCAACAGAGTTTGTCAGAACAGTTTCATCAGAGTTTACTTCATCAAAGATTAAGTCTTCATTTTCAAAGTGCAGTTGATCATGTTCATCTACATCTTCAAGTCCAGTTATTTTCTTGTCATCAAATGACACATGAATTGACTCCATGATCACCTTAGTTCTCAGATTATAAACTCTGAATGCCTTAGTTGACACTGGATAGCCAACAAAAATTCCTTCATCAGCTTTTAACTCAAATTTAGTCAACTGTTCAGGATGAGTTTTCAACATAAAGCATTTGCACCCAAAAATATGAAAATATTTCAGGTTTGGCTTCTTTTCTCTCACCATCTCATATGGTGTTTTTCCATGCTTGTTGATCAGTGTGGCATTTTGAGTAAAACAGGCTGTTTGAACTGCTTCTGCCCAGAAATAGGTTGACAATTTTGCTTCATCAAGCATAGTTCTGGTAGCTTCTATCAAGGTTCTATTCTTCCTCTAAACTACACCATTTTGTTGTGGTGTACCAGGTGTAGAAAACTCTTGCTTCAATCCTCTGTTCTTGCAGAATTCTTCCATTGTTGCATTCCTAAATTCAGTTCCATTATCACTTCTGATTGTTTTGACTTTGTGTTTTGATCCTTTGTCCAGCAGCTTTACAATGTCCATCAGAGTTAATGCAGTTTCATCTTTCTTTGCTAGAAAATACACCCAAGTGTATCTGGTGTCTTCATCAACAATGACTAGAGCATATTTCTTTCTTTTAATTGACAAGACATTCACTGGTCCAAAGAGATCAACATGTAGAAGATGATAAGGATCAACAATTGAAGATTCACACTTGCTCTTGAAAGATAACTTCCTTTGTTTGGCCTTTTGACAGGAATCACATAGGCCATCAACATTTAATAAAGACTTTGGAAGTCCTCTTACAAGATCCTTTCTTATCAACTCATTAATGTTGTTCAGATTAAGATGACAGAGTTTCTTATGCCACTTCCAACTCTCTTCACTAGACATTCTTTTGGACAGGCACACAGCTTTTCCATCAGAGTTTTCCAATAACTTTGCTTCATAGCTATTATTGTGCCTGTGTCCAACTAGAACAACTTTCCCTGTAGATTTACTGATGATTTCACAGTATTCACGCTGAAAATCTACATGATATCCTCTGTCACAGATTTGACTCACAGATAGCAGATCATGCTTGAGTCCTGGAACCAGAGCTACATTTGTGATGATGACACTTCCAAGATTGATATTGCCATATCCCAGAGTACGTCCTATGTTTCCATCTCCATAGGAAACTTTTGGGTCAGCCTTCTCCACATACTCTGATAGCAGGGCTTTATTTCCAGTCATGTGTCGTGAACATCCACTGTCCACAACTAGGGTACTTTCCCTGATGCCCTGCAATCACAAACAATTACTGAAGATTAGATTTAAGGATCTAGACTTGCTTGGATCCTTTGGCTTTCTTAATTTTTTTAGCTTTAGCAGCGAAATTTACATTATCAGAGTTTAAGCTAACTTTATCAGAGTTTACACTTGCAGAATTAACCTTAACCCATTTCAAATTGGGCTTAAGTTCATAGTAGTTATGATAAATAGCATGATAATCCCTGCAAGTATAAATAGAATGCCAAGTACTTCCACAATGTTTGCATAAAGTCTGTGGTCTAGTTCTAACATTATCTTTCTTTACTTCAGACTTGGAAGGTAAAGAATTAATGTTTTTGTTCTTCCTGCAGAAACTAGCAAGATGGTTAGTGCTACCACAGTTATGACATGTCTTTCTTGGAGCAAAAGTAGCAAGCACTGGATAATTACCTTGAGTAATGCCTACTTTACCATTTCTATTCTTCCTAGACACTTTCTGTTTCTTGACAGATTTTAACTCCTTAAGCTTATGCTTGAGTTGTTTATCTATCATTGAACCAATATTAACCTGTTTAACACTAGTTTTTACTGGTTCTTTCTTAACAGCTTCTTTTTCAGCTTCAGACTTAGGTTCATTTATTCCATGAACAAATTTTGTAGATGGAAGATGTGTTCTAATTTTGACTTTGTTTTGAAACCTAAGTTCATCTCCCTCACAGTAACCTAAACCAACTGTGTCTGACTGAAAAACCTCGTGAGTGTCTTTTACAGAATGAGTCCAAGTTTTAATTATGTGATTTGCCTTCTCCAATTCAGATTCAAGTTGCTTATATTTTCCGAGCAAATCCTGTTCTAGATAAACAACATCATCTCTTTCTTTCTGAACTTGTTGCATGTTTTCAAGATTTTCTTCAACAATTTTATTTCTCACTTTAAGTTCAGAATTTTCAGATTTGATTCTCTCATTCTCTAAAGTCTGATCCCTATAACTGATATGCAAAGCTTTAAGATAAATTCTTAATTCAGTTATATCATCAGTATTATAAGCATAGGTAGTTAGAGGTACCTTGTTTTTAGAATCTTCAGATTCATTCTCAATAGAAGCCATGAGAGCATAGTTAACATCTGAGTCTGAAGTGTCTGCCCAGTCTCTGCCTTTTGTGAAGAGTGCTTTTTCAGTTTTACCCTTCTTGCACTCAGGAGCATAGTGACCCATCTCCTTACACTTGTAGAATTGAATCTCAAACTTGTCCTTCTTCCCAGACTTGGTATCCTTTCTCTCAGACTTTCTGAAACTTTTTCTATCAGAATTTGAATCTTTCTTAGAAAACCTTTTACCCTTCTTGAAGTTCTTGAAACCCATCTTCTTGAAGGTCTTCACCATCAAAGCAGCCATTTGCAACATTTCTTCTTTATCATCCTCGGTGTTAGATGATTCATCAGTGTTTGAATCAACATCAGAGTTTGATGACTCACTTTCAGAATGTATGACTAAAGCCTTTCCCTTAGCTTTCTTCCTTGATGCTTCCTTCTTCAAGGGTTTTTCTTCAACCTTAAGAGCAACAGACTTTGTCTTCTTACTTGATCTCCTGTTTCTCTGCTCCAATTCCAATTCATGAGTTTTGAGCAGCCCATAGATTTCATCAATCTCAGTATCAGCAAGATCATAGTTATCTCTTATGGTGGTTGTCTTCACATCCCACTTTTCAGGTAAGGCAAGAAGAAATTTGAGATTTGAATCTTCTAGATCATATTCTTTATTAACCAATGACAAATCATTGAGCAGTTTACAGAATCTGTCAAATGTTTCTGTCATGGTTTCTTCAGATTTGGCCTCAAAGTGCTCATACTCTTGTGTGAGTATGTTCCTTCTTGATAGTAGCAGTTCCTTGACATCTAACCTCAAGAGCATCCCAAATTTCTTTGGCAGTAGTGCAGTTAATCATTTTATTATACATAACATTGTCTAAAGCACTATGAAGTAGATGCCTAACTTTTGCATCCTTAGCAATAGATGAAAGATCTTCAGGAGTCAGATCTTTCTTTTCCTTTGGAACTGTTTTAGCTTCTTGACCAGCAGTAGCAACAGATAGCTTTGTAGGTTTATGAGGACCTTCATAAATTCTGTCAAGATATTCTGGATCTGTAGCCTCCAGAAACATGATCATCTTCACCTTCCAGATTGAATACTCGGTTGGCCGGAGAATAGGAACCCTGATTGTCTCATAACGACTCACAGTAGTAGGTTGAGCCTTCTCAGAACTTGAACCTGTTGGAGGAGGTATCTCAACCATTGATTATAACTTTGTGTGTGCGGATCTTAAACTGTATAGAGTAACAGATTGGCTCTGATACAAATTGTTAGGCCGAATACACAATTATAATCAAGATCGTATGAGAGATTAACAATAAAATACGCGTTTAAACAATTAAAAACTGTTTCGAATTAATAACTCCTATCTCAGTGATGTAGAATATCACAGAGAGCTTCTTAGGTTACAATGAATATTGTTTTTTTAATAATCGATATCCTTCTAGGGTTAACCTAACTGTATTTATAAGATATACAGCTGCTATACAATCGATAATTGATACTCCTATAAATTAGCTATACAATTGTTATCAATTACGATTGCTACACGTCTCCTTAGTCAACTCAATCTCTTTGACAGCTATCCAATCTTCAAAGATATTGCTTCCATAATAAATCTTCAAACACTGTTGACAGTAGACGCTGCCTTCAGACAGAGTTTAACAAACTCCGTCGAGCTTCCATCTGTCAGCGTTTAACTAAACTCTGACTGCTTCCAGCTAAACTCTGATTTATCACTGTAACACTTAAACACTGATTAATATTCACATCAATTATTTCTAACACGCTTCTTTCCCCGAGCAGCATTCAGCTTGTGAGAAATTGGTTAAAGTCGTATCGGCTATTGGAAGAGATAGTGTATTTTTGTTCTGTAATTTATTTTTGAAAAGTTATTTAAACCAAATTCCATGCACACCTTTCTCTTCCAACGGGATCCAAAATTTCACCATCGGCTATCTTCTCCAGTATTTTTCAATTGTCAATAGTTTTTTGGTTTATGAGTATGTAACTGCCTGCAAGTTGTATATGTTAATTATTTTGTTTATTAAGGAAAGTTATTTATTTAAATAAATAAAAAGATGAACAAATTTATGAAAAAGCAGTACTAAAATGAAAAAAAGATAAACATCTATACAACATTTAAAATAGAAAGCAAATACTAGATTTTACAATAGTAGAATGACTATTAAAATGAGTCAAAATACTAATTTATTATTATTTTCTTTAAATAAAATAAGAATGCAAATGAAATTTAATAATCCACTTATAATAAGATTAAAATATATAATAAAAATATAAATAATTTTAATTAATAACTAATTACATGTATAATTTAGTAACTTAATAAATAAATAATTTACACATATAAAATTTCAAATTGCTTCATGATCAATTTTTATAATAAAAATAAACATGTAACAAATGCAATATTTTTTAACACAAAAAGTTATATTATAACATATGCTATAAACTTAATATTTTTTTAAATTTAGATTTTAAAGTATATTTAATAGTTAAGGATACAACAAAATTATTATACAAATAATACTCCATTCGTCCCATTATACATGTTACTTTTGAAAAATAAATTTGTCCCACATGTTCCCTTTCTTCTTTCAATGCAAATTTAAGGATAATTTCCCAAAATTATCCCTATATTTATTATCACTAAGATTTGACTTTTTTCAAATTTAACAATACGAGCTTAAATCCCGTGTATCACACGGATTTTTTTTAATATTATATAATTTTTATTAATTTGTATTTATAATCTTAAGATGCGAATTTGGTGGGTTCAAACTTTTTAAATGATATAATCTAATTACAATAAATACATAAAAGGTACCATTAATATTTATTTTCAAAAGTAGTGGAATTTTAATTAGAAAATATAGAAAAGATAATACATTTTATCTGCAAAAATAATCAATAAGTTATTAATAATTATAATATTTTATTAAATAAATTAGGTAAGCTTTACTGCAAAAGTGCTCTACATTAAAAGGAAATTGATTAGTTATTTATAATTATATTTTTTCCCATATCTTTCAATATTTTGCCTATAATATAATAGTATAAATAGATATAAATAGGGTTTTTTTTATATAAGCCATATATTGTATTGATTGGAAAAAAAATACAATATTGAGAGTCACCACATATAGGAATGAGGCAGACCTGGATACTACCCCCTTACATGCATACAAAGGGGATGACTACTGAACCTTACTACAACCATAACCAGCCCATGCTCATACTACAACCACAAAATCAGCATGCACGGACTAACATCTTAGTACCAATACCTACATAAAACTAATTGATAACAAGTAAGCAAAATAAGAAGACTCATGATAGCAACTGGAAAGTGACTGGAGGATGCCGTTTGATTGTCTAGTCTATCGACTGCATTGGTGTGTCTCCCACGAACTCTGGCTGATCTGCATAGAATACCACCCCTCCATGAAAGAAATCATCCTTAAAAGCAGCACCTTATTGAAGCGCATCTGCGTTTAATGCCAAGTCTAGGGTAATCACTGATGGCGCATTGAGCTGACCCAAACCTAGATCCCCTATCTGGTCCGAGAGATTGGTCACTATGTCGAAGTTGACCGGATCGGGCGCCTCTATGGGTAGATAGACGTCTTGAAAGTCAAGGTGATCAATCCCTAGGCCCATATCCCAGTTAAGCATTTCTTCAACTCCTCTGACTGGCCTATCAAATGTGTAGATTCTGTCAGCTGCTTCTAGACCAAGGCGAGCCAAGAACCTTGTCACTTTGTTACGAGAAGGGTACACATATGCTATCCTGCACTTCCAACATTTGTCTTTCGAATTGATATCAATCTGAGAGGCCAAATCATACACCGATGTAGGGGCTCCAGTTTGGAAGTTTTTCATGACCATATATGCCTCGTAGTTGTCCGTTTCCAGCTGTATATTCCTAAAACCCTCTTCAAAAGCACGGTTGAGTGCTACAAGAACTACCCACAGTTGATTACCAAGCGGAGTTAGGAAAGGAATAGTTCCAACCGTGAGCAGTTCGAGATTACCATTGTAGTCTCTGTAGATGGCTCCTATGCCCGTGTCATTACCACTTGGCCTAATCATATCAGTGTATGTGCCATGCACATTACTTTTCAGAGTGTTAGTAGGGGGTGGAACCTAGTGAAACGCCATGAGAAAAGAAAGTAGAAGATAGTGGGGAGGATGATGATGAGGGAAGTGAGGAAGTGAGTAAGGAGGAGATACTGGTAAGATAGCTAGAAAGGAGAGTATAAATAGGCGAATATTTTCCCCTGACTTAAATGCCTATAGCCCTAATACTCACCAACCTTTGTGACGTGTATGTATGAATAATAAGTACCCCGCCCTGCATTTGAAATGTTAAGCGCGTAATCTGTATGTAAGCTAGGAGACATAGGCCATATATTTATCACTCTATCTCTGCATCTAACAAATATGCTCCCACTTATAGCTGCGAAATGATGATTCCAACTTAATTCTCTGCTTCTTTCCTAATTAACTGAAATGATTGAAAAACCACTCTGAGTTAGATCTTCTCGAAGCTTTAATCCTTGTCACATCCATCCTGCTACCATATTAATACGTCGGGCTCCTTCTCTTGCTAATCTGTCAGCTTCTGAGTTAAATCCTCTCCTAAAATGAGCCAACTTGAGATTTTTGAATGAACAAATAGACTGATGAAGAGATATGTTCGCTCCTGGGTTTAATGCGGAGCGGCTGTAAGAGTTAATCAGCTGGGAAGAGTCAGATGCCAATAAGAGGGATATATATTTTTTGGTTTTCAGAATTAAACTCTCTACCATAAATTGTAATGCCTGCTCCTCTGAAAAATAAGGGCTACTACTGAGGCATGGGCCAGAGAAGATAAAAATCACTTGGGCTTTGTTATCCATGATGAATCCTCCTATCCCAGATTTAATATTGCCATTTGCATCTTGACTCCATGCACCATCTATACAGCCCACATGATTTTTTATTTCAAACCATTTATTGAGAATGGACTTAAGCCCATCATGCCTAGCTCTTATGTAACCCTGCAATGGATCTGTATACGATAGAGTCTTCCACTTTTCTGAAATTAGATCATTTGCAGTGCTCTAGTCCCATGCTATCGACTTTATCATTCTATACAGGGATAAGTCATCTCTATAGGTGAAAGAGAAAACTCTTTCGTTACGAGCTAGCCATATGGACCACACTGTTGCACTGATGCACGTTAGTTTTCCTTGTGCTTCAGTGTCCTTTGAACATAGTAGGATAACCTGTTTCAAGTTAGATGGTAGTGGCCTATTAGGTTCCCACCACTCATGAAAAAATTTCCAGCATTTTTTTGCTATATCACACTCCCAGATCAGATGGTTGATATCTTCAATCTCTTTATGACACCACGCGCACAAAGCATCATAATGTATTCCTCTTGAAAATAATAGACTCCTCGTTGGGATACTTTCATGTATTGCCTGCCATAGGAACAACTTCGCCTTTGGGGGGATTATTGCTTTCCACACTATGTTCCATATAGGCTCCTGCAATCCCGATGTTTGCAGTAAATTGTAACCCTTTGTTGAAGAATATGCAGCATTATTTGCCTTCCATTCAATAACATCTTCTCTATTTTTAATAGTCATATTACGAATGTTAGTCCCCAACTCTTCAAGATTGTTAATCTCCAAGCCTCTTAAATTTCTTCTCCAAAAGTTGAGATCACCTCTTCTGATTGACTCCTAGTGTTGCGTCACCTCTAGTATTGTCATTTCTTTGAAACAGCAAAGATCGAATAGTCTATTATAGGACTGAAATAGAGTTGTTGAAGATTTCCAAGAATCCGACCAAAATCTAATTTTATCACCTCTTCCTAGGATCCATTGAAAATCCTCTGATGTGAATAATTTTAGATTTTCATGAGATTTCACTGCTGCTATACTCTGGACCATAGGAGAGGTCAGTTTTTTCCTACCTCATGGGTTCGAAAAGAAATGTTCTCCATATTTTGCTCTGAGAATTTGATGCCATAACTTCAATTTCTCTGTCCTCACTTTCCACCACCATTTAGCTAATAAAGATGCATTCTTCCAAGCTAAGACTTGAACTCCCAGGCCACCCCTAAGCTTGGGCCTGCAAATGACCTCCCAATGCACCAGATGAAGTTTTCTTGACAAAACCTCTTTAGAACCTATTTTACCCTAGAAAATTCTTCTCTTCCACTTTTCCAATTCTTGTTGCACCCCAACTGGGAGTTTAAATAAATTTATCCAATAAATTTGGATCGAGTTCAAGACTGCTTGTATTAGAACCAACCTCCCCGCTTTTGAAAGAGTTGAACACCTCCATGCAGAAAATTTGGTTTTCACTTTTCTCAAAAGTGGTCACCAGAAACTTTTTTTTTATGGAGGTTCCCAGTTGTGCACCCAGGTAATTCAATGGGAATGAACCCAATTTGCATCCTAGAATTTGAGCCCATTGAGTTGCCATGGAATCATCTTTTGCTGATGTAAAGAGAAAACTTTTAGGCCCGAAAGAAGTTGAAAGATAAGAAGGATAACTTTGATCCCTACTATTGCCTCAACCTTATTTTGCAAGAAGAAGATTGTGTCATCTGCAAACTGCAGATGTGAGACCTTAAGATTTGATTCTAAGCTGATTCCACTCAAAATTCCCATCTGTTTCGCTTTTTCCACTAAAATGTGGAGGAATTCTGTCACCTGTATAAACAACAATGGTGATAGCGGATCGCCCTGTCGAAGCCCTCTACCCATCTTAAATTCTCTTGATGGACTCCCATTGATAAGAACTGACATTTTAACCGTTGAAATGATAGCTTCGATCCAGGCCCTCCATTTTGTTCCAAAACCTTGTAGCTTTAGACAAGAAGATAAAAATTCCCAGTTGATTGAGTCGAACGCTTTTTCAAAATCCACCTTAAGAATAACTCCATCTACCAAATTGTTCTGGATGCTATGAACTACTTCCCCTGCAATTAAAATACATTCAGAGATATTTCGATTTTTGATGAATGCAAATTGAATCTCCGAGATTATGGATGAAATAACCCTCCTGAGTCTATCTGTTAATAACTTGAGTAGGATTTTCATCGTGGTGTTAATCAAGCTTATCGGACGAAACTCCTGTACAAGGAAAAGAGAAGCAATTTTTGGGATAAGTGAGATAAAAGAGGAGTTGATGCCCTGAGGTAGTTTGCTTTCTATCTGAAATGTTTGCATGTAATTGATGATGTGTTCTTTCAGATAAACCCAAAATTGCTTAATATAGAACGCATTAAATCCATCTGGGCCTGGGGCTTTGTTAGGGTGTATGTCTTTCAATGCGTCTAATATTTCATTCTCTGTGAATCTTGCCTCCAATTCTTGTGAGTCTATGGTAGATATTGCTTTAACCTCCAACTCAGAAACTTGTAAGCATTGTGACGATGGAATTCTTCTGAATCTCTCCTCAAAGTGATTTGCAAAAATATTTTTTATTTCTCCAGGCGAGGTTATCCATGACCCATTATAGCTTATTCCTTGAATGTTATTCCTCCATCTTTTTGCTTTGATTGCCGCATGAAAGAATGTTGTATTGGCATCACCCTTCTTTGCCCATAACAATCTCGATTTCTGCCTTAGGATTGATTCTTGTTCCTCATACGCCTTTCTTAACTTTTTTTGGGTATCAGTTGCCTGTGCAGAATCTCCTGTGTTGTCTGCTCTTAAGAGATCATCCTCCATCACTCTGATATGCTTGCTCTGTTTGCCATTAATCTCCGAATTCCACTTTTGAAACACCAATCGTATTTCTTTCAATTTCTTTTGTACTGGTATGTTTGAGAACTGCAGGTTTTGTAATTCTTGCTGCACCGTGAGCTTGCATTGAGTATCTGAAAACCACGAGTCAAAAACTCTAACCGGCTTGGGTCCCCAGTCTGACTTGGAATAATCCAAAAAAAGAGGAGAATGATCAGAATTTTTCCTCGATAGACCCTTGACTCTCCACTGTAAACTATCTGGCCAATGCGAGTTTAGAAGAATTCTGTCTAGTCTGCTACTTTTACCATTGGATGAAAACCAAGTGAACTCCTGGTTTTGTATCTTCAAATCCCAAAAATTGTTGGAATTTAGGAACCGGGAGAAAAGCACACTGTCTTTTGTCCTAAATGTACAATTCCTTGATTCACTAGCATTCATTGTACAATTGAAATCTCCAGCTATGCACAGCAGTTCCATGTTGCATGTTGTGATGAATTGTTGTAAGTTTTCCCAAAGTGTCTTTTTGGCCATGCTATTTTGTGGACCATAAATATTGATGCAGTTTACAAACACTCTATGGGATTCCTGTCCGAACTTTACCTCCGACCTTACCCATTGTATATTCTGTGTTGATACAGATTCTAACAACGAGAGCTTGTGTTTGTCCCAGGAAATGAGCAAACCTCCTGATTGTCCAATCGAAGGTGATACCAACCATTCATGGGACTCATCCCATATTGTATTTTTCATATCTTCTGAAAGGAATTGACATTTAGTTTCTTGAATCATAATCACCCAAGGATCTACTTCTCTTATTGTTTTCCTTAGATTTTTTCGAGCCAAACTACTATTAATCCCCCTAATGTTCCAAGTTAACAGCGAAAATTTGTCAATGCTCATCATAGAAAGAACTACTGTGATGGACTTCCTCTCTTAGTGCCTTCCTTATGGTTGCAATCGAATCTGTTGCATCTTGTTCCAGCGTTAGGCCCATTAGAAGACTGGTCTCATAAATTTGATTTGCCAGTTGTTGATCCGGAATTGCTGATAAGCAATCTGCATTTGAATTTGAAATCCTTTCATTCTTATCAGCTTTTTTCCCACCTCTACATTTGTTTTTCTTGGACTGCCCTTTCTTGGTTTTCAGGACAAAATCAAAGAAATTGTTGATTCTTGCCCCCTTCCTTGGTCGCCCTCAATTTCTACCCAATTTCAGTTTAGAGACTTTATCTTGAATGTTGATTAACACTCCTTCCTCCTCCTCTAGACTCTGGTTATGCACTGCCCATGCATTAGTTATTTAGGTAAAAACATACTAATCTATACTTTTATATAATAGTTGAAACATTAAAAATTTGGTTACCCTTAATTAATTACAGATAAAATCTACTTACTATCTAATCAATTTTCTTTTTCAGGTTAAACATATTACCTTTTCTGTTTTTCAATAACTAATTATTACTTAATTACAGATAAAATTCATTCTACTATCTAATCAATTTTTTTCAGGTTAAACATATTAGCTTTTTTATTTTTCAATAACTAATTAATTTCCCTTTTCAGGTAAAACACAATATCTTTTATATTTTATCTAACTAAAATTTATCTTTTGTAAAAAAAATTACGAGCAATTTTGTTTAATAAAATAACATAATTATATTATAATTACTATTAACTAACCAATTACCTTTTTCAGCTTACCTTATCTCTTTTCTCTAACTAAAATCTCTCTTTTCCTAATTATATTACGAGTGGTTCTATTTAATAAAATAAAATAATAATATTACAATACTAATAATTAGCCAATTACATTGTTTAGCTAAAATGTATTATCTTCTGTATTTTATAATTAAAATATTTTTTTCTAAAAATATCATGAACAACATTAATTTCTCATTTTCTAAAAACGGTACAAGCAATATTATATAGTAAAATAACATAATTAAATTTTAATTACTATAAACTAATCAATTACTTTTTTCAACTAAAACATGTCACTTTTTTAATTTTCACGTTACCTTTTCTATTTTCTCTAACTAAAATATCTCTTTTTCCAATTATATCGCGAACGGTTCTATTTAATAAAATAAAATAAAATATCAATATTATAATACTAATAATTAACCAATTACCTTTTTCATCTAAATCTATTATTTTTTCTATATTTTCTAACTAAAATCTCTCTTTTCTAGAAATATCATGGGCAACATTAATGTCTCCTTTTCTAAAAACGTTACGAGCAATTTTATTTAGTAAAATAACATATTTAAATTATAATTACTATAAACTAATCGATTACCCTTTTCACCTCTAAAACATATTATCATTTTAATTTTCTCTAACTAAAACCTCTATTTTTCCAATTATATCACGGGCATTCTATTTAATAAAATAAAATAATAATTTTATAATTGCTAATAATTTATCGATTACATTTTTCAACTAAAACCTATCACCTTTTCTATATTTTCAAACTAAAATTTCTCATTCTCTAGAAATATCACGTATAACATTTATATAATTATTATCAAATCATCTAACTTAAAAATTTAAGTCTCTAAAATTCATATTTAAAAACAATTAATTCAAATCAATGAAAAAATATATAAAATATTAAAAAAAATCCGTGCAAGTAAAAATACAAAATACCAAAATATAGGTATCAAAATTTTTAATGCTTCGTCTAATCTATACTATATTATAATAAGCAAAATATGGTATAATTTGTAGTTTGGTTATCCCCTCATTTTGGTTATCTCTCCTCCACAACCGTTAGATCTTTAACTCAAATAGATCATGACCGTTAGATATAACAATACTAAAAATTGTTATATACAAAAATCTAAGGTTCGATTCCCGCTAACAACATATTAATTTATATATAATACTAAAAGTAGTTCTATATAAAGATCTATGGTTCAAATCCCGCTAACAACATAGTAAAATTAACATTAATAATATCACTACATTATAAACAAAGTAAAACAATTTAAAAATAACTTGCAAATAATATATTAACATTAATATTTATTATATTATACTATATTATAAGAAAATTGGAAAAAAATTAAAGTGATCCGTGCTTTGCACGGGTTATAAGCTAGTATAATATAATATAAATTTTCATTTTTCAATGTACTAATTAATGGTATTAGTTTAAAAACTTTATCCAACTAACCATATTCTTAATATTTGTAATTTTTAGAATCTCCAATAATCATGCGTGATCTACGTAAGTAAATCCCATATTCTAAGTTCCTCAAATTTATACAACTAAACTAATGGTGTAATTTATGCAAGTTTCAAGTAAATCAGAGTTACTGTATTGGATTATAATGAATTTTTTTTTTTGCTAAATAATTATAATGAACTTGACTAGACCTAGATAGGACAAAATGGGGAGCAGGTTCTTACGTGCAAAACGTTTCACGCTTATATTATTAATGTCCAAACCAAAACCAAACCAAACAAACCCAGTATATCCCGCTCAGAGCAGGGTCTGGGGAGGGTAGGTTGTACGCAGACCATGCCCCCACTTTTTAGGGTAGGGAGGCTGTTTCCGTGAAGACCCTCGGCTATGTGCACGGCATAAATGGTGTGTGAAATAAACAAAGGAATCTAAAGGACATGCGATAACGTTCATAGCAATACCTGAGCCCATGGCTTTCTCCACACGGGACTTACTACCATGCCCCTAGATACCACCAAGCGAAGCTCCCTGCACCTGCACCCAACTCTGAGGTACTCCACTACAGAGCCGTCCCCTAGAAGAGAGTCCACCACTCTGATTTGTCGCCTCCACGAACACCTGTCAGCTGTCATGGTCTCACTTAGGTTCATAGTAATAACATTATTAGCTTTTCAATGGACAAGGCATTTTTGAGAAAAAAAAACGAAAATATTTATTTTTTAAGGTAATACAGAAATTTAAAATAATCATACCAAGGATCTTGAGATAGTGGCATGCTTCATAGTTCATATTATCCATTGAAAAATATATACAATTTTCTAACTTATAAATTATTTATAAGATAAGTGAAATTATTTTCGGAATTTGATACTTTCCTTTATTCCATATTTGAAAAGTCAGAACTCTGACAAAATCCCTTTCATTTATTTGTTTATTTGACACTTGAATTTCCTTGGTGAGAGCCTGAGAGGCAACCCCTCCACGCACCGACCTCCACTTCAAATCCAAAATTCTTTTCAAAATCTTTGCTTCTTTCATACTAGTAGTAATTGTTAAAGTCTTCAATCCAATTCCTCTCATCATCATCTTATTCCTATCCAACATTATTAATTGTGATTTGTGATCAAAATGTGAGGCACATGTTACTAATATTCTATCATGTAGAAAATTTATCTTTTTACAAAATTTGAAAAGCATTTTTTTATTCTTCATTCCTAAAAATATATTCCTAGTTTCGTCTTTTTATCAAGTCGGCCTGAGGGAAGTGTTGGAGTTTTGAATAAAAAATTTATATTTATATTATTTAATTTGTAATTTATGAAATTAATTTTGTAACTCCTCAATAATGATCATTATTGTATGGAGGTTACAATATTAATTAACTTGTAGGTACATATTTTGTACTCCTATATAAGGAGCCTTTTTGCATCATTTGTGAGATAAACCAAAAATCCCTCAAACATTTTATAGCATTTTTTTCAATCTTCTTAGAGCTCTAGGATCAATTTTTTGTGAGATAGTAGCGGTGTTTGTTCGGTTCGTAGAAGGCGGATCTTCAAGTGCTTGAGATCACCTTTGTTCGCTGTATCCTGGGAGACGGAATCCAACACACCTTTAAGCACCACACAGAAGGGGCTTATCTGTTTTAAGCTTGTAGGAAGTATAGTTCAAGAGTGTACCTGAAATCAAGATTACAAGAACATAAGTACCGAAAATATGTTCGAGTTTTCTTTTTCTTTAATAAAAGGGATCCACGAAGCATAAAATTATTAAGATTAGTTAATGCTATCGTGACACATATATAATAATCCAGGACCAAGAAAATCAACTACTTCATAATCCTAACCCGTGCCATCCATATATATCGTACGCACAAAACTTTTGCTACTAATTTAACTCACAATGTTAAGCACAAAATTCTAGAAACCAAATAAATTTATTTAGTTAAAACTAAACAAATATTTAATAAGAGATTTAGGAGCCTGAGATGTATCTCAGGGAAGTTACCTGAGATACATAGAATATTGTATGCAAATATAGGATGGACATTTCTGTAAAATCACAATTTTTTAATTAGCCCTGTTGGCCCAGTTAAATTTATAGTATGATTTTAAGTATCTCAACAAAAGTTCCCTGAGATCAATCTTATGATTCTTTTCTCTATTTAATAATCAATTCATAATCAATTTTTTTTCCTTCCACTTAAACGCTTCCTAAATATTATAGAGCACGGACTGTTATAACACCATGCAATTGATCTAAAGGCAAGAAAACACACCCGCACGTTACAAATAATTAACCACATTAAGAGACAAAGGTAAATCATTTAAAATCAATAAAATTGTAAATAAGATAATTGAAGTTACTAATTTTTGGGACGCTGAAAATTGGTAATGTCAATAACGAATTGAAGCCTTGGTTGATGACTTGTAAAGTGATTACCAAAATGTGACATATGCCGAAGTGAAGATACACAAGTGTAGTGAAAGTGATTGTAATGGAATGTCGAGGCATATTTGTCGGCGACACAAATTCCGTTAGACAACTACTCTCAACTGGAGTTATCACTATTGATCATATTAGGTCAAAAGATAACACTGTGGATCCGCTAACCAAAGGGTTAACAAGAGAGCTAGTTGTTAGATCATTGAAAAGAATGGGACTAAAGCCCATAATAAAACTCGATACAAAGGAAACACAACCTTGTTGACTGGAGATCCCAAGATCTTGGTTCAACGGGACAACCTAACTGTAAAGACTTAGTGTGAGATCACTGTGGGAGTTTTACTCCCTGGTCCATTCCTATGATGAAAAACAGTGATAAAATTTGGGTAAGGCTAAGCTATGCTTTTAATGATCTTTATGTGTCGATGTGTCGAACAAATAAAACTTTTGTATTGTTTAAGAGATCACCTACATGAGTGAAGTGGGGTCGCTTCAAGAAGGAATTGTGGGGATAATTCTGGAAAAACTCATAGAACCAGGCTAAAGCTCAGGATCAAAATGGGCTTAACAGTGAGAACTGAACAAATATAGGGAAAGACTCCAGTGGGGGATGTATCATCATTTCACAATACAGAAGAGCAGTTCAAGGTCAACGCGACTACTAAAATTCTAGAAATGTAAATATGTTCTTACAAGGGAAGGTTCAAGGGTATACGCCTACCTATCCTATGCTGGTTTCTACCGTGCGCTCTATCTCCGGGTCATAAAGTCCTTTTGCAATGTCAATTTTTATTCATGTGGGGGATTATTGGAGTTTTGAATAAAAAAATTATATTTATATTATTTAATTTGTAACTTATGAAATTAATTTTGTAACTCCTCAATAATGATCATTATTGTATGGAGGTTACAATATTAATTAACTTGTATGTTACATATTTTGTACTCCTATATAAGGAGCCTTTTTGCATCATTTGTGAGATACACCAAAAATCCCTCAAACATTTTATAGCATTTTTTGAAATCTTCTTAGAGCTCTAGGATCAATTTTTTGTGAGATGGTAGCGGTGTTTGTTCGGTTCGTAGAAGGCGGATCTTCAAGTGCTTGAGATCACCTTTGTTCGTTGTATCCTGGGAGACGGAAGCCAACACACCTTCAAGCACCACACGGAAGGGGCTTATCTGTTTTAAGGATAGTGTGGTTTTCACGTGCCTCGAACATATTTTCGGTACTTCTGTTCTTGTAATCTTGATTTCAGGTACACTCTTGAACTATACTTCCTACAGGAAGTGATGTCCAATTCCAAATATCGCGTTATTTCACTATTTGTTAGAAAAGAAATTGTGTGACGCAAGAACAGTGAGATCTTTGTCGCCACTGCCAAAACAAGAACCCCACTTGCTCCTTTAGAACAACTTTAGTACTACTTTGACATGGCATGATACTTTTGTTAACATTCTATTAAATTTATTAAAATATTATTAGAATGTCAAGTAAAGTAGTAAAGATAGCAAATTTAGAGCCACTCCAAGAGCTCTTAAGTATACTCCTTAAAACAAATATTATTAAATATGCTCTTAAGTATTTAGGAGGTAAAATTGTACATTATCTCCAACAATCCCCCTTAAACTAACTCTTTCTTCATTTTTATTAATTAACTATACAAGAGTTATTCATGTTTAAGAGAGATACAATAAAAAAATAACTTAAGAGGGAGTAAAGAGCTCCTAGAAATGAAGAAGAGGATGAAGATCTTAAATTTATGAAGAATCACAAGGAGCTTGTTGGAGATGGTTTTTAGTGATTTCTTCAAAATAAATGACTAAGGAGCCTCATTTAAGAGGATCTTGGAGATGCTCTTAGGTGCAAAAAAATTGAAATTTCATAAAAAAAATAATATCAAGTTCATTTGTGGATCAAATAATAAATAAAATATATTCATATTCTACATTTTTTTATGAAGTTGAAATTTGAGAATATCAGCTGTTGAAATATTTTCTAAAAAATAGTATCAAAAGAATGTAAAACAGAAAAAAAAATGAAAGTAATATTTTTTATTTATATGATAAAATTGATATCCTTCAAAAATTACCAATGAGAGATGTTCATAGCTTCCTTCCATCAGGCACTGTCATTAGAGATGTTTAAAAAGCCTGAAGCCCAAAATTCGGACCGATCCGATTCGAAAAAAAGCCCGAAAAGCCCGGCCCGAAAAAAGCTCGGCCCGGTTCGGCCCGACCAGAGGGCCTAAAATGGGTCTCATATTTTTTACGAAGCCCGGCCCGAAGCTCGAAAAGCCCGGGCTTTTAAAAAGCCCGGATAAAGCCCGAAGCACGAAAAGCCCGGATAAAAGTCTATTTAAATTATTTTATTTTATTAATGTAAATTATAATCTACTTTTAAAGTGTTTAGCTTGTTTAATTATAATCCTGATTCACTGATCACCATTCAGACTATAGCAGCATACTAGCATTATTGTCTGGTATTGTACATTTGTACAGGTACTACATGTATAAATTACTAAAACTATTACCTACTAGGCTTAGGCTACTAGTAATCTACAAAACAAAATATTTATTTTTTAAATATAAAGAAAATAAAATAAAATATTTGTATTTTAGGAAATGTTAAGTGTCCGTACAATAGTAATAATAATTATTTTTACTAATTGTAAAAATGACGATTCAAGAAAATTAATTTTAGTAATCATGGTATTAATCCATTTATTGAATAATTTTTTTTGTAAATAAAACATCTCGCAAAACAACAAAATAAATATTTACTAATATTAGGCTCGTAAAAATCGAAAATCAGTTCAACACAATTTAGTTCTGGAATAATGAATACTCAAAGAAACATTAACACCTTTAATAAGTAATATCTAAACTTACACGATTTAGGGATAAGATTTAGGGATAAGATTAGGGTTTGACTTTACTTTTTTTTCAAATTTTTCTTGAATGATCCAACCGTACGGATCTCAATAACACTGTGATCTAGTGAAGTTGTCTGATGGAACAGAGAAGGCAAGACATCGACTTTGTGTAAAGTTTTTTGGTTCTAAAGGAAATTCAACACTAAGAAGACATCATCCTATTTGCGAGTCAAAACAAAATCCTAAATTTACTCAAGCAAGAATTGACGAAACGGGCCGCACCTGGACTTATGATCAAGCATTACAAAGGGATTTGAAAATGAAGTGTGTGATTTCCCGAGGATGGCCCTATAATTCCTTCGACAATGATGATACAACGACGTACATACATCGGGGTTTGCAACCATGTTATCAAAGGGTCAGTAGAAGCACCACTCGTCATGATGCAGTCAAAAGCTATTCGAAGGCAAAAAGAGCTTTAATCAGTTACTTCAACAAATTTGAAGGTAAGGTTAGTTTAACTTCTGATGTTTGGTCTGCTGGTCAAAATTTAGGTTTATCTTATCCCCATACCGGTCAATATATTTATCAATTGATAATGTCGTATATGAGAGAATTTAGAATAAAAGATAAAATTATGAGCATTTCTTTTGATAATACGAGTAATAATGATTCAGCTATTGACAGGTTAAGAAGAGATTTAGATCCCTTTATAAATGGTGAATTTTTTCATAGTAGATGTGTATGCCATGTTCTGAATAGGGTTGTTCAAGATGGACTTGAAATGGTTAAACCTATTACTTCAAAAATAAGGCAGTTGATACTATATTTTTATGGAAACAACAGGAGAAGACAAGATTTTAGTAAATTTGTGCGTGGTCAAGGCATTAAATACTTAAAACCTGCTGTTGACATGCCTATTAGATGGAACTCAACTTACAAAATGTTAAAACGTGCATTTAGACAAAGAGTTGTTTTACTTGATTTTCATAATTCTAGGAATGGTCCGGTTAATAATATAAGTAATGCAGATTGGGCAAGAATTGAAGAGTTAATAAGTATTCTTAAATGTTTTTATAAGTCAACGAAAAGATTGTCCGGGGTTTATTATCCTACAACTCCTTTAGTGTTAGGAGAATTTTACTTGATAACAATGACTTTTATAAATTGGCATAATAATGATTTTTGGGCACCCGTTATTTATACAATGCGTGAATTTTTTTTAAAATATTATGAAGAAATGCCATAAATGTTTTGTTGTGCCGCGACTTTAGATCCTAAGATTGGAGTTGATGGAGTTGAAAGTCTTATAGAATGTATTAATAGTAACTTAGGAATTGGTAGTGATGTAACAATTGCTAGTATTCAAAAGTTTAATGAAACACTAAATGCATTTTATGACCATTATGAAACATTATATGGAGAAAAACCACGCGATATTCCTGTGGAAACTGGTAGTAGTAGAGATGTTGCACTTCAGTTAGTTATTTCACGTAAAAAATCAAAAACCATAAGTTCACCTAGTGAATTAGGAAAATACAAAATGACAGATTTCGTAAGTGAGCAATCAGGTGTACTAGAATTTTGGAAAACTCGATCTTGTCATTATCCTGTTATGGCCATAATGGCCCGTGATATTTTAACTGTCCAAGCTAGCACGGTAGCTTCGGAATCTGCCTTTTCTTTTAGTGGCAGGATTTTGAATGAAAGAAGAAGTCGTCTAAATCCACAATCGCTAGAAGTCTGCATATGCTATAAGGATCATCTGGATGCAGAACAAAGGAGACAAGATGTTACTTCTGCTGAGGATAGTTCATCATCGGATGAAGACATTTCTACAAATGAAGAAGATTCATCTTAGGTTTGGTAATTGAAGGGTCTCAGATTCTCACTAACCAATTATGCAGGTATTTCTCAGTAACCTTTTCTTTTTGTTTATGTTCTTGGCAGATAATTGTTGTATCAAATTTATTGTGAAATTGCTGTTAGTTTAGTCAGGTGAATTGTGAGATATGTTCTATTTTTTATGTAATCTGATCATTTTGGTTTTGCTTATACCTATTATTGAACATTTTGAGGGCTGTTGTATTCTTGCAAGTGGATATTTGATGAAGCACATAATTGAGTTATGAAGTCGTATGTTTTAGACCCTTAGAAGCACGTTTGACATGCTTATTGTTAAAAAAGAACTTTTTGTAGATTTTTATCTTTGAACTGCATTTATATGAACTTCGAAACCTTTGCATTGAAGTTCCTAAGGTTTACACTTGACAAGTTCTCTAGTGAACTTTAGAAACACTTTTTCCTTGCAACATGTAGCTGTTAGCGTATTACAGCTAAGGTAAATACATATTTTTTACAGACTATTATGCCTATATTATGTTGTTTAATTTATAAGACATTTGAGACCTAGTTTTTATTTAATCAGAATAATAGTTGAGACTCTTTAGAGCTGTCCATAAAGCTCTCAGCCATAAATGCAAGACAAAATCCCACTATCAAGAGTGCCTGATTATTTGGCTTTGGTACAATCTAGGTGGCTGGCCTAAACACTATTATGTTTAACTTGCAGGTGGTGTGTTGCTTATTAATTGTTCTGTTCATAAATTTGCAGGTAGTGTGTTGCTTTGGAAATTCAGTAGCTTCAACTCGCTTTCTTCTACAAACATATAGTGGATTGAGAATGGAACTGAAAATAACAAGTGAAGAATTATTATTACAGTGGATTGGCTTTGGTACAAATGAAGGACTTTTTGTCGGTTAGACTTTGGAGTGACCATGACAGCAAGGTGGCTAGTGGTGTCAAAGTTGTCTTCACACCACATTTAGGCAACAAGTAAACACTGTAAAGTGTAAACTAACCTGGTGTAGAAGTTGTATTTTGTATTTTTTAGCTTTAAGGTTTTAAGTTGTAATTTGAATAAGTTCTTTGGATATGTATGTTCCATTTTTATTTTCAATATCATGTTGTAATTTTTAATTAAGACCAGGTTCTTTTTTATTTTGAAGTCCAATATTTTTACACATATTTTAGAAAAGTAAGCTTCTTTTTTTTGGAATCCAGACCCGGATAAATTCCGGCCCAGTCTGATCCGGCCCGTGGGCTGAAAACAGGCCACATATTTTCCTAATAGCCCGGCTCGGCCCGGTTTTTACAAAAATCCGACCCAATTTTTCAAGATTAAAGCCCGGGCTTTTTAAGGCCCGGATAAACCCTGGCCATCAGTCTATTTGTGCACCCCTAACTTTCATACATGCAGCATTATGACTTTATTCGGATAATATTAATATCGCAACTAGCTAGTAGCTGCATTTGGCTTAATCTATCACTCAAATACACTTGTCTGTCATCTATTTGTACACGACTACACGTGGACAACACCTATTTGTATAACTTGTTTCAGTTCCTGAGAATTTTTATATACAAATTTGTTACAGCTAAGAGTTTTGGTATCCTAGTGATGCAGTTAAAATATTTGATTTACAAAAAGATAATAAATGTAATTTAAAGTACTTGTTTGGTTATTCTTTTTAAAGAACAATTCAATTTACTAACATTTTCTAGTCTTCTATGCTACCGCCTACCAGTAAGTCATTTAAATCTTTAAAAATTATACTATGTATTAGCTAGTTTGAACTTGACAAAGGAAAAATTCAATGAGTTCCAAGTCAATATCACACCCACACGATCAACTGCCCTGGTGATTTGGTTAATTCGTTCCCCCGATCAAAAACCAAGCTTAAATATGAAACCACAAATATCTTCTCCGATCAGCCATTTTTTAAGGTCCCTTGATAACTCCAAGACCCGACCTAGTGCCTCCTCCGCCGTTCCCACGCCTGGTAGGAGGTGAAGCTGGTGGTTGGGCGCCTGCAAAACAACACCGGAGGGGGGGTTTGAGCCCCGCGGCGCCTCCGGCGTGAGAATAAGTGACGACTTTGGAGAGTAAAAGATAAGGACTAGAGTATCTAATTATGGAGGGTGTGTGTAAAAGAGAATGTAACCCCTACACCTTTTTCTCCTGGTCTATTTATAGGCCAAGGATTAGGGTTTAGGGGTTGGTACCTGTAATCATGAGCGTTGGATCCGAGGTAGATGGGACACTTGTCTGCTGCTGATAATTCCCACTTCTCCAGGTGATGTCTATGGTGGCGTGTGCCCCAACACGTCGGCACGTGGTTTGATAAGGACATGATTGTGCCAATCCTAGGATTCCCTTATCTGTCACTGTCATGTAGGACCCTAGTCATGACTCGTGTCTGCCATACTCCCATGCATCTTTGGCCTGGGTTGCAGGTTTAGGTGGCTTGAGCCCAATCCGGACTTGGTGTGGAGCGGTCTTAGGGCGACCTTGGGTCGAGCCCAATCGGAATTGGTTATAGCCTATCATTTGCCCCCAACTCCCTTATGCGGATTTTCCGTATGGGGGAGTAGGAGTTCGAGATTAGCCCTGAAGATGGTTTCTTAGTTGAACATTTGTAAGGAGAAAATTTTTTGTTGGATGTTGCCTCATAATCTGAATTGTTGCCAAGTGAGGACAATTCGGATTGAAGTAGTCTGTAGAAAATTTTTGGTTGAATGTTGCCTTCTAATCTGAATTATTGCCAAGTGGGGACAATTCGGATTGAAGTAGTCTATAGAAATTTTTTGGTTGAATGTTGCCTCCTAATCCGAATTGTTGCCAAGTGGGGACAATTCGGATTGAAGTAGTTTGTAGAAATTTTTGGTTGAATGTTGCCTCCTAATCTGAATTGTTGCCAAGTGGGGACAATTCGGATTGAAGTAGTTTGTAGAAATTTTTGGTTAAATATTGCTTCCTGATCCGAATTGTTGCCAAGTAGGGACAATTCGGATTGAAGTATTCTGTAGAAATTTTTGGTTGAATGTTGCCTCCTAATCCGAATTGTTGCCAAGTGGGGACAATTCGGATTGAAGTAGTCTCACTTAGAAAAAATTTTGCTGAATACTTGCCTCTCTATCCGAATTGTTGAAAGGAGGCAGTTCGGATTGAGGTGTGCTGTGGAATTCTAAGTGATCTTAGTGTTTTCCCTCTATTAATTTCAAAAATATGTTACTCCACTTCTCCTTAAAAGACGTGTCACAGCTGTCCATCATTATGGCTTTTGTCTCTTCACGTCTCTGCCCATTTTCCAGCTAATTAGCGCGAGCCATGTGGCCCTTCAAGAAGTTTCTTTTCTATAGTTATATATAACTTCTTTTCGGTTCTAATTGTACTTTCATTCTTCCTTTTCTTCCAAAGTAAAACCCCTTTTCATCTTCTTTTTCTCTCGAAGTTTGCACCGTCGCCGGGGTTCGTATTTCTGGGCTTTTGATCTCTTACTGTCATCCTTCGGAGATCTCATCCATGTAAGTCTCTTCTCTTCTTTCTCTTCCTTTCTTTCTTTAACCCCTCTTGCATGCCGTTTGGGAGAGAGTTTTTTCAACTGTTCATCCTCTCAAATTTTGCTTAGAACTATATGAATTGCTTCTATGGCTTGGAGTAGGATTGTAGTTTGTTTATGTGTAATTCGACTTTTTGTGTTTAAGGTTTTGGAATGGGGTTTTGACTGTTTGTGGGTCTGGGTTTTTGTTGGATGTTCTTCGTGTTTATGAATTTTATAGGTTTATATGTTTGTGTGTATATATGTATGTATGTGTCTAAATCTTTGTTTTGGTTCCTCGAATAGTTGTAATTGTGTTTTTGGGGTTTGAGCCCCGCGGCGCCTCCGGCGTGAGAATAAGTAACGGCTTTGGAGAGTAAAAGATAAGGACTAGAGTATCTAATTATGGAGGGTGTGTGTAAAAGATAATGTAACCCCTACACCTTTTTCTCCTGGTCTATTTATAGGCCAAGGATTAGGGTTTAGGGGTTGGTACCTGCAATCATGAGCGTTGGATCCGAGGTAGATGGGACACTTGTCCGCTGCTGATAATTCCCACCTGTCCAGCTAATGTCTGTGGTGGCTTGTGCCTCCAACACGTCGGCACGTGGTTTGATAAGGACATGATTGTGCCAATCCTAGGATTCCCTTATCTGTCACTGTCATGTAGGACCCCAGTCATGACTCGTGTCTGCCATACTCCCATGCATCTTGGGCCTGGGTTGCAGGTTTAGGTGGCTTGAGCCCAATTCGGACTGGGTGTGGGCTGGTCTTAGGGCAACCTTGGGCCGAGCCCAGTCGGGATTGGTTATAGCCTATTATCCCCTTTGTCTATATATAGGAAAAATAGGCTCAATTGGTAAGTACAAAACTTTGGCTTCCTTGGACAAAACCACAGCATTTTCTCTTCTCCCTGTGTCTAAGATACAATTTTGACCAAAAACATACTCATTTCTTTCGTCAGGAGCTTCATCCAAATAAGCAAAGCACCATATATACATAAAAACTCTAAGGAGCTTCAAGCTTTCTAGATAAAGGCTATCCATTTCTTCCGGTTGTCACGCCTTCTAAGCTTGTCTCCCCTACATAACAAATACAGTAATAGTAAGACCTCTGGACATATTAAACAAATTTCGGATGCACTTCTCATATACCCGTTTACAAATGGTATATTTACAAAACATTAATTGCCACACATACAAATTATGAATACATGGTTGGTCCTGATCTAGTGCATGATGTGCAACCGGACTAGGCTCATTGAAGTTACACTGTGAAGTCAGGGGCCCAAAACTTTTACAAAATGCTTCATAGTAATACACAAGTTTATGTATGTGTAATAATATACTTAAATTGATAATGCATCTATTAAGATTGATTATACATCCTTTTAATTTTTTATATCGCTACTTTCACTTTCGTTGATTGAGAGAGAAAAGCTCCATGCAATATTAGCCTTAGTTGCAGAATAATTTATTTTTTTTTTGAATTTAAGTGAATTGCATTTTTTATTGAAAGTCTTATACCACTTCAATCTTTTGACCTAATTTATAGGAACTTCTAGGAACTTAAGGATTAAGGTAGGTACATTTATTAGATTTGCTACAATATAACAAAAATTTATTACTTGTGTTGTTTTATAATGAGTCTACACATAAAAAATAATAGCCAACTCACCCGCTGCCTCCTAAATAAATCTAAATGAGAGTCGATCCCTCTCTCTCCCATTTATCTCCTCATTCGCCGCCTTCTCTCCCCTTCACTCCTTATTTACATACACTCAATCTAAATAGCCATAGCCATCGCAGGAGACCTATCTTCTCCTTTCTCTTTTTTTTTTGTTTTTTTCCTTCAATAATCTTCATCTTTAGGTAAGATTTTTGATACTTGCATCCATTTTTTGGGTGTTTTATGTTTCTCCTTTTGGAGTGGTTTGCGTCTCTCCTTTTGGAGTGTTTTTGTTGTGTTTTGGTTTGTTGTCGTGTTGTTTTAAGAATAATTTCTATGTTGTAGTGGTAGATCTGGGAAGCTCGCTTTGAATCTGGAACGGTGGTGATTATCGCGAGAGCTCACCTTGCACAACGAAAAATTGTTCAATATATGGGGTATCTGTACCCCCAATCTCAATTGGTGTAACTGATGGGTATGAACACTAGATTATCACCGGTGTTTTATATGCGCAGGTCAATTGTGATGCTACTATTTTCAGGGACGTTGGTGTTGACTGGATTGCTTGGGAAACCTTTGCAATCATTTTTATTGTTAAGAATATTTATATTCTATGTGTTAAGCGATCTGAAAACAAAATGGCTATTTGTTTAACTCGTTTTTTTATTTCACAATCAGGTTGTAGTTGACAGTTCGGGGGTTTGTTCAGGCTGGGTTCCAATATTTTAGTATTAATAAAATCTTTAAAAACATTTTGGGAATTCATGATTTATGACTTTTTAGTGCTTGAATAGGATAGAGTGTTGTTTGCCAACAAAGGGTTGGTGCAGTGGTTGAGTTCTTGGCTTCTCTGAGAGGTCAAGAGTTCAACGCCTGATGGGTGCTTATGTTCAACTATATAAAAAAAAGGATAGAATGTTGTTTGCTTGTTGTGCTGTAATACATTGAATTCCAAATTTCTACAAAAATGGAATTTTTATTTTATATTTCTAACCATTTTCCAAAAAAGGCCTCTAAAATTTTCTTGCATCGAGTCTTAAATTTGCTGGGACCGATCTGGAATTAAATAGTCGAATAAGAGGTACTTTTTAAAAAATTGGTAAGAGGTCATTTTTTGAACTACTTATTTTACTTTTGAAATTTTATTTGATTAAAATCAATATAATTATTTACATGTTCAATTTAATAATTATATTTCTATTTTTGTAATTTTAAAAATTCATAAGTTATACATAATATTAAATTACCCAAACAATCATTTTTCACTTATGGTTTTAAGCAATAAACAATAATTTTAAGGTAATCCAAACGAATTCTAAGTGAACTAAACATATATATGAAATAGAGCTTTTTTGACAAATATATGCTTAAAAGTAAATTCTTGCAATTTTACTTTTCTTAACAAAAGTAATTTGCAAATATACGTTATACATTGCATTTATACTTTTTTTTAGAAAAAGTTACAAAATTACGGGAAAGGAGGGGTGAATTGGTTGAAGTCCAGTCGACGCACCCACCACCAATCGCGGCGACGAAAAAGCCTGATGTTAAATCTATGCTACTGCTCTCTGTTGTTGCCGAGACTTCGGAAAGAGAGAGAGAGAGAGAGAGAGAGAGAGAGAGAGAGAGAGAGAGAGAGAGAGAGAGAGAGAGATTAAAAGGGAGAGAAGAGAGTTGAAGGCGGTGGTTGTGTTAGTGGTTGTGAGAAAGTTTAAGGCCTGCGACCCAAATCGTCGGAAAAGGAAGTGGAGATTGGGAGGTTGCCGGAGAAGAAGGGAAAACGGTGGAAACGGTGAAGAAGGCCTGCGGCCCCGATCGCCGGAGAAGCGGTGGAGATTTGGTGGTGGTGATGGTGGTGGTGATGGTAGTGGTGGTGGTGGAACTGTCGGAGTCGAAGAAAATGATGGTAGTGTGGGTGGATTGACGGTCGACGATCGTCGACCGGGGGAAGGATGGATCGGCGGGGGGCGAGGGTGAATGCTGGAGAGAGAATGTATTTGTGCAAATTGTTTTCGTTTTTATTAAAGAAAACGTATAAGTGCAATCAGGGACGGGATTTGAACATGGGGTGGGCTTGACAAGTATTCTCACGGGTTTGATACATATTTGGGCTCTAAAAAATCAATATATACATAACTAATAAAATTTTCTAATGGGTTCCATACATACTTGGGCTCTAAAAAATCAATATGTATAAAATCAATATATACATAACAACTAAAATTTTCTGATGGGCTTGATACATATTTGGGCTCTAAAAATTCAATATAAACATAACTAGTAATTTTTTTTCCCAAAATCACCCTGGGCTTAAGCCCATGGGAGCCCTTCTGTAGCTCCGTCTCTGTGCAATAATTATTATAAAAACGTAAATATGCAAAATAAAGTACAAAATATAGTATATTTCACAATTTCTCTATGAAATATGATTGTCTGGAAGAATACATTCTGATATGCTGTTTCTTTCTTAAACTCGATGGGTTAATATAAATAAATAAATGTCTGACTTTATATTTGTGCTTTTTGTCGAATCAACTACGGAAAATCTCTATATAGTAAGAGCATCTCCAATTTTAGGTATCCTTTAAAGATTGTCAATTTTATTCCATTATCAAAAATCTTTTTTTTTTTATATTCTTTCTTCCCCACATCAATTTTGTCACCCTTTTTTAGAGAACATTCCAATGGTTGGCATTAGATGCTAACTTCACTAACTTGTCGCATCTTACAACAAGTTTCACAAAAAAATGTATAATATAAATATATTGAAGAAGTGATATTTTATTCACCCCAAGTTAACATTAGCGTTGCCACTTTATTTTATGGAATGCCAATTTTTGGCATCCTAAATTAACATCCTATGCCACTGCACCGGGCACATTGACATTCCAACAACTACAATAGACTTCTAATAAGGATGGCATGCCATGTCATGCTACATGACGTTGATACCTCTTGACACCGTTCATTAGAATTTAGAAATACTCTAATATCCTTAGAACGGAAAAAATTGATGTCATATGGAGGTTACTAAATAGAGGTAATTTTTTATTGATAAATTATATAATATTGGAATCGTAATATTTTATTATTATAAGAATTTATTCTTGTACAGAATATTTTTATAGAAACTTTACTGTACTAGGATATCCACATTTTGAAGTGGACTGGACAGGATGTTACATCTCTGAGATTCCCAAAATCACGACAAGAAAATTGATCCCAGCAAATAAAATCACCCAAAAATTAGAGAATAAATACTTGAGGATAACCCTTTTAGATAATTAGGCAATTGCTTTTTCTAATTAAAATATTTTAATTTTTAATTAAAAAATTTATATTATATAAACATCTAAAACATTAATTATGCTATATTTTTCAATCATTAATATTTATTTTTTAATTAAAACATGCTACCTTTTAATTTAAAACATAATTTTTTAATCATTAATATATATCCAAAAATATCACAACTTATTTTACAATTATTAATCAAATATATTAAAAATTCGTACATTTATAGTAAAGTAACATGACTATAATTGTTTTGTTTTTTTCAGCGGTTCAACAAAACAAAGAACAATGATCGTTGGGTTTTTATTAAATAATTAAGAATAGTTGGATCTAATAATAAGAAATGTTATATTTTTGAACTACTCTACTAAAAATTCACTATTCGAACCCGTCAACAACATATTTGAATTAAAAATTTATAATATAAGTTTCAAAAATATTAAATTGCACTAAAATTGAAATAGCCATTGAAAATAGTGATTATATAAAAATATAATTATAACATAAAATAAAATTTATAACATATCTAAAAAACCCGATGCATGGGACGGGTTATAATCTAGTAAGATATATAGTAGAAGTAAGTGTTAGTAAAAGTAGGTATATGTAATAAGATTTATATTAAATGTAGGTGTATTCCATCGGGTATGATTATATATTTACATTAATAAAATAAATAAATAAATATAATATAATAATAAATAAATAAATATAGTGATAACCAAAATTTGGTATCACTGCGTTTCAATTCATTTATAATAAAGAGTATTGATATATACTTTTCTGTTCCATAATTATTGTCTTCGTTTAACTTTCTTAAAATTAATTTATCTAACTTTGACTATTAATTTAAAATATTCATTTTTAATTTTGAAAATTTACAACTTGACTCATAAAATTGAATACTAAACCTTTTCATAAAACTTTATTAAAATATAAATATTATTATATAATATGCTTAATTAAGTTAATCAAAAGTTGTAATTTGATATGGAAAGATTAAATTTAGACAAAAAATATGGGAGGGAGTATTTGTGTGCATAAATTGCTGTTAAATTTTAAAACTACATGCGCGTAAATATTTTCAGAGTATAATTTGTAAAAATGCGTATTTTGAGTACATTCATCTGTAAGTAAAATATAAACTGAAGAAATGTACCTTTGATTATTGAAAATTTCCGAATGGAGTTGGTTAATTTGCGGAAAGCAGCCCCTTAAATTTACACATGATTTTTTTTTTTTGAAACTAAAATTTACAGTTGATAAATGCGGCTAGAATTAATGGATAGAGCATAGAAGTAAAATTTGTATATTGAGTGTAAGGTGATAATACTTGCCGGGAAGCTATAATTATTTACATGTGGAGCCAACAATTTACGCGACTAAATACGTTACCGTGTACCTAAAGACATGAATCTATATATTTAATCCGATTTGAGGCGATGAATGCTGCCATCTGTAAATTGCTTGCCGCATACGTGCAAATGTTTATATATATAAACCCTTTGCACCTCAGCTTATACTCCTGATACATCAACTTATTCTTTCATATATATTCTTAAGTAGTTAAGTATCATAAGCATGGGGATTTGGTTCATGTTGATGAAGCATTCTTCTAAATTTTCAGGTATTTTTCTTATTGTTCTAAACATTCATTTTATATCATCTTCACTAATGTAACTAAGGGGGTGTTTGGGGAACTTTTTTCCGGAATAAGTCAACTTATTTTAAGACAAAGTTAGAGATTCCTAACTTTTTTATGAAAAAAGTTAACTTTTTTTTTTCAACTTATAGAATGTCAAACATATATTAAATACTTGTATAAAAGAAAATTATCAAAATATGAAATTTTTACCCAAAAATAAGTTTATAAAGACTTAAAAAAAGGTATGCCATGCAGGCTCTAAATTCCCCCGGCCTTGGATCTTAAAAACAATTCTAAAATCCCAAGTGTTTTTTACTTGCGGTGTTGGTGTAGGGGTCACATGGGAAACCAATCAACTTATGCAACTTAAACTTTTTGTACCCAATTAATTTGAATAATATTGAAAACTCTAGCATTACACATCTCACATAAGACGTATCTTGATTAATTATATCTTGTTTGGCAAGGGATTGATTGCTTTGTGATGATTAATTATATGTACTATTGTTGAAGCTTTATTTCCTTATTTGCATGTAATTTCTGATTTTATCAGGTATGTGCAGAAAACAAAGTAACTTGGCTCATAAGCTAAATGTAAATGAGGAGTACAAGGAAGCTTTTAGAACACAATCTTATGCTGAAATCTGCAGTAAAATTCAGGGCCACATGGAAATAAAAATCAAAGACAACACATCAGCATCTCCTTCTTCTTCATGTTCGTCATCTTCTACAATTCCTCTATTCGTTCATCTCTCCGAAAATCTGCTAGAACCTCGTCCTCAGAAATTAGATGACATGATCAAAGGCTATGATCTTCACCCTCTCCTCGTTGATTACTTCGAAATAACTGCAGAATCATGTCATTTGTGCGAGCTTCTTCTCCATAGCATCCATCAAGCACGGGCTAATCATGGTATAATCACAAGAGTAATCGTGCTAAGCAAAAGGGCTCGAGAAGATCATGATCAATATTGCAAAGCTATTATTCGAGAGCTTTCTTCATTTGCATTGAAGAAGAATCCTTTATCAAGCCTTTGCTCGCTACAGTTCCGAGATAATCAAGATAGCAGGACCATTTTGCTTCACAGACTTATGTTGCAGTGTCAGAAAATCACAAGGAGGATAAAAATGAGAAAATTTTTCAAGAAAATAGTGGGGTGTTCAATTGTAGTTGCATACACAGCACTAACAATTGCTATTGTAGTTCTCGCGTTTCATGCCATGGTAGGAATTGTAGCTACTCCAGCATTGCTTACATGTTTTCTAGGATCTAATACTGTGAGCAAGTTGATTAAAGCAGTTAGGAATGAGAAATCAGAGTTTTTGTTCAAGGGTAATTCGCAAGAAAGGATCCTGGCACAACTTGATGTTGCAGCAAAAGGGGTGTTCATACTGATAAATGATTTTAACACAATGAGCCAGCTGGTGAGGAGGCTAAATGATGAAACTGAACACAGAAAATCCATTGCTAACATGTGTGTTAGAAATGGTAAGATTGAGTTGCTGAAGAAGGTGGTAAGGGAGTTTCGTGTTGAAGAAAAATGCTTCTTGGAGCATCTAGAAGAGCTTGAAGATCATATCTATCTGTGCTTTCTCACCATAAACAGATCAAGAAGATTAGTGGTAGAAGAGCTTATGCGTGGTGCTACAATCAAACTGTAAATAGTTTTATTACAGAATTTTATTTTTAACCTGCAGTTCACGTGGAAAGATAGATTATCATACAGATTTGGAAGTCCAAAGCACCAATTTACTGTAGTACATCCGTCAGTAGGCAATTTTTAATGTAAATATTATTAGAAACCGATTTTTCAATCTTCTTTTGCAGTCCTTTGGACTATATTAGACACTAAATAGAACGATAACCATTTTCCTTTGCTTTGGAAAGACGAGTTTTGAAGATTAATTTTACTTCAAAAAAATATGACGACAATAAAATTATATTGTAACAGTTTTGAATTCAAAACCATGGTAACATATGAAGGAGCTAGCTCAGATTAAGAATTCAGTTCTTGTCAGTTTTTGAGCCTCGCGCTATATGGTCCTTCATGCAGGGTCAATCAGTTCAAGAAATAGCCACTTAATCATAAATCTGTCATCAGCAAAACTGATCTATAATTTTTTACAACCAAAAAAAACTGAAATTTCTTACATATGTATTTAAAAAAAATTATGCAGGATAACACAACAACTAAATGTGATCAAAATTCTACAGCCTTTAACATGATTGTTTTTAATCAAACGATATCCCTGTATAGGCTGTATTAGGTCTTCCCATGCATGCACTCCAGCTAGGGATGGCAAAAAAAACCGATCCGATGGATACCCGATCCAATTCGACCCGATTGGATCTTACCGAACCCGATTTTTTGGATTTGGATTTGGATTTGGATTTGATTTTTAAACCCGAAAGAGTTTGGATTTAGATTTGGATATTAACTATATCCAACCCGATCCAAACCCGAAACCCGAAAACCCGATCCAAACCCGAAACCCGAAAAAAACCCGATATATATATATATATATATATATATATATATATATATATTTATATAGGGTCTTGTTCTAATAGAAACTAACTTAGAATAGAAACTAGAAACTAAACCTAAATTAAATATTTCAAGCTAATCTAATGACCAAATTAGGGGTACTCCAATACAAAAAACGTTTAAAATTATTGTCTCTATTCAACAAAAGTATAAAAAAATAAAAAAATTAAAAAAAAAAGTTACTGTTCACGTGATGACGTGGCACGTGAACAGTAACTTTTTTAAAAAAATTTTTTTTTTATATTTTTGTTGAATAGAGCCAAGAATTTTAAACGTTTTTCGTGAAGGTGCCCCTAGCGGGGCCATTAAAATAAATGAAATATAATTTATTTAGTGTAGGTTTCTAGTTTCTATTCTAAGGTTGGTTTCTATTTGAACGCTAGCCTATATATATATATATATATATATATACATATTACTTAGTTACACTAAGTAATATGTCCCTGGATAGTGATATTTAGAGTGGTGTAACTTGGACATATTTATTTTTATGTTTTTGGAATCTGAATATTTATTTGTAATTGTAATTTTATTTTTTATGAAATTTTTATGTAATTCGGGTTTGGATAAACCCGAACCCGATCCAAACCCGATGGATCGGGTTTGGATTTTGAATTTCCAGATCCGATTGGATTTGGATCGGGTTTGGATTTGGATTTCAGATTCGGGTTTGAATTTGGATATCACAGGTATCCAACCCGATCCAACCCGTTGCCATCCCTAACTCCAGCTGCTAAAATCATCGAATCATTTAAAGAATTAAATAGAAATTTCCTCGACCCTTAGACACTGGATGCCGCTCTCCGGTTCCTACAGTTGGGTTATATCTAGTTAAGCATGTACAACTAGGAGATAGATGACCCTTGGGTAATACAATCAACTCTCAACTTCTTGTACTCTTCAGATGTGAGCAAAGAAGCCTTGGCCTTTAACCAATCTGCAGGTCTTGGCATTATTATTGCAACGTATCCTTCTCTGTCGGCCTGCAACTCAGACAAAAACAATACAAATAAGATAAGGATACAAATAAAAAACTACCAGAACTCGTACTATTAGTTATCAACTTATTGGTACGCAGTTCTGCATATTAAAGAGTGGCGCACTTAGATGAGAGTTGCAAAGCTGAAATGACGCTCCACCGCTATGAGGACTGAGGAGTATGTATTAAGTTAAAAAGCATGTAAACTGCTTCCAGATCAAGGCATAAACTAGCTAGCAGAGACCCCTCTCTCTTGGTAATAAGTTCATTTTTCAGTAAAGGAATGTGTGTGAGAGTATTTAAATTCATGTAATTGACCTTTACCAAGAAAAAAAAAAAATCAACGATCGGCTTCCTTCTTACACATTTTGAACAAAATTACCCAGTATGTTGAAAGATTAATCATATACTGAATGTGGTAGGTACTAGAAAAAGGATACCTCCAGCAGAATATGTTATTCAATCCTCATTAATGAGTGTGACTAGCCTAAGATTTCTTAGCTGTTATATACAGGTAGAAAGATGTGGAAAACTGATTTTAAACTTGACCCTTCAGTTTATTTTAAAAAAGAAAAGAATCACAGAGGTATTCCAGCTTCCCTAAGAGGAAATTGTTCCAGTTCCACCACCTTAAAAGTCAGGTGAAAGGATATGAGTGTAAAAAAAAATTACTATATCCAAAATTTAAATTAACAATTTTTTACCCAACATTATATCCTTTCCTGTCTAGATTACTTTATTTTAGTAAATAAGGGTTTAGTAGCTAAGCATTAACCTCTATGGCTCTAAGTTGATGAAGTTCCATCCCTAGATGGCTATATGAACAACTTGTAGTAGTAAGAACTCCGGATTTCTGATAGGATATAGCCTGATAACAGCCCCTTCATGGTCATCCAAAGATACTAGCACTACAACATGAATTGTTCTTTAAGAAAGTGTATAGCCAAAAGGCCCAAATTTATGTTTCTGAATTAATAAATCTATATATGGAAGAAGAAACCTTCGTGATAATTTAATCTACAGACTGCGATAACTATCAGATACAGAATCTAAAAGCAAATACATAGACATGCCATTTATCTTACCGATGAATTAAGCAATTCTGGTTGCTTGATTAACCGCTCATTGACTTCTAAGAGAGAACCTTTTACACAACATCTGTCAAAATATACTAATGTCAATTCAGCCAAGAAATTAAAAAGATAAAAAAGGTACAGAGGCCTTGAAGACAATGGTTTTTCACAAAAACAACAAAATGCAGGAAGTTGGAGAGCAAACATAGAGACAAACTCTACCTCACAACATATGATGTATCATCAGTTGTCAATACTTTGCATAATGCGGTATTAGGCTCGAAATGCTGGGCATTCTGCAGCAAACAAAACAATTATTGGATATTAGCTTGAACAACAAAACAGACAGAACAAAACATTAAAAATCTGTAAAGCCACCACTCCCTAGTTCAATTCTGCACTTCTACTTAATACAATGAGTTGGATGCATTTTGGTGGCCAAAGTTGTCACCTAGTTTCATTTTGGTGGCCATACTTTACTTTTTGCAAAATGGTGGCCAAATTTTACTTTTCAAAAACTATACAGGGGCTCCATAGTAAAACATAAGTCAGAGTAATGAAATTTAGGGTATTTCTGGTATAATAATTAAGATAATGACGAGTGTCTTTTGCACGTTTTAAAATTATGATTATAATTTATTTTTTCGTAGTTGCACCTTTTGTATTAAAATCCTAATTATATTATAGCAAACTACAATACATCATAAATGTTGAAAAAGGTTTAATTGGAGTGCTATATTAATCAAAATTTTCAATTGAAAATAAGATCAATAACCAAAATAATTGAGAGTTAATTATCAAGATTAAATTTTTTATAACTACACCATTATACCTCTAATACTCATAACCTTGACCAAAGAAAAGAAAAATCCTTCCCATGAGTTTATGTAGTTGTGATTATGTATTCATATTGTATACTCCTCCCTTGACACATGAATATTTTTGGTTCAAGATCGTTATGCAATATTTTGGCCATTATTTTAATTATTATACCAAAAATATCCTCAATTCAATATTTTAATTTATGTTTTTAATGTAAAGCCACTATATCATTTTTAAAATTAAAGTTTGGCCACCATTTTGTTAAAAATAAAGTATGGCCACCAAAATGAAACTAGGTGTCAACTTTGGCCACCAAAATGCATCTGACTCTAATAAAATTAAATAATTGTATTAAAGAGTAAATCAAAACGCTATGTAGTACCTTCTTACGTTTGCCGGTGACTTTAATTCCACTGCGATCAGACTTGCCTACATTGAAATCAACTGATGTAACGCCTCCTTCATCCTTAAAGGCCACGTGAGTTGAAGCCAATCCAATAACACACAAGCTGCTCAAAATACAAAGTCAAATTATCAAAGCTAAGTTATTTACTGAACATTGAAAAACAAAACACAATTACATAAGGGTAAAAGGTATCTTAAGCTCCATATATAGGAGTTTCCCCAAAGTTAATTAGATAAAAATATGTAGTTTGGCATCTGATCAATACTGTGATGCCAGAAACTATAAAATGTCTGAAGAGAGTGAATGCGGATGCAGAAGATAATCGCAAATGGCATCTTTGAAAGTACCCCATCTTAGTACATAATGATGGAATGGTGACTACGTGACATGACGCAAATCCAACAATCATGTGTGCATTTGAGATTTTTTTTATTTTTATTTAGAGAGACAGTTCAGACTGTGGCTTAATTTATTAAATCTGCCCATTATTGTATTTTATGCACAACATTGTACACCTGTGAGCTGAAGTATAGATGTATAAAGTAAGGTAAGGAGTGATGAATGAAATATTTAAACCTGTTTATCTTTGTAACATTGGTTTCTCAATCACGATAACTTTCAGTGGTTAATGAAGTTCTTGCATATATCATTTCTGATTTGATTAACTCACGACTCCAATATTTAAAAAGACAGTCTCTGTGCATCCTAACACTAATATATATATTTTGTGTTCATTAATCCATAACCTAATCCAACATTCCTAATGTGTAAAAAGTTCTGATTCTTCACAAATTTATAAAGAATTTAAAAGTACATATCGTAGTTTAGATATCTGGATCATTGTTGGTTTTGCATAATGTCATTTCAATATATGGGTTGTGAAGAGAATGATTCCAAGTAGTTGCTACCAACATCAGGAAAATTCTTATATCCCGCAAAGAACCCACCCTTCCTATCATCACCTACTTGACAAGATGAATCTGCAATGTGTAACATTTCCAATAATCTCCAGTATCCACATTAACTCTCGTGATTAACCAGTAATTTATAAGTCTAAACTAGTAGTTTTTCCAAATTAACTTTGGGCGAATTTCCTAATGATTACCTTAGCAAACATAAATTAAACAAATAAATTAAACAAATGATATATAAATATAGACTCAAAATCATAGTACCCGTTGGCATGGCGATGAACATACTGATCAAGGCCTGGTTTAATAAAATCTGTAAACATGTAATATCAGAAACTAAAAAGTCACGTAGTCTAATAACAGAAGAACTGACAATCATGTCGCGTCGTGCACTTTCGTGTTTCGTGTAACAAACTTTATACTATATTAAAAAAAGGCAGGGGATTACCGGGAGCAAAATAGGTGACAAAATTAGTTTGAACAGCAGAAGGAGGATTTAAAGGGAGAGTGGCGACATCTGGCACAAGAAGCCTCTTTAACTCTTCTTCTTCATCGGTTAGTTTACGTGTTTCAAGCTCCGAGTTCATCTTGTCGGCGCCGATAGTTGTATGTTGACGGCGGCAAGTCCAACGTTAAAACTAAAGTAGGCTTCAGGGGGACAGCCCAATGGGCTTCTAGTTCTCTGATTGGTGTTTTATAGCCCAAAGACTTGCAAATTTGTTAAATTCATAAATAAATTCTTTTAGAAATTTCACAAGAGTACCTGAGGATTAACTCCCTGCGGCTATATATTATATTGGCTTTTGCTCAAATACAAACCACACTCAAAATGAGAATTACAAACCAACACAAAATATATTATATTTTATTTATTCTAAGGGTCCCGCCAGGGCACCTTCACAAAAAGTCTTATAATTCTACCCTCTATTCATTCATCAAAAAAAAATTTAAAAAAAAAAAAAAAAAGTTACTGCCATGTCATCATTTTTTTAAAAAAAAATATTTTTTTCGAAAAATAGATAGAGGGTAGAATTATAAGACTTTTTTGTATTATAGTACCCCTAGTTTGGTCATTAGATTAGCTTAAATGTTGGATTGGAATTTGATTTTTAGGTTTGTATTCTAAGGAACTTTGTATTGGAGTAGCCCCATATTATATTTATATACAATTTTAATGATAATTTGGTAATACAGAAACTTATTTTTAAATTTACAAATTCGCCCTCATGTATTTATACGGGGACTGCTTATAACATCATGCTACTACCTGAGGGCATGATTCTCATTTCACAAATGACTTTTGGTTATTGATTTCACTTTTTATACAAATCATGTACATAAAAATTCAGAGATAGGGTTCGAATCTAGTAAAAAACAAGATAAAATATATGTATGTATTTTTTTTTTTTTGACAAAAATATATGTATGTATTTAATTAAAAGAAAGTGCATAAAAATGTAAAATTTTTGAAATAATTTTTATATATAGTGGCACATTCAAGTTTGACCATCCACAGTAAAAATGTCAAAATCAAATGAAAAATGGAAAAAGAAACTCGAGCATTTACAAATTATCGAAAACAAATCAGAGGAGATCTCCAAAACAAAATAATTACTGTATGAGAGTGACATTTTTCTCTTTTTTTTTTACTCGATATTCTAGTTGACCACCCTACAGTTGAGCCTAACTTCTTGGCCACCAGTGATGCTACTCATTTTGATCATGGACTTGACAAATGCTCTCTCGAACTCTTCTTTGGAGCTAGCAAATCTTGAAACAAGTCCTTTTGTTTTCCCTTCACTAAGTAAAGCTTGATCTGATGAGAACAAGCTCTTCCCCTGGACAAGTAATTTGTAGTACATGTTGTCAAATGAAGATGTCGACGAATCTAAGGTAGCACCTGCATTTTTCACCTTGTTATGCCTAGGGCAAACATTTCTAAGGCTGGCTGCAAATGATGGTTGCATTGACGGATCAACGTCGTGTTTAGCATCAAAGTTGTGGATCCTATTTTGGAAGGATGAGCAATGAGAGAATCCAAGAGTATGACCTCCTACATTATGCAAGTTCATGTATATGTTACTATATATTAACAATCGAAATGCAAGTACAGTGACAAGGTTTCTGAGAGTTGTGCTTCACGTGATTACCTGAAAGTGCTACTAGATCATGCAAAGAAAGTCCTCTTTGAGAGAAGCTCTGTTGCAGCTGAGATATGTTGAATGTGGGTGCTGGTAATTGTTTGGTTTCACTTGCCTTCGAAATTCTTCCATCTTTTCTTCCTTTTGGCACTTCCCAAGTGGGCCCTCCGGACTATCAAACAACATATTTTTACAGTTTCAGAACATATATATTACCATTTACCTCCATCCTAGTTGTAGACATTTAATCAAAATGATTCCATGTGAAATATTAATGTCACTGGTCAGTTGTATAACAATTTTAACAAAACAAAAAAAGGGTGAAACGTCTCAAAAAGAAATTGTGACTGACCAGAGTAACAGCATCCCTTGCAGTCAGAGCAAGTATATCAGCACATGAGACAACACCAGGGCATAAAGCCTCCAATTCTTTTTTGGCATTGTCAATTACATAAAATGCATGCAATGAGATATTTGGAGGTCCATCTTTCTCCGCTTTGTTCTTCTTAGTTGAATTAAGCAACACAGAAGCATCGCACCCCTATAATCAGTTACATCCTTTATGAATCAAGCCGACTTGAAGTAATCAAACAATAAATTAGAAAAAAGAAAGAAATATTTTTACTCTAATAAAGCAGTCATGGAAATGCATCCGGAGTAGTGCAGCAGGAACTGTTTTATCATTCATCATTGCTTTCTTGACAGCATTGGTAATGACCATTTCAGCGTTTGGGCACGTCTGATCATAGTAGTTAGGACTCAATGCAGAACAAATTGCAAAGCAAAGAGAAGCAAAGGCTAGTACAGAAATGCTTGCTCTGAATGCCATTATAAAACCTTAATACTAAAATTTGATATTGCTTCGTGTTCCAGTTGATGAAGAAACTTAATGAGATGGTACTATTTGTAGAGGATCCAAAGCCAGAGTAGAAGGGGTTTCTGAATGGAGTTGACACCAGAGTTGGTTGCCAAGTGCGAACTAAATTTGGTAGATTAGGACAGTTCAGAGCTGGACTCTTTTCATCTAATCTTGCTCATTGTTTAAGTGATAACTAACGAAGCAAGGAACTATTCTAGTAATCAATGGCCTTCCTTTAAAGATTAGGGAATGTCTTTGATGGATAGGGTTTAACTACTAAATTTACTGTCTTTCATATTATAATGGCTTGTTTTAATATTCAGAGAATCCATTGCAACTGCATGAAAGGGCTTGGTTCAAATTCCATAATGTAATCTTAAAGGATGAGCACAAAAAGTTGAACAACTGTGCATACTCCATGTATAGATATATTTAATACAAATGTACATAGATAAAACTTAAAAGTTTGGCTAGCTACTTTGTTGTGGTAGTTTTCTATTTTATACCTGCTTCCAAATATAAATTAAGACTCAGATTTGAATTATAATTCCACAAACTAAAGGTTTAACAGCTCAGCTCATCTACAACTGGTTAAACCCCATTAAACAAGATACAAAGAAAAATTCTTGAAGAGTTATTAAAAAAGGGAAAGGAAGGAGATTTCATATATATTCAAATCAATCAAACAAGTATATATCACATGTTCTTCTTACAAGCTATGAGGAAGAAGCTGGGGAATAACTATTCGACTACTATTTATGAAGCATAGTCATGCTTATTATTAATGGGGATCAATCTCTGAGATAAAAGTAAAGTGTAAAAAAAGTTGATATACATTGTAACTTCAGTACTTCTGGTGGAGACTTTTCCAAGATATTTTGCCGTCCTACTTCAAAAACATAACGAGAACTTCAAGATTCGAGTTCATAGGCACTCAAGACATCCTGACCTTTGTAAACTTTTTGTAAAAGATATACAAGAAATGGCGGGCTGCTCAAATAAAATAGTGAGCATGCCCCTCTGCCTGCGAAACCCTGAACTCTTCAGCCACCTTCACCTTAAAATTTCACACTGCTTGAAAATGTCTGACCAAATTGCCAACCGGATGAGACAACATTGCTAAAAGTCTTGGTCACTCCATCAGTAGTGGTGATTCTGAAAGACAAAGCTTGACCATTGAGATATGCATTGGACTGCCAATTTGCTCCCCAATTTCTAGACAATGACATCCAGTTCGTTCGCGTACCCTTGATTTGCACTGATTTAATTGATCCAGCTCCCCCAACATTGCTTATTAAAACAAGTTCAAAGTAGTCCCTCCCGTTGATAGTAAATCTAACTCCGCCACGCTTAACACATGGGACCCTGAATACAAAAATCATGCAAGTAATACAGTTATGTATCCTCGCACAAACTACTTAATACAGAATTCAAGAAGAAAAAAAAAACTCCAGTATATCTTGTCTATACCTTTGGTAAATTACTGGAACAATGCCACCTCGATAGATACCAATCTTTTGCCAAGCGGGTTGAGCCATATCAAAATGCTTGAGTGGAGGATTGCACCAGCCTCCATCATTATTAGGCAATGCATAGTTTGGAGGGCAGAAGTTTGTAGCAGTAATAGTAACAGATGTTCCTCTAATACACCATTGAGGGCTTGCTTTATAGTCACATATAATCTTATAACATTGTCCGCATGATGCTCCATCGTTAAAAAGAGCAGTGCTTAGAGCAGCAGTCCGAGTTCCATATCCAGTCGAGTACAAGTTACCATAACCACAAGCACCACCTGTTTCAACCCAATCATCAGTCTTTTATCATCTAATTAAATTCCTAATGCACACTAGGATTTTTTTTTTTTTTAAAATAACAAAGTACCAAGTTTTACATACCCATGGTTCCTGAAGCGTCGCTACCTCCATAGAAAGTAGCATGAGCTTTTGACCATCCTGAAGCCACAAACGCATCGACATGGACAAGAAAACTAGTAGCTAGAAACGCCAATACAAGAACACCAATATTTGCCATTTCTTCAAGTAAAGCAGAAGCTAAGGGCCTGGGAAGAAGATTAGATGAGGCTCAGGAATTGATGTAATTTGTATTTACACTGAATTGGTGGCTTTTATAGGACCAAACTTCTTCAATGCAACAACCTTACATGTGAGTTTTGCAACTAGGATACAATTTTTTGGATTAGATTATCATTGTTACTCTGAATAAAATTCCTTATCAATCTCATTCAATTATTTCCACGTTCTCTCACAAATGGATCAATCAAACATCACCCACATGGTTCCTCCTTCATAACAGGCGTAAATAAATCATACCCATCAACCAAATTGTTCATGAGGGGTTGACTGATAACAAAGTTGTGCTTATATTATCTGATATGAAGCTTGCATTGGTAGTCATTTGACTTATAAACATAGACATTCCATATTACTTAGTTTATAACTTACAACTTCATTGGCTTGTAAGCTGGTGTAAATGTACCTCAAGACAGTGGTTTCTCAGAATCAGTGTGCCGTCATATATTACTCAATCTCAGTTCATTTTTAGCAGCAAAATCCATATTGAGTTTTTCCAGTACCCATAAGGATTTAATTGTCAATAATAATTAACATGCATTTCTCCGATTAATGCAGAAATTCGGAAAGTGCAGGTACAACTTTTTGCTCGCTTGTCTTTCGTCTCGGTGTAATCTAAAATGCTTTACAAGATCAATTCAAAGTACTCATCATTTAGAAGGGGATGGAGTACAATAAGCTCTAGCTAGAATAAACACAACATGTCAACTTCGATTTTTATTATGTTTTTTAACAGCATATATGCTGAAATGATTGATGAAATTTCGGAAGGTACAACTTGTAAGGTATGCCGTGCACCGCGTACACCGTCTCATCATTTATGTTGACTATTCCTTCCTAATTTTCCGGTGTATAGCTAAGAAGCAAAGTATCTTTTTTTTCTTCATACTACATATTTTTAACAAATACCCCGAATATTGTAATAAATATTACATGTGATGATGATTAGACCGTCAAGATAAGCCATAACAAGGACTCTATTGTACAGGTTCACTTGCATACTTGAAGCTTGATAAACTCTTGCATGGTGTCTGAGAGATGAGTGTTCAGATTATTCGGTGTAGCGAATAACTGGTCAATCATTTTCTGTTAGTTGTGGAACACTTCAGGTTCTTAAGAAAAAGTATTTATAATATCAGGCACCTCTGAATGAAATTATAATATCTATGGTAGAATGATACCAAGTCACCAAGACAAGGCTTCATATGAAGAACACATGAAGTAGATCGTTCAGAAATTAATTAAAAATATTACTGTAGAGATCAGAACTCAGTTCAAATATCTACAGAAAAAAGAGCCTGAAATCAAACGGACAATATGGCTACCTGACGAACAAACTCACAGTTATATCATCATTCTTAAAGCAAGCACGTACAATGTGTACAGTTGTACACATGTAATGCTACAACATACATTATTATTGTTACAAACATTATTAGGATGGCTGATGCCAAAGTACAGGGTAAACCTAATAGACATAAACTTAGCTTCATAAATTATAATCCAAACCATACATATGCTGTGTTGCGGTGCATCCTGCTCGTAGAGTAGCAGTAGAGATCTTGTTTCCACAAACACCTCAACATTATCTACTATTCAACCTCTCAAATAATCAGAAGCATCGGCTCCGGGTAGGACAAGTTTTCCACAATCATAGTCTGCCATTCTTAAGAAAGCATGAGCAGTGTATTTGGTCAACCATTTTTCTCTCAAAAAGCTTATAATCTTTCTCTCACTTTGTTGTACATATCCTACCAAAAATGCAGTACTAATAAGTTTGAAACCTCTCCATCTCCTGTCTTTAGCATACTCCTCCAATCCCTGTTTAATCCTTTCATATTCTTCTTCTTCTTCTTCTTCTTCTTCTTCTTCTTCTTCTTCTTTCACCTCTCCAGTATGCACATTTGGTTTTCTCAACATGGCCTCTCCAAGGCACCTAGAAAGAATAACAGCATCTTCTATTGCCGAACACCCACCTTGACCGATATCAGGGGTCATTGGATGAAGTGCATCACCAGCTACACAAACATTGTCTTTTGTAATGTTTCCCATCAATAAGTTCCACGGTAATCTGAACTTCAGCTCAGCGCATGAGATACGGCTAAGTTCAGTTCTTTCCACCACATCCAATGCTTTTCTAGGAGAAGTAGCAATCTTTCCAAGTACAAATTGTTTCATTTTTATTGGGTCTTCTTCAAAGGCTTTCTCATCTGAATTGTTAGCTGGAACAAAATTCAAAATATATAAATGACATGGTAAACCTGATTAACAAAACCTCAATTCTATATTATGTGAAATTTTTAATGGTCTTACTGTTATCAGGGGATGGAGTATTGAAAGTGCAAAACCAATACACGCACTTTTCATTACAAGGAAGAAAACCAAATCGAACTCCATTTCCAAAGTGCACATAGACCTTTGGCTCAAAACCGTGACAATCTGAGAACTCAGCTAAACCCCTGATTGCTGATCTCCCAGAACTCACGGGTTGTTGAAGAGCCAATTCTCTCGCTACCACAGAATTAACTCCATCACACCCTATCAATACCTTTAGTTGAAAGAATGGATGAGATCGTTAGCTTTAATGTACATGCTCATCTTAGCACTAGGACAGGTAAGAAACATATAAATAATTTTAGAGAAAACAGCTAACAATTGGCAACAATATCTAGACTTGCAATTTCATCAAGCTATTTCTTAGGCTGTAAAGACATTCTTGAAAAGTAGCAAATTTTGTAGGAACGTAGTATACCTTAGTTTTGAGAATTGCACCATCAGCCAGGTGGATCAATTTGAAGGTTCCAGATTTTTCAACGGAAACGACTTTGGAAGAGAACCTTACTGACCCTTTTGGTAGCGCTTCAAGCATGGTTTCCAGCAAGTCTTTTCTTTTCACACAGCGACTTTCGTGGCTGCATCAAAATTTTAGCTCTCAACTTCATATAGGACTCTATAAGCATCAATTATTGTAAAAAAAATGCACGGAACAATAGACTTCCATTTGTTAATAGTTATTCATGCTGAAGCTATCAACCTCAAAATTTCTAGAAATTCCAGATTACTCCCCTATTCTATGGAATAGACAAATATACAACTTGCAGATAACGAGAAAAAAATGGAATGGAAAGAAAAAGTACTCACTGTCTTCCAATGGAATCGAAGTTTGATTCTGAAGGAGGAAGATCTGAATCAAGGGAAGCTACTATAAACCTACACCAAATATCAGCACCACAAAAATCTGAGACTGACGAGATAAAAATTAAAGGGAAAACAAAAACACAAGAAACAGAGTTTACCCTTGTATCTGAGGAGATTGTTTTCGAAGGGAATCAGCGATGCCAATAGCATCCAATGCCCTCCAAGCATTGGTCCATAAAGTTAAAGCAAACCCTGTAATTCTCAAACTATCCCAAGACTCCAAAACTAAGCTCCGCAAACCCACCCTATAATTTTTTTCAATTATCAATACTAGCAGTAGAAGATTAAAAGGAGAATACTTACCTACTTGTGGTTAAAAGTACAAGATCCATGCATTTATTTCTACTTACAACTCAATTTCCTGGCAGAGTTGGTCATTTAACATAAGATAGAGCAAACCATTTAACGCCAAAAACCACTTTTTGATTCAATCTTGAGAGTGAGAGAAAACATCTAACACTGGTATTGACAGAAACTTTTTGTTTAAAGCATCTCTTTTTGACAGAGTTGGATCCCTTAACACTGGTATGATAAGTCACAAAAAAGGATGGAATAAAGAAAAAATAACAGTACCTGTGAAGTCCAAGACAAGTAGCGAACCCTGCTATGCCACCACCCACTATGACAATTTCATGTTCTTCAATTTCCACCATAGCTTCTCCAAGCTTCGAGAGTTCAAGCAGGCTGGAGATTATTACATACACAATCTTACAGAAGATGAATACATTATAAGTGCACTACCTCTCTTCATGATAGCTTTAATTTTGGCAGTCAGTAATTATTGGCGGCCCACTGTAGGGCCTGATGACGCATGCATAGCACTACAGCCACCCAGCTCTAACAAATTCTGTTCCTTGCACATAAATTTTATTGTTTCATCTGACAAAGGTTATAATAATGGAGCAAGATATTTTCAATATTACACCTTCTCCACCCGACTACCATTATTAGAGTGTCCCTCGTATTCATTACTCCTTACACCTTTTCTACCCGACTACCATTATTAGAGTGTCCCTCATATTCACTATGAATTACACTACGAAAATATCCGAATCCGAAATATATATATATATATATATATATATATATATAATTTTCTTAAAATTTAATGATATATTATTAGTTTTAAATTATATTAGGAATTATGAATAATTATTTTAAGTATTTACCGAATTAATGATTTACAAATTTTACCCATTTTAATATTTTGGGGTTTAATAATTGATTCAGGGTAATATTTTCATAGTTATCCGATGTGCAGCTTTAGAGTATCAATAATACACCAAATAATACAATTCCTTATAATCCTTATCTCTTCCTCATTCTTATCTCTCCCACATCTCTCTCCCCCGTTATTCTCTCCACCCCCTCCTCTGTTCTCTTTTCTTCTTCCATCACCACCGCCACTTCCCAGCACCGTTAGGTGTAATCGAATGGGTTGTATGATTTTAATCGAGTCATGTTAAAACTATTATGTTTGGATGAAATTTTGATTTCGTCGGAAAATTTTTGACTCGCCGGAAAATGATTTGGATACCGGGCTGTTGTTTTCAGTACCGTGTATGTGTATATCGTTGGATGTAAACGTGAAATCATATTTTTGTTGATTTTTCTGGATTGATTTTGTGTTGCCGGAAAACGAACGGTTATGATCGGAATGTCAGTTTTTGGTTCGAGTTGTTGATGTTTTGTGATGGTTTGAACTGTTAAAACTAGTAGGACTGATAATAGATGAAAGAAAATAAGTGTTGATGTGATTTTGGGAATGTTTTGGTGCTTGCTGGAGTTATGCAGTGTCGCCGGAATCTTGGGAGCTCGTTGGATTCTGGAAAAAAAAAAGGCTTGAATGCTTGAAAAACGGATCCGGATAATATCAGTATCCGGATATATATCCGACGGATTCGAATCCGAATATTTTCCTTCTGTATTTCCCGGATACGAATCCGGATATGATTTCAAACTCCCGGATACGGATACGGATATAGTACAATTCGTATCCTAATTATCCGATTCCCAGCCCTATCCAAAAGGATACTATAGTTGGATGCATCTTTGGTGCTATTGCTATATTATGCATCCTTGGTGCTAAATTTAGAACCAAGAATGCATTTATGCATCCATGCCACATCATCATTTAACTAAAATGAGATGAGTTTGTTGAAAATATTCAATAGAAGTTAAAAGAATTAGGTAAAAGTTGAAAGAGTTGGTTAAATATGAAACTAGTTATAGAACTAGCTTTGGAGGGTGAGTTTTATTTTAGAGCCAAAATTCACTTTTTTGTTCTATATTATAGCAATAGCAATAGCAATTTAGCATCTAGCATTGGACTTGCTCTTATGAACGGAAAATACTAGTGTAAATAGTGATTTCTAAGATTTTATAGTCTGAATTGAATATATTATCCTATCATATAAAAGTCAATTTAGATATCTTTTATCATATCATTCATCTAGAAATAGTGAGTAACTTTGATCACTATTTTGAAATCATTTTCGATTTGATGATCAACTTGAAAATTTAGGTTTAATTTAATGACTAAATAGATAATTAACCTGTTTTTTGAAGTGAATAGATTTGGCAAAATAAAAAAGGGAAACATCCGAATAGAGGGATAAATACTAGCCATAAAAAAATCTGGAAAAAAAAAAAAGAACGATCATCACCTTTGCCTCAAATGGTTTAACTCATAACTCTGTCTTGAACTAAGTTAACGAATTGGCTCATCACTTGTATATGAATCCCACTCAATCAGAGGATGAAAGACAAGTTTACCTTTTTTTTTCTTAACAAAATTTATGAAAATAATAATTTCAATTATTTTTGATAAAAATACCCGATTGATTACTCATTTACCGAATGGGTATTGTTGGGCCAAGAATATTAGCTAAAATATTAGGTATAATGATAGTTGGAAGTTAGGCCCGGTTAGGTTTAGTATGTAGATAGGCTCAAGTGTATTAATATTCCTTATAGGGTCTTAAGCCCAAAGCTTGTAAAGAAATGATAACCCATTCCCCAAGAAATGTGAGGGAGGACCCACCTAGAATCCCTATAAATACTCTTGTACCACCTTACCTAAAAGGGGGTGCAAATTGATGTAAAGAGAGAACCTCTAAGGATTATGAAATAAGAAAATACTCTATTCTCCATCAATATTCTAACTAATAATTGAACAAATAGCTTAAAGATATTTCATAGTCCATCAATTGGCGCTAGAAGGAGCTCTTTTATCAACGATTGCATCGTACAATGGATGATTACGACGGTGAACCTGCCGTCCAACGCCTCGCGGAGGAAGATGAAATAAGAACAATCCCCCGTGAGGATGACGGAGTCTCAAGACAACCACTACAACCGAGACGGTTATTCTCCAACCATGGAGAAGATGAAACGCAGGAGGATCTTCAGGAACCCCCTGTTGTAGAACACGGTAAAAAGAGAGCTCGAGCTGATACCCGTACACGGGTACCGACAGCTTCGGGCAAACAGGTGTTGACGAGCGATGCCCGTCTCCACCTCGAAAAGATGAGGAGACAAAATCCTGATAAAGGAGTTCTGGAGAACGATGAAGATTACAATAAGTCCGAGGATGAACTAGAAGTCCTCGAGGCCCAAAGGCGACGGTTACAGCTAAAGCTAGAAAAACAAAGAGAAATACGACGTCTCCAGCTAGAGTTACAACAAACATCTCTGCCAGTTCGTTCTAATGAATATCGGTCTCCCAGGTACGACAGTGAGGGGTATGAAGATGATGCAAGTTATGAGGACGAAACAGAATCCAACATATCGTATCAGGTTCCCCCAATAAGGAGGCAGACGAGGTCCCAAGGGACAGCTCCGGGGCAAAGTGAATCAAGCGACTCCTATAGGTCGGAGGAGATTTCTCAACTACAAAACGATGTCGCAATGTGCAAAAAGTTTATTCAAAGCCAGGCCGGCTCCGAGGTCCCGACTGAAAGTCCCCTCGCTGTGCGAATTGAAAAATCACGAATCAACAGAAACCTGAAAACCCCGTCACTCGACCAATTTGATGGGTCCACAGACCCTAGCGAATTCTTAAACACCTTCGATGGAAGAATGAAATTTTGTAGACACTCAGAAATCGCCCGGTGCCAATTCTTTTCCACCTGTCTTCGAGGGACCGCCCTACGATGGTACAACAACTTGCCCCCGAGGTCCATAGACTCGTGGGACTTGTTGAAAACTAAGTTCAAAGGAAGATTCTCCAGCAATTACAAAGGTGGAAAGATCACAGCTTCACTCATGAATGTCAGACAACGCTCCAGCGAGTCGTTACGGGAATTCCTGATTCCCTTTCGAGCAGAAGTTGCGGAGATCCCTAATCTTGTGGAAGAACTCGCCATCAACTATCTCCCCGCAGGCATTGATAAACAAAGGCATGGCCCTTTGCTAGAGGAATACTTCGAAAAAAGTCCACGATCTCTTCAAACTGCTTTCGAGATCGTAGAACATAGAATGACACTCCAAGAGGCCGTAGGAAGCATTCAATCACCCAGAAAATATTCACAGAGATGGGAGAGGAGATCCAGTTCGGAATTTAGATCTCCGAAGTCAGATTACAGGAAAGAAAGCGACTCGCGCTAAGATCTTGAGATGCAAGGAGTCCTAAAATAGAAAAAACATCTCGCTCCGACAGGTCGTGGAGGCCTCGAGATAGAACAGAAAAAGAGTTCACAAAGTTGACAGTGGACAAATCCACCATACTCGCAATCCTAACAACGGAGCCTGGCTACCGACCTCCGAGGCCGATGAAGCCGGGTAGGCCCCCGATCACAAAATTTTGTGATTATCATGAGGACTACGGTCACACCACAGAGGCTTGTTTTCAATTAAGTAATCTAATTGAGGAAAAGCTAAAACAAGGGCAATTTGTCCATTATATCGAGAATGATACGAACACCCAGCGAAATCGCCAACACGACCCAGATAGAATCATTGATGTCATAATTGGTGGTTATGCTACCGGGGGAACCTCCAATAATGCCAAGAAATTATACGCTCGTGAAGTATTTAGTGTTCATCCAAAACCACAAAAACGCCAACGGCCTAATCCTACTCCAATTATCTCCTTCTCGGACAAGGATTACCCTCCCGAGATGATTGAGCCTCATCAGGACGCTCTGGTGATCACGGCCAAAGTAGGGACCAACACTGTTAAAAAGATCCTTGTGGACAACGGCAACTCGGTGGACATTTTATATCACAGTGCTTTCTCCATAATGAATATAGGAGACCGAAAACTGGAAAACGTAAACATCCCATTATATGTGTTTACCGGAAACGAGGTCAAGGTCATGGGAATGATCGATCTCCCAGTTCTCTTCGGCTCTCTCCCATTCCAGACCTAGCAAATAGTAAAATTCCACGTTATTAACGCCGTTTCTAGCTTTAACGCCATCTTGGGAAGAACAACGTTAACAGCCCTGAAGGCTATCACTTCTATCCCGCATTTGAAAATGAAATTTCCCACCGACTTCGGGGTAGGAGAGGTCGTAGGCGATCAGACCGCAGCACGATAGTGCTACTTAACAATGGCAATTCCTAAAAATAAGCAAGTGGAAGATAACTCCATCAACCAAATCGTGGACATGGATCCTCGCGACCTCATCGAGGTCCCAAGCGGATCAAACTGTACGCCGATGGAAGAGACGGAGGAGATCGAGGTAATTGTCGGCGACCCAAATAAGGTCACAAAGATTGGAAAGAACCTCGACCTCGACCTTCGCCAAAAAATCATTCAGTTGATCAGAGAATTCAAAGACATTTTCGCCTGGGATCCAAAAGACATGCCGGGAATACCCGAAGTCATTGCACGACATTCCTTACATATCGACCCAAAGGTCAGGCCAGTGTGCCAAAAGAAACGAGTTTTCTCCGAAGAAAAACGCAAGGCCATTGACGGTGAGATTGATCGACTCCTAGAGGCGGGGTTCATTGAGCCCGTCCAATTCCTAAAATGGGTCGCCAATGCCGTACTAGTGAAGAAAAGTAACGGGAAATGGCGCATGTGCGTTGATTACTCGGACCTCAATAGGGCATGCCCTAAGGATCACTATCCACTGCCAAACATAGACCAGCTCAAAGATGCCACCTCGGGCCACGAACTCCTATCTTTTATGGATGCCTTCTCAGGTTATAACCAAATCAAAATGGACATCAATGACTGGGAAAAAATGACTTTCATCACCCATCGAGGAGTATTTGCTTATAAGAACATGCCCTTCGGCCTCATAATGCCGGAGCAACGTTCCAACAGATGATGGACACCATATTCGCCTCGCAAATCGGATGAAATCTCCAGGTTTATGTCGACGACATGATCTCAAAATCTAAAAGAGCAAAAGATCACGTCGCTGATTTGAAAGAAACTTTTGAAAATGTTCGGAAAAATCAAATGAGGTTAAACCCGACAAAATGCTCCTTTGGTTTAACCTCGGGAAAGTTTTTGGGTTTTCTTCTCACCCAGCGAGGCATCGAGGCCAACCCCATCCAAATCAAGGCCATTCTAGACATGAAAGACCCTACCTCGCTAAAAGAGGTACAGTAGCTCACAGGCTGCATTGCGGCACTACGAAGATTCATTCCTCAATCTTCCAAGCGTTGTATCCCTTTCTTTCAAGTCATTAACGGGGCATCAAAACAGTCAAAGTTATTCTGGAATGAGGATTGTAAGAGAAGTCTACACGAACTCAAACAATTCCTCACCTCGCCCCCGATCTTAACTAGAGCAATAAAAGGCGAGCCCTTACGAATTTATCTCTCGGCTTGCGACCTCACAGTGGCCGATGTCTGAAGGTAGTGTTTTTCGTAAGTTCGTTCACAGGGAAGGACTCTCAATATTGATTCCGAGTAGATTATCTCCTACAATCTAGTAGTGTGTAAATGGGGGGTTTTCAGTTGGTTGTGGTGTTTTATCAAACACCTTGCATACAATAACTAAATTGCTACAAAAACACAACTAAGTTAAGGGCTAATATCCAAATTTGCCAACACAACAACACAATGAGCAAATTAACAAGATAAGAGACATTTGACCCAAGGATAATAGCAAATCAAGCACTTCAACCCAACAAGCAAAATATATCCAACTCTACCTAACCAAGATAATTGGTGAAGCACACAATCACTTATTTCTCTTCTAAAAACACTAATTTAGTGAAGCACATAAATTAGCTCTCTTGATAATAGCTACCAATAATGAAGCACTACTAGTATAACCAAATCAAGGAATTAAACAAAGAGAGGCTAGGACAAACCCAAGGATGAGAAGCTCAACCTAGGTATTTGTACTTGAATCTTGAAGTTTAGGCACGCCAAACCTTGTGCTACTACAATGAATGTACTAACAATTACGGATTAGCACAAACAATTAGCAATTGAAATTACAAGAAGAGGAAGATGAAGCAACTTACAAATCTCCAAGAAAAATCATAAACAATACAACACAAGTATTCAAGATAGAGTGAAATAGATCTTACTTAAATTGAATGGGTTTAGTACAAGAGATGCTTCCTTGACCCAAATTATGGAGTTAGTTACTCATAATCAATGCTAGATTATGAGTAATTAATGTTTCTCACTACTCTACTAACCCTAATTGAATGGACCTTGAAGAAGCTAGGTTGAAGATGAAGAAGTTAGATGTTAGGTTAAGATGATGTTAGATTCTTTTAATACACAGCAGCTCTGTACGGCCTGTTGAACGGCCGTACAGCTGCCCGTACAGAAAATCTGCTCCTTTGAACGGCCTGTCGAACGGCCGTACATCAGCCCGTACAAGATAAAATCTTCAATATAATGCATTAAACGCCTCCCGGCATCGCGAGCTTGCATCTTCTAACTTCCCTCTTGAATAATCTTCGCTTTCAAGCCCAAAAGGAGTCATCTTTTCAACAATTAAGCACGAGGCACTGAAAGATGAAAAACATAACAAATATTAATAAAACAACATTCGAAACTAACAAAAATGCAGAAGAATAAAAGACAAAACGTGTATAAAATACACGTTATCAAATCTTCCCCCACTTGAACTTTGCTAGTCCCGAGCAAACTAAAATTAACATAACCATATACTCCTAACTAGTAACACTTCCGTAGGTGATCACGGTTGCATTTGGCATATGCAATAAGCCCTTGGAACCCCTAGGAAGCCCTAGTGGACGAGTGAGGTCTCGTGAGGGTTTATAGATGATGTACCCACAAAATCACAAAAATCACCAACAAACAAAAAACTAACAATACCTACTAATTAAACTAACTAATACACTCACATGCCCGAGCCGTCTACTTGTAACTAAAATCAAACATATAGAGCTATTCACCTTGTCATCCACTAAAACGAGCCAACAACCAATTCAAGAATCAAGATAACACACCTTGTGCAAGATGTAACCAAGACATTAAAGATAGAATGAATGCACTTCAATCGTAAACACTAGACAAGATGATCACAAAGCATACATGGCCTCGCATTAAGAAGATGAAATCGTATGGTGAAAAATCTCACATCTCTCAATTATGTATCACACAAGTATGGGCTAGAGATTTCACTCAACTCCAAGTCTAAATGCATGCGCTCTACTTGACCTTGCATGTTCACCTAAATTCCGGATTGCACCAAAAACAAGGAATTCATAAAATGGGTTGTAATGAGGCTTGGGTGAAGGTGTGAAAATATAAGTTCAAGAAGGTGTAAAAGTCTCGCTAGTTGAGTCAAAATGACGCTTGCTCGCTTCATCCACCAAATTCTCAAACTAAAGAATGTCTTCACTCATTTACAATTACAAAACACAACCACATTTAGCAAGAAAATTGAAACAAAATAAAGTACAAAGATTTATTGCTTTTTTTTATTTTTCTTTTTCTCTTCTTTTTTTTCTTCTTTTTTTTTCTTTTGTTTTTTTACATCCCCTTTATTATTATTTTTTTAGCAAAGGGAATGCATAACATAAATAAATACTACAAAGAACTTTGAACCACATCTAGATATACACATCAAACTAGTTCCCACTTACAATAATTAGCATTCTTCCTCTTCACAACATCTCCAAATTCTCATGCTCAACAATCAATTCTTTCCAAGACTCAACTAGCTCAACTAGGTCGAGAGTGAAGTATTTGGCTTTGACTCATGTATAAAAGGAGAAAGTGACGAAGAAAAATATGGATATAAGCTTCAAAGAGGGTAACTAGGGATTATTTTCATGGTTCACAAGCTGAAAAGGTCAAAAAGGTTATCCTAAATAGAATTTCCATGTTATGGTGCATCCATGAATGAAGGTTTAATGCAAGCCCTAGAGCAACAAACACACATAAAGAGGGAGCAACACATAAGCAAAAGAATCATCGTTCAAGGCCTCACAAGGTTTAAGTTGTAATAACATCTTCTCGATTTGATTACATGCATTCTAAGAGATAATCGTCATGCTCACAATTTAATTACAACAATCTAGACTTTTCATGCCATTTAAAGTGTGTGTGTGCAATAAGGTGCATCAAACTTATAGATTCACATCAAATTGATAATGCTAGACACGTAATAGGAGAAAACAAGGCTACAAGCTCACAATGTCATAAATTTTACAAACAAGTAAAAACGCACATGACTAAACTTATTTCTAAATTAGACAAGACGGACATCAAACGAAACAAAAGATAGTAATAATATTAGTTACGTACTACACAACAAAATCGAACAAAAGCAATCCTTCCCCCACTTAAAACATGGCATGTCCTCATGCATGACAAATAAAAAAAACGAAGTAGAAACAAAAGTGAAAGGAACTCCCCTTAAAATGAATAACAAGGACTGGAAGCACCATCATATTTGCAAAACTCCAACTCCGCAACTGGAAGTCACGAATTGAACTATCGCCACACAACACAATCAACTCAACGAAAATAACCAACAAGCCAAATCCACACCTACAAAGGCCTGCAATACACTAATTAAGGAAATAGAAATAAAAAAAAATATTTGTTTTTGTTTTTTTTAAAAAAAAATAAAATAAAATAAAATAACTAACAAATTAATAAAAAAATAAAATAAAAATCAAATCAAATTTAAAACTGAAATAATAATAAAAGCAAAAATCAAATTTAAAACTAAAATAAAATAAAATAAAATAACTAAGTAATTAATAAAAAAATCAAATTTTAAAATTAAAATAATAATAAAATCACAAATCAAATTTAAAACTAAAACTAAAATAAAATAATTACTTAGTTTTAGAAAATTAAAAACTAAAATCAAAATTAAAAAAGAATTAAATTTTGGTTTTTTATTTTTTTGATTTTTTTTTAAAAGATAAAATAAAATAAATCACTAATCAATTAAAAATAAAATCAAAAATCAAAATAAATTAAATTTAAATTCATTTCTGAATTTATAAAAAAAATTAGTTTAGAAAATTAAAAAAATTAAAATCAAAATTAAAATGAAAGAAGTAGTGAATAAAAGTAAATAAAACAAAATAAAATAAAACAAAAACAAAAAGAACTAACCAATTAATAATAAAATCAAAAATAAAATTTAAAGCAAATTTAAAATTAATTCTTAAATTTATAAAAAAAATAGTTTTAAAAAAAATTAAAAACTTAAAATCAAAATTAAAAATGAAAGAAATAGTGAATAAAAATAAATAAAATAAAATAAAGGAAAACAAAAATCACTAACTAATTAATAATAAAATCAAAATAAAGTAAATTTAAATTGATTTCTGAATTTATAAAAAAATTAAGTTTACAAAATTAAAATTGAAAATCAAAATTAAAAGAAAATGAATAAAAAGAAATAAAACAAAACAAAACAAAAAACAAAAAACAAAAAATACAAAACAAAAAAAACTAAAAACTAAAAAAACTAAACTAAAAAAAAAACAGGGTACGGGGGTTGTGTTTTTTTGGAAACAGATGGGAGGGGGGAAAGGGCGATGTGGTGAAGCAGGGGGGAAACAACGGGAAGGGGTGAAAAAAAGGAAAGGAGGGAGATGGTGGAAGAATTGGCAAGGAGGGGAAGTGGTGGAGAGAGGGTGGGCTGTGGTGATGCGGGCGCAGTGACGGTGAGGGTTATGAGAAAATAGAGGTGGAAGGTGTGAACGGTGCTCGGTGGTGAAGATGCGATATGGGAGTGGGAGGAGGTTGGGTTGCAGACGAGGACAGCGGAGGTGGGGTGGATGATGGTATGATGGTGTTGTGTTAGCAGGTGAAAGAGAAGGAGGGGTGAAGTGAGAGTGGAGGAGTTAAGTTGTGGGTGCTGGGAAAAAATGGAGGAACAGGATTGTTATGTCTCTTTTGTGTTTTTCTATTTTTTTTTAGAGCTCACGGTTGTGCAACAGGTGGGTAGGAAATTTAGAGCCCCCCTCATTTTGAACGTGAACCCCGGCAGAAGCTGAAAAAACTTGCACAGCTTGTTGCACGGTCTGTTGCACGGTTTGCTAACCCGTACAACAGCCCGTACAGCCCCAAAATTTATAAAACCGATTTTTTTTTCTTTCAAAAATGCACACAAATCCTTGAATGCTTGAATACTATATTAATTCCTGAAAACATGAACAAACACATCAAGGCAAGTGTGGAATAAGCATAAAAATTATAAAACTAGGAATTAGCGATACTAAATATTATTGAACAGGGAATTATTATTATTTTTTTTTTTTTGAACTCTATTATAAAATTCATTAATCAAACCACAAAAATACATAATAAATTTTTTTTTGGGATATTTTCTTAGAATTAAAATAGATGAAAAATGGAATCCCCACTCACTAATATTTAGATCAATCCTCAAACCCACAATATGCATAACACCGTATATATTTGCAATCGAGGAACAAAATCTAACACACGCATAAAAATATATAAATACATACGTACCTTGGGTTGCCTCCAAAAAGCGCTTTGTTTATTGTCGTTGGCTCGACTTATTTATACAAGTTTTATAACTAATGAGGTGAAAAAGCAAATAAATGCACATACCTACGAATCAATAATAAGAACAAGGTGTGCAAATATACCTTTGATCCATAAAAATATAAAAATATTTCTATGATCTTCACATCTTCAAGAGACTTTGAAAAAGAAAAATAGTTAGAAAAATTGTCAGAATAATGATTATAACTACGACTCAAAAATTGTTCCCAAATTGGATCCTTATATACCCAAGCAAAAATTTTAATCTCATCAATCTTAAGCTCAAATTCCTTCTCAATTTCAATTGGACATTCATCAATTTTTATCTCATCTACCAATTCATTAAGCACAAAAGTATTTTCTAAATTTGGTAGATCCTCAACTACCTCCAATTTATCATCATTAAGCCTAGGGCAATCGTCAACTAAACAAGCAAATTCATCATGCACAACATTTTCATCAATTACAAAACAAGAATCATGATTAGTAGGAGAATTGACCTCCTCTAATCGACTCACGGATTCGGCTAGTTGACTCATTTGCTTTTCCAAGTTGGATATGCTTTGAGAAGTGTTCTTTTCCATTTGAGAAGTGATCTTTTCCAAGTTGGATATACTTTGAAAAGTGGTGTTTTGAAATTGGAGGTTGTTTGCCGCCATTTGCTTCATCATTTCTTCAAGTGATGACAATGTAGATGAAGAAGACCCTTGATGGTCTTGGGAATTATATTGCGGATCATAGCATCGATTTTCAAAAGCAAGTTGGTGGTTGTTTGCCACCATTTGGTTTATCATCTCCTCTAATGATGATAAGAAAGATGAAGAAGACCCTTGATGGTCTTGGGAATTATATTGCGGATCATAACATTGATTTGCACAAGCATATGAATAATCGATGCTAGGAGGGTAAGGAGCATAGCATGAGTTTGTAGAATTTAAAGAATTCACCTGATACGCATTAAAATTCTGAAAAGAATTAAAATCTTGATATTGGTCTTGATCATAGGTGAAATCTTGAGCGTTATTCCAACCAAAATAGTTATCCATCGTCTCCTGAAAGAGTTAGTTCATGTCTATATCCAATAAACATGAAGACACACCAATAAAAACAACAAAGAAAGAAAGAAAAAAATTATATACAAAGATAAAATCTAAAATATAAGAAACAATTAACTCAAAATTAATATTGCTGCCTTCCCCGGCAGCGGCGCCAATTGAAGGTAGTGTTTTTCGTAAGTTCGTTCACAGGGAAGGACTCTCAATATTGATTCCGAGTAGATTATCTCCTACAATCTAGTAGTGTGTAAATGGGGGGTTTTGAGTTGGTTGTGGTGTTTTATCAAACACCTTGCATACAATAACTAAATTGCTACAAAAACACAACTAAGTTAATGGCTAATATCCAAATTTGCCAACACAACAACACAATGAGCAAATTAACAAGATAAGAGACATTTGACCCAAGGATAATAGCAAATCAAGCACTTCAACCCAACAAGCAAAATATATCCAACTCTACCTAACCAAGATAATTGGTAAAGCACACAATCACTTATTTCTCTTCTAAAAACACTAATTTAGTGAAGCACATAAATTAGCTCTCTTGATAATAGCTACCAATAATGAAGCACTACTAGTATAACCAAATCAAGGAATTAAACAAAGAGAGGCTAGGACAAACCCAAGGATGAGAAGCTCAACCTAGGTATTTGTACTTGAATCTTGAAGTTTAGGCACGCCAAACCTTGTGCTACTACAATGAATGTACTAACAATTACGGATTAGCACAAACAATTAGCAATTGAAATTACAAGAAGAGGAAGATGAAGCAACTTACAAATCTCCAAGAAAAATCATAAACAATACAACACAAGTATTCAAGATAGAGTGAAATAGATCTTACTTAAATTGAATGGGTTTAGTACAAGAGATGCTTCCTTGACCCAAATTATGGAGTTAGTTACTCATAATCAATGCTAGATTATGAGTAATTAATGTTTCTCACTACTCTACTAACCCTAATTGAATGGACCTTGAAGAAGCTAGGTTGAAGATGAAGAAGTTAGATGTTAGGTTAAGATGATGTTAGATTCTTTTAATACACAGCAGCTCTGTACGGCCTGTTGAACGGCCGTACAGCTGCCCGTACAGAAAATCTGCTCCTTTGAACGGCCTGTCGAACGGCCGTACATCAGCCCGTACAAGATAAAATCTTCAATATAATGCATTAAACGCCTCCCGGCATCGCGAGCTTGCATCTTCTAACTTCCCTCTTGAATAATCTTTGCTTTCAAGCCCAAAATGAGTCATCTTTTCAACAATTAAGCACGAGGCACTGAAAGATGAAAAACATAACAAATATTAATAAAACAACATTCGAAACTAACAAAAATGCAGAAGAATAAAAGACAAAACGTGTATAAAATACACGTTATCAATGTCCTAATCAAACAAGAAGCTGGGAAAGAAACTCCTGTGTACTACATTAGTCACACCTTGCGCGATGCGGAAACAAGGTATCCGCAGGTAGAAAAGTTGGTCTACTCCCTTGTCATCGCCAGTCGAAAGTTAAGACATTTTTTTCAAGGTCGAGAAATACAAGTGATGACAAATCAACCATTAAAAAGGATATTGCATAAACCCGACATGACAGGTCGCCTCGCGGCCTGGACCATCGAGCTAATTCAGTTTCACATAGAATTCAAGACCAGAACAGCAATGAAAGCACAAGTGCTATCAGACTTCATGGCAGAATGCCAGTTTTCTAAATCTGACACCCCAAAAGGGGAGATCGCCAATGAGGCCACGAGACCGTGGACCCTGTACGTCGACGGCTCCTCGACAACAGCCACGAGTGGTGCAGGATTAATTCTCATAAGTCCCGATGGATTCCGAGTCCAGCAGGCAGTTTGATTTGCTTTCCAAGCAACGAACAACGAATCAGAATACGAAGCACTCCTCGCCGGGCTTAAGCTCGCAATTAAGCTCGAGGTGAAAAATATTGATATATTTAGTGACTCCCAGCTCGTTGTTAAACAAGTCAGTGGTGAGTTCAAAACTCACAATAATAGAATGCAAGAATACATGGAGAAAGCAAGAGCAATGTTAGAAAATTTCACCACTGTTGAGTATTGAATACAGTAAAAGAATACAGAGGGGGGGGGTGAATGGATTCTTGAACTTTTCTTCGTTCTTGAAACTTTGCAGCAAGATAAGTGATGAGTGTGTGAGATATGAAGATGCGGATAATTAAAGACAAACACAACACAATATCACTTTAATCTAATATCTTATTAGATTAAGATTTTGCTACAATCTGTGAATACAAATGATAGTATTCTCAGCTTCGTTTTTCTCAGAGAGATATTTTCTGGATATTTTTGAGAAACTTCAAAACCTTAACAGCTAAGGAAGTGAGGCTGTATCCTTATAGACATGGATACACCCACTTACTACAAATGAGGTAGGTAAAACAAAAGCACTTTCCAGTCTGTCTATCTCATTTTAGTAAGAGTCCAAACGGCTACAGATTTGACTTTGAAAAGCCTGTTTAGATCCACTTCTTCAGCTCCTTGTCCCTTGTCTTATCTCTCCAAGCTTCTTTGTAGGCTTTCCAGCATGCTTTATAGGACAGAGTCAAATAAAGTATCCTGGCTTGTTGCAGGTTTCTGACTTGTACAATTCTTCAGTATTTTGTCCTCAAGAATGTATTCGAGAAGTGACTAAGTGAGTGATTCGAGAACTGGAGTTGACTTGATCGATAACTCTGAGTTCTCGAATAGTGTTATCTTGACATATCGAATCACTTCTCGAATAGCTCTTTTCTCTGGGACTCCTTGAGATATCGAATAGAGCATTTTGTCATATCGAATCCCTGAGATATCGAATAGAGCATTTTGACATATCGAATCCCTGAGATATCGAATAGAGCATTTTGACATATCGAATCCCTGAGATATCGAATAGAGCATTTTGACATATCGAATCCCTGAGATATCGAACAGTGTATTCAGAGATATCGAATAGTGTCTTCTGAGATATCGAATCTCTGACTTCTCGAATGCTAGACTTCTCGAATAGACAAATGTACTTCTCGAATTGGTACTTAGGCAAATTCTTCATTTCTTCAAATCCCAACTGTGATTATTTGGCAGTCTTTATCTCCTTGCTTGAGGCATGAACCTTGGAACTTCTTTCAAGCATTATTCTTGACTTTATAATTACAGTAACACAACTAGAATTTGATGCCTATTACAAGTACAGAACAAATAGAAACTCTACAACTAGAGGTTCCCTCAGTTAAGAGGTCATGTAGGTAATGCATAGCATTACACATACTTAGGCTTGTTATTAGATGTATTCAGGCATGCCTCTGTGACTAACAATCTCCCCCAAATTGTGAGTAAGACCCTTAGTCACAATTTCATGTCTGATAACAAGCCTATCATACATAAAGATAAAACTTGACAGTACAGGTATGAGTTTCCATTAGCAATTTGGATAGAACTACAGAGTGAGTAATCTTACAGCCTATGATGAAGAACTAGCCATTGTCTTTTGATTCCCTTTCCATAGCTTTGGCTTGAAATTCATCATATTCTTTCTCTCTTCTTTCTTTCTCCTTCCTTGTATTCTCATCCATAGCTTTTATTATTTCTGCCATAGCATCCAATTCTTCAAGCAAAATTGAGTCTTTGAAATCTTCAAGTACTGGTTCCAGAATATTTGCAGGATAGTGGTTGAGTAGATTCATTCTGATGTTGACTTGATTTCCATTCCTCCTCCTATACTTTACCATGTAGGGGTTGAACTGAACTCTACACAAACCCTTTTTCCTCAACTTTTCTGCTTCACTTTCCAGTCTCTCAATTTCTTTCTCCCTTGCCAGCCATTTCTCAAAACACTCTTTTCTGACTTTTTCTTCATGATCTCTCTTCATTTTCACAAAATCAATTAGCTCCAGTTTCCATACTCTCTCCACTTTATCTTCTGAGCTCAACAGTGCAATGATTCTCTCTATGTCATATAGCTTGCCCCAGTGTTGACATCCTCCTTGTTTGAATTTCTCCTCCCTTCCATCAGAATATTTAATCTCAAGGCAATTATCAACAATGGCAACATGATAGATTCTTTGAGCTTGCAAAAATTGCAGTTGGTCTACATCATAATCTTCATCTAGTGGTTGGAGTTTTAGGCCTGGATAGATTGTCAGGGTTTTTGATGTGGTTGGCTTTGATTTCCTTGCAGCTTGCTTGAACTTGATTCTTTTTACATGATTACTTGGCAGCAGTATGTGACCTTTGTTTGTAGACCATTGTAGTATTCCATTAGCAGTTTGCTTTTTGAAACATACAGATGGTTTCTTGACTTGAATCTTCTTCTCTTCTTGAGGTGGCAAGACAGTTGCAGAAGCCATAGATGCAAATTTTGAAAGGTCACTACTGGCAGCATTCACCCTAGACTTAGAGTCTTGCGTTGTGGTGAGGTTACTGTCAGCAATGCCTGAGGCTTGCTGTCTTCCACTTTTCCTCTCAGAGCCTTTACCTTGATCATCATCATTCTTCCTCTTCTCATCATCCTTCTTCTTCTTCTTGTCTTCATCACCCTTATTACTCCTGTGATGTCTTCCCCTTCCGTCACCTTTATCTTCATCCTTGTCTTGATCTTTGCTTGGGTTGAACTTAGCAGTCTCAGATACAATGCCAGTTGCAATATATGACCTGAGATAAGATATAGCTTCTAATTCTTCTGCTGTTCTTGATCCCTTCTTCTTGATCAGTTTCTCAATGATGGCTATGATGAGATTTTTATTTTGAGGAGTTAGATGCTTAGGAATGACCAGCTGCTTGATATCTTCAATTCTTGTTCCAGCCTGGTAGATAATAGTTCTAGGATCTGTGAAAACTTCAGGTAGCCTTGAAGGTTGACCATTCCTCAAGTCATCATGAAGACTCTTGTTGTTCTCATTTCCCTTCTCAATTAGTCCAAGGAGCACATTCACTTCTGAGTGCTTTAGACTCTGTAGAGTATTGATGGTTAAGTGCCATATCTTGTTCTTTCCTACCATCAATATCTCCTTGAGCCATAGATTATTAAGCCTCTTTGGTACTACAGTGAGACAGTCAATCTGACTCTTCAAACTCTCATGATATAGCAGAGCATCACCAGCCTGTTCTCTAGAGACTTTCAGAAACTCCAAGAATGCATCATCATGATAGACATTTGAGTTTGCAATTTCTTGTAGCTTGGCCTCAGTGACCACCTTCACTTCTACTGGCTTGGCACTCTTAGATATTGAGATTCGAGGCTTGTCAGATGGCATACTCCCCGCAACCACTGTGGTTGTGATAGACTGCCTTTGACCATCAGGAGTAGTGATGTGCACAGTTGGTAGAGTGACAACTGGCAGAGAAGTGGGAGGCTCATCAACTTTGTCCTTTCCTTTTCCAGGCACATGAGTAGTAGATTTCAAAGTTCTCTGATGGCCACCCTCAGTTATCTTGATGCCCTTTTCTAGTGGTCTCTCCCCCTTTGGATTTGAGTTCTTTGATATCCTCTTCTCCCCCTTAGGCTTGTTGACAGACACAGGGACTGTAAGAGGCACCTTTGGAGTTGAAGATTCATCAGGTAGAGGGAGACCCATGTGCTTCATCATTGCAGACAACATTGATTGTTGATGCAGAAGAACATCAGCTGTGGTGGTGGCTTGAGTGTTCAACTGCTCAGTCAGAGTTGTCACAGTGTCTGTAAGATGAGCATTGGACTTGTGGAGAGAGACTACCTCCTTTTCAAGAGTATCCACTTTAATGAAGAGTTCATTGGCCTTAAAACCAGATAGGGATTGATCCTTCAGTCTCTGCACTTCGAACCTTGACATCTCATGCACAGGAACCTCAGTGACCAGCTTGTCTCCATATTGATTTGCAAAGAGGGTCCTGAGCATGGCATTGGCATCAGTTGTCTGATCTGATAAGGATTGAAATTTGTGCCCCAGACCTGTGATAGCATCCTTGAGAATAGCCAAACCATTGTCCATCCTGGTGCAAGTAGCATTGCAGGTTCGAATGTCCTTGAGAACAGTCTCCAATTGAGGGAATTTAGCATCAAAAGTCCTCTTGATCTCATGCACCTCCTTGGTTGTAGCTGAACACACTTCATTAATTTCTGTCTTTAAGCCTTTACCAAGATAGTGTGCAGCCTTGAGAATGCCTTTATAGCTGTCATTCACTGCTTCAAACACATCAGTAGGGTTGAGAGATTTGGCATTGGACCCTAGTGAAGTGATGTACTCTTCTCTGAGATACTGAAGACCTTCTGAGAGAGGGATTGAATTGGTTCCTTGCAGCCAAGCATCGATATTCCCATCTCTCTCAGTTTCATCTATGATCTTCTCCTTCTGTAGCTCTACATCCTCTTTGTGACATAGGAGAATAGCTTCATAGTCTGGATTGGGCATGTTTGCAGTGAGAAGGTGCTGAGCAATTTTTGTGAACTCAGGGATCTGATCCACAACTAAGCTTTGAAGTGCTTCAACCGTCAATTGTGGTGGAACAGACCCTGATCCTGAAGCACTGTCATGTTGCACAGGCTTCAGCCATTGAGACAAAAAGTTAGAGCTAGAGCTAGGCTTGCTAGGCTCCTCAGTTACAGATGCAACTTCTGCAACCGGATGAACAGACTCTACTACTGCTGTCTCCACAGAAGTGGGATGAGTTACAACAGTAGTTGACACAGGCACAGAGTCTCTAGTAAGAACTAGTGAATCCTCTGTGTTTGTGATGGTGTCATTAGGATATGCCCCAGCATGCATTCCCTGACCATCCAAATGTGGTACCTGGGTGGTGAGCAAGGTGTCATGCACCAAGTCACTTGAATTCATTGGCTCATCAAAGGAAAAGAATTCTTGATGATCAATGCCTTGCTCCTCAATTGCTTGAGTTGCAGGCTTCAAAGAAATATGAGTGGTAGATTCTGAAAGAGAAGTGTGTTGTAGACAAGATTTTGGCAACTCCCCCTGAGAAATAGAGGGAGTTTCAGTTATGATGTGCTCTCCACTCAGTGTTGTGCCAGCCTTATCACTCCCTTGTGCTGACTCTTTACAGATAGGTGCATTGGGGAGGATGCTTGATTCTATAGATGCATCCTGTTGAGAGGATACATCTAGTGAGCTGTGTGCCCCTGATTTTACAACTTCAGCCATTTGAGTGACTGAAGAGGTGGTTTTAGACTTCTTCTTCTTCTTTAGGCTTATGATAGGTAACTCAGGTTTCTCACTTTCTAACCCTAGTTCTACAGCCAAGGCTGCTTCAGTTAAGATTTCTAAAGGTTCAGAAGCAGCCTGTTTTCTCTTCTTTTTACTAACATCACCCTTTTGAGAGGATGATGCAGTTGGCTCTTTGCTGGATAGAGTGTTTGGCTGAGGGGGTTGGTTAGCAGGCCTTGGGTTAGCACTTTGTTCTCCTTGCTTAGGCTGTGCTAACTGTGATTTTGAATCAAATATTGGCATGTTGTGGGGGTAAGACCTAAACAAACCCTCCATGTGGGGAGTTATGTTAAGTCTTACATCCACATCATTCCTAGTTTCCAAATTACCAAAAATGAGTTTGGTCATGGACCTAGGATAGCCTATTTTACTCTTATCTACTCCAGGCAATTCAATCAAAGAAGCATTTTTAAAGTTAAGCACTGATTGAATAAAGCGAGGAAAGAAAATTTCATTACCTCTCTTGGCTGTGGTCTGACCAAGTCTCCCATAGAGTTCCTGTAGGATGAGAAGTCCAACATCTATCTTTCTCCCATGAGCCAAGGCATAGGCAAGCTGCTGCACGGGTGTACTAATCTGATCAAAGCTTGATTTCCGTGCAGTGAATACTTGAAGGAGTGTAGCAAATACAAAGCTCCATTCTTTCCTCAAGAACTTCCTATTCAACTTTCCCAGCTTGATAGTATCAGAGTAGTTGATGAAGTCAAAGAATTCTTCCAACTCATCATTGGAGGCCAGAGCATCATACGTCTCTTGCTGCATATCCAAGGCTTGATTCATGTCTGCAGTGGTGATAGTGATATCCTCTCCTTGAATCTTGCAGTGAACAATATAAGAGGTGATAGCATTCTCAAGAGCGATGACCTCCACAGTAGCAGTCCTCCAGAATTGTTCCAATAGATCTATGTACAGAGTTGGGTTGGCTGAGAGCGCACTCTTGATGTATGATTCAGACAACCACCGAACAAAGCACTTGAAATTGGCATTCGGTGCTTCCACATCACTGGAGATTGCGATGAAATTAGTTTGGGATGGTATGGTGAGTTGAGTGTTTGCCATTTGGGTAGAGAAGAAAAGAGAATTAGGATTGAAGAAGAAATTCGCAGTTAGGGTTTTTCAGAGGTTTCAGGAGTTGAGGTGCTTGAGAAATCGAACGAAATGAATTGAATAGTTGTGAAGTAGTATATATATATATATGAATGTCTTGAGTTGTCGATAGATAAGTGTTCTGTAGCGACAAGTCATTCGAGAAGTATGAAACAACTATTCGAGAAGTCAAGAAAGGCTTATTCGATATCTCAGGCAGTTTTTAACTCACAGCTGGCAGTGATTTAACTCAGAAAATAATTCAAAGTTAAGAATATATTTTTATGAGTGAAATGAAGGTTTGAATATAAATCCAAAAAGCGATTAAGTGTCAGCGAAAAATCAGCCTTTTCAAATGATTCGATAACTCAAATGCAGTATTCGAGAACTCTATCATTAGAGAACTAAAATACTCTATTCGAGAACTCAAAGTGTGCTATTCGATTTCTCTAAAAGACACTATTCGAGAACTCAAGAGGGTTCTAGATAGGCCTATTCGAGAACTCGAGCCAAGACATAACAATGAACCATTCGAGAAGTCTGACTTATCGAACTGTACTTTTCACTCATAAAATTCAATTTCCACTATCCTTTAAAATTTACTAGAAATATTCATTGACGAATATTCTACCAAATTAAATAGTGGTTTACTCAAAATTTTTACAGAAATTTCAAGCTACATATGTATGATTTTTAACATGTGCAGCATTGGAATATTTATACATCATACTCCAGCCAATACTTACTTCAGAAATATTGGGCATTTGATAAAGTAAGTATTTACTGCTGCAACAATCTAGTTGATATATTCACTTAGCCAGAATTCGAAGAATTCAGCATTCCAATCTCACTGACCAGCCTAGTGAAGGTGGCTTCATCTAATGGCTTAGTGAATATGTCAGCTAGTTGTTTTTCTGTAGAAACATAATGCAACTCAATGGTTCCATTAGTTGCATGTTCTCTAATGAAATGATATCTGATGTCAATGTGCTTTGTCCTAGAATGATTGACAGGATTGGCAACTATAGAGATTGCACTTGTGTTGTCACACATGATAGGAATTCTTTCCAACACAAGTCCATAATCTCTAAGTTGGTTTCTAATCCAAAGCACTTGAGCACAGCAACTTCCAGCAGCTATGTATTCAGCTTCAGCTGTGGAAGTTGACACAGATTGTTGTTTCTTGCTGTACCAAGAGACTAACCTTTGTCCAAGAAACTGGCAGCTACCTGATGTGCTTTTCCTATCCACTCTGCATCCAGCATAATCAGCATCAGAATAACCAACCAGATTGAACCCTGTGTCCTTAGGATACCATAACCCCAAGTTTGGTGTGCCTTTCAGATATTTGAAGATCCTTTTTATTGCTATCATGTGTGATTCCTTTGGGTTTGATTGAAACCTTGCACATAAGCAAGTAGCAAACATGATATCTGGCCTACTAGCAGTGAGGTAGAGTAGAGAACCAACCATGCCTCTGTAGATTGAGATATCTACCTTTTTGCCCTTAGCGTCATCATCTAACTTGGTGGCAGTGGCCATGGGTGTCTTTGCAGGTGAACATTCTTCCAAATCAAATTTCTTCAGTAAATCTTTAATGTATTTGGTTTGACTTATAAAAATGCCATCCTTCCTTTGACTAACTTGCAGTCCAAGAAAGAATGTTAATTCTCCCATCATACTCATCTCATATCTGCTTTGCATGAGCTTAGAGAATTTTTCACACAGCTTCTCATTTGTAGAGCCAAATATGATATCATCCACATAGATTTGAACTAGGATAATATCATCATCATGTTTCTTGTAGAACAGTGTCTTGTCCAGTGTGCCTCTAGTGAATTGATTCTCCAGTAGAAATTGTGATAGTGTGTCATACCATGCCCTAGGAGCTTGCTTGAGTCCATACAATGCTTTAAGTAATCTGTAGACAAAGTGGGGAAACTGTGGATCCTCAAAGCCAGGTGGTTGTTGCACATATACTTCTTCTTCCAACTCCCCATTCAGGAATGCACTCTTGACATCCATTTGATAGACCTTGAAATTAGAATGTGCAGCAAATGCCAAGAAAATTCTGATGGCTTCTAGTCTAGCAACAGGGGCAAAGGTCTCATCATAGTCAATACCTTCCTGTTGAGAGTATCCTTTTGCAACCAACCTTGCTTTGTTCCTTATGACTACACCATTTTCATCCATCTTATTCCTTAGAACCCATTTAGTTCCAACAACGGTTCTATCCTTTGGTGCAGGCACTAGTTCCCATACTTTGCTCCTTTCAAATTGATTTAGCTCCTCTTGCATAGCAATTATCCAGTCAGGATCCAACAATGCATCATCAAGTTTCTTAGGCTCAACTTGGGATAGAAAGCAGCCATAGAGACATTCATTTATAGTTGCTCTCCTTGTCCTTACTCCTGCATTTGGATTTCCAATTATCTGATCTGCAGTGTGTGATCTATCCCATTTCCTTGTATGTTCAGATTGATTTCTCATCCTTGATGTTGCTTCATCATTTAGATCATGATCATCTACATTTCCTCCCCCTGTGAAGTTGTCACTCCTCACAGGTGTATCTTGGATGCTTGTTTCTTCATTGTTGGTTGACACAGGTTCTTCATTCACTTGAGTTTGTTGGATTATGAGTTCAGATTCACTTTCAATCTCCTCATCAGAATCATCTAGATTGTCAAACTTCAAGGGATCTTTATCTTCATCATTGGCTTCTTCTAATCCAGGTAGTTTGCTGTCATCAAATGTTACATCTGTGCTCTCCATTACTTTCTTTTGACAAATGACATAAACTTTGTATGCAATTCTTTCCATAGAATAGCCAAGAAAGATTCCTTCAAATGCCTTTGCATCAAACTTTCCAACATATTCTGAATTATCTTTTAGCACAAAGCACTTGCTTCCAAAAGTATGAACATACTTTAGAGTAGGCTTCTTTCCAGTCATCAAGTTGTAAGGTGTCTTTCCAGTGTTTTTGTTGATGAGGGTTCTGTTTTGGATGTAGCATGCAGTGCTCACAGCCTCAGCCCAAAAACATGTAGGCATCTTTGCATCAAGTAGCATTGTTCTAGCAGCCTCTATCAGAGTCCTATTCTTTCTCTCAACAACTCCATTTTGTTGTGGAGTCCTTGGAGCTGAGAATTGTTGAGAAATACCATTTTCTTTGCAGAATGCTCCAAGCATGGCATTTCTGAATTCTGTCCCATTATCACTTCTTAATGCAATCACACTTGCATTTATGGCCTTTGCTTCTTTGTCAACTTTCTTTATGTGCTCAATGATTACTTGTGGAGCCTCATCCTTTGATGCCAGAAATTCTACCCATGTATACCTTGTAAAATCATCAACCATCACTAGAGCATACTTCTTCCTTCCTAGTGACATAATATTGACAGGCCCAAACAAATCCATATGAATCAGTTGCAGGGGCTTGGTTATAGATGTCACTGTTTTTGACTTGTGGCTTGATCTTTTCATTTTTCCCTTTTGACACGCCTCACACACTCCTTCTTGACAGAATTCAAGTGTGGGCATGCCTCTCACTAACTCCCTTTTGACTAGGGAATTAATGGCTTTGAAGTTCAGGTGTGATAGCTTCTTGTGCCACAGCCAACTGTCTTCATTTGATGCTTTTGAGTAGAAGCAACAAATTGTGTCCTTGCTTGCAGAGTCCATATTGGCTACAAACAGGCTTCCCTTCCTTACTCCAGACAGAGCAAAATCACCAGTCTTCTTGTGGGTGATCAAACATTCATCTTTGTCAAAGTTCACTTTGAAGCCTCTGTCAGTGAATTGACCAACACTCAGTAGATTATGCTTGAGCCCCTTGACCAGTGCTACATTCTCAATGATGACATTTCCAATTTCCAACTTGCCATATCCGAGTGTGTTGCCAATGCTGTCATCTCCAAAAGCAACCATTGGGCCAGCCTTTTCCTCATACTGTGATAGCAGGGCCATATCACCAGTCATATGATTTGAGCATCCACTGTCCAAAATCCACATGACCTTCTTTTTACTTTCTTTGCCCTGCAAACACAAAAGTATTACTTCTCCTTTGGTACCCAAACGAGTTTGGGTCCATGTGACTTAGTGACAGTTTTATCAAAATCAGCATGCTTATCAGTTTTCTTGATGTTGGTCTTCTTGTCACTGTTGGGAGTCTTAGAATCAGGGTTCTTAGACTTAGGTGACAGAGGTACCTTCCTAACTTTAGGAGGACTTGAAGACTTTGTCCTTGTGTAGTGTGTGTGAACATTATGATTGATACAGCCCTCCATGAATTGTCTTCTCAAATTAAAACAACTAGTCATCACATTCATGTTACATGGCATACAATCAAGTTTATCACAGAAAGGAGAGTCTCTATGTCTTAAAGGCACAGAGCACTCATAGAATGGTTTAGCAACACTACCAGATGGTTTCTTGCAAGCATGAGTCAAATGATTAGAGCTAAAACAGTTTTGACAAACTTTCCTAGGGGCATTTGGCACATAAGCATAGTTGTTATCTTTGTTAATCCCTAATTTGCCATTCCTGTTTGGTCTCTTATTAGTCACTTTCTTCTTAGTCTCATAATTTCCAGCTGAAACAAAATTTACAGATTTCTCAAGTCTAGGTCTACCTCCTACTGGCTCCTTGGCTTTGGTTTTGACATTCTTACTCTCAGAGGATGCTTGTTGTTCATTTGATTGTGCCTCATCTTCATCCTCCAACATTTGCTTGATGAGTAAGGCATCCTCATCAATCTCAAGTGTTGGTGTTTTAAATATTGGATTCTCAGTCTTTTTCAAAACCTGAGGCACCTCCTCTTGAACAACAATGTCATCTTCAATGACTGCATAGCCTTTCCTCTGTTTAAGAGTGTCATAATCAAGTCCAATGGCAGCCTTAGGTCTAGCTAGATTTTTCTCATGATAAGACTGCAATAGACTAGAGGAATTCTTAAATGTTTTCAACTTAAATTCATTTTCAGCTAATTCATCCCTAAGAGCTTTCTCAACTTGACTAGCACATAGAACTTTGTTCTTTAGATACTCAATCTCTTGTTTAAGATTTTCTATTTGCACAGTAGTTAGCTCTAGTTCCTCATTTCTCTTATTTAACAGTTCATTCCTAGTAGACAGTTTAGCAATCTCTTCATTAGCAGCAGTCATACTAGTATGAATGTTAAACATCTCAACGGATAGTTGTTCAACCAAAGATTTATATTCAGAAACAGACATGTCTATGGTAGTGAGAGATGGTACCTGTGAGTCTGATGCAGATGGTTCTTCCTTGGAATTGGCCATCAAGGCATAGTTGCAGAATTCTTGTTCTTCCCCATCACTGTCAGAATCATCCCAACACTTCCCTTCAGCTATGTAAGCCTTACCTGGTGTCTGCTTCTTTAGAAGGGCCTCATACTTAGCTTCAAGCTCAAGAAACTCCTTATCCTTCTTTTTAGGCTTCTTGCATTCACTGGCAAAATGCCCTAGGTCATTGCATCTGTAACATCTTACAGATGACCTATCCACATAGCTGGTTTTGAATCTGTTCTTGTTTGTTTTCATAGGTGCCTTGCTCTTGTTGAATGAATGATTTTGAGGTCTAGGCTTGAAGGGCTGATTCCTCTTGAATCTGATGTTTGGGAATTTTCTAGCCATAAAAGCATATGATGTATTTTCCATGCCATCCAGCTCTTCAAGAGTGTAGAACTCATCTTCTTCCTTGTCATCAGCAGGTTCAGTCACTACTTCCTCAGTTTCTTCATCATCTACTATCTCTTCTATTCTCAGCTGACTTGCAGATGCTTCCAGGTCTTGAATAGATTTGTTGACAATCAAGGCACAGGATGTGTTTATCATTCTGCCTTGGTTAGCTTGGATAGCCCTCTTTTGAAGCAACTCAAGCTCGTGTGTCTTTAAAACCCCATAGAGCACATCATACGTGACTTTGTTCAAATCTCTTTCTCTTAGGGATATGACCCTTTGCTCTAGATGGTTTGGTGACGATAGTAGAAACTTCATATTTAATTCCTTAGTGCTGTAAACCTTCCCATTCATTTGGAGCTCAGTCACCAGCTTGTGAAATCTTTCAAACATATCAGTGATACTTTCCTTGGGCTGTGCCATGAACGCCTCATACTGTGTGACCAGTATCTGTTTCTTATTTTCTCTTACCTCCTCTGTCCCTTCACATAACACCTCGATGTGATTCCACATGTCCTTGGCTGATCTGCATGATGCTACGTTGGCAAACATCGACATATCCAAGGAGTCTATGATTAACAACATGAGGTGGCTGTCTAGGGCAATCTTTTCCTTCTCTGAGTCCGTCCATTTGGATGGCTCTTTTGGAACGTATGATCTAGGAATGACTACTGCGCCCACTGTGGATTCAGCAACTTCTTGTTGTGGTATGAATGGACCATTCTTGAGAATGTCAGGGTAGAGAGGATTGGCAGCTTTGATGAACAACAGCATTTTTATTTTCCAGAGGTTGTAATTCTCTTTGTCGAACTTAGGGACCTTTACCGTACCTGTAGTCTTTGGTGTATTCGAACTCATGATCGTTTTCTGTTTAGATTAAACAGCCTGCTCTGATACCACTTGTTGAGTATTGAATACAGTAAAAGAATACAGAGGGGGGGTGAATGGATTCTTGAACTTTTCTTCGTTCTTGAAACTTTGCAGCAAGATAAGTGATGAGTGTGTGAGATATGAAGATGCGGATAATTAAAGACAAACACAACACAATATCACTTTAATCTAATATCTTATTAGATTAAGATTTTGCTACAATCTGTGAATACAAATGATAGTATTCTCAGCTTCGTTTTTCTCAGAGAGATATTTTCTGGATATTTTTTAGAAACTTCAAAACCTTAACAGCTAAGGAAGTGAGGCTGTATCCTTATAGACATGGATACACCCACTTACTACAAATGAGGTAGGTAAAACAAAAGCACTTTCCAGTCTGTCTATCTCATTTTAGTAAGAGTCCAAACGGCTACAGATTTGACTTTGAAAAGCCTGTTTAGATCCACTTCTTCAGCTCCTTGTCCCTTGTCTTATCTCTCCAAGCTTCTTTGTAGGCTTTCCAGCATGCTTTATAGGACAGAGTCAAATAAAGTATCCTGGCTTGTTGCAGGTTTCTGACTTGTACAATTCTTCAGTATTTTGTCCTCAAGAATGTATTCGAGAAGTGACTAAGTGAGTGATTCGAGAACTGGAGTTGACTTGATCGATAACTCTGAGTTCTCGAATAGTGTTATCTTGACATATCGAATCACTTCTCGAATAGCTCTTTTCTCTGGGACTCCTTGAGATATCGAATAGAGCATTTTGTCATATCGAATCCCTGAGATATCGAATAGAGCATTTTGACATATCGAATCCCTGAGATATCGAATAGAGCATTTTGACATATCGAATCCCTGAGATATCGAATAGAGCATTTTGACATATCGAATCCCTGAGATATCGAACAGTGTATTCAGAGATATCGAATAGTGTCTTCTGAGATATCGAATCTCTGACTTCTCGAATGCTAGACTTCTCGAATAGACAAATGTACTTCTCGAATTGGTACTTAGGCAAATTCTTCATTTCTTCAAATCCCAACTGTGATTATTTGGCAGTCTTTATCTCCTTGCTTGAGGCATGAACCTTGGAACTTCTTTCAAGCATTATTCTTGACTTTATAATTACAGTAACACAACTAGAATTTGATGCCTATTACAAGTACAGAACAAATAGAAACTCTACAACTAGAGGTTCCCTCAGTTAAGAGGTCATGTAGGTAATGCATAGCATTACACATACTTAGGCTTGTTATTAGATGTATTCAGGCATGCCTCTGTGACTAACAACCACTTTGAATCTAACAAATGTAGACAGGACTGAAAACCAGTGGGCTGACGCTCTATCAAAACTGGCCTCGTCGTCGTCTACCACATGCAACGAACCAATCTATGTTGAAGAACTTCAAGCTCCAACAATCAACAGCCTTGAGGTCAACGAGATAGCTTCACATCCTGACTGGCGAACTCCATTCCTGGATTACATAATCAACAACAAGCTGCCAGAATCAAAAAATGAAGCGAGATCCCTCATGTACAAGGCAAGGAATTATTGTGTGAAAGACTCCAAGTTATACAGAAGATCTCTGGTCGAACCACTGCTTCGCTGCCTCGGTCCTGACGAAGCTTACCTCGCTATCATAGAGGTTCATACCGGAATTTGTGGCGAACACATGGGTGGTAAAAACCTCGCTCTAAAAATACTCAGACAAGGATTTTTTTGGCCAACCTTGAGAAAAGATTGCGAAGAGTTCGTGAAAAAGTGTACCCCATGCCAACTACATGGAAATGTCAGTCATCGACCTACGACAACACTCAACCCGGTCCTCATTCCTTGCCCCTTCTTTCAGTGGGGAATTGACATAGTTGGTCCGTTCCCTAAATCAAAAAACCAAGCCCAATATATTGTTGTCGCCATCGACTATGTGACCAAATGGGTCGAGGCCAAGCCTTTGGCCAGGATTAGGGAAAAGGAAATGATAGAGTTCTTCATGGAATACATTGTGTTCCGCTTTGGAATCCCAAAGATCGTTGTCACCGATAATGGTACCCAGTTTGTTGGGGAGAAGTTTGAAAAAGCACTCAGCGAGCTGAAAATTAAGCATATCAAGTCATCGGTAGCATACCCACAGGCCAACATACAGGTCGAGGTCACTAACCGCACAATTCTCCAAGGGATCAAGAAAAGAATCGAGGAGGTTCCCCGATGCTGGGTCGACGAGATCCCCAATGTTCTATGGTCATATCGTACAACTCCGCGCACCTCCACGGGAGAAACCCCTTTCAAAATGGCGTATGGAACAAACGCAGTACTACCTGTCGAGGTTAGCCTCGGATCGCCTCGAGTCGAGGTCTTTGATCCTGATAGCTCAACTAAAGGCCTACGCATAGACAACGACCTCATAGAAGAACTGTGAAATAACGCCAAAACAGCTTCAATTGAGTACCAGAACAAAACAGCGAAGTATTTTGATAAGAAGGTCAAGACGAAGAACTTCCAGGTCAACGACCTTGTACTTCGTGAAGCAGCGGCATCACGACCAACACAGGTCGGTAAGCTCACAGCCCCGTGGGAGGGTCATATAAGATCAAAAAGGTTGTAAGTCTCGGGACCTACGAGCTAGAACATCTCAATGGCGAGCCCATCAAAAACAAGTGGAACGGTATCCACCTCAAGAAATTTTATCAGTAATTTTATTACCTTTCTTTATACAAGAACAAGTCATGAACCCCCGCCCAAGAATTTGGTCTAAGTGAAAAAGGGTTGATACGAGACCTTCACTTGGACCCCCACTAATTTATCAATAAAATTGTTCTTGATTATATCCCCTTAGCGTTATATTATCTAAATACGATGATACAAGCACAAAGCTCAAAGACACTAAAATCCATAGAAGGATACCGGTATTAAAAAAAAAAGAGTTCATGTCCTTAATAGATTCTTGAAATCCCTTCTTGGGCCAAATACCCAAAGGCAAACAGTACTAATGCGCCAAAATCAACGTGCCAAAGAAAAATCACAACAAAAGGTAAAACCAAACCAAGAACCAGTAAGGTTAGCAAATTATAGTTTACGAACATTTCAATTACCCCATAAACATTTCCCTTAGCTCTTAACTCCAAAAGCTTACAAGCTCGTAAAGAATGATATCCAACGAAAGGCACAAAGTAAATAAGATCATTTTTGTGATATTCCAAAAAAATAAACCAAGAGAAAGAGTAAGTCTCATCCTTCACAAGAAAACACATTAACAGTACTATCAAGAATAACACGAATAGAAAGCTAAAACTCTCGAAAGCCGAGGTCATAGATATTAAAGGCAGATTCAGAATTCATCCAACACCAGAAAACAAGTTCGAAACCAACTCCAAGTTGGGTGAGAATTTAAGTTAACAAGTACGCAGGGCATACCCTGGACAAATAAAACGAGTTCAAGGAACAGGGGAATATTAATAACACATAATAACGAGGCATACCTCGCCTTCAACCAGACTTTGGATTTTCTTCTTCAATACCCGAACCGGACATGGATTTCGCGAGGCTAGCACAATAATCCTCGAATGTATGACCCGTAAGGTCAACATCAGCAGCCTTCAAACGGTCATAACAGTACCCATATCCTACCCCGAGGGCTCGGGCCACATCAGCAACACCTTTCTCGACCTCAGTCTTAAGAGCGGCATTCTCCTCGCGAAACTTGGCCAGCTCACTACGCATTAGCTCAAGCTCTTTCTCCGAACCAGCGGACTTATCTTTCTCAGTGTTAGCCATCACCTTAACCTGATCCAATTCCCCACTCAGAGCAAAAATCGTATCTTTAAGTACATTATTCCCTCCATAAGATTCCTCTTGGCTTCAAAATTAGCCTTAGCGGCCTCCGTTTCTCTTCTCTCCGATTCGCTTGCCCTCTTCTCAGCCTCGAGGCACCCCGTCCTCCTATCAGACAATTCCTTGACGAGGCGATCCCTTTCGGGAAAACCAGTATCAGCCTTGTAGACATTCACGATATGTGTCAAATAAGACAGGAACTGTGAAGACAATAGAGAAATCATTATAAAAAGTATTGGATACGCACACAAATACAACAACGCACACATACAAATCAATTACTTACTTGACCCCCGCGCGTCAAAAATCGCTCAGCAATCTCCACACGAGACTTGTCCACGTAAGCATTAACATCCTGGGGCAAATCAAAAGCCTGAAACACTTGAACAGGAGCATTAGGCCCGGCTGTCCAACGTTGGTTCGGAGAAACCTCAACCCGAACTGAAGTCAAAGGATCAACAGGTTGAAAAATGGGGGGAAGACTCGCAACCTCGGGGACCACTGGAGGCTTACAAATGCTATCACGAGTCCCATCATCACATCTTCTTAGGACAATTCTACGAGATGACCCGCTGTCACGAGTACGCTTCCTCTCACGAAGCTCACCATCTCCGGCAATATCGGAACCAACATTTTCAACTTCAATTCCTCCCACAACCTCAACATCTGAAACGTTCACAGGCTTAGGTGCACCCTCACCAACCCTCGTTGAGGATCCCTTGGCAGTCGACTTAGAGGCAACAGACTGTTTCGCCAACAACACTAAGGCCCGGTCCATCTCTTCCTTCAGCCCACTGGTAAAAATCGCCTTCAAAGACTCTCCAGCAACTACAAAAAAGAAAGACACAAGGAAACACACTCAGAATTAGCATACATGAGTAAATATCAATCAAGTGCAAAAGAAAAATAAAAGAATTAATTCCGAAAAATAAAACAAAAATTACGATTGTGTCTCTCCAAAAACTGAGCATTTTTTATATGAGTATGCGTATACAACGAACTCGAACCCTGAAACCGATCTAGGAACTCGTTATCATATTTCTCCATCCTCGTTAATTTATCCAAAATATCCTTGGAAATTTCTCCGCAAGGTTTTATGAATTCTAAATCAGGACCATAAAAATATAACCACTTTTCGTGATATCCAGAGTTTGACGACCTCACATCAACTAACCTCGATCGACCTGACCTCTTATCAAAATAAACCTGACCATCAGAATGTTTTATCCCATAAATGGAGAAGAACAGCCTCAAAGTGGGAATACGATTTACCTTGGTGCAACGAGCAATAAAACCGCTAACCTGGGCTATCGAATTCGGGGCCAATTGAGCAACCCCACAGCCTAAGGCTTCATAGATCGCTAAATGGAAAGGGTGCATCGGAAGACGTAACCCATACTCAAAATAAATAAGGGGAATCCCGTGCATCCCATACTCCGGCATTAGCCAAACTCGATCGTCAATTTTGGGGATGTTACAACGCCAGCCACCATCCAAATTCACCCAAGAATCCAGAAGATCACAATTCACAGGACCTTTAGCATAAACACTGATATAGTTCATACTCGGTTTATCGGCAAACTCTACCGAACCCGTCTCCCTCGCCAAGCGAACGATTTCGTTCCTGGAAGCCAAAGTCCTTGGACTTAAAGATACGGGTTTGGGAAAAACATTTCCCCCATTGTCATCTAAAAAACCTAGAGACTGAGAGGATATGGTTTCTGGAATCTCTAAATGATCTAGATTATAAGGGAACTCTAAAGACTCATCCTTGACTGGGAGTTTACCAGGGTCACCGGAATGAGAAAGACGAGAAGAAGAAGAAGAAGAAGAAGAAGAGAAAGTTTCCGGCATAATCAGAATAAGAAAATTACACACGCTAAATCGAAACAAGAAAGAATATAAAAAGACCAACAATTGAGGCACTAAACTTTAAAGGAAATCATAAACATAAACTCATACCTCTAGGAGAGAACTCCTAAAAGGTCCTTAACTGCAAGTCTCGAAAGCCGAACCATCACACCAAAAAATAAAACTGCAAACAAATTGAAAAACACAGATATATATATATAGACACAACCCCACACGTGCAACAACATAAAAACAGCACAAAAATTAAATTCCCTCAAACCAAATTAAAAATTATATGAAGCAAATCTAAAGATATTGTTAAAAAAACCAGGGGGGACAAATGTTGGGCCAAGAATATTAGCTAAAATATTAGGTATAATGATAGTTGGAAGTTAGGCCCAGTTAGGCTTAGTATGTAGATAGGCCCAAGTGTATTAATATTCCTTATAGGGCCTTGAAGCCCAAAGCTTGTAAAGAAATGATAACCCATTCCCCAAGAAAGGTGAGGGAAGACCCACCTAGAATCCCTATAAATACTCTTGTACCACCTTACTTAAAGGGGGATGCAAAATGATGTAAAGAGAGAACCTCTAAGAATTATGAAATAAGAAAATACTCTATTCTCCATCAATATTCTAACTAATAATTGAACAAATAGCTTAAAGATATTTCATAGTCCATCAGGTATCAGCTAATACGCATTTAGGACTGAAGTATTATGGATTGTTACGCAATCACCAATGGAGTAATTGTTATTACGCATTGTCTAGTGGAGTGTTACTAGTTTTTTAAATGCTTAATATGCATTTTACAAAGACGTAACCAGTCTTCCAGCGAAACAGCACACATGTTTTTTAAAGGACACTACATCGGAAAAGGGACAGATCCATGTGAACATGTCTCACATGCCCCCACATCTTCTTGCATTGCAGTGAACTTCAAAATAGTGTAGGCATAGTGTAGGCGGCTTACAATACTTGGCCAACTGTTTGGAAGTGGTTACTTTTGTTAAAATACTCTTAAAACAAGTTAATATTGTCATTTTTTCTCAATCACACTAGACAGGCTGCAAACCAATTCATTCATTCTTTGCTGCTCTGACATCAATCTCAAGACTGCGGACCGAAATTAAACAATATAAACACGTTTTATTGGACATGCACAAACAGATCTGAGATGTGTGCTAACAAAACTTTAAAGATGCCTTGGTAAGCCTAGTGGAGAAGTTGAAAGTAAACCCAGGGGAAACAACACTGATTACAGATTAACAAATAACCATTTGAACCACAAACTGCACGCCCAATATAGTTACAGTTAACCGTTAAAAACTTGAACCTAATTCTACAAAAAGAGGATATGGTAAATATTACAGAACGCCCACACATAGACTGCATCAAGCTTCTAAAGGTAGTCTACAATGTTACAGATAGTTGTCCTGCTGTTAATTTAGTAAGTAAAAGAAAAAGAAGAAACAGTAAACTAAAACACAGAAATTAAGAAATGGAACATCTATCCAGCACCGGATATAACAAACTGTGCAATGCACTCAACAAGCTGGAGTAAGCAGCTACTCGTCACCCCCGCCCGCATGAATTGGCCCGTTCGAGCTGAATCCACGACCTCTCCCACGATATCCCCTCCCGCGACCATGTCCACGGCCTACAGCAGAACCTTATTACGATTAGTGATAAATGTAAACACAGAGAAGTTTGAAGCAAAGTAAAGCAAATCAGCATTGGTGATCATATCAAGCCCCATCACAATCGGATGAAAACCCCGAGCAGTTATAAGATCAATTCATCCTGCTTCATGCTTTCTTAAGTATCACTAGTATGGAGTATAGACTCATATGATCGGTAATGGATTAGGTACCATATTAAGTTGGCCACTTTAGGAGAAAAGAATAACTGAAAAAGTTAACAGCATACAGAAACATCATTATGTTTGCTTATACTCTTGTATCCCGTCCATTACCCATATAACCCATATTTTTAGACTACCCGTGTACATGATCCATTAATAAGCTCATCACTATACGCTAGAACCAAACCCAAAAGATCACCACAGATAATCATAACTCATAATAATTAAAACAGCACGCAGTTACAGGGTCAATCTATCATGTGATCCATGCTTTTCTATGTACCCTGCAAATGCTCAATATGGAAAATCCACGAAAAGAATAGGAAAAGGGTCAAAAATGTGTGCTAGTCAAGGGAGAGAAATACATAAATGTAACGGAATGCCAAAAGGAATAAATTTATTGTTTATCCATTTAAAATCCCCTATTATCTATTCAACCCCAAACATTTGGAGTTATCGTGTAACCAGGTCCCATGAAAAGCTCATCTAAATAACCAGAAACACCAATTCAATATAGTACAGGTGATTGGATGCTTAAACCATACAACTTACCAACTCATACAACTAAAGAGTTAACAGACATAATGACTCGGACGCCAGTTAAACAAAAGCATATAAACATTTTTTTTATAACATCCACTTGTATTTTGTATGTTAGAAACAGATTGCAATTTCATTACGAGGTCCGCTACATAACGACAACTTTCCTAGGAAGCAAATATTTTTTCTCAAAATATTCTTCATTGAAACCAAAAGCTTCCCTACTAATTCTTCCAAACAATGTGGCTACAGAAAGGATTCAATTTTGAGCAGGCCAATTTAATAAGTTTGGAGACCCTAAACCAGCACCATTGGTTCAGTTTTACCATATAAAAATTACATTTTATTATCAGTAAGAGTCAAAGCAAACTTGGTTCTATTTTGCAACCAAGCCATGCTTATTTCTGACGGAGAGAAATCAAGTAGGGCACGAATTAATTAGCAAAAAAAAATAGATCATGAATCAGAAACTTCGGTAGTTCTATAATTGAAAATTTACCTCGGCCCTCAACAGGTGGTGCTTCTTGATCATATCCATCAGCATCATGCTGAACATCCATTTGAGGCCCACCATATCCTCCCCTTCCACGTCCCCTAAAATTACGACCTCTTCCTCTTCTTCTACCCTCAACAGGTGGTGCTTCTTGATCATATCCATCAGCTTCATGCTGAACATCCATCTGAGGCGCACCATATCCTCCCCTTCCACGTCCCCGAAAATTACGACCTCTCCCTCTTCCTCTTCCCCTGGAATAGCCCCGAGGACGATCCCAACCTCCATCCTCTAACTCTGCAAAGTAAATTCTATTTAGAATTCGACATTTACTTCATACACAATATCTGAAATGCTAATGGTCAATAAACAAATAAATGGCTGCTTCACCAAATCCCTGAATAAGAGATTATAAATAACCATTTCGGTGACCCTTAGGGGTGGTAATGTCACATAGGCAATTATGGTCTACTGAACTAATCTTCAAATCAGCATTTGCTTAATTAGAATAAGTAAAATGAACAAAAGCAATACACATCTACACCATGGGACATCAGAGAAAGAATCTAGAAGACCTTCACTTATTATAATACCTGTTATACAATGACAATAGGCCGTCTCTACTTGTTTCTGCACCGCACTAGTTGATTACTCATGGATAAAAAAATTGTGATGCAGAGCACATTCAACAGTACAAGTTCTAGCACTTATATTTTACCATTGTTACAATAATTTGAACCCCCACCCCCCAAAATTTGAAGCAAAGAGCAGATCAACACTTTCTAACAATAGCCTGTGTTACCCGGAGTCGGGTATAAATGTCTGACATGGGTGCGGAGGAGTTGGATTCTTAATTTTAATAAAATTATGATTCTTGGATATGGATCCAAAATTGGACACGGGTGCGGGGACTCGGCATGTTAAGCTAAACACAAGTAAAACTTTACATGGACAAATTTAGCGAACATTCTTAAAAACTGTGTCTACTGCACATAAATCATGTACACTTAATAATTTTTGTTAAATTGTAGTATACAATCAAAAAATCGCAAGCAAACGAGTCATTCATGGACCGTGCTGTCTATATACAAGTTGCAAGGAGGCCTTAATTTTCATTTCAAACTGGGATACTACTAGGTGAAGTGTCCAGTTTTAATAAGTTAGATCCGACTCATACCATACCCACACCGATGTCTGTCAAGTCCGGTGGACACAAGTATAAGGACAAAAATGGAGAGTCCGGGTAACGGAGACAATAACTACAAGTCTACAACAATATACACCCTGTCAAATCCCCTCCACAACCCAGGTTCCGGGTCTGATATAGATTATAAAGAACTAACGCAATACCAAGGCACCAATCATTTTTTTTGGAAATTAAGAGTGAACAAACATATTTCCTTTAATTTGCTAAGAATTACTGACAAAGAATACTGAACATAACAACATGTAGAGGCAAAACAAAGTCAAAATCAAACCAGATGCAGCTCTTTGCCTCCCTCTTCCCCTTCCACCACGACCTCTGCCTTGATTAGTAGGTGAACCATCTGCATAATCACATGTTACCAAATGCTGCTCTTGCAACATATATAGGAATTTTAGGTACATGTCAAAGGACATCTTTACCTCCTTCATAATCAAACTCAGGGGAAGCCTTGACCTGGTCAACAGGTAGTGGAGACTGGTACCTGTAATAAATTAATAACAATTAAGAGCAAGTAAACTAGTAAAGGAAGAGCAACAAGATTGAGAAGCCTTCTTAACTTATTTGACTATCAATCTATAATCTGCATGAGGTTGTCATGAAGATATCTATCTTACATACATAAACATTTCTAAAAAACAGTTAGATGATGGAAAACATAGGATATATATCTAGACAATAATATTACCTGGAAAGTTCGTGGAAAAGGAATTACTCATCATCAATTAAGAAGTAGAGTGATAAATGATAACACAGACATTCAGGGAAATTTACAAGAATTAATCACAGCTACAGTCAAAATAAGTTTTAGCACTCACAAAGATTCACAAATACGAAGAGCAGAGAAACAAACAATCAACAAACAAGAAGCATTGAAATGGAGCGCATAAATAACATTTGGTATTTTTAGGCAACACCATATGATAAACTAACTTACCCTGGGGCTGATGTATCTAGCTCCTCTTTTGAAAGGGTGATTGTGATCATTGAAACATGCCTTGTTGTTTCCAGACTGCACCATCCAATAAATATCATTGTCAATACATTTTTCTCTTCAAAAAAAATCCAAATATCTATTATGTCAAGCCATCTTTAGGCTGAACCAGATACCTAGTAAAAAAAATTCTAAAATTCTTTTAGGCAAAATGCAAATCCAATATCGAAATGATAGTAAACTTACGGTAGGAGTCCTTCTTCCAGGGGTTCCCATGTATCTGTTATATCAGTGGATCCAATGGATGTAACTTGATGGAGGCCAGCAATTCTCCTCTGCATAGTAAGTACATATACCATATCAATATATTCATTAGTTACTAAAATAACACGTGTTAGAACCAAACATGATCTAACATTTTAAGCAACAAAGAAAAAACCTTAATTAACTCAACAATCGTGACAGTCTTGTTGATAGCCCTTCCCATCGCTTTGAACACAATTACCGAAGAACCTTTTTCCTACAATGAAAAGTAAAAGAACTAAATATTAACAATTATCAACGTCTTCAATTTAATTTTCATTACAAACAAACTGTCAAAAGACGAGGTCATTGTGGAAACAGCCTCTAGTCCTCTATACTTGTACCATTTTTTACGAGAGGCATATTTTAATCATACAAAGTAGACATCTAATTGCATTTCAATTAAACTAACCGCATCAAATTTCAATTTCAACAACACTAAACAACAAGTTAACAAATCACAAAAGTTCGAATTCTACCAAAAATGCTGCAAAAAAAGCAACAGAATAGTAACCGCAAAGAAACCTGAAGCATAGTCATAGCATAAGTAATATAACTGCGCATCCTGCCCTGACTTGTAATCCGAATTTCATTCTCATCAATCGGAGTCGTCTCTTGTCTCGGTTTCTCCACCTTCTGGTACCGATCCATCTACAAGCACTCCACAAATATCACTAAAACATACTCCAAAACATAAATTATACTTCTATATCTTCAATTCAACTAAATTTAATTACAAAACCTAGGGTTTCAATGTTCATTTCGAGTGATATATTAGACATAATAAAATAATTTAAAAAGAAAGTGAAGATGAAAAGTATTACCTTAATTAAGTAGCGAAATGAGAGGCTCTTTCTTCTCCTTCTTGTTGTTTTGGTTGGTTGCACCTTGTGTGTGGAAATGAAACTGCAGTTAGCAGCAGGTGTGGGTGTGCGTGTATATTACCCTAATAACTTCCACCCCTATCCGGTCCAAACGAATTAAAACCGGTTTTCTGTTGATTTAAACGGTTGTTTTTGTAGTTTGTCCCGAGTCCAAAATTAATTTCTCGATTTTACACATAATTTTTAATTTATTAATTAAATTATAATTGTTATTATATAAATTATCATTAATATTTAATTTAGAAATTAAATATTGAATTTAAATTTTGATACGTTAATCTCAATCTGTCCAATCCAACTAAAAACCCAATAAACACATTCAAATTTCGATTTGGGTTACATTACTAGGTTTTAAAACCTATCAATTACTGACAGATAAAAAGTATAACAAGTCCAATCTGTCCCATCTGACAAAACCCCTTTAACACAACAATTTCACGTCAAATCATGCCATCGATTCAAAGGAACGAAAGTAAATCAACTTGCTCGCTCGTTTATAAATACTTTCCAAAATTAAATAAGAAGACATTCACAATTTTACGCACATAATAAAACTATCCTTCTCTTTAACTTTTTCTCTCGAAAATTTTGGCCGTATTACTTACTCTCACCCGAAATGTGTCTTCGAAAATCAAATCTCCATCGAATATTAAATTGAGGTACACGTAACACCAAGTACAAGTCTAATCCGTCTCAGTTATCCTCAACCCAGACTCGATCCAAATTCAAAATTATATATGCATTTAAGGAAAATCGAGAGGGTCAATGTCCTATATAACAACCTTTTTACTGAATAATTCCTAGTAAAATCTTCGATGGAGAAGTTGCCCAAATGATTAAACGTAAATGCATATGATGAGTGCGAGGATGAGACATACAAATATTAAATGCGGGAGTTATGACTCCATATCATTCTCATATAATGCATATACATCCTGCTCACGCATCCCATAAATGCGAGTTTTGATACATGCATGCCGGAAATTCGCACTTAAGAATACACGCATACCAGATTTACGCACCTGAGGCCTTGCACCTGCATTATCCGTATATTTCTACTGATTTCAAGGAATGATGTTGAACGTTGAAGATACATCCGTTTGACGATCCACTACCGTCACCATTACAATATATTTTTAAAAAAATAATTATGCCAAAAAATAATTGATAATAATTAAAAAATTACAAGAAGGTATAACACTCTGTTAGCAACCAATGAGCATTAAGGAGTTATAAGGAGTTGAATGGAGAAATAACGCTGAATGTGCTCATGTCTATAAGGAATATGTTGTGTCAAGGACTCCTAAAAGTGACAACTTCTTCTATAAATATGGCACTTCAGTTGATAAACGAAACGTCAATCATGTGCTATCAAACTAGTCATTTATATCTTTTAGAAATTAAGATTGCTGTTATTAAGGATCTTGATTGCTAGTGTCAAGGACCTTAATTCATGTACCAGTTGCTATATAACTCTTATTCTCCCTTGTAATGAGATAAGGCAGATCAATAATAAAACAAATAAGTTTTTTCTGTTCTAATTTTTCTCTTGGTATTAGAGTAGGAACGATTTATTTCGCTTCTTAACATTACAAACATGAATTATTAGTCTTTGAACGTCAGAAACTTTGTCACACTAAAACTCACCCCATCCAACTATCCATTATGGAGAGAACATGTTTTAGGCTTGGCTGAAAGTCAAGATCTTGTTCACCATCTCATAATCGAATCTCACGTTCCACCAAAGTTTTCTCCTCAAAGCTCAAAAACCACAAACAATCAAAATCCACAGACCCCAAACAAAGAAAACACATCTTCAACAATAACCAAAGAATTTATAGCATGGCAAAAATTTGACCACCTCCTTAGGGGATGGATTATAGTAACTCTATCCAAAGAAGCACTTGGACTCATTATTGGACTGGATACATCACTTGCCATTTGGAATGCCCTCAAAGAAGCAAACACACAAGACTCTCAAGAGAGAGAGTTTACACTTCGACAACAACTTACTTACCTACGCAAGGATGAACAAAAAAGTATTGGTGAGGATATATGATACAGCCCACGTGGATATTCCCACTATGTACAACAGCCCACGTCCAAAAAGGATCACAAAAACACCTAAACACTTCCAAGACTATCAGATGTAAAATTGTTGTTATAGTAACCCACTAGTACAAAATTGACTTTTTACGTCGCATATTTTACGTTGGACATATGAAAAGGCAATGTGTATAACGTTTTATACAACGTGTTTTTCAAAAGGTGACGTATATTTACATTGTTAAAACACTTTTTATGTAGGTTTAAATAAAAACCGACGTATATGATGATATTATACGTCGGTTTCTTTTTTGTTGACATATAAAATTCTATTTTACGTCGGCTTTTTCTCAACCGTTATATTAAGTGTCGATTTACACATCAGTTTTTTCTCGCCCATTGTATAAAGTATAAATTTTTACGTCGCTCTGTATGTACCCGACATATAAATTTTTGTATATAAGACGATTTTTTTACGTGATGTATAAAATTTTTTAGCTAAAATAATAAATTAAAGAAAAGTGTAATTTAATTCAAAACATTAATCGGACTTAGTTCAGTTGTTCCATTCTTCCCCAAATTAAACTCACAATTACATTAGACCTAATAGTCAATTCAAGCAATTCGGAATCAAGCAATTATCTACCTAATTGGATTCTGGTATATACACAAACACATTGGATGTAACTGCTTATATACGTATATATAGGTATGTGAATGTATGCATAATCGCCTTTCTCTCGTTTATATTCTAAGAGCTTGGGGGTTTGGCCATCTAGTGGGTTGTGCTCAATTCTCTCTCTATTATCCACCATTTACTCCACCTTTCTCTGTTTACTCCACCGTTTCTTCAACAACAACACCTGCTGTTATCCATCTCTCACGATCTCTCTCTTTCTCTCTCCCCCTCTCCCTCTCTCTCTTAATGCCTCTCTATCCCCCCGTTCTCTCTCGCTCTGCTCCCTCTCATCTTTTTTTTTTAAATATTATTTTTCTTATTTTAATTTTCCTTATTTAGTTTGGGATTTGTTATAATTTGGTTACTGGTTAATTTCTTTATTTTTATTACTTTCTAGGTAACATAATCAGATTAAATTTAATGTGTTGTTAAATCTTGGTTCACAATGGGTATGAATTTAATATATAATTTTTTAGAATTTAATGTTTAAGTTTTGGTTAAATTGATGAAATCTTCCTGCTGTTAAATTATGAAATTTTATAATAGATAGTTCAGAGACGTTACTTGTTAGCTATTTTTACTTATGAGAGTTCTTGATGTTAAATTATGAGCTTGCATCTTCCTATTTTTATTTGTTGATTTAACAAGTTGAATTTATTTTTTCAGGTGGAACGAGGGGGAGTTGTCACTGAAATAGTCAATATTGTTGATTCTACCTTGCTGTTGATTTTTTTCTTTACCAATGAAATAAAAAAATTTGCATGCCGTAAAGGTTATGGTAGTCAATTAGCATACAAAAATGAGAATTTAGATTTTTAACTTAGCAAAACTATAAAAAGAACTAAGACAATACTTCTGATAGGTTAGAATTACTTGTGGCTATTTGTGTTGTCGAGCTTGATTATTTTTTATTCCTGTATTTGAATATATATATATATATATATATATATATATATATATATATATATATATATATATTAGTTTAAATAATTATGCTAATTGCTCTTGTTGAGTTTGTTGTGATTTATTGTTTAGTTTGTTGCTTTACTTATTATCTTTTGGGTTGTATTCACGTCGACAAGAGCAATTAAACTCCTATCAATATTGGTGCATATCTGATCGCATCTATTTTTTTTCTTTTTTTGCACATCATCATTATCTTGTAAAAGGAAAATAATAAATTACATTTAAACAGTTCATTAAATGCATACAATCACTCACCACCAGAATGAAAAATTCCATGAAACGATATCTACATTCCGAGCCCGGATCCTCTGTCTCCTTCTCCTTGCCCCCTTCTGTGTCCCCTGTATTAAAAAGTGCCCCTGGCGGGGCCAATTTTAAAAAAAATATTTTTATTTCCATTTTTCTTAAAATGGGCCCCGCCAGGGGCACCCTTTTTGTACAGGGGACACAGAAAGCGACAGAGGATCATCACTCCTACATTCCTGGGCTTTTTGGCTTCAAATATATAACTCTAGACTATATATTTATGACCTTAGATTAAACTTTGATATAACAATGCACTTTTCTTTAGATTACAGTAAAACAAGTATAGTTGTAACTATTAATAATAGGGTAATATGTTCCTATAGTTAACTTTAGGAAATTCTCCTAAAGTTAACGATTAAGATTGTGACACATATGTACAATCAAAAATGCCCCTGCGGGGCCCTTCTAAATAAATAAAAAAATTCATCAAAACTACGTAGTTTTGATAGCTTAACTTTAGGAAATTCCCTACAGTTAACTGTAGGGCCATTTTTCTCTTAATAATATATTATTACTAAATATCAATGAATATACATAAGTTTAAATATGCGCATTATTTTAGTAATACATAATGGATCGACATACATGGATGTACAAAATTTCACGTGCAACAGCTGAGTATATTGATGGTGTTAAAGAGTTCATTACTTATGCGATGCTATACCTGGAAAAGAAGCAAAAGGAAGAGGGAAAAGAACAAATGATCTTTTGTCCATGTCGTGACTGTAAGAATTTTAAAATGTATAGTAATGTTGATACATTGGAGGATCATCTTTTCCGTCGTGGTTTTAAGGAGGGTTATGTGATATGGATTTGGCATGCTAAAGGAGTAGACTCTACGAGGACCTCGGGTACAAAATGTGCAAGGGAGGAATATAGTATGGCGAATAATGATGACGAATATATGGAAAATGACAGAGTACAAGAGATGATACAAGATATGGAAGAGCATTTCATGCACCAACCAAACATTTTTAATAGTTTAGTTGGCAATTCTAAGAAACTTTTGTATCAAGGGTGCAAGGATCAATTTACTAGGTTGTCAACAACCTTGAAGTTATGTAAGCTAAAAGTAAAGCATAATTGAAGTGACAAGAGTTTCACAGAGATGCTTCAACTTTTAAGAGAAATACTTCCCACGAGTAATGAGCTCCCTACTTCTACCTACGAGGCGAAGAAGATATTGTGTCCCATGGGCATGGATGTAAAAAAGATAGATGCTCGTCCAAATGATTGTGTCTTGTTCCGAAATGAGCATGAAGATTTAGACATGTGTCCCAAGTGTGGAGCATCTCGGTACAAGCAACAGGGCAATAATGCTTGTAATGAGGATAAGAAAAGGCCTCCTGCCAAGGTAATGTGATATTTACCTATAGTGCAGCGATTCAGACACATTTTTGTGAGTACAAAAGATGCAAAGCTTCTTAGGTGGCATGTAGAATGGAGAAAATCCGATGGGATGCTCAAACACCCTAGTGACTCTCCACAATGGAGAACTATTGATGGAAAATTTCCAGAAATTTACTAATGGGATTATGTGCAGATGGAATGAATCCATATCGCACTACGAGCTCTAACCATAGCACATGGCCAGTTCTTTTGAGGATTTATAATTTACCTCCATGGTTGTGCATGAAGCGCAAGTACATAATGGTGACGTTGCTAATCTCGTATCCTAGGGAACCGGGGAATAACATAGATGTTTATCTTCAACCGCTTATTGAAGACTTAAAGCTATTGTGGGATGAAGATGTTATAGTTTATGATGCTTACACTCAATCTGATTTCACTTTGCGTGCCATGATATTTTGCACCATAAGTGATTTTTCTGCAAATGGAAACTTTTCTGGGTACACCATTAAAGGAGCTAAAGCTTGTCCAATTTGTGAAGAAGGCATGATTGATCGATGCTTGAACAATTGCAAGAAAAATGTATATATGGTCATCGAGCATTTTTTTCTTCGAATCACCCTTATCGAAAAAAGAAAAAGTCTTTCGATGAAAATATTGGGTCTCGGGTTGCTCCTTTGCCTTTATCTGGAAAGCAGGTTTTTGATCAAATTGATGTTGTACTAGGAAAACTTTATAAAAAGTTCATCCAAAACAAAGTTTGGAAGAAGAAATCTATTTTTTGGGACTTTCCATATTGGGAACACTTACGGGTTAGACATTGTCTTGGTTTTATGCATATTAAGAAAAATGTGTGTGAAAGCATTATTGGGACATTGTTGAATATACCTGGAAAGACAAAAGATGGGATCAATGCCAGATCAGACATGAACAAAATGGGAATACGAACAGAATTAGCACCACAATTCTCGAAAAAATGTTCATATTTGCCTTCGTCCTGTTATACTCTGTCTAGGAAGGAGAAACTTAGCTTTTATGTGTTTTTATATAGTGTTAAGGTTCCATCTGGATATTCTTCAAATAGTAAAAGGTTTATGTCGATAAAAGATTGAAACTGGTGGGGTTGAAGTCACATGATTGTCACGTGTTAATGCAACATTTATTACCAATTACCATTCGAGGGATATTGCTAAAGCATGTGAGATTGGTAATCACAAAATTATGTTTCTTCTTCAGTGTTATATGCAGCAAGGTGATAAATCCTTTGATGTTGGATACACTGCAAAATATTACTATAGTCACACTTTACGAATTTGAAATGTATTCTACTATTGCACTCTTTAACATTATGGTACATTTAGTCATTCATCTGGTGAGAGAGATTAAACTACGTGGTCCATTACATTGCGATAAATGTATCCTTTCGAGAGATTCTTGGGTATCCTGAAAGCATATTTTAGGAATCGGTATCGGTCGAAAGGTAGCATAATTGAAGGATATTCTATTGAAGATACTAATGAATTTTCATCGAGTATTTAGCGGCTATTGATCCTCTCGTCACGAGGGTAGACTTGAAGGTCAAGGTACATTGGGGAAAAAATGAGCTCTCCCAATGCTGAATTGTGCGAAAGAGCCCATCTTTTTATCTTACAACACATGACTGAAGTTGATCCTTATTTAAAAAACATATAGCCTTGATTCGGCAAATGCATTCTTCAAATAGTGGGAAGTGGGTTACGAATGAACACAATTGTTCGTTCAGTCGTTGCTTCAAGGAGCGAGTAATGTCTCAATTGTCACATAAGCCAGCCTGACGTCATTTCCAATACATTAAAATGGTTGGCATATGGCCCTAACATGCCTGTGAGATCTTATGAATGTTATGATATAAATTGGTACATTTTCTACACATAACGTCAAGATGCCAAAAGTACAATGCAGAATAATAGTGTATCGGTAGAAGTTTCATCAACAGAATTTGGTAGAGGTAAAGATAGTCCATCACGAGATGTGAAGCAGTCATACTATGGGATAATTGAAGAACTTTGGGGGTTTGGTTACAAAGAATTCAATGTTGCTTTTTTTAGATGCAAATGGTTTGACAATAAGCGTGGTATGTGATTTGATGAGTTTGGATTTACTTTGGTTGACTTTAATCGGGTTGGCCATGAAGATGACCCATTTATATTCGCATTACAAGTGAAGCAAGTATTTTATATTTGAGACCCGGTTGATTCTTAGTGGTCCATTATTCTTCAAGGTAAGAGACGTATTCTTGGTATTGAAATATCGAAGACGAGGATGAGTATGACCAATTTGATGAGAACCCTCCTTTCTCAATGGGTCTGCCAAGTGCCAACCTCAAATGTAAATGAGGTTGTGAATGCGGATACGTAATGACCCGATGAAGGACTATGGATCAATCGCTAAGTATGAGAGATGTTAAAGTATTCTACAATGGTATGCTTTTAAAATGATGCTTTTGAATTCAAAATATATAAAAAGAAATTAATTAGTATATATATATATATATATATAATTTGTACAACTCAGTAACGATTATAAACATGTGTAATAGATTAAGAGTTGAATTTTACCTTCTGCTAGTTTCGATTATTAATGTGCATTTTCTAATAGAAATTTAATTTACTTCTGTAAATCTTAACTTGCAGGGCAACTGCAATTTCTCTCAATATATTCTTCTTTGTCCGGAATTCAATAGATTTATTTCAAGGTTAAATCCTTCTGCCCTAAGGTTATTTAATAAAGTCATTTCAGTTTAACTATAGTTTTGTTCTATTCTGGCATTATCAGTGACTTCTGGCTTTTCGAACTCATAATAGAAGGAAGTATTATTGTGATTTTGTGTGGTTATAGAAGGTTATGCAATACAAATAAAAAAAATATCAGTGTGACGTGAATTATAATTGAACAATATTGTGTATTCATGAATATAAATTGATGATAAAGTAAAAATTGAATTGCTTTAATCATGGTACTACTTTTCATTGTAACCTCTACATTTAATGTAGTGTTGAGCATACATATATTTGACTAAAATAAATTCACCATAGATTATTTATTCAATGTGATAAATATGAATAATAATAGTCATTGGATTACAAATAAATGAATGGTGGATATTAGGTCGAACGCGTCTATGTTTTACATGGTTTACATTGAACATCTACCTATATGAGTATATTTACAAATTACAATTCAAACAAGTAAATAATATAGCAGTTGGAAAAATAAATTTGAAAATCATTATACATTGTATTGAAAATATATTTAAAATTTCATAAACTAAATACAAAATTTTAATAAATTTTGAAAAAACACTAAAACTAATACATATGAAAAAGGTTATGAAATAATCATTTATCAATAATCACTACAATGTTGGTCTTTATTATGTACTAAAACATCAAACTTTAGATTTGTAATTGGACCATAAGAATTGACAAATTGGTTACCAATTCAAGAACCTGACCTTATTTATTAGGCCATTACCAAAGACATTGAACAGTCTGAAGATGATGGATTTTCTGAACCTTTCAACTTGTCTGATCAGTTTGATTACATTAAAGAAAATGGAACGCATCTAGAATGTAATTATGAATTTAAGAATGTTAGTAATCTAAACTTTCCTGAAGATATTTCAAATTATTAAAAAAAAGGTTATGTAGATGAAAATTTCCGACAAAGATATTCAGTTGACATTTAATATTCCAACATATTATATATCTATATTAGTTATTAAGATATTCTTTCATTAAGAGACATATTAGATTTAATGTAAATTCTCTAAAATTTTTAACTGGATTTTTAAAGCAAAATTTTTATAGTTGGGAAATAGATTTTAATAGATTTCTATATTAATTTTAGGATTCGATTTTAATCTTGTCAAATTTTTGACAAAATAATTCATATCCGTAATTTATTAGGGTAGTAAATTGTCAAATTAGACATTCAAATTTAAAATTAATATAACACACAGGGAGATAGTATATTGCAACTAAATAAAAAAAAAATTAATGTAGCACATGGGGAGATAATATACTACAACTAAAGAAAAAGATTTTATTTTATAGAAAAAATATTCAAAATAAATATTAATGAGTTCGGTAATAAATATTAAAATTTAATATGTATGATGTATATATAAGTAAATTTACAAATTAAAATTCAAATAAATAAAATGATATAGTGATTGGAGAAATAAATTTGAAGAATCATTATACATTATACTTGAAAATGTTTAAAATTCCCAAAGAGAAAATGCTCAAAATGCCTCATTTTGATACTTGATGGCCCAAAATACAATTTATCGGGATCATGGCCTAAACTATCCATTCAATACGCTAATTTGTATATCGAATTTCATGTTAGACACGATGCACGATACGTCGTATTAAATGTAATACGGTACATCACATCTAAACAGAATATCAAGTTAGCAAGCATTATTATACATGCACCTGTGATCACCACTGGCCCCAAGTGCTCTTATATAGGTAATTTTTTATTAGTTAGCCATGTGGGAGATAATGTAATAGTCTATCACAATTAAACTCTTCATATACTTTAGTAAGTTTAGTGGGTCAGTAATTTAGTAATGTACTAATATGGTGCCTATAGAGTCACTAAAAACTAACCCGTTTTACCAAATTGAGAAAACGAAATTGTGGGAATTCTCTAAAACCTATAAAATGTGAGTGTGACTTTGTTGGAAAACCAAGTACTAATTAAAGTTGTGAAATTTAGTATAGTTGTCCATTTACTTGACAAATTATAATAAAAAGTTTGAATTGGTGTTGTGTATATTGAAAAGTAAAGTAACTTCTAAACATATGATGTTGTCCCCTTCCTACTTCAACACTCTACAACACATTTAACACTCACTGCTAGTCCATTTCTCAAACCCAATTTCAACTACTTGATTAATTACATTAACAAAACCTTTAAATCCAAATTTTCCCAAAATTTATAAATCCTAATTTTACACCCTTTTGATTGCAATTGGGTTTGGCCAAAATACCCACAAACACAAGCATTCATCAATCACTTCTATGACTTCTCTTAGGTGATATCCATCCCCATTACCATAATGGGATTTTGGTAAATTTTATTTTTCGAGATTTAATTCGAATTTCGTTAATTACTACGATTTAGATGTTATTGTTGATATATGTGTATAGATTGTTCCGGTTTTGTTAAGTTTATGAATTTTTAAGTTAGTTTTGTAGTCACCAAAATTTATGGTTTGGCCGGAAAACGACTTTGATTGTTTGTTTATTAAATTTAGTTTTATAGCAAATAGATTGAATCTTGTGGATTTTGAAACCACTCGTCGGATTTGTTCGGTATTGACTCGTAATAGGCATCCTTTTCTAGTTTGTTTTAATATGTACTGTTAATAACGTAGTAGGAGAGTTAGTGATCGAAATATGTGTGATGTTGGTAGAAAATCGAATATTTTCGGTGACTTTGTCATTTCTTGGTGACCTGGTCATTCTTGTTAGTGTCGCCGGATTTTCTGGTTGCTTGATCGATTAGGTGGTTGAGAATTTAAGTGCTTTTATTATAATTGATTGAAAATTATTTTTCAGTTATATGTAATTGATTGATGATTGATAGTGGTTTTAATTGTTTTAAATTGATATTTTATTTGCCTTTAAATTAGCTAATTAGCATCTAGAGAGTCAAATCTATATAATCTTACTTAGTGTTCTTTTCCTTATATGGTTGTCTTTCTTTATCAAAATTGTAGCATGTGTTTAATTTAAGTTTTTAAAATAACATTAAGTATGTTTGACTTTTCTTGTATCTATATGAGGTGGTGCCATATAAGATGGTTTTTGACCTATGATGGGGATCATGTAGGGTGGCTTATTTGTGCCTTTTAAGAGGTAATTTAGTACCATGTTCTTTGGTTATTGTATATAATATATGAGTTTAAAATTTAACGATTATTGTGTTAGATGTCTAACCAAAAGGTCCCCTTTGGTTAGAAGTGAACATCTATTTTGTCAAAATCCAAAATAATTTTAATATATTTAATCTTATCCCGTTAGTGATTCTTTGATTTTATTCCTTTCTTGTTAGGTTTGTTTTGATAATTGCAGTTTTAATAGTAACAAAGAAGTCTCTAAAAGATTCAGTTTTGACTGTCAAAATGAAGTAATGGAGCAATCAAGGTGCAGAGTAAATCTTCGGCAAAAGAGAAGACAATTCTTGGGCAATAACAAATGGCAACGAGGACTCACAAAACCAATAAGAAGTTCTAGTCATTTAGTAGCCACTTTATATAATGATGTATTCATATTTTTTTGTGGGCACTCTTTTTCCCCATTGAGTTTTTTCCCATAGGGTTTTGCTCTTGTGGGATTTTAACGAGGCTCTTCTTTGTGGGGTTCATCTTTTCAGATTTGAAGGTATTATTGTTTAAATGTCCGGGGGCAACATGTGTGCCCTTCGGTTAGATGTTGTACGCTTCTTGAACGAAAGAAACTCCTTTTTTAGATTGTATTTTAATTACAATTCATATATGAAATATATACCCTAAAAAAAAAGTAAAGCAAATACAACTATATACCACATCGAATAAATAAATAATTAAAAGGTTGTTCACATTACTATTTAATTGAGTGCTAATTATTTCACTTTATTTATGGGCCGGTCCTGAATCATTTGGCCCAGACCATATATTTGTCAAATCCACTAAGGGTTATGTCACTACCATTGACATGAACCTTCCAGTGCCGTATTATGATGAAATACGTCATTTTGTATAGCATAACTACAAAGATGCGTTAATTCCTTCAAAATGTGATAGCGATACGTAACATGATCTAACGTGTTTATGTGAATCGGTGGACAGTGAAGCGCATTAATAGAGAATTTAGAGCCAATTTATAGGGAATTTAAGGCCAACTTCCTACGTTGAGGTATTTAGGGCACTTTACCTTTAATTTGAAATATTTAGGGCCATCATCCTAAATTGAATACAATTTTTTTGTGAATTATGAAAAGAAAGGCTAAACAGTTTTTATGGAGTTTACTGTAGCTATTAAACAAATGCACTCTGATAAGGCTTCGAGCCCGGATGGTCTTAATCCATGATTTTTTAAAAGTTTCTGGTCAATTATGGGAAGGGAGATTTTCGAGTATTGCACAAGTTGGTTGCGGTCTAACTGTTTTCCTGCAGAGCTTAACAGTACTAATGTGGTTCTAATTTCGAAGAAAGAAAATGCAGCGTGTTTGAAGGACCTTAGACCCATTGCTCTGTGTAATGTCTTATATAAAATTATAGCTAAAGTCATGGCTAATAGGTTGAAGGTTGTTCTACCTTTAATCATCTCGGAGAATCAATCTGCATTTGTCAAAGAGAGAAGTATAACGGATAATGTTCTCGTAGCTTTTGAGATTATTCATCACATGAGCAAGAGAAGACATGGTAATGTGAGTGAGGTGGCCTTGAAGTTGGACATTAGCAAAGCGTATGATAGAGTAAGTTGGTCTTTTCTCCGTCATAGGATGCAAATTATGGGGTTTTGTGAGAAGTGGATTGAGTGGATGATGCTATGTGTGAAAACGGTAACCTATCACTTTTGTTTTAATGATTCGAGTATTGGTCCTATTTTTTCAAAAAAGGGCTTGAGGCAGGGGGATCCACTCTCGCCTTACCTCTTTTTATTATGTGTAGAAGGTCTGTCCAATGCGTTGGATGAAGCAACAAGCACTGGAGATGTTCATGGATGCAGAATAGCTCCCACAGCCCCCCACAGTTTCTCACCTCCTGTTTGCTGATGACAGCTTTATTTTCTTTCAAGGTACGATAGAAGAGGCAAGAAATATCAAAACTCTTCTTGTGAACTATAAGATTTGCTCTGGGCAATCATTGAATTTTTCAGAAATTTGGAGTGTATTTCAGTTGCACAACGAGATAACCAATACAAAGTATCTTGGTCTACCATTGCTAATTGGAAGGTCGAAAAGGAGAGTGTTTCAGTATTTAAATGAAAAAGCAAGTAAGCGTATTCAGGCGTGGCAAGCTAAACCTATGTCACAAGCGGGTAAGTCGGTATTAATTCGTAATGTAGCACAGGCTATACCCTCTTATACTATGTCTTGTTTTCTGCTTCCTAAGTCGATATGTCATGAACTGGAACAAATGTTTAATAACTATTGGTGGAGGTCTGGAAAAGTAGGGGATCAGAAGGGGTTGAATTGACTATCTTGGGATAATATGTGTTTAGCAAAGAGTAAAGGGGGTATGGGGTTCAGAGATTTATACGGGTTTAATGTGGCTTTGCTTGGTAAACATACGTGGAATTTTATGAACAATCCAGGTTCTTCAGTATCCAGGTTGTTTATGTAAAGCATAATGTAATGTAATATGTAATAGAGACATATATAACTCAACTAGAATAAAAGATAAATAATATTAACTCTATACAAGGATCGTGAAATTTGAAGGCATCAACAAGGATCAAATCACTGAAAGAAATTCATTAACATGATCAAGCCTCGGTGACAAAATAAGATGTACAAATGATTCAGTTGAAGGGCCAAAAGATTCCAGTGATAAAGTTTTTATGGTTGCACAATTCTTAGCAGTGTTCTTAAAGACATGATACGAAGACCACGAGTGAATGTTAGTCGTCTTTGAACCAGACCAGTTGCACTAGGCGTCAACACCTCACAAAGGAATCGAAGTATCTAACTCAGAAAAACTATTAAGAGGTATGATTGAGTTTAGAGCAGTGTTGATATCCTCTAGTTAGTTGGAAGCTGAATATTTAAGGATGTCAAATTAAGAGGAAAATGAATATTATCCGAAATTACTATTCATATGAATAGTAACTGAAATTACTATTCATATGAATAGTAACCGAAATTACTATTCATATGAAAAGTAACCAAAAGTTTCAATCAGCAAAATCAGTTATGGAAAGTAAGCAGGTGGGGCTCAAGCTTTTGAAAATAAGAAGAAGAAATCGGCTGAGAATATCGTCATCAGTTGCGTAATATTAGCAGCATAGTGATTTTCTATAACCTAGAAATAGGCCTGTTGTATTTTATTTTCAAACACACCTCAACACACAACTCTCTCTTCTCTCTCTTATATCTTCTCTGTGTAAGCTGCTAGACAGTCCATCTAGTAGGAAAGCTGGCTTAGCCCGCTTTCAGGAAGTGTCGGGTAGAAGGTCCTCCTGCCTAAACTATCCTTAGGAGTGTTCTGTTTTGAAGCTAATCCATTGGATTAGAAGTTGTAACACCCCTTCGAGTTTATTATCAATAAAGATATATCCTCGGAATTATTTTTTATTTTTGGTAGTATCGTATTCAACCCCCCTTCTACGATACTTCGGGACCTAACAATTGGTATCAGAGCAAACTTCTAGCATACAAGAAGTCTAAAGATCAAAACCATGGGAAGGAAGGATACAGGTGTGAAGATTCCAATGCTTGACAAATATAATTACTTTCAATGGAAAGTAAAAATGCACATTCATCTCTCAGCCATCGATGAAGGCTATGTAGATTGCATAGAGAAAGGACCTCATGTTCCAATGAAGGCCAACTCTGGGATTAGTCAAGATGCTGGCACTGTAGCTGCTGGAAGACCTATTCCAAATAATCAAGCTGAGTGCACAGATGAAGACTTGGACGAGATTCATAAAGATAGGAAGACCATGAACATTTTGTTCAATGGAATCGATCAAGATATGTTTGATAATGTCATTAATTGCACCACTGCTAAGCAAGTGTGGGACATTATCCAAACCATCTGTGAAGGAACTGAGCAGGTCAGAGAGAACAAGATGCAACTCCTCATACAATAGTATGAACACTTCCACCATAATTCTGGTGAAAATTTAACAGATATATTCAGTAGATTTCAGAAACTACTGAATGGCCTGAAGTTGTATGGGAGAACATATGAAGTCAAAGACTCCAACTTAAAATTTCTGAGATCTCTTCCTAAGGAATGGAAGCCAGTTACAGTCTTGTTGAGAAACTCCCGATACTACAAAAGTTTTACAGTTGAGAGACTATATGGCATCCTAAAAACATATGAAGTTGAAATGCAGCAAGATGAGGAAGTAGAAAAGAGCCAGAAGAAGAGTGGAGCTATAGCCTTGATGGCCAACAATCCAACAATCCAAGATGATGGAAGAATGAAGAGTGTGGAAGCCACACCAAGTCAAAGAACTTATGAAGGTGGAGTTGCAACTAGCAAAGATAAAAGCAAGATGATTGAAGAACCTGATTCATTAAGTGAGGATGAAGCTGGAGATCTAGATGAGTATTTGGCATTTCTGTCAAAGAGATTTTCGAAGCTAAAATTCAAGAAGAATCCAGCAGGAGCTTGGCAATTCAAGAAAAGCTATCAACCGAACAAGGATGTGGTTGAAAGATCAAAAATCAAATGCTATAGCTGTGGAATGTCTGGTTCACATCTGAAGCTTGTGTCATTTTCAAGAAAAGTGACAACAAGGAAGTGTTGACAGGAGATAGAAGAGGAAATGTGTACATTGCTGACTTCAATTCAACAAATGCAAACATGACTACATGTCTTCTCAGCAAGGCAAGTGTATATGAAGGTTGGCTTTGGCATAAAAGACTGTCACACTTAAGTTTTAAAGCAGTGAATGAGTTGGTAAAGAAGGATTTGGTTAGAGGTATTCCAAAATTGCATTACTCCAAGGATGGATTGTGTGATGCATGCCAGAAAGGGAAGCAGAAAAAGACCTCTTTCAAATCAAAGTCATTGTCATCAATTGATCAACCCTTGCAACTACTTCACATGGATATCTTTGGACCAGTCAATGTGTTGTCAATCTCAAAGAAGAAATACTGTCTTGTGATTATTGATGATTTCTCAAAATTCACTTGGACATTCTTTCTGCACTCTAAGGATGAGGCAGGTGAAGTCATTATAAATCACATCAAGATAGTCAACAATAATCCTTTACTCAAAGTAAGGAGAATCAGAAGTGACAATGGAACTGAGTTCAAGAATTATGTAATAAGAGAGTTTTGTGAAGAAGAAGGAATTATCCAAGAATTCTCTGCACCAAGAACTCCTCAACAAAATGGTGTAGTGGAAAGAAAGAACAGAACTCTAATTGAAGCTGCAAGAACAATGCTTGAAGAGTCTAAGCTACCAACATACTTCTGGGCAGATGCTATAAACACTGCATGCTACACTCAGAATATTTCTTTGGTCAATCAAGCAAAAGGCATGACACCTTATCAACTTTTCAAAGGCAAGAAACCAACAATCAACTTTCTGCATGTCTTTGGATGCAAATGCTTTGTACTGAAAAATCATGGTGAGCATCTTGGAAAATTTGATTCAAAGGCAGATGAAGCTATCTTTGTTGGATACTCAGCTGGAAAATCCTACAGAGTCTACAACCTAAGACTAAACATTGTAATGGAGTCCATACATGTTGTCTTTGATGACAAGAAAATATCTGGTCTAGTAGATGAAGGTTTTCATGAGTCTCTCTCATTTGAGAATGAGAGAAGTGGTGAAGAAAGTGAAGATGATGATGAAGAATGGAGATCAAATGGTGTGAGAAACAGACAAAGATCATCAGTTGAAGTGCAGAATGAACCACATGTTGAAGAGCAACTTACACCATCAGTTGGAAATCAATTTGAAGCATCTGTAGAAAATCAAAGAGAAGCATTTGTTGATGAATCTGCAAGAACTCCATCAATCTCGAGGGCCATACACTTAGGGGGAGTTTCTCATAATCAAAACGCAGTATCTACCTCAACTGAAGAGGTTGAATACATAGCAGCTGGGAGTTGTTGTTCACAAATTCTATGGATGAGAAATCAACTACTTGACTATGAAGTTAAAGTTGAAAAGATCCCAATTTTCTGTGATAACACTAGTGCAATTGCAATATCACAGAATCCAGTGCAGCATTCTAGAACCAAGCACATAGACATCAGATACCATTTCATCAGGGAGCATGTGATGGAAGGCACTGTGGAACTGCATTTTGTTCCTAGTGAAAAACAGTTGGTAGACATTTTTACTAAAGCTTTGGATGAAGCAACCTTTTCAAGGTTGGTAAGTGAGCTTGGTATGTTAAATTTCACATGATCTTTTAAAATGTCTGTTCAATTAGTTGCAGCTAGTGAATTTCATTCTCTGAATTTTGTTTGTTTTATTTGCTTATCTGCATGATTATTCTGGAGATATCATTGTAGCATAATTATATAAATATTTTATTGACATATATCAATTAATGATATTTTGTTAATTTTATATCTATTTAATTGTGAGTTTATCTGATTATTGTGGATTAATTCTTGATTTACTGCGTGATTATTTTTAAATCCATAATAATTAGAAGTATTAGATATGTGTATAGGCTGATAGGTTTCGGTGATAAGATGTTTTTCGGCTGACAGGTTTCGGTGATAAGATGTTTTTCGGCTAATTAGGTTGTTAGGTGAGAAATTATTGAACGGTGTTATTTTTTCAACATAACCTGTCACTATCACACCTAACCCACTAATCCTTGAAACCTTATAAATGATGAGTTTTTGTTTGTGTTTAACATCATCATTTTTTAGATATACATACAGAGCATATACACACAATTGCTGAATATTTCGAGCTTTGATCGGAAAGATCTCTCAAATCTAGCTGGTGATTTTTAGATCGGATTCATATTCTTGCTTTATACATCATCCTTTATAAAAACTAACCCTTGTTTTTGAATTTCCTCAAAGTTTTGAAAATGGCATTGCAGGGAAGCTTTTTAATTGCTAAAGTTAATCCTATTTTCATTCAGCAAATCCAAACCATTCTGGATGAGCAATTTCGGGCTTGGACATAATTTCTGAATGAACATTCATTAATTTGCTATGCTTTAGTTACACCAGTGCAGCTTAACCATGATGCATTGCGTGAACTATATTGCAGTGCGGTTAACACTTCTGGACAGGACGGGTGTGCAATCACATATCGACTGTTTGGTAGGTCGATTAGGTCACTGAACGAGATGTTAATCGAATTCTTCATTTTCCTATGGAAAATCTTGTTTCTGATCCTACACCTGAACAGATTGAAATGTTCTTTCGTTTTATAAGGTACCACGATGGAAATTTCAATAATGGTAATCTTTCTAGAACGTTTCTAACCCAGTACTGGAATTTCTTCTTTCACACTCTTAACCATGTTTTTTCCTCAGATAGAACAAATCAAGATCGAATACCTGAATTTATTCAAAAATTAGGTTATGTGGTCGCCAATAATTTGAGGATTAATTTTGGAAAAATAATGCTTGGTCAAATCATTTTAAAGATGAAACACTGGGGAAGAAGAGATGTTCGGACTCAAAATGTCAAATGTCTATATCCAAGGTTTCTACAGCTAATATTAAATGATTTTTTGAATGATGAAGACAGGGTACGCTTGGAAAATGGTCGAAAGGTGGAATGTTCTTACATGAAGACGAATGTAATTAATTACATAAGCAAAAAGAACTATACGGATGTGCCTACAGTCCTAACTGAATATCTAAAGACTGTCCCACTTCCGTTGTTACCAGACCAGTGAGAGCAGATATATGACAAGGTAATATTTCAATCCCTGCTATTCCAACCTCTGTATTCCCTGTTGTGTCACAGGAAATACAGTTTCCATGGCCCCTAGTGGCCATCTTACCCGACCAAGAGCAGGAAATCCCACTGACTCTAACACAGGTCGAAGAGCCCATTCTACAAATGCAAACACAAACACAAAAAAATCCTACACCTCAATTGTCACTTAAACGACCATCCATCAACACTTTTGAGGGAGATAGTGCCTCAGCAGCACCACATAAGGAGTTAGTTACATCAGCCGCTCTACCTCATTCTAAACGGAGTAAACCCAATGAACCTGAGGTAACGGCAACTGTTATTGAAACAATTCTTCCTTATCCTATGAGTGAAAATGTAAATGAGGTTGAATTGACGGGAGCAACTATCTTGAGTTCCATTTCACGGAACATAAGAGTGGTTGATGATCTTTCTAAAGATCAAATGCCTTCACAGGCATCCGAGGTGGAATTACCTACCTCAATAACTGCTGGTGAATCTTCCATTTTACGGAAAGATCCAACGGTAGGTGGTTCTTTTATGAACCAGGTGTCTTCACAGACATACGAGGGAAACTTGGGTTTTGTGCCATTTAATCGATTCAAGTTTAACCTCCTAGAGTGAAAATCTCAGGATCTCTTTCGAGATTTACCACTCTTTACCAGTGGTCGGCAACTCGTTTCACGCGAGGACGGAAGCTCACGAACTTTCATTGTACCATCTATGACCTCTGAAAAAGGGGCTAGGATGATTTCATTTGCAAGTACACATCTCGGTGGAAGCTCTGGAAGAGTGTTGAGGGAAAGATAAATAGAACATGTAAGTGTAACCCAAACCACTAAACCGAGTGAATATAGAGTGTTGAGTGAAACACCTGCAGAACGTACGAGTGAGCAACCTACTCAACCATATGCACCTGTAACCAGAAAAGAATACAGCAGACTCCTTACACGGGTCCAAACAATGGAGAAAGAGTTGCCAAATATCTGTAAGTCTATTGCAGAAATCAAAAATTTGCAACTTATTCAACATGATGTATTCCAAGTTCAATTGAATGCCATGGCAACCAAGTTAAATGATGCAATCAACTACTTGGTAAAGCCATCTTCGTCTAATTTACCAACTCCACATCCTACTACTCTGGAGGATAACCCAACCGAGGCGGAGAAGTTGGATGATCAAAAAAAATTTACTAGGCGTAAGGGCAAAGAAAAGGTTGTTGACACGGAATTAACTTTATTTTGGGAAAGGAAAAGTTAATGGGAGTATCAGTTCTATGTGGAAAGAAAGCAAGGCAAACTTGAAGATATGTTCAATCTAGAGGAACAATTAACTTGCACTTGCGTAATTTTAGAAATCTGGAAAATGTATATATATGATACAGAATGCACTTTAATATTATTTATCTTTGTATTTTATTTTGTTGTATCAATTGAGTTATCCTCTAGGAATTTGCTTGTTAAACCCTAACAATCAAATAGGGGGAGATTGTAAAGCATAATGTAATGTAATAGAGACATATATAACTCAACTTGGATAAAAGATAAATAATATTAACTCTATACAGGGATCGTGAAATTTGAAGAACAGGCATCAACAAGGATCAAGTCGCTGAAAGAAGTTCATTAACATGATCAAGCCTCAGTGACAAAATAAGATGTACAGATGATTCAGTTGAAGGGCCAAAAGATTCCAGTGATAAAGTTTTTATGGTTGCACAATTTTTAGCAGTGTTCTTAAAGACATGATACGAAGACCACGAGTGAATGTTAGTCGTCTGTGAACCATACCAGTTGCACTAGGCGTCAACACCTCATATAGGAATCGAAGTATCTAACTCAGAAAAACTGTTCAGAGGTATGATTGAGTTTAGAGCAGTGTTGATATCCTCTAGTTAGTTGGAAGCTGAATATTTAAAGATGTCAAATTAAGAGGAAAATGAATAGTATCTGAAATTACTATTCATATGAATAGTAACTGAAATTACTATTCATATGAATAGTAGCCGAAATTACTATTCATATGAAAAGTAACCAAAAGTTTCAATCAGCAAAATTAGTTATGGAAAGTAAGCTGGTGGGGCTCAAGCTTTTGAAAATAAGAAGAAGAAATCGACTGAGAATATCGTCATCAGTTACGTAATATTAGTTGCATAGTGATTTTATATAACCTATAAATAGGCATGTTGTATTTCATTTTCAAACACACCTCAACACACAACTCTCTCTTCTCTCTCTTATATCTTCTCTGTGTAAGCAGCTAGACAGTCCATCTAGTAGGAAAGCCGGCTTAGCCCGCTTTCAGGAAGTGTCGGGTAGAAGGTCCTCGTGCCTAAACTATCCTTAGGAGTGTTCTGTTTTGAAGCTAATCCATTGGATTAGAAGTTGTAACACCCCTTCGAGTTTATTATCAATAAAGATATATTCTCGAAATTATTTTTTATTTTTGGTAGTATCGTATTCAACCCCCCTTCTACGATACTTCGGGACCTAACAGTTTAAATCTCGTTATTTCCCTAATTCTCATGTTTTGCAAGCGACTAAATGAACGGGGTCTAGTTTTGTCTGGAATGGCATTTCGCGTGCTAAGGAGGAGCTTCGTAAGGGTTTTAGATGGGTCATGGGGAATGGTGAGAGCATAAAGGCTACGAAAGATCCTTGGTTAAGAACAAAAGTTGAGTTCTGTGTTGAACAGAATGATTTTTATGGAGGAAGACATGAGTTAGTGTCAAGTCTCTTTATTCCTGGGGAGAAAAGGTGGAATGAAACGTTAGTTAAGAACGATTTCTAGAAGTTGATGCAAATGCAATTCTGGCGATTTCGATTCCAAAAAGAGGGATGGTGGATAGGGTGGCGTGGATGCATTCAAACAATGGGATTTATAGTGCTAAAACAGGTTATCATCTTTGGTACAATTTAAATCATGAGGCCACTGCATTCTCACAGAGTTTTGGATGGAAAAAAGTTTGGACTTTGTTGATTCCCCCCAAGGTGAAGGTTTTCATATGGCGTTTTTGCCGTAATGTCATACCAGTAAGAAAAATACTAAGTTCAAGAGGAGTTAGACTTCCTATCACATGTCCTATGTGTATGACTGATATTGAACACATGACTCATCTATTCTATGATTGTGATTTTGCAAGAGGGTGCTGGAATCATGTGGGGCTTTGGTATGATTGGAGCAATGTTGAGTATGCGTCTGATTGGTTACTTGGAAAACTTAGTACTGGTATGTCTGAGGAAATTTTGAAAATATGTATTGTGCTTTGGGGAATTTGGTACTGGGGGAATAAGAGAGTGTTGGAAGGTAAATCGGTATCACCTGTGTTTGCCATGGATAACAGCTTTAGAATGTTCTCAGAATGGAAGGAGGCGAAGCAAAAACAGATAGATCAGGTGCTTGTGGTCAGTAGAGTTTAGAGGTGTTCGACTCACAAGTGGCAAACTCCTGAGGTAGATGTTCTTAAGTGAACGTGGATGCGTCTGTTTTTCCGGGTGCTCAGACTTTCTCAGTATGTATGGTATGTCGAGATCATAAGGGTACTTTTGTTGCTGGTAAAAATCTTTGTTTGCCTGCAGTTTCTTCTGTGTTTAAAGCTGAGGTAGTGGGCATCAGAGAAGCCTTATCGTGGATTCAGGAACAAGCGATAGGGCAGAATGCAGTGATATTGGAGACAGATTCGATGCTTGCAGCTAAGGCTATTACAGGAGAGGGTTTGAATGTTTTAGAAGTGGGCATGATAGTTGAAGATTGCAGACGATTGCTTAGTAATATGAGGGATACTTTAGTTTGTTTTGTTCGGAAAAATGCTAACAGGGTAGCCCATGAGTTGGCTAGATTCCCTTGTTTAGTTAATTTCCAAAATTGTTTCACGTCTCCTCCTACGTATTTGTTGGAGGCTCTTTTGTGTGATCTTTTGAGTTGAATGCATTGTTTTGAATTTCAAAAAAAAGGCTAAAATTATTACGTACAAAAAATATTACGAAATAGTCGTGTGCCGGAAGAACAAAGTTTAATGAAAATAAATAATTATTTATTTGAAAGTTTAAAATTGGACTTAAATATGAGTACTTTCCCAGAAAAAAGCTTTAAAATTTTAATTCCGAATTTGATAATGAAAACATTTATATCTGAATAAAAAAATACAACTATATAAAATTATATTATTAAAATATGAATACAATATTATCCCTCTGGGCACCACACCTACACAAACTCAACACCCACGTTCATATATACATCTATAACTTTACATAGTTCCTACTACTCAGCACACATACATACACCCATAACATTCAAGCTCCCATTCAACCTCTACTCCCTTCATCCTTTCTTCTTTTCCCTCAATATCTCATTTCTTACCCCATTCTACATCTCTTTTCATTCGTTCTCCCTTACCCCACGAATGCAACTCCCTGCAACAACACCACAGATTACGTACCTCCCTTTTTCGCTACTTAATACCTTCCAATAATTAACTGCACATACACCAATTATATACCCAAAACTCAAGCAAATTACAACTAATGAAAACAAAAGTTTTTAGAAATCAAGTAAAGCACAACAGGCAGCATCATACTAGTCTAAACAACACCATAACTGTAAATACTAAGCTCGAAATCAAGCTTAAACAAGAAAAAAAATAGAGGATTTACGATGGGGTTTTGATGAACCCACAAAGAACCCCCAACACCCACACAGCCACCGAGTTAATGGAAAAGAAAAAGAAGAGATGGAGAGAGAGAGAGAGAGAGAGAGAGAGAGAGAGAGAGATAGAGATTTTGAGAGATTAATTAGAGATAGAGATGAATTTTTTGAGAGAGGAGGCTGGAGAGAATTCTACAGAATTCAAGAACATGACCGAAAGATAAAGAAATGAGGTACAAGGGTTTGAGTATTAAGGAAGACAAGGGTAGACTATCATTTCCCACTACTGAATATATAAATTTAACAATTTAAATCATTTCTAAAATCAAATTTGAATGGAAATAAGTGAAAAATAAAATTTGAAAAATTCTAAATAAAGTTCATGAAATTACAATCACTCCCATATTTTTAAAATATTTTTAGGATCAAAAATGAATTAAATATGGATTTTACAAATAAAGATCCTTTCAATACAATATAACTCTTAAAATCCCCATACCTGGTAACCCAGATTTGGTGCCACTCGACCAATAACAAATAAGAATACCGGTATATTAAACTTAAATACACCAACGATTCCTCCCCGAGGATCGATTCCAGGTCATGGTATGAAACAAGAATCTACACTATACAAATTATTACAACTTCTATATCAAATCCAATACAAACCTTCATACCGTCTAAACCATAGCGCAAGCCAACTAGTATATGCCCGTGCTGGCTCTGTATCTAACCTTTAAAGAATGCACCATCGCTCTTATAAGAATTTAATCATAATTTATAACCAATTCAGGAAATCCAAACTTCAACATATGGTTCGAATCACTTGCCTTAACAAGGTGCTTTCACACTAGTCACTTAGATCAAAAGCCCTCAGCCTTTGCTTTTCCTTTATCCCTTAAGCATACGTCCTTCGAATCTACACATATAAAAACACTATTTCAGAATTCTATTGAATATTCGGCGTTCCTCTTTGAACGTCTAACCTTAATCTACCCTTGCGATAATCCATAAATTTATTCATTTTAATCATATAATATTAACCCCTGTCCACTGACATAAGATAAATAAATTTATAATTAGAACTGAGAAGCATTTAGCAGGTAATCACATAAATAAATTATAGTCCCAATACTACTTCAATTTAGAAATACATACAAATTTATATATACTCAAAAAAATACAATTAAGATTTTTAGAAAATTTTGACGGCATCCCCTTTATACGGGTAACTGCCAGTCGGAACATGACCGACACAACCAACAATCATTTCATAACATCAACAAGAATTTAACTTACTTCATACTCTAGTTATTTAGCATTTCTCACGACCATACTTACAACAACAAATCAAGATACCCCAAAATAACCATTAATAGTCAAAATCAGTTACCAGCCTGAAAGACATCCAATTTACACTATCAAGATTACCTTAAATTCAAAAGTACAGAACACGAAACTTGAAGACAATTCCAAGACCTTTCTGGAGTGATATCATTCATAATTTTTGAACAAATATTCAGTTAACTACGATTTTTCAAAGTTTGTAAATCACATTCCCGAAGTCAAACTAGCAGGTCACACAAATTGCAGAAAAACTCATATATACAAGCAGAATATCAGAAAACGTAAAGAACGAAAGTTGAAGATAATTGAATAAAGTCCAGAACCATTAACATACGATAAAAGAGGAATGAGATACGATTTTAACAAGGATTCAGCAGTGCTAACTATTCTACCATTACAAACAATTCATAAAGACACTTGCACAAACCTTATAACATACATGGATCACACACACATGGCCACACACTAACCGTTATGCAGGAGAGAATAGGGGCAGAGAGGCTGTGACCAGAATAAACAAGAGAACCCGAAGTGGAGCTCACATCGTAGAGAGAGACCAGCTGAGAGAGATTTCGTGAAAGAAAATTGTGAGAGAGAGAGAGAGAGAGTGAAGTCGAGAGAATTGAAAAGAGATTGAAAGAGATTGGGAGAGAGAGGTCTGGAGAGTTCGAGACATTGATTTGGGGGAACAGCTGATAATTTAAGGATTTAAGAGTTAAAGGAATTAAAACTAGTTTAGGAATTTTACAAGGATTCTTTTCTAATTAAAACAATTTAACCCAGCTGTGTAAATTGCAAAATAAATGAATAAAGTTAAGGAAAAATCTCAATATTATTTTTAAAATGTAGAAAATGAAATTATCTATCTCCCCATATTTTTAAAGTATTTTTAGGATCAAAAATTAATTAAATATGAATTTTATAAGTTTTGATCTTTTAAATGCAATATAAATCATAAAATCATTTTAAAATATTTAAACACACAAAATAATTCTTCCCATAATTTTAAAAACTAAATAATTTCATGAAGTTGATAACACAAAAGATTTCGTGATATTTAATAACTCCTATGATTTTATAAAAATCTCAGAAGATCAATAATGCATATTAAATAGATTTTTAATCGTCAAAAATACAAATAAAAATACACGGACTTACACTGCATACATAAATCAGCAAATAAATATGACCTCACGCATGTTTTTCACCTTCACCCAATAAACACATAATATAATCCATATTTATATAAATAAATATTTATAAATATGATATTTTCTAGGGCGTTATATCATTCCCCACTTAATAGGATTCTGTCCTCAGAATCAATATTAAAATAACATATGACGCTATTTCTCAAACATTTCTCTTTCAATTCCCCAGTTGTTTCTTTCACTCTAGGATTTCTTTGTATCACCTCATACATATATAGCCATATTCCGTCAATCATCGTACACCATTATAACTTAAACCTTTTGGTTACGAGTCTCGTTAATTCCACACGCTTACCACTCGTAGGTGAATGTCTATTCTACCAAAAATCGGGCATGACTTATTCGCATAATGGACTATGTCATGTACACAACACCTCAATTACTAACCCAATCATCCATAAAAATTTATATATATATATATATAACATTAAAACGAAACCTGCCAAACATGTAATTTAAATAAGTCTTTAAAACAAAATCCACGCGACTAAAATGATTGATACAACTTCCACGCTCCTACTCATAACCATACTGCCTCAGATAAAACTTTGAGAAAAAGAATGTCCAGAAATCCCCCAATCATTCTTACTCCAATTTCAGCATACAATGTTACTCGCGAAGGGAATCATTTTTGCTAAACACCCAATTATCCTTCAAAACACTAATACTCTTCCCCGACCCAACTCTCCACTTACAACCTCTGTCCAGAATTTCCCTACCCCATATGATACTTCTCCATATAAATGATGCATTTCCCCCACACCTAGCTTTCAAGAAATCGGAATCTTTATAATATAACTCCTTCAAGACTTTACTAACTAAAAGACATGGATTTTTCATAATTCTCCACCCCGTTTTTGCCAGCAAATCTTGATTAAACACCTCTAAATTTTTAAAACCCAACCCTCCTTTATCCTTAGGTTTGCAAAGTTATCCCACCTTTCCCAATGAATCTTGTGATTATTCTCACTACTTCCCCACCAAAATCTAGCCATAAGTCGGTAAATGTCCTTAATAAGACTTCTGGGTAGTCTAAAACAGTTCATGGTATAAATAGGAATGGATTGGACCACCGATTTAATTAAGATTTCTTTTCCGGCTTTAGAAAAGTACTTACCTGCCCACCCATAAAGTTTGCACCATACTCTTTCCTTAATATACTTGAACAACTCATTTTTACTTCTACCAGAAATCATTGGAATCCCCAAATATTTTTCATGGCAGTCAACTTTTTTGATCCCAAAAACACCTTGAAGTTCAGTTCTTGCAGTCGAATTAACTTTCTTGCCAAAACAAATGTCTGATTTCTCAAAATTAACCTTTTGCCCTGAAACCAATTCATATTCATCCAAAATATTTCGAATTGCCACACATTCTTTTTTATCTGCCTTGCAAAAGAATAAAATATCATCCATAAAGAATAAATGAGAGACAAATAAAGAATTATTACCGAATTTCAGGCCATATATCTTTTGATTCTTTTCTGCCTCTTTAATTTGAGAAGATATACTTTCTGCACAAAAAAGGAAGAGGTACGGAGATAATGGATCCCCTTGCCGTAACCCTCTCCCTGGAGTGAAATTTCCCCTCACTTCCCCGTTAATCAAAAGCGAGAAAGACACTGATTCAACACAATTCCCAATCTTTCTGATCAAAGAGCTTGCATATCCTAATTTTTCCATCACTGCTTTTATGAAACTCCACTCTACTCTATCGTATGCTTTCGCCATGTCTAGCTTTAAGGCCACTGAGGTACCATTTCCAAATCTATCTTTCTTCATTGTGAATAGGCCTTCAAAACCAATGATTGAATTATCATGAATCTGCCTTCTACTAACAAAAGCTCCCTGATTTTCAGAAATCAGATGAAGGTAATGGAGTTCAAGCTTTGGGAGGATGGATGAAAGTTGGCAATAAGATTAGGAATTGTTTCGAAGGAGCAACAAAGCAAAGAATGGAGAGTCAAAACGGAGAAAGGAAAGATGCAGGTGATGAACATGGGTTGGCTGCCATTATTTCCGGTGAGGAAGAAGATGATGGGACTATGAGCATCATGCGGGACATGGGGGACATACACAGGGCTCGAGGAAAAAAGTTGCAGAAGCCGGGTAAGTTCCAAGAAATAAATAAATATAGTATTGAAAGTCCAAGGAGAGAAGGGGCCCCATCACAAGTAGCTCAGTCTAGTGTGTGTGAACAGAATAGGGAACCGATAAATTTAAAATTAAAATTAAAAATTGGACAGATGAATAATAAAATTAACAATGAGATTGGGCCAACAAATACATTATTGGGCCAGTCAATTAAGGAAAAAGCAGCGGGCCAGGAGGAACAAAATTGTATTGTCATTCAAGAGGAGCATATTGGCATGTCTAAAGGGACAAATATTAGAACCTTTACTGAAGAGCCGGGAGAAGATACATCGATGGCGAAAAAAAGGCGAAGTTGGGAGGTAGAAGAAGGAAAAGAACGGGAAGGGGGAAATGCTAGTGCTAAGTGCCTTTAAGTTGGGTGAAAATCAAACCTCTTCAAATAATTGTATAAGTAATATAGAGGTCAAACAAGATGGTTTGCAGTTCAATAAGGGGTCAAGTGGAAAATTAGAGGGAAAGAAGGAAAATTCTCGAGATCAAAAAAAGATTGTGGTTGCTAAAAATAGAAGAAGTCGACAAATAGAGAATACTCAGGTTTCTAATGCTACTAATAGTCTTATTGGCATTTGTGCTTCAGATGGAAAAGTTTCTCGTATTGAAGATTCAATTTCATCCTTTTCTCTTTCAAAATCGGCGCACCCTGGGGAGCAGGGTCACCGAGAGCAATGTTAGTCCTAAGCTGGAACGTACAGGGAATGGGGAAACCCTGTACGTTTAATGTGCTCAAATCCCACATACAACAATATAACCCATATTTGATTTTTTTTTGTGTGAAACAAAACAATGTTCATGGCAATTTGAGAATATGAAAAAAGCACTTAGTTTTTCTAATGGTATTGGGGTAAGTAGAAGGGGCTTAAGTGGATGCCTTGCATTATTTTGGAAGGAGGAGGTGAGAGTGTCATTAAGATCGTATTTTGTAGCTCATATAGATGTTTTTGTGTCCGGACTGAATATACCGCCATGGAAATTCACTGGTTTTTACGGTAATCCGGATTCAGGCCTTCGAGTGCATTCTTGGAATCTTTTGGAGAAATTCTGTTTTGACATTGAAGGTCCGTGGTTATGTTGTGGAGATTTTAATCAAATTCTAAGGCATTCTGAAAAGAGTGGAGGTAAAGAGGCTCCTAACTATCTGATGAACAATTTCAGGGAAGCTATTGAAATTTGTAATTTGAAAGAAATTAGGGTGGAGGGCAGTACATATACTTGGTGCAATAAACAAGAAAAAAACCTTGTGTTTGAAAGACTTGATAGAGGTTTGTGCAATCTGCAATGGAAAGATCTATTTCCAATAGCGGTGGAAAAGCATCTTCAAAGATGGGGTTCTGATCATTGTCCAATATTGCTTGAGTTTGCTGCAACAATGGAAGGTGTGGAGTGTGGAAAGGAAAAAAGGAATATTCGATTTCACTTTGAAGATGCATGGGCGATGGAAGAAGATTGGAGAAAAATTGTTGAAAGAAGTTGGGATAATCCTGGTGTTGATGGTAATCTGGATTCACTGGTTAAAAAATCATTAAGATGTGGTAGGGCTTTGGATAAATGGAACAAGGAGAAAAAGGATGCTTTAAATCGGGAGATTAAGATTAGAAAACAAATGTTGAAAGATCTAAGTTGTGCAACTGATGACGAGGGATGGAGTAAATGGAAATGTATTGAAATTGAGTTGAATAAGCTGTTGTTGAAGGAAGAGATGTATTGGAAGCAGAGGAGTCGTATTCAGTGGCTTGCTGAAGGAGATAAAAACACCAGTTTCTTTCATAATAAGGCTTCCCGAAGGAGAAGTAAAAATGAGATAAAAGGTGTTCGGGATGCAAATGGCTATTGGCAGAAGGATTTGAAAATAGTAGAAGGTATTTTTTCTGATTATTTCAAATCTATCTTTTATACAAGCAACCCTTCAGATGAAAAAATCCAGTTTTTGTTTCAGATTTGAGATTAACAAATGGTGAGTGGAACAGAGATCTTATTGCTCAACTTTTTTCTTCGAGTGATGTGGAAAAAATTTTGCAAATTCCGCTGGGATCTTTTGATAATGATGATGAAATTGTTTGAAGTCACAGCAAAGATGGGAAGTATAATGTCAGAAGTGGTTATAGAGTGGCCTTAGTAGATCTTGACATTGTTGAAACTTCAAATAACAAGGAAAACAGTGAGTAGTGGAATACGTTGTGAAGGCTGAACATTCCACCAAAAATCAAGATGTTCGGGTGGCAGACTTGTAAGAATTGGATTCTTGTGTTTCATAATCTTGGGAAAAGAGGAGTTCAGGTTGATTTGAGATGTCTTAGATGTGGTTTAACTCCTGAACTAGCGACCCATTGTTTATGGACTTGTCCAAAAGTTAGAAAAGCATGGAAAAATTGTGATTATTACAATAAGATTAAAGTTAAAGATGTATGGGATCCTAGTGATTTCATGGCTTTAGTTGATAAAGTTCTGAATACTTCAGAATTGGAGCATTTTTTGGTATTATCTTGGGAAATATGGAGAGATAGGAATGATGTTATTTATAAAGGTTTGGATTCCAGATCACCAACTTGTTTCAAAGAGCTAGTTTATATCTAATGGAGTTTCATGAGCATCAAGTTGGGAGTCAAAGGAAAGGGGTCAGGAGTGCTGCAAAGTGGATTCCTCCTAGAGCCGGGGCTGTAAAAATCATGTGACGCAGCCATAGACAGTAAGAATAATTGTGTTGGTTTGGGAGCGATTTGTCGTAATGAGCGAGGGAAAACCATTGGAGCTTTTTGTGATTGGAAGCAGCATACTCTCCCGGTTGAGACAGCTCAAGCAAAAGCTCTTCTCCTTGGAGTGAGGTTGGCCAGGTGGTTGGGAGTTGACAATGTAGAGGTGGAATCTGATTGTTTAAATGTAATAAGAGTTTTAAATCAGGATGAAAATTAGCTGCACTCTTTTGCTACTATTATAAATGACATTCTGAGAGAGGTTAAGGATTTAAATGGTAGTTCTTTTGCTCATGTTGGTAGGGAGGGGAATGCTCCTGCTCATTTTCTTGCTAAACTGGCTTTGGAATTACAAGCCTTTAGATTCTGGAAGGAAGATTTACCTCAAAGTGTGAGGTGTGCTGTTGAGACTGACTTGCCCCTTCCGGCGTAATTTGTTTGTGCTGTGTTGAAGTTAAAAAAAAATAAAAAAAAATAAAAATAAAAATCCTGTGAGATAAAGAACGACTTTCCGATTTTAACATTAGCAAGCAAATCATATCATATCACACAACAAACCCTAGAATCCCAATCCCCAAATTGAAACCCAAATCGAAGATGGGAAACACAGAGAAAATGATGAATCAGATCATGGAGCTGAAATTCACGGCCAAGAGCCTCCAACGCCAAGCTCGAAAGTGCGAAAAAGACGAAAAATCCGAGAAACTCAAAGTCAAGAAAGCCATCGAGAAAGGCAACATGGACGGCGCTCGCATCTACGCCGAGAACGCTATTCGCAAACGCAGCGAACAGATGAACTACCTCCGTCTCGCTTCTCGTCTCGACGCTGTCGTTGCTCGTCTCGATACGCAAGCCAAAATGACTACCATCAGCAAGTCTATGACCAACATTGTCAAGTCCCTTGAGTCTACTCTTGCCACCGGCAATTTACAGAAAATGTCCGAGACCATGGATAGTTTCGAGAAGCAGTTTGTTAATATGGAAGTGCAGGCCGAGTTTATGGAGAGTAGTATGGCGGGGAGTACTTCCCTTTCGACTCCCGAAGGGGAGGTTAGTAGTTTGATGCAGCAAGTTGCGGATGATTATGGGTTGGAGGTTTCCGTTGGGTTGCCTCAGGCGGCAGGGCATGCTGTGCCGGTTAAGAGTTCGGAGAATGTTGATGAGGAGGATCTTAGTAGGCGTCTTGCGGAGCTTAAGTCGCGTGGGTAATTTGGTGATTTATGTGATATGAATATGTTATGTTGGATTTTATATAGTACTTGGTTTGTATATTCGATGCATTGTGATTTGGGGTTTGGACTTGTTTTACACTTGTTGGTTAATGATATTAATGTAATTTGGATCTAAATTTGGTTATGTGGTTTAGTGTTTGAAATTATATGCATTTGTGTGGTGATTAACGCATTGTGTTGTGCTTTATGTTTAATTCTTTGTTGTGTTGGTTTGACAATTTTGAATTTGTGCTCAATATTTCTTGACATTTATCCTTGATTGATGTAGGTTTTCATTATTGTTGTAGGCAGTGTTGAAAGACGGGTTTATGTATACTTGATACGGAATTTCCTACAATACAAATATGATATATGGTTTTTATTATACGATGTGCATAAATGTGTGATTCAAGTTATTGTTTTAATTGTATATAGTGTATTAAGTACCGCAATATAAGTTACATTCATGTTTATTTTTGAAATACATGAAGTAGACAAAAATTTACCCACAAACATTTACCCAAGAAATTTGTTTGCTTGTTTTGTCTTATGTCTGATAAATAAATACCGAAGTTTTATCAGTGTCTAGACTTGATTTACTTATATGGAACTTGGCATACCCTTTCAGTTATAGCACTGCAGTACCTTTAGTAAAATTTAGTTGGAGTAAGTAATTAAATATAGGTCCAGGTCTATAGCAAGTGTTTGGTATTTTTCCATTATCTAGCAAACTGTTCAGGAACCGGTTGATCAACACTAACAACGGTCAGGATTAAGAACAAAAATTAAACTAGCCCCGCTAGGTGCGGGGAAAGGCACCTTGCTGCACAAATTAGGTGCGGCAAGTCCCTGTTAACCATTTCAATCGAGTACATACGGGCGTTTGTTTTTAAAAGATAACTTTCACAAATATTTCTTTTGAACATGCATATTATATATGTGTGTCTTTTGTTTATAATGACCAATTGCATATTTGGTTCTATGGTGAAATTCCTGTTGCACAACCTGCAGATGGAAGTTTGAATCCAGGCCTCAAACATATATATTACTTAAAAAAATTACGATCCATGCATCTTTATCATGCCTCATGCTTATATGCATCTAGTATGTGCGCCTATTACTTGCTGCAAATATAAAAGAGCACTACGGAGACATGCTCGACTTTGCTTAAGAGGTAACTTGAAAACAACACTTCTAAGAGATTAAAATGGCGTGTGCAGAAACTGTGAACTGATAGGACCTGACTTGCCGTGCTTATTTAGTGTGGCAAGCTTTTAGGGCAAAAAGGCAATTATTCCTTGCCCTGTCAATTTACTGGGGCTAGCAAAATTTTATTTTTAATTTTGACCATTGCTGTGTTGATCGAACTGCTTCTGAACAAGTGAATAGTTTGCTAGATGATGGCACAATAACCAACACTTGCTATAGACCTGGACCCCCTAGATATCGACTCTGTTTTTATAGCGTGTAGACTATTGCTGCATTTCCCCTGAATTTGATTGACACGGTTCATACACCCTAACTATTTAATTGGACAATAGATCTACATAAGTCATCTTTTTGGTTTGGAAAATTAATCATAGAGATATTTGAATGACAAGTACAATATGTCTAGGCTTCTCATGATCAAAGAGCAATAGTGATACTTTATAAGTAGTATATCTGAACCTAGGAAGCAGGGACACTTGGATAACCCGGCGTATCCCCGTGTCGGATTCTTGGATTCTTCCACAATCCTACTTTCGATTTTTGTTTCCAACAATTGTAGTCAAATTTTTTTTTAACTTACTAATTTCACCAAATCAACTATCATTATCTATAAACAAATACAAAAGTGTTGATGATTATGTTCATTTTTGCATAAATGAAAAGATGTTACTCATACTTTTGTATTTTGGATGAACAAAATATGCATTTTATTGTTTAACAAAAAAAAAAAATATGCATCTTATTCAGTTTGCATACAAATGTTGGTTCTGTCAATTGGTTTTATTATGCGTAGTATGAAAATTTATACTTAGATATGATGTGCCCCCCGCACCCGTATCCCCATATTTTTAAATTTGCCGAATTCACTTGTCCCTGTACTACGCTCCCGCACCCGTGTCCTTGCTTCTTAGATCTGAACTAATGCTATTGTACCTTCTTTAGAGACATTGTTCTTATGGTTAACAGTTTTTTGGGAACCAATATTACAACTTAGAACCAGTTTTTGGGAAGATATTTTGGCCTCTGTCGCTTAATCAACAGTTTATTGCACATCTTGACCTCGTATGTAAAGGCCTGCCACAATTGTAATCTAGAACCAGTTTTTCTGATCATTGCCTGTGATAATCTGATTTCAGTAACCAGGCAGTTTCATATTATAGATAGGTTTGCAGTTGGCAATACTCAAAAGTGTTCTCTTTTTCCTGCATCTTGAATCGGCAATATTGCATTGTGCTCCATGAATAATTCTTCCTACAGTTGGTTTAACTCTTTCGAATTGGTGCTCAATGTTTCTTGACATTAATCCTTATTTGGTTAGGTTTTTCATTATTGTTGTAGGCAGTGTTGAAAGACGGGTTTATGTATACTTTCTACAGGATTTACTAACATGCAAATGTGCTATATGGTTTTGATTATACGATCTGTGTAAATGTGTGATTCAAGTTATTATTTCAACTGTATGTAGTGTATTATGCACCGCAATATAAGTTACATTCATGTATATTCTTGAAAATTTGAAATGCTTGAAGAAGTGCACAAAACGTTACCCAATAAACTTGTTAGCTTCTTTTGTCTTGATAAATAAATTGGTTGAGTTTTATCAGTGTCTAGCCTTGATTTACTTGTAACATTCTTTCAGTTATAGCACTGCAGTACCTTAAGTAGAATTTAGTTGGCGCGAGTACCTTAATGTTGACTCTGTTCTTATAGTGTGTAGACTATTGTTGCATTCCCCCTAAATCTGATTGACATGATTCACACACCTACACATTAGTCAATCCACAGAAGTCATCTTTTTGGTTCGGAACATTAATTATGAGACATATTTGAATGACAAATACAATATGGCTAGGCCTCTCATAATCAAAGAGCAATAGTGATACTTTAAGAGTATATATATGAACTAATGCTATTGTACCTTTCTTAGAGACATTGTTCTTATGGTTGTCCGAGTACCCGTACAACCAATATTATAACTCAAGAGTGTTTGTACTGGGTTTTATATTTCGAACTAGCATACTATCCTGTGCAACAGTGCAAGGCACAAGCCTTTGTACAAGCCAACATATCAATTTAGAAAAGGGGTCGGTTAGGGGCAAATGTTTGTCATAGCAAACGGTGGGGAAAACACGTATCGCAGAAGCAAAAACTTTTTGCGGTACGTATACGGTAGAGTTTTTGGTGTGAAAACATGAGATCCCATCTGGCAACAAATGTTTGCTGGTGATGGCCAGTCTTTAAAAAAAAAAAACTGTGCAAACAAAACATGTAGTTGAATAAAGATACTTTTTAGGTTGAAGAAGTGAACTGATGGTCAGTGATGGTATATATGTATATGTAGAGGCATGCCTTAGTTGTAATCTAGAACAAGTATTTTCTGATCATTGCCTGAGATAATCTGAGTTCAGTAGTACCGTCATTTTTCAAATTGTGATTCAGCAACCAGCCAGTTTCATATTATAGATAGTTTTGTAATGAGCAATCTACAGAGACTTGCTGATGAAAAGAGTTTCCGCTTCAGTGTTCTCGTTTTCCTGCATCTTAATCCCTGGACATGCAACTATAACCTTGTCAACATGCAAACCAGTCATATCTTCTCCTTCTATCCCCTTTCTGCTAACAACATGTATGCTTCTTGTTTTCTTTAAGCTAGTGTATGGTTTTCTTCCTGACATTAGCAAGTGCAAAGAAGTAGAGGTAATCAAAGTATCAGTCCAAGAGAAAGATGCAAGATGAAGCTCTATAACTGTCCATAATTTGACTTGGCAAAATGTGTTCTGCAGAAACAAAATTTTGATGAGGCAAGCATTGGCTATCAATTTAAACTATATTTAAATATGTTGTTTTAATTATTTTAATAAACATGTCTAATGAGTAACAGGATAAAATGAGATAAAAAGAAAATAATAATAATAATAATAATAATAATAATAATAATAATAATAATAATAATAATAATAATAATAATAATAATAATAATAATGATGATGATGATGATGATGATGATGATGATGATGATGATGATGATGATGATGATGATGATAATTTCCTATGAACAACCCAGAAAACGATTAATGTTCAAATGTATTGGATATCTAACCCAATAAAAATGAAAACGATGCTGGACCTACTAATGGGTCAATCTTGAGCCCATCCAATTTGCGGATTTTGAGTCTGAGCTTGTATATACAAAGTGACTAGAAAGAAACAAAAATAGTCCGTTGAATTTCTGCCTTTTCAAGGGGATGGGGAAACGATGCTGGACCTACTAATGGGTCAATCTTGAGCCCATCCAATTTGCGGATTTTGAGTCTGAGCTTGTATATACAAAGTGACTAGAAAGAAACAAAAATAGTCCGTTGAATTTCTGCCTTTTCAAGGGGATGGGGCTCATCAGCTCATGCCTCATGGCCGTTCACATGAAAAAACAAGAAAGTTGCATTTGCTTAGAGCATCTTCAATCATGCATATTCGTTAGTTAAAATTATATCATTTATGCTATAAATAAAAATTATGGAGAATATGTAAAAAATATTATATTTAATGAGATATAAGTGTTAGTTAAAATTTTAGATTGACTATTTTTCGAATCTCTAAAGCTCAGGAATAAAACTGCACATCATCTGTTGTGAAACAAAAACTAGGTTATGATTATTGCGGCTAGGGTTTGTGTATTTAATGTTAGGGTTCGTGAGCTTCGTGCTTCAATGGCTGCTTCTGTGTTTGAGACTTAAACGGTCCTCACAGAATGCCTACGTATCTCTGTAATTAGAGAATCAAGCCAATAAAACGTAGTTTTGAGGTGAGGGGTCAGGCCCTTTATATAGGCTGAGAAGTCTTAGAATTATGGTAGGAATAGGAGACTTGGTAGACAAGTCTTTGAGGAAGCTTCTAGATCTATTCCTTGTAGGAATCAGTTTCCATATTGAATTGGATGCCTTGGTGGCTAAGTCTTGTAGAGATAATGTCCTTATCTGACACTTATTGCTGAGCTGTTTATTACCCCTAATATTAATTACGAAATTAATATTAAAGATAGGTCTTTGGACCCTGTTGGTGGGCCCCACGTTCGGACAATACCGGGTTTAATTAATGCAACACTAAATGTGTCTTTAGGGCTTATTTTTAGCCCATATCATTTGCCCCCCAACTTCTAGGAAAACTGATCAGGTTTTCCTTGAAGTTTTAACGGTCCTTTCCAAGACTCGGGTCAGGGTTTATCTTTATACACTAGTGTTTCACGAGTATTGTCTTTATGTAAAGCGTGGAGCGACCGACGCGTTTACGACAATGTTAATTCGATGCTAATCGACATTAATCAGCCTTAACGACATTTAAACAATGTTTAAACGACGTTGAACGGCATAAAACGGCACTAAACGGTACTAACTAGCCTTAAACGACACTTAAACAACGTTTAAGTGACGCCAACCGGCATTAAACGACACTGAACGGCGCTTATCGGCACTAACGGTGCTATCGGCACTAACAAGCTTTGAACGACACTTAAACAATGTTAAGCGATTCTAAACGGCGCTAAACGGTGCTAAACGGCACTAGCGGGGGTCCGGGGGCGGCAGCCCCCTGGCGGGGTCCAAGGGGCGGCAGCCCCTGGCTGGGGTCCAAGGGCTAGTACTATTCAGAAATTATCATTTCGACTCAAATTTCTGAATTTTAATCACAAAATTCGAGCTCAATTTCGAGCTCAAACCGCCTCCAGATCGCAGCCAATTTTCTTGTTTCCTAGGTCATTTTCGACCTGGAAATTTCGAGGAGAAATAGTGTATTTTCGAGCTCAATTTCGAGCTCAAATGGGGGCCAGGTCGTGGCTGTTTTACAGGTCTTTCAGTTCATTTACGACCTGGAAATTTCGAGCTCAAATAATGTATTTTCGAGCTCATTTTCGAGCTCAAATGGGGGCCAGGTCGTGGCTGTTTTACAGGTCTTTCAGTTCATTTACGACCTGGAAATTTCGAGCTCAAATAATGTATTTTCGAGCTCATTTTCGAGCTCAAATGGGGGCCAGGTCGTGGCTGTTTTTCTTGTATCCTAGGTCATTTTCGACCTGGAAACTTCGAGGAGAAACCATGCATTTTCGAGCTCATTTTCGGGCTCAAATGGGGGCCAGGTCGTGGCTATTTGTCTTACTTTTCAGTTCAAATTCGACCTGAGATTTGCGATCTCAAGCCACGTTATAACGACCTCGATTTTTCAAGGTTACTTACGACCTCAGATTGATTTCTCCAAGTCGCCTTGTCGAGCTCGTAATTGTACTAAAAAACGAGATCAATTGTCACGACCTCGTGCTTCCTTTTGGTAACTCCAAGTCTTATTATGGACTTTAACGGGCCCTGTCTTTTAATTTTCATGGGCTGGACCTAGGTTTTCACATCGTTTGGGCCTACAACACTTTTTAAGTTTTGGTTGGGCCTTTATCACGGGTCAAAATGACCTTAAATCAAAACCTTAATTAGGTTTATCAATCTTGATTGGGCCTAGACAGGCCTTGATCCTTTTTTAATTATTTTAGCTGGACTTGGGCCTTTGTTGGGCCTTTTAGAGCCCAATTTGTGTTGATGGCCCATAAGAGTTTCCAATAGGTTACAGCCGGTTGACATTCTCTCTAACCGGTTGAGATGCCCTAGATTTTTGTCTATATAAAGGCCAAGGCTTTCATTTTCACTTTCATCACAAAAGTTTCTAAAAAACTCTCTCAAAAGTTCCAAAGTTCTTTAAGAACTTTCCTTTGAAGCTTTGAAGACTGCTCAAGGATTTCTGGCAACTTTCCAGAAATTTCCCAGTTGTTGTTGAAGATTCGAAGAATACTCAAGGTATTTTCCAGAATTTCTAGTTTTATAGTTTGAAGATCACCCTTTTTCTGGGTTTGTTCTTCAATTCCTTTGAAGATTTGAAGATTGTTCTAACAATTTCTTCATCCTTTGCAGATTTCCTTTGAAGATCACAACTTTTCTTTGAAGATTTAGAAAAATGGCTGAAGATCGTGCTTCACTTCGCTTCCAGAAAATGCAAGGAGCCTCCAAAAGAGGTATCATTATTCGTTCTCCCTTCATGAGTTTACAGGATATGATTTTAAATCGTAAAGAAGATTTTCCATCCTTGTCACACCTTGATTCCTTTAATCATAGTAACACCTTTCACGATGTAGAGAAAATCACTGATTATAACAAGATGTATAAAATAGAACCACCCTATAGACTTGTCCCAGCTGACCCTGGGGATCGATCTTGCCATTGGCGCCCCAATGCACTTTGTGTTTATAGGGGTGCCATTGTTGCAGGAGTTCGATTTCCCTTTCATGAGTTTATTCCTAGGCTCTTAGCAGATGTAGGAATTAACCCTTGCCAACTTCCCCCCAACTCTTGGAGGGTGATCAATTGCTTCATGGTCCTTTGCCTCAAGAACAATTTCCCCCTTTCTGTAGCTCTCTTTAGGAAAATTTTTCAATTTAAGAATTCTGCTGAGTCTACTCCGGGTTGGGTATACATTAGTCATCATTCTTCCACTCCTCCAATCTTCCACCCCCAATCTATCCCTGACTCCAACCCAAAATGGAAGAAGGAGTTCATGTATTTAATATGGGAAGGTGGAGATTGGGGCAGCATTTTCCGTAGTACCTTTGGTAAGGTCGTAGATGGCAGTGCCAATGATATTGAGCTCAACGAGGAAGAGACCCAGGCCTACAAAGAGCTCATCAAAGATAATTATGCTACTATGGCTTGGGATCTCCTGGATGAGTTCCAGCTTAAGTCTTTGGGACTTTCCCGGGTGGCCAATAAGGGTAAATTTTCTTTCTTTCTGTATTCTTTTACCTGAATATGATTGTCTCATACCCATTATTTGTCTTTTATCTTGTAACTACAGCTGCAGCCTTTATCAACAAGACTAATGAGCCTGAAGATGGAGATACTGCTAGACTGAAGAGGGCTCGTTCAGGGAAGGATCCTCGAGCCCCAACTGCCACGGATGCCTACTTGAGGCCTCATGTAGCCGATGTTGAAGAGGCAGATGGTTCTTCCAGGAGCGCTTGGTGCCCAAACTGGGGTATTAGGAAGAAGGATTCCATCGTTGGAGATAGCAGGCATGCCATAGATTGGTCCTATCATTCCATAACTCCTGGTGACTTCAAAGATTATGTATCCGGCTCCACTCTTGAAGGAGCCGAAAGTGCTGGATCTCAGGCTTTTGCTGCTGTAAGCTCCTTACTTCCTTCTTTCTTATGTACTTGTCTGCTATTTGAATCGTGGTTCTAACTTTACCTTTTGTAGGCTAATGCCAACTTCCAGGGGGCCATATTCCAGGCTAAGACTTGGCGTTCAAACTATGAGACTGAAAAGGCAAAGAATGATAAGTCTGAGGATGAACTGGCCTCTGTCAGGGCTACTTTAGAGAGGAGGGAGAAAGAGCTTTTAGAGTCTCATGCCGAAAATGTCCTTCTTAGGAAGGGCAAGGACGACCTGATTGATGACTACCTTGCCTCCCAGGAGTATGTGGGCTTCATGGAGAAGCATGACGACTCTATATTCCCTTATCAGTTTACTCAGGGATGGGACGGAGCTCTTGCTGAGGTTACTAGGAGATTTCCTGGTATCCTTAACGTTTCAGATTTCCCTAGCCCTCATGCTCCTATGGCCTTGGCAGTGCAGGATGTCCAGGAGGAGGACCAGGAGGATGATGAGAGGATTCCGGAGCCAGAGCCCTCTGCTCATTTTGGCGGAGATGGAGAGGATGAGCACACTGGAGATACTCAGTAGTTGCTCTTTTTATATATCTATTTACGTACTTTGCCTTCGGGCATGACTCGGTTCTTTTGTTAACTTATTTTGATAAGCTAATCGTTTATGTATTCTGCCTTCGGGCATAACTTTTTAATTCGTAATCCATTGTCCTTGATGTTTCTCAACTTAGTCATGTTTGCATGTGTAGTCTAGCATTTTATGCATATATGTCAATAAGTAATGCTCATAACTTATGCGAAAATGTAGAATAGTCTTATTTGTATGGAGAAATGGGCACAGCCCTTACATAGATACTCTACTTCTTCTATCTCAAGTTTAAAAACTTGGAATGGTTTCATCGACCTTATTTCTACTTCTATTACATAGGCAAAAAGCTAAGTCCTTTTCAGGAGAGCTTAAACATAGTAAACCTTGAGGTTCAATGCATGCCAAGTCCGGGGCACCTCAACCCCGTCCAAGGTTTCCAGTTTGTAAGACCCTCGCCCTAACGTCTTCTTGACTCGATACGGCCCTTCCCAATTCGGGGCTAGTTTTCCCTTCTGACCAACTCCCGAGGCTTCTACTCTCCTTAGCACCAAGTCACCTTGTCGAAAGAATCTCTCTTTAACCCTTTGATTGTAGTGGAAGGATGCTCTCTTCTGATGTTCTGCGTTCCGGGCGTTTGCTTCATCCCTAACCTCATCAATTAGGTCTAGTGCAAGTCTCATGCCTTCCTCATTGGTTTCTTGCTCAAATGCTTCAACTCGAGGTGACGCCTGCATGATCTCCAGGGGCACAACTGCCTCAGCTCCATAAGCTAGTAAGAATGGGGTCGCTCCTGTTGTCACTTTACAAGTGGTACGATATGCCCAAAGTATAGGCGGTAACTCGTCCACCCAATTGTTTCTTGAGCGTTCGACCCTTTTCTTCAGTCCATCAAGGATTATACGATTGGCTACCTCAGCTTGTCCATTAGCTTGAGGATGAGCTACTGAGGTAAAGCGAAGCTCAATAGCATTTTCCTCACAATATTTCTTGAACTCTTCATTGTTAAACTGCGTCCCATTGTCCGTTACAAGGATTCGTGGGATTCCATACCTACAAATTATGTTCTCCCAAAAGAACTGGGCAACTTGCTTGGTGGTTATCTTGGCCAGGGGTTTAGCCTCAATCCACTTGGTGAAATAGTCAATAGCCACTATTAGAAACTTCCTTTGTGCCGAGGCTACTGGGAATGGACCAAGGATATCCATTCCCCATATTGCAAATGGAATAGGAGAATTGATTGAGGTTAACATTTCGGGCGGCTGCCTTACAATTGGAGCATGCTTCTGGCATCTCTCACACTTCTTGACATAGTCCTGCGCATCAGCTAGCATCTCTGGCCAGTAGAATCCCAGACGGGTAATCTTGTGAGCTAGGGACCTGCCCCCCCAAGTGTTGCCCACAGATTCCTTCGTGAACTTCCTTCAATGCTTCCTTTGCCTCTTGGGGCCTTAAACACTTCAGATATGGGATGACAAATGATCTTTTGTAAAGGAGGCCCTCAATCAAGGCATATCTCAACGCTCTTACAGACAGCTTCCGTGCCTCCAAGGCATTGTCTGGGAGCCATCCAGTTTCTAGGTGAGCTTTAATAGGATCTATCCAACAGCTTCCAACATCAATCGGTGCTATCAACTTAGAGTTGACGGTCGGGGCCTTTAAGACTTGAAAGTAAACACTTCCTGCATAATTCTCTATCTCAGAAGAAGCGAACTTAGATAGGGCATCGGCCTTAACGTTCTCTTCCCTAGGGATGTGCTCCACATAGCACTCTTCAAACTGAGTCATAACAGCTTTCACGACTCTGAGGTATTTTGCCATAGTTTCATCCTTGGCCTCAAACTCACCATTCACTTGCGAAACTACCAATCTTGAATCTCCACATACTTTGAGATTTTTGACTCTCATGATTTTGGCCAAGCCTAAACCGGCTATCAAGGCTTCATACTCAGCTTCATTGTTGGTTGTTGGAAAGTCCAACTTCAAAGCATATTCAACTGTGAACCCATCGGGGCTTTACAAAACTAAACCTGCAACACTCGACTTCGTTTTCGATGCTCCATCAAAATAGAGCACCCAATACTCCTTCAGATCAGGTACAAGTTTTTCATCTTTATTCTCACTTCCTTGGTTGGGTATTATCTTTTGCCCCCCGACTTCTTGGTTGCTAATGGTACATTCAACCACGAAGTCAACCAATGCCTGAGCCTTGATGGCTGTCCGAGGTCTGTATGTTATGTCAAATTCTCCAAGCTCAATTGCCCATTTGATCAATCTTCCGCTTGCTTTGGGGCTGCGCAAGATGCTTCTCAACTGTTGGTCGGTCAAGACTTCAATCTTATGTGCCTGGAAATATGGTCGCAACTTCCTCGAGGCAGTAACTAACGCCAAAGCAAACTTCTCAATGGGAGAGTAATTCAACTCCGCCCCATGCAATACCTTGCTCACATAGTATATGGGTTTCTGAACCTTTTTCTCTTCTCTAACAAGAACAGCACTCAACGCTTGTTCAGATACTGCCAGGTACAAATAAAGAGTCTCCCCAGGACTAGGTTTAACCAACAACGGGGCTTCAGTCATGTATTTCTTCAATTGCTCAAAGGCCTCTTGGCTTTCTGTGGTCCACTCAAAATTTTTTACCTTCCTCAATGTTTGGAAGAAAGGCAGACACTTGTCTCCGGACTTGGAGATGAATCTTCCTAGAGCCGCAACTCGGCCAGTTAGTTTCTGTACATCTCGTATAGAGCGTGGTGGTTCCATGTCCAAGATTGCTTTGATCTTATCAGGGTTGGCCTCTATGCCTCTCTTCGAGACCATCAATCCCAAAAACTTTCCTGATCCAACACCAAAAGCACACTTGGCTGGATTCAACATCATCTTGTGGTGCCTCAGCACTTCGAATGCCTCTCTGAGGTGCTCGATATGGTCAGCCTTGAGTAGGCTCTTGACTAACATGTCATCAACATAGACCTCCATGGTTTTTCCAATTAGATGAGCGAATATCTTATTCACCAATCGTTGATAGGTAGCTCCTGCATTCTTGAGACCGAAAGCCATAACAAGATAACAGAAAACACCAAAATCAGTAATGAAAGATACCTTTGGGATGTCATCCTTTTGCATCTTAATTTGGTTGTAACCACTGAAACCATCCATAAAACTCAACATCTCGTGTCCGGCTGTGGCATCTATTAGGGTGTCAATCCTTGGTAGAGGGAAACAATCCTTTGGGCATGCATCATTTAGGTCAGTGAAGTCTATACACATCCTCCACTTCCCATTCGCTTTTTTGACCATCACCGGGTTTGCTAACCATTCGAGAAACTGAATCTCTTCAATAAAACCAGCTTCCAAGAGCTTATCTACTTCTTGCTTTATGGCCTCTTGCCTTTCCGGAGCAAAGTTTCTCTTCTTTTGCTTTATTGTCTTCCTATTAGGATCAACATTCAATCTATGAGTTATAAGTTGGGGATCAATCCCTGGCATATCAGCTGCTGTCCAAGCGAAAACGTCGCTATTCCTTTGTAAGAACTCTATCAACTTGCCCTTCTTCGGTTCTTTCAAAGAGGCTCCAATATAAGTTACCTTCTCAGGGTCGCCTAGCTCCAGAGGGATAGGTATTAAGTCATCTGCTGGCTTTCCTCGGTGTTCATCATTACCACGGACATCCATGTCTTCAATCGGGAGTACCTGCCCCCCGGTTCCATCAGCTCTCAAAGCAGCCACGTAGCAACTCCTGGCCATTTTCTGATCTCCTTTCTGTTCCCCAACACCTTTCCTGGTTGGAAACTTGACCTTCATGTGATAAGTAGAGGCAACAGCCTTGAATGCATGAAGCCCGGTCCTCCCTAAGATTGCATTGTACGTTGAGGCAGCCTTAATTACTAGAAAGTTCAGCATCTGGGTGGCTTCCTTAGGTTCTTGCCCTATTGTCATGGGCAGCTGAATGGTCCCTTCAACCTTGGACTCAACTCCATTAAATCCGTAGATCGGCATGTTAGTCGGGGTTAGTTGAGAGTCAGTATACCCCATCCTCACAAAAGCATCATGAAACAAGATATCGACAGAAGCTCCATTGTCTATCAGGACCCGCTTCACTTCCGAGTTTCCAATTACAGGAGTTATGACCAACGGGTCGTCATGGGGGAATTTCACCCCTTCAAGGTCCGAATCATCAAAACCAATCACTGCCTCAGTCTTAGCACGCTTCGGGGCTTCTCCTGTGATGTGCATCACTTCTCTGGCATAAGCCTTTCGAGAGTTTCGGGTAGTGCCGGCTGCTGTTGGTCCTCCCCAAATCATATTGATTACCGGCCCTCGAGGCTGTGGGTTACGATCGCGATCGTTATCCCTCCTATCATTGTCTCTTCTATCATAATCCCTTCTCTGGGTTCCACGGTCTTCACCCTTGGTGAACTTGTTTAACTTTCCCTTCCGGATTAAAAATTCAATTTCATCCTTTAACTGTCTGCAGTCATCTGTGTCATGTCCCACATCCTTATGGAACCTACAATACAGATCTTTGTTTCTCTTTTCGGGGTCACCCCTGAGCGGTTTAGGCCAGCGGAAGTCCTTATCCTTCTCAATGTCCAACAAAATTTGGCTCCTAGGAGCGTTCAACCTTGCATAATCAGAAAATCTTGGCCCAAAACCCTTCTTGGGTGATGACTCGGAGTCCTTGCCAGTCCGGGGATACTTGTCCCTGGCGTCGTACTCTTGCTCTGACTTTCTTTTCTTTGAATCATTAGATCCCTTGCCATACCTCCTGTGGTTTCCTTCTTAATGCTGTCCTCAGCTTTAATATATTTATCGGCTCTTCTCTGGAGCTCGGCCATGTTCTCAGGAGGGTGTTTTGCCAAAGACCTTTTGAAGAAGAGGTCAGTGGTTCCGTGTTCCAGGGCTACCATGGCCACCTTATTTTCCAGATCGGTGATATTCAACGTCTCTTTGGTGAATCGCTTGAGATAATCCCTTAAGTTCTCATTCTTTCCCTGCACCACATACATAAGAGATGCAGAACTTTTCTCATGAATTCTCCCACTGATGAATTGGCTGATAAAGGCAGCGCTCAATTCCTTAAAAGAGCCGATCGAGTTTGCAGGTAGACGGCCTTCACTTTAAGGCATCACTAGCAGGCTGCAGCAGCAGTGCGTTCGAGAAAGTTCTGACATGATTTGCGGGATCGCCCGTTCCATCATAGGCCTTAATTGTCGGCATCTTAAACTTCCTAGAAATACGAGCATTCATCACCTCCTCAGTAAACGGGGGTGTTGGATCATCAGGATCTCCAAGTGGCATGAGATCCTTGGGGTTACTCCTGGGGGTTTCCACCCTCATAGCTTCTCTCGTTGGGACATCAGCCCTCTTCTGTCTTCTTGAGGACCTCTCCAAATCTATAACGGGAACCCTTCCTGAGATTGGAGGGGGTCGAGTCAGACTCTGTCTTGCCTGTTCCCTTGCTATATCATCCTTTAGCCTTTGGATCTCAGCCTCATGAGCCTTAATCCTCTCCTCAACCGTTTGTGGAGGTCCATCATGGATTCTTCGTGTTCTTCTTAGAGGTTCCTTGCTAGCACGTCGCCTCCTCGGGGCTTCATCTCGATCATCATCCTCAGATGATGATGAATCATCAGTATAGGGACCAGAGTACTCATCATATTCTCGATCCCGGATCTGTAAGGCGTGTCCGCTTGGTCCAGGTTCCCTTCGTCGAGGGGGGTAGTTAGGCAGCCCATACATAGGGTTGGTGTTCAAAGGGAGATCCGTAGTATGGATCTGTACCCCCGTGCGATCAATGTTACCAAGAGGAGAAACCACCATCTGGAGAGGGTTAGTTTCTTGGCCTTGATGGACAATCACTGAATGGGTCCCCTCTACATGGGGAGTCGTCCCTGGGGGCTGAGTGGGCAGAGGTTGAATGACCGTCCCTGTTGATGGGAGTATTTGTCCTTCCTCAGTGACGATGAGCGGATCAGAAGTGGCTGGTGCAGCAGAGTTAAGGGGCACGGCCTCGGTTGATGTTGTCCTTCGTGTTTGAACCATGGTTGATGTTGTCTTCCCACAGACGGCGCCAAATGTTGTGGAACAAAAACTAGGTTATGATTATTGCGGCTAGGGTTTGTGTATTTAATGTTAGGGTTCGTGAGCTTCGTGCTTCAAAGGCTGCTTCTGTGTTTGAGACTTAAACGGTCCTCACAGAATGCCTACGTATCTCTGTAATTAGAGAATCAAGCCAATAAAACGTAGTTCTGAGGTGAGGGGTCAGGCCCTTTATATAGGCTGAGAAGCCTTAGAATTATGGTAGGAATAGGAGACTTGGTAGACAAGTCTTTGAGGAAGCTTCTAGATCTATTCCTTGTAGGAATCAGTTTCCATATTGAATTGGATGCCTTGGTGGCTAAGTCTTGTAGAGATAATGTCCTTATCTGACACTTATTGCTGAGCTGTTTATTACCCCTAATATTAATTACGAAATTAATATTAAAGATAGGTCTTTGGACCCTGTTGGTGGGCCCCACGTTCGGACCATACCGGGTTTAATTAATGCAACACTAAATGTGTCTTTAGGACTTATTTTTAGCCCATATCATCATCATTTACCATATTATAATAATATATTATAATAATACATAGCATTTTTAAATTATTGCCAACCAATATAGCCAAACTCTATTGAAATAAAATATCTTACAAATTCAACAATTGCCAATATGATTGATCGAAGATGCTCTTATATGGATTTATATGACAAATATATATTATTGTAGTAAAATACATTTGGCAAAAGGTACGAATAAGACCCAGAAAGTAGGCAAATTAATGAACGGTGAAGTTTGCTGAGTAATATTTTTTCTAGAATAAGGTTTTCTAACAGGTTTTTAACAAAGATATGATTTTTCGAAATGCTTTGCAAAAATATGAGTTTACAACCAGTGCAAAACGAAAAAAAATCAAAGACAACAGCAATTCTTTTTTTTTTTTTTTGAGAAGACAACAGCAATTCTTATTTTCAAAAAAGTAAAACATTTAATTTTAAGAATATGTGTTTACAGCTCATCTTCTTTATAAATATTTTTAGTAAGATAGTAGAGCAGTACTAAATTGAAAAATTTGTAGTTTTTTAAAAGTCCATCTACTTGTAAAAAAAACTGATACTTATTTAGTGCCGTCCAAATCGTTTATTCCCCCATCCCACCCATAAATGAGTACGGTATAAGAAAGTGGTGGATGTTATTAATTTTTATATTATGAAAATTTGTTAAATTTGATTTTTATTTTTTGAAATGTTATTAAAGAATTGAGAGTGGCATCTCTACTATCTATCTATACTATATTATAATAAGCAAAACGGATATAATTTGTAGTTTGGTTACCCTTTTGATTACTCATTTTTTGTTATTCCTCATTCAAAATTGTTAGATCTTCAACTCAAATAGATCATGACCGTTAGATACAACAATACTAAAAGTTGGAAGGTTCGAATGCCGCCAACAACATTTTAATATAAAATTAATATTAGATTATGTTATGTGGAAAGATTGAAGGTTCGATTCCCACTAACAGCATATTAATTTAGATTTAATACTAAAAATTATTTATATATAAAGATCTAAATTTGAATCCTCCCAACATATTTAAAAGTAATGTTTATAATATTATATATACTAAACTATAAGTAAATTAAAAAAAATTAAAAACTATACTATAATAAGCAAAAGGGGGTATAATTTGTAGTTTGGTTGCCCCCTATTTTGGTTCCTAATTTTTGGTTATCCCCCATTCACAATCGTTAGATTTTCAACTCAAATAAATCATGACTGTTCGATACAACAATACTAAAATTTGGAGGTCTAAAGTTCGAATCTCGCCAACAACATTTTAATATAAAATTAATACTAGTTTATGTTATATAGAAAGGTTGAAGGTTCGATTTAGATTTAATAATAAATTTTTTTTGATACAATGGTCTAAAATTTGAATTCTTCCAAGCCACCAACAACATGGTAATTTAGATTTAATATTAAAATATATTTATATACAAGAATCTAAAATTTGAATTCTTCCAACATATTAAAAATAATATTTATAATATTATATATACCAAACTATAAATAAATTAAAAAATAAAAATAATACTTGCTTTGCACCGGTTATAAATTAGTTTAAAGTAAAGAACAGAGGAGAGAGGAATATATCCTACATGCAAATGTACAAGTCATCAAATAAATTTAAAACAGAAATTAACCCGTGTCCAATGATCCAAATTTACGAAGGACCTTATAAGTTATAATAATACTACAGTAGTATCTTATTATTGGAGGTGATTGGTTTGATTTAATTTTAGCAATTACAAAAGATTAAAATAAGCATGGTAGCTTGAAGTAGTCAGAAAGTGCATGGGAAAACAAATGCAAAAATACTAGCTTGGGCATCTTAGCTGTGGCACAGTTGTAAGCAATTATGAACAGGCTTGATTGAATTTCTCAACTGTGTTAGACAGTAGAGCGATTAGAGGAGAGTAGATAGAGCCCCTACGCAACGCAAACCAACATTTCAAACCTGAGAATCATTGAGATTTTCCACTCTACAAGCCAAAGTGTATTTAATTCTGCATACATCCTTCCCACTTTTGACTCGCAACCTTCACATCAGGAGCAAGGTATCCATATTTTTTTTAAAAAAATTGTTCTTAAATATGAATCATTAAATTTTAATTCGTGAATTCATATGTATAAATGAGGTCCGACATTTATATATTAAAAAGTATTAATAAAAAATAATTCTAACTTCCACGTATAGTCTTAAAATGTTTCATATATGTGATTCAGGTAATTCCCCGTGTTTCGAACTTTAAGGAGTATCATATGTTAAGTAAGCCATCAATATCATACCAATTTTACTAAATTTAGAATAATTAAAGAATAACAACAATTTAAGCAATCATTTTTTTAATGGTTCTTCCTATAGTAAGCAAGCCGTGAACAATGTATTGTTCTACTAAATTTAGAATAATTTTGGGCTAACAAATAATATGATTGATGATTGTATTTCACAAGTATTAGAAAGTGTCCCTCTGAAAAGACTTGAGGGGTAATTTTGAATGATAGCTGATATGTTTTTTATTTTATTTAGATTTCTTAAACCCAAAAATAATTTAACTAAAATTTTATTCTTTAGGGTACTCGTATCTCATTAAGATTTAACATATTTACTCAAACTACGTTATAGTTATAGCCCGTAACGTGTTACGTACACGGTATTTAAAGAAATAAAATTATAAATATAATAAAAATATTGATAAATTATAGAATTAAATAATTGTATATTAAAAATAATGTAATTTTGGAAAAATATATTAATAAAAAATGTTGTTTTTATATATTATAATATATACATTCAAAAATTGATTGGATATTTTATTGTATATGTATTTTGTTTAGTTTTACATTAATGAACTTATCAAAAATGAAAGATCAGTTTAATTTATTATTAATAAGCCTACCATAAATATTATAAAAGACATTTTTTTTTACCAAAATTAAAGCATATTTCAGTAATAAGTTGAAAGAGACTTAATCGGGACAAAATCAAATTGATTATGCAACCCGGTTGAAAAACAAATAAACGAGCTAAATAATTAACCATTTTATTTCCGGATCGCTTAACAAACTAAATACAAATATTCTGAAAATTAAAAATGACTTCGATGGTCTCCCGAGCACTCCAACCTATATCTTCCTTGAAAATATTAGCTTCACAATTGACCCTCACAGTAAGTACAATGTTTAGAGGACTTAGTTTCAAAAATTGAGTTAAGAGACCTCTTTTTATGAACAAACTTTTTTTGTGAGAGGTTAGTACGTGCGATTTTCACCACTGTTCCAATCGCATCCGAGCTATCTACATGCCGAACACCAGCTATAGACATGTCGAAAGTGTTGTCGATGCATATTCAGATCTCCCAATATACCATATAATTCATTTTCAATGCAGCAAACACAATAGCACTCTTTTAAATCGATACAACTAATAACATAAAAACAAACTCGCACACAACGATACGAAAATCCTAAAAATTCAAAGATCTCGGAATGACACCAAATTTTGAAATACCGTTAGGCCGGAGATTTTGAATCCAAAACTGATTTTTATTTGAAAATCCGAGCTCTTAACCGTAGTAGATCTGAAAACCAAAGTGAAGAACTCAACTGGATTATTTTATTAAAAAACTAGAAAATAGAAGAAAATGTGGAAGAGCGAAGTGGGCTTAATCGGTGAAGAGGATGAAGGAGAGTACATAATGGAAGAGACGGTTAGAACCCTAGATTTGAAGATAAGAGTCCATTCTAGAACAGAGAGATAAAGCATATTATAAAAAATATTAATTATATTTAAATTTATATACAAACTTTCTATAATTAGAAACGGGCTAAAGTTTACGATCCTAAATATGGATACAAAACCTGAAAAACGGATTATCTAGGGGATAAAATTCAATACAAAATTTTATTTGAACCTCTATGATATCAAACTAAAGAATGAGTTATTTAGTAATTAATAATTTTTTTAAAACTGCATAAACTATAATAATTTAAACATCAACAAAATCTAATAATCTATTACTCGAGAAAAAAAACAAATATGAAATGATGATATTTTGTAGTAACTGCACCTTTAAGTGAATAACCGGGTGGCTGTTGCAAATGTTACAGTTTCGACCAATAAAATCTAACTTGTGCAATTAAATTTTTTGTTAAAAAAACAATATTCATGCTTTCATGGTGACACTCATTATTAAGTCCAAATGGAGACAAAATATAAAGCAAAATAAGTAAAAATGAGTGAATTATTAAAAAAAAGGAGAAAAGACTAGAAAGCACCCAAGGCCCACAGAGCAGCACAATCGTCCATAGTATGTGTTGAGTTCTCAAAATGTTTACGAAACAGTTCCCAAAATATGTACGTGTAATTCACCCAATATGTATGTGTAGTTCACCAAAATATTTATATAAATGTTTTGTATTTTAATGCTAGTGAGTATTTATTATTACAATTTTAGAAAAGAAACTTTTATTAAATGTCGAAACAATACATGATACTAAATATGTATGAATAAAAAGTAAGTTTAGGAGAATTGTTGGAAAAAATGTTTGATTTTACCTCGTAAATAGTTAAGAGGCAATTTAATTATATTATTTATAAGGATAATGCAAGGCGAATTGTTGGAGCTGCCCTTAGTAATTAATAAATTTTTTAAAACTGCATAAACTATAATAATTTAAACATCAACGAAATCTAATAATCTATTACTACAGAAAAAACAAATATGAAATGATGATTGTTGTTGGAGGAATTTTGTAACAATACAAAATCAGAGGTTAATTTGCTGGAATAATAGAACGAAATTATGAGTATGTGGCTGTTTTAGGGAATTATGGTTTATGAAAGAAAAAGGGGCTGGACTTGGCAGGTGTCTGGATTTGTCTCGTGTATCGGATCTCATCCTCTCTTTTGCCAAGATGCCTACGTACCTATGTTTATATAGGATCAATCCCACGTAGTTATGTGAAATTATGTTTATTACTGAGAGACTTTAGGGATAAACTTCGTTAATGTGGTAATTACTGATTTTATCTGATTTAATTTTGGAGTTGTGATATCTTCCTGATTTGAAGAATATCGTTTAGAGATATTTTCCGTTATTCATTGATTGAGATAGATTTTTTCCTCGTTTCAGATAGAGGATAAAACTTAGCGGTTAAATAATAATTATTAGTCTAAATTAATAATTAATAATTATTAAAAATTTAGGAGATTATTAGACAAGCCAAAATTATGGCATAACAATAATATTTTGAAGTAACTGCGCATTTCAGTGAATAACCGGTTGGCTGTTGCAAATGTTACAGTTTCGACCAATAAAATCTAACTTGTGCAATTAAATTTTTTGTTAAAAAAACCATATTCATGCTTTCATGGTGACACTCATTATTGAGTCCAAATGGAGACAAAATATAAAGCAAAATAATTAAAAATGAGTGAATTATTAATTAAAAAAAAGAGAAAAGACTAGAAAGCACCCAAGGCCCACAGAGCAGCACAATCGTCCATAGTTTGTCTCCCCTCCCCTGTTATAAGCCGTTCCATTACATCCCTTCCTTGCTATTCACGAAACATGTAACGCTCTTATTCATCAATAACCACATTTTTTACCGCGTGTTTGGTTTCCATGTCATTAATACACATCACACCCCAACCACGTACCTCTTTCAATTCCCAACCAGCCAAACACTCCCTTGTCTCTTTCCCTATATATTTAGCCGCAACCTCTAGAACTCGCCCCCCTCTCATTATGTTACAACCAATATTTTCTTCATTTTACGCCTCACACCCTCCACCACCACCACCACCGGACTAGATTTTTACCAGTCTCGAAAACTCTCAAAATTTTCGAAAAATGCTGCTATCGGTATTTCTTGCCCTGTTTATCCCTTGTGCAGGATTGAGCTTGGTGTTTTTGGTTTATGTTTGTTTGTTATGGTACACAGCTACTAATGATTTTAACAGTAATGAGTTCCAGGCACCTGTGAAACCCGGGGCGAAGAAAGGACTTTCGGCATCAGAGCTTGAGAAGCTTCCGAAAATGATGGGCAAGGACTTGGTGATGGGAAATGAATGTTCGATTTGCCTCGATGATATCGGTGAAGAAGAACCTGCTCGTTCGATTCCGGGATGTAATCACGGGTTTCATTTACAGTGCGCTGACACTTGGCTATCAACGAATCCTGTTTGTCCTGTTTGCAGGGGAAAACTAAGTCAAGACTTCTTCGATGCTTCAGAAACCAACCCCTGTTAAATTTTTTCGATTACTCTGTTCTGAAATTCAGAAACTGATTTTTGCTATTGGTGTAGTTTTTAGCTTCGTTGCTAGATTATGGATTCTTTTGTATCGTCAATTTTCCATTATTTTTTTGCCAGAAACATGGTTCTCGTGTTTTTGATATTCGAAATGTTTTGAGTTCTCAAAATGTTTACTGAAAGCTGTCAAGAATGATGCCACCATTAAGTCCGGATACATAACTCTTAATGGAGTAGTACATTTTGAATTAATGGGATTAGTGGTTTACTTTTATACATACAAGTAAATCTGTAGTAATTGTGATTTTTGTATTAAATTTATTTCTAAAAATTGATGTTGCTTTTGTGAGGTGGTTCGATTTCGAACATTGAATGTGAAAAAGAGTAAAAAGAAATTGACGAATGACAGCAGTTCAATTAAAGTCTGGTAGGAGTGGAGTACAAAAATGGGTGGGTGCATGTGTATATTAATGGCGAAGAGACATGGATTCGATACCATATGCATCAACTTCCGATTCTGCCTTTCTCGAGTTTGGAGTTCCATTTTATGTCAGCACAAACTGTCATCACCATCGTAAATTAATGAGGACGTGGACTTCAGGGTCAGGGCATATGAGCAATTTCAGTTGTTGACATTTTTCCGACGATATGATGCCAATTTTAACACGTATCAAAAGTATTACTCCCTCCGTTTCATAAAACATTTCTCGTTTCATATATCGAGACTATTCATAACAAGAGACAAATTACTAATTTACTTCTAATTTATAAAACCAAATATAGTCATGAGTGATCTTGTTGGATTCGTATTTATGAGTACTTTAATACAGTGAAGTTTTCATATTTAATACTAATACGAAATTAAAGATAATAACGATTAAAAGTGTGCATTGGCAAACGTGTCGAATCAAAATGGGAAAGGGAGTATTTTTATAAGATTTTATATCAAACAGGCCACCCGTTTCACTCAAAACTATCAATTAGACTAGGGGTGATCATTCGGTCGGTTCGGTTTTTAACCGAACCGAATAACAAAAACCGAATAACCGAAATCCGATTTTTACCAAACCGAACCGAACCGATTTATCCATAGAAACCGAACCGAAAAACCGAAAAACCGAACCGAAATATTTTACCAAAACCAAACCGAACCGATTTAAAAAAAATTATATATAATTTTATTTTTTTTAATTTTAAAATTAATTTTAATAGCAACTATATTAAAATATGTAACAATTAAAACAAAATAAAACACAAACTATCAATTTAAATATTTAAACTTAATTTTGAAATAATTAAATCATGCATATATATAAAATATAAATATATACATATATAATATAAAATAAAATATATATATAATTCGGTTATTTCGGTTTGAACCGAAGTTTTAAAAAAAAAACCGAACCGAACCGAAATAAATTTCGGTTTAAACCGAAAAACCGAATAACCGAAATTTTCAGAAAAATACAATCCAAACCGAACCGAAATTCAAAATTTCGGTTCGGTTTTTCGGTTTCGGTTCGGTTTTGCTCAGCCCTAAATTAGACCACCCATTCTAAAACCATATCATTTGAACCATTAAATTCATAATAAATATCAAATGGATACCTTTAAAATGTACTCGAGAAGTAAAATAATTTTTTATCGAGTTCTACACATTTTTCTTTAATACTACTGTAATCAAATGAAAGATAATGAATTCTAGTATTTCTGATAATATTTTTAGATTTTTAAAAATTCATTTACTATTTATTTTTAATTTTATTGTCATTTTCCTTGTTTTAATTAACCTAGTTTTTTTGTTCATTTTCCCAAACTAACCTAATTTATTCAATCATTCCCAAACTATCCTACTTTACTATTCAAATTCAAATTCAAATTCAATTTTTTTATGTTTTTATTTTTTTAGTTTTTTAATTTACTTACTATTAATTTTATGTATATAAAATATTATATAAATGTATAATAAAATTTTGATAAATGTATAATAAAATTTTGATAAACTTTTTAATGAAACAATAAATATTAAAAACAATACATTCAATAAAAACATCATTACAATTAATATTAAAAGACTTAATAATTAATAGAAATTGCATACAGTATTTTGTTGTTCATACAATTTCTAATGTTCTTTTTGAGGACATTGCGAACTACGTCTTGTATGACCTTCTTGTCCACATCTCCTGCATGTTATAGCCTTTTTAGAGTTATCCAGCTCCGTTCGAATACGCTAACTTTGACCTTTTTATCCCCGCTTTTTCTTCTTCATCTTCAAATTTTCATTTAGCAAAAGAATACCATATCTTTTCCAATTATTTGCCAGTAGAAACATCCAATATGCTTGATTGGATATAGGATAAAATTCATACTTCCACACCTTGTCAAACTATGAGAAGGTTTAATGTATTTCTTCCAATCAAGATTGCACGTCAAACAATCCGCAACCACATGCGAACATGGAGAATGATATCGACTCCATTTTCCACAGGAGCAAAATCCTCTGCTTAAATCAGTTGTATGCTTATTGCCACCTTTCTGAATACCCTTCTTTATTTTGTAACATGCAGTAATCGCCTCCAAAATTCCTGTTTGTTCATTTTATGGAATGACTGTGTGCGCTGATGCCTTCTTTTCAATTTTTCCAAACAACTTCATTGATTTTTTGCAATAAATATTACCATCCTGGAGATCATTTAAAGTCTAAGTACGTCGTTCTGCAACAAGTTTCATGGAACAATAATATATATACTTTACCATAGACGTTACTGGCAAAAAACGAGCAAATCTTAAGCAATCGTTGAAACTTTCGATCAAATTTGTTGTTGCTTGGCCATAATGATGTCCTCCATCATAAGACATAGTCCACATCTCCAACGGAATATCTCGAAGCCATTATTCTGCAATAGGATTGAGTTCCTTAATTTGATTCATCGTTGCCTCAAACTTGTTCACTTAAGAAGTACTGCCGGCCAGCCAACATAGCATCTTCAAATTTCGACAGGATGGCGATATGAAATTATGCATACTCCCTTTCTAGTCTGGCATATATATATATATATATATATATATATATATATATATATATATATATATATAGGCAAATGCTCAAATACAAACCACTTTTAAAATACAAACCTACAAACCAACACTAAATTAATTATATTTCATCTATTCTAAGGTTCCCGCCAAGGGTACCTTCACAAAAAATGCTTAAAATAATTGGCTCTATCCAACAAAAAAAAAAATCTTCCCATGGAAATGCGAAGCATTTAAGACAGCAAACGGATGAGTTAGGTAGTCATGAGGGCCGAAGGCTCTCGACACACCCGTCAATCGTCTATTGCCTTTACCATTGATTGCCATTCCTTACAACTTTAGAATGATAAAGGCGCGAAGCGCCGTACAAGAAGGTGCGAAGCACCGTTAACCAGTGAAATCCACTGCCACGTCATCACGTGAACAGTGAATTTTTTTTTTGGATAGAGCAAAGTATTTTAAACGTTTTTTGTATTGGGGTACACCTAGTTTGGTCATTAGATTAGCTTGAAATATTAGATTATGCTTGGTTTGTAGGTTTGTATTTTAAGAAGGTTTGTATTGGAGTAGCCCCCAATATATATATATATATATATATATATATATATATATATATTCGAAGTAGACGTAAGAACCATGACCAATTTGATGTGGTTTCTTCATCAACAAGACTGTTGAGTGTGAAATATACACAAGAAAATACAGAGGGGATGTATTACTATAACAGTATTCATGAACAATAACTGTAACAATACTTGTTCCTTTCTAAATTTTTTTCTTGTGTTTGATTTTTAATTATTAAAATTATCGAATTTTGATCCAATCTATATGTTATATAAATTAAAATTAAAATCATATCATTAAAAAGCATATTTAATCTATTTTAATATATTTTTTTACCTTTAACCTATTTGTAAATGATGTATTTCTTTTTGTAGGACACTCTTTTTACTCCTTGAATTTTTTTTATGGGATTTTATTTTTGCGGGATTTTAACGAGTTTTTTTTTTGGGTTATCTTTTCAGACATTAAATGTGTTATTGTCTAAACGTCCGGTAGTACTTGCTTACTTTCGGTTAGACGATAAATTTTTTGAATGAAGGAAACTCTTTTGATTGAACATTGTATTTCGATGCAATTCAGTAATGAAAATGTTACCTTTGTCAAAAAAAAATGTTAGTTAAAATTTGATCCATTTAATCACAAAATTTTGGAATAAAAGAAATACATTTTTTTTTATAAAATGAGTATTTTTTATTTTAAAGTGTAAACGTTCAATGAAAGCACGAATCACCTAAACTCTAAAACATTTTGTTCGGTCGTAAAATTGAAAATGAATAAACATGTGATCTTTTTTTTTTTCCCTTTTTTCGAAAGAGAACAAACATGTGATCTGTTCAATTCTATTTATTTATCTACTAAAAATGAAAGGAACGAATTTTTTTTTTTGCTTCAATATTTATTTCCCATTTTAACAAATATCGATTCAAATAGGGGTGTTTTACGGAATGGTTTGGTCCGGATTCTTGTTTTTTTCGAACCAAACCAATATAAACAGTTTTTCAAAAATCAAAACCAAACCAGACCAGTTAGATGCCAAGACCAAACAAAACCAGACAATAGAAGAACGGATCGCATTGGTTTCGAATCACAGTTTGAACTTTATAGCATATTATTTTTTTAATTTTTGTTAATCTTAAAAATGAAATTCTAATTTAAATAAATATAAAGTAAAATTTAATCCAAAATTATACACTACATATATGTATTACAATATTTGTTTATCAATGTTTAGTCAACTATTTACATATTACATTTATATAATTCAATTGAATTTATATAAATAGTAAACAAATTAATTTAGTGTAGAACTACAACATATTGACAATTAACTCAATATTATATTATTAAGTAATTTGTTATTCCCAGATTACACACTTGTATAATTGTAGAAGGGGGGGTTGAATACAATTCTTGATATTTATAAATTTCTGATAAGAACTCCAGAAATCTATACTTAGATAATTGCTGTAGAAAGATTAATGCACAAACATATAAAAATCAGGTGGTTAAATGCACCACCTGAAGCTTTTATTCGAAGAAAACTCTGTGATACAAAAGTACACAGCTTCTGTTTTTACAACTCTTTGCTCTCTAAGAATATTCAATAGAAACCCTAAGCAAAACGTATGTATTTTCTTAACCTACAAAGAGTTGCTACACTTGGTTATAAATCCCAAGTTTTACAAGTACTATTGGAATAAGATAATATTAATCTAATTCTAGTTGACTTGCTACTACACTCCAAATACACATGTAGCCGAAAGGTTGTCCTTGTATTCAGACATGTCTCCTGCACCTTTCTTGTATTCATAGTGTAAATGGAATACTTCTTTCTTCTGTGTTTCCAAAGTATGGCTGCCATACTGCTTTTTGTATCTACTATCAACCAATGTGATCTGTCAGTCAAACATGTCCTTATCAACTGCTAATCCCCAGCTAATCATAGAAGACAGTGTCAATGATTATCCGTTGATATTGTACACTGACATCCGTTGATGATGTATTCAGCGGTATCCGTTGATATTGAGACTTGAGCTGTATCCGTTGATAGAGCGGGTTTGAGTTGTATCCATTGATAGAGTTATGTCTTCATCTGTTGATACACTTTCACTTAGACAGAATTACATAACATAGCTTATTTACAATTGGCTACCCTATTCTGCCTATCCGTTGATGGTCAACATGACTGTGAAAAAAAACACTATCAACTGATAACATAGAGATACTGCAGTATGCTACAAAACCTCATCCGTTGATGAGCTACCTGTCAACGAATAGAGTTATAAATCCTCGTCCGTTGACAACTACAAAACCTTATACAATTTGATTGATTGTGAAGTTATCATCAAGTACAACATATTCCTAACAATCTCCCCCAATTTATACTTGATGGCAATAAGGCATAAATTCAGGACCTTGATGATAACAAAACATTCCTAAAGATATATATAGAACAATGCAAAAATTGTATTAAGCTACAAAAATTAAAAAACTGAAAGTTTGAGAAATTTACAGAGAAGTGCTCCTCTAGACTGAGCAGATTAAGACTGTTTCTTTTCTCTTGTTGGCATCACCCTTGATTTTCCTTCTTTGGCAGAGTTGGACTCAATCTGTATTTGGAGTTGCCTATAGAAGGCATCTTCTTCATCTACCTTTGGATTTAGCTTTTGTTGTAACCATCTCAGGTATTGAGAACTAGCCTTTGGTAGTTGGTCTTCTAACCTGAAGAATCTCCTATTACCATCTTCATCCCTGAACTCCATCATCCAGAAGGGTTGAAGGTGGATTTTCTATCCATTGTATGGGATCTTCATCTTCCTTTGTAGACTTGATGGTGAGTTCCATTCCCTCCTTATTTGTTCTATTCTGTCCAGTATCTCCCCTTTTGCTATCTTGGAGAACCCTGTGTATCTCTTGATTGCAGAGAACACTTTGGTTAAGGTCTGATAATTTTCTCCAAGAACCCTTTGTAGTGGCCATGTCCTTTCCTTTCCTCCCTTGTATACAAAGACCAATCTCTCAGGCAAATGTTTATATTTGTCAATCCCTCTTACTTCTCACAATTCATCCAGATAAAGATTCATGCCAGAGTATTCTTCAATATCTGCCTGATAGATAAAATCATCCTTGTTTTCCAAGATTGGCTGCTTGACAATAGCAGGTACCCTAGCAACTTGAATTGGTTCCTTTGAAGGTTGCTTCCTTAGTATCCTTTTCTTCTGTATAGGCTTCTGTTGAGGCTTCAGCAAGAATGAAGGAACCTCAATGGAGTCAAGATTCATTGGTTCCTCTTTAGGTACTATAGGATCACCATGGAAATTCAGAGCTGGGTTGAATACTTTTACAGAAATAGGTTGTGATGAGCCAACTGCCTCATTGTTTTCAATTTCTGGAGAGACAGGCCTCCTTGCCTTTGATTTCATTCTCTTAGATTTGGATTTTGGGACTGATTTCCCTTTCCTTTTGGATTTGGGGACTTCCTCAGGTTCCCTCATTTCATCCTCTACCTCATCCATTAACTCTTGAGCCAGCCTTGCTTGCTTCTCATCCGAGTTTTCATATTGATATTCAGTGCTTGGTTGAGATTCTCTTAACGGCCTTGAAGTCTCTTCTCTATTGGCTTCAACAAATCTAGGATGGCTGTTGGATATGTTTAGAACTTTTCCATTCCTTATGATTACAGCCATCCATTCTCTTACACAACTGTTAGTCTTCTCCTTGAATTCTTTAATTTGCTTACCCATCAGCTTCTCTTCATCATCCTTGGGAAATGGAAAGTCCAGTTGTAACTTGTTCTTCCCATTTGCTTTTGGTTATGAGTAGGGTCTTGTTTTGATGTAGGGTTCAAATTCTTTAACATGAGAAGGCTCAGCATCATAGAATGTAGGAGCCACAATTGCTGTAGTGAGCACCTTCAGAATTGTGGTAGATATTCTTGGAGCTGAGGTTTGGCTAGAGAACAGAGTTGGTGCAATAGATTGATTGATCAATCTTTCTGACCTCATTATCCTTTCATAGTTTTCCTCTTTCATCTTTTGTAGAGCTTCAATTTTGGCTAGCTTTTCCTCTTCTGTCAAGTTTGAGAAATCAAACTCTTTAGATAGAGCTACTTGTACAGGTTTGGATTTGCTGGGGGAAGCTGTGACAATGAAGTCCTGTGGATTGACCACTATGGTAGGCTGCTGCTCCCCCTCACTTGCTGCTTCCCTTCTTTCAGAAATTAAGATTTGACTTGTAGTTGCCACAGCCTCTTCCACTTTCTCCCCCTTTTTGTTAGCATCAAGGGTTTGACTAGAAGTTGGGACTGCAACTAACTTTTCTAGCAGTTGGGTTTGCAGTTTTTGATGTTGAAGAAATTGCTCCATCTGGGATTCCATCTTTTCCACTCTTGAGTTGAGGAGTTGCACAGACTTAGCCAGATTGTCTTCTTTGATGAACCTTTGTTGCAGCACCCTCTGAGTGGCTGTAGGAGCTAGTTGCTCTAACTTGGAATCCACAGAGATCTTCACATCCTTGATTTCTTGTTTGACCTCCTCTAAGTTGGATCTCTGAATCACCATTTGCATCTTTTGTAATTTAATGGAGTCAATTTCCTGTTGAAGAACAACCTTTCTCTGTGGATCTGCTTCTGGGTGCTCAGACAGGGCAGATTTATATTGCCTTATGATTTCCACATCAAGTTGATGATAGGTGTAGTTGTGAGCAAATTTAAAATCATGAATACTGCTACCACCTTCATCTTCAGAGCTCTGGTTGTCTTCATCTTCAGAGTCTTCAAATTCTTCACTCTCAGCAGTGGTTGGTAGAGCTTCTAAAGATTCCTTAGCTCTAAGTAGAGACTGTGAGGTGTGCACTAGGTGCATTGCCTCCTCTACTTCCACATTGCCCTGTTGTTCCAGAATTTGATAGGCAGGAACAGGGTGAGTAAAGGTTTCAGCATCCAAAGAAATGAAGTCAATCATGGACTGATATTCTCTTTGAAATTCCATTTCCTTGGCTGCATCCTCAACCTCCATTGACTCACTAGCAATGGCTGCTTCTTCCATCCTTATTTCTCCTGTAGTCCCTTCTCTCCTCTCATCTCTCTTTTCTTGCATCAAGGGCTCCCCTTGGCTCACACCTCTCACACCCTCACCTTCACCTACTAAGGTGGAACTCTCAGTCTCTCCTTTTGCCTGACCGGAAGAAATGGCCAGCCTCTCATTATTTATCTCTCCTTTTGCCTGCTCACAAGGCAGCCTCTCACTCCTTTCCCTCAATCCTAAAAGTGTTTCAACTACTGAGAACTCCTCCACACTTGACACAGGAATGTCAGATATAGCAGTGGTAGAGTGAGTTATCAACAGATAAGGAATATCCGTTGATGGAGCAGTTATAGTTGTCAACGGATGGCTAGATAGAGGCGCATCCGTTGATGGAGAAACACTTGTCAACGGATGAAGGATATCCGTTGAGGAAGGAATAATTTTATCCGTTGAAGAGAAAACCAACACTGAATCTGTGGAGATTGATTTTAAGTTCGAGGCCACAGTCTGTGTTGAGAATTCTGGAAGGGAAGATTGATGGTCCAACAAATCATCTAAAAGATGATGACCACCAATTGCAGAGTGGGGCTTCTCCAAGAATCTTAAAGATGGAGAATCAGGAATTGATGTAGATTGTTGGGACAATCAGATCTTGGCACTGCGAATTTCAATACAATAAATTAACGAGTACGAATAGAAAAATCACCTTGTTAACGGTTGATTCCACGCTCTTCTATTGTATTCCCAAATTCCCTTGAGCGAAGTGTGGCCTTCGTCTTCTCAAGTTTACCTCTCTTCTTGCTCCTGGGTGGCTACAAAATTTTTTCGACCAGCCCCCAGCAAGAAGAGAATAGGAATATATATAGGCTACAATAGGGATCATGGACAATTAGGTTGGGCCTTCTAATTACATCTTGAGCCTAGCCCAATGTAATTAAATATTAATTCAATCCACTAAAGAATTAATATTTGCACTACCTTTCCTAATACCGTAATTTAATTAATTAATTCGGTTCCAATATTATTTGCTTATTAAATTCCCCATGTTTAAAATATCGCATGTCCATTAATTAAATAAATTACTGATAATTCATTTAATTAATATCTTTTATCCTTGATCATCCACTCAACCTTTATTTAATTATGCCGGAATAAATCCACCTGCAGGGTTTCACATAATTAAATCTTTTTGAGCTTTCAAGGGGACATCATTAACCCGAATATTATCAGGACATGGATTCCTTCAATAAATAATATCCCACCATATATATTATTTCATCACCCAAAATATAATGAAATAAATCAAAAGAATTATTTCATATATAAATCAAAGCATGTAAATAATATATACGTGTCAATTATTATTTCCGGATTAAGAACCTAAGCATTAATAATAACATAGAATCTTAGTTCACCTTCTTAATCAGTGTAAGGGAACAATTCTAAATTTGATCCTGTTCAATATACACAAAGTATACTAGTATTATTTATTAGTCAATATAAACTAATCTAAATAATACTACAGCCATTCCAGTGGATTGTCTAACTCCACCTGTGCTGTGAACCTTATTATATTATATAAACCGTATTTAATAATCTAATATTCTGTATCCCATTTGATACTAGATTATTCACAATATATAATATTTAGACAACATGTAAACATTTAAATGATTCTCAATTAAACCGGCCAGAAATTAATGTAAATACTTCAAATAAATATTTTCAGTATACACCAACAATCTCCCACTTATACTCAAAATATTCTATGAGTATATCAGTGTTTATTTAATCCACTATTACACAGAAAACTATGTGTCCATCCATCTGACTCCTATCGCTTCCACATGCCTGTCAAAAACTTTGGCTGGCAAACTCTTTGTGAAAGGATCTGCCCGGTTGTCTTCTGATGATATGTGAGCCACAACTATATCTCCTCGCTTTACGATTCCTCGTATGAGATGATACTTACGTTCAATATGTTTAGCTGCCTTGTGATCTCGCGGTTCCTTCGAATTTGCCACAGCACCAGTGTTATCACAATACACTGTCAAGCTCCTAGGCAAATTAGGTACCACATCCAAGTCCAAAAGGAAATTCCTGAACCATACAGCCTCCTTTGCAGCCTCAGAGGCCGCCACGTACTCGGCTTCCATGGTAGAGTCTGCAATGCATTTCTGCTTTACACTCCTCCATATAACGGCTCCACCTCCCAAAGTAAAAACATATCCCGAGGTAGATTTCCTCTTATTCCTATCTGATTGGAAATCTGAATCAGTATATCCCAAAGGAAATAGATCTGAGGCCTTGTAAATTAACATATACTCCTTAGTCCTTCTCAGGTACTTGAGTATAGTTTTTACTGCACTCCAATGTTCCTGACCTGGGTTCGACTGATATCTACTAACCATGCCTACAGCAAAGCAGATGTCAGGCCTCGTACATAACATAGCATACATTAAGCTTCCACATGCCGAAGCATAAGGAACTGCTTTCATGCTCTCTATATCCTTAGGTGTCGAAGGACACTGCTCCTTGGATAGAGCCACTCCATGCTTAAAAGGTAGAAAACCTTTCTTAGAGTTCTGCATGTTAAAACGAGCTAATACTTCATCAATGTAGGGCTCTTGAGATAAAGCCAACATCCTTTTCTTGCGATCCCTTATTACTTTGATCCCAAGGATGTATGCCGCTTCACCTAAGTCCTTCATTTCAAATTGTTTGAACAACCATGCCTTTATTGATGACAACATCTTAACATTGTTTCCAATGAGTAAAATGTCATCAACATACAGTACTAGAAAAACCACTGCATTACCCTCACTTCTCTTATACACACATGATTCGCTTGGACTTTGATCAAATCCATATGACTGGACTGCCTGATCAAAACGAATATTCCAGTCCCTAGAAGCTTGTTTTAGTCCATAAATAGACCTCTTAAGCTTACAAACAAGATGCTCTTGGCCTTCCTTAATGAACCCTTTTGGTTGTTGCATATAGATGGTTTCCTCAAGACTTCCATTAAGGAAAGCTGTCTTGACATCCATTTGCCAAATCTCATAATCGAGATGAGCTGCTATAGATAAAAGAATCCGGATCGACTTAAGCATAACAACCGGCGAAAAGGTTTCCTCATAATCAATCCCTTCTTTCTGAGTATACCCTTTCGCAACAAGTCGTGCTTTCCAGGCTTTCACCTTTTTGTCAGATCCTCTTTTCTTCTTGTAGATCCACATACATCCAATGGGTTTTACACCTTTGGGTGGTTCCACGAGCTCCCAAACTTGATTAGAATACATAGATTCCATCTCAGATTCCATTGCCTTTTGCCAAAGATCTGCATCTTTATCTAGAATTGCTTGTTCGTATGTCCTGGGATCCTCATCATGTTCACCAGAGACCAAGTCCGAGGACTCTCCCAAAAACATGAATCTATCAGGTTGTTGAACAACCCTCCCACTACGACGAAGCACCGGTGTGGTATTAATGACAGGTTGTGCATTTTCTTGTGGTTGATCTACTTGTACTATTGGCACTTGGGGATTATCTGTCCCTCCCACTAGTTCCTCTAAAACGATACTACTCATGGGTTTGTGTTTCATTATATAGTCTTCTTCTAAGAATCTAGCATTGGTGCTAACAATGATATCTCGATCCCTAGGACTATAAAATGAATAACCTTTCGTTCCCATGGGATAGCCTACAAACAACCTTACTTCTGTACGAGATTCTAACTTAGTCGCGTTCTTGTTCAGCACATGTGCTGGACAACCCCAAATCCGAATATGTCTTAGACTTGGTTTGCTACCAGTCCACAATTCTATTGGAGTCTTGGGAACCGACTTAGAAGGTACCAAGTTCAGAAGGTAAGCCGCTGTTTCTATAGCATATCCCCAAAACGACTTGGGTAAATCTGAATAACTCATCATCGATCTAACACTCTCTAAAAGAGTCCGATTCCTTCTCTCTGCTACACCATTCTGCTGAGGTGTGCCAGGTGCAGACAACTGGGACGCAATCCCATTTTCTGATAAATATTCCCTAAATTCTCCAAGCAAGTATTCGCCACCACGATCTGATCGTAGTGACTTGATACATTTTCCAAGATGTCGCTTCTCCGCACTTGCTTTGTACTCCTTGAATTTTTCAAAGCACTCAGACTTACGGCGCAACAAATAAATGTACCCATATCTAGAATAATCGTCAATGAAAGTGACAAAATACTCATAACCTCCTCTTGCTTGGATACTCATAGGTCCACATAAATCAGTATGAACCAATTCTAACACTTCTTTAGCTCTATTCCCCTTTGCTTTAAAAGGCCTATTAGTCATCTTACCTTCCAAGCAGGATTCACAAACTGGAAATGGCTCCACTGCCAACGAGCCTAATGGCCCATCTACTACCAGTCTTTGAATCCTCCTCAAGTTAATATGACCTAATCTTAGGTGCCAAAGATATGTTTGGTTCAATTCAGAAGGTTTCTTTCTTTTATTTGAGCTAGAAAGAATGTTATTAGTTTCCTTATGTTGCAGCATTGGTTGGATAGGATTAATAATATATAAATTGTCTTGCAATGTACCAGAACATATAACTTGTTTATTCATCATAATAGAAACATTACGATCCAAACAAACATTATAACCATCCATGGCAAGTTTAGAAACCGAAATTAAATTCCTTCTAAACGAAGGTACATAAAGACAATTGTTCAAAACCAAAATCCTATCATCGCCAAAAGACAATGTAATTATTCCAACTGCAACTACTGCTACTTTCGTAGCATCTCCCATGAACACATATATCTCGCCATCTCTAAGCATTCTGGATTGCTGGAACCCCTGCATAGAGTTACAAACATGGTCAGTGGCTCCTGTATCTACACACCAAGTGCTCGTAGATATAGCCGCTATATATGTTTCTGTAACTAGAGAAAGAGACATACCAGTATTGTTTGTCTTCTTAGGAAGAGGACAATCCTGTTTCCAGTGACCTGACTGCTTGCACCTGAAGCACTTGCCCTTAGGCTTTTTCACACCACCTTGAACTCCCACTGCATTAGCAATCTTTCCAGCTTTCTGTGTCTGAGTCTTTTTCTTCTTCTTACCTTTCGGTTTAGATGAAGAAGCTTTCTCGGCCACATTCACTTGAACATTCTGCTTAAAGAGTCCTTCAGCTGCTTGAAGTTCTGTCAGAAGTTCCGCGAGACTATACATCCTTTTGTTCATGGTGTAATTCAAGCGGAACTGCTCAAAACTTTTGGGCAAGCTCATAAGGATGATATCGATCTGGGTTTCCCCATCAATATCAGCACCAAGGATCTCCATCTCATTCAGATGAGACATCATTCTGAGAACATGATCCCTTACAGGTGTTCCCTCAACCATCTGAGTGTTCATTAAAGCCTTCATTGCTACTTGCCTAGCAGCCCTATTCTGTTCTCCAAAAAGTTCCTTGAGATTAAAGAGCATATCTGAAGCAGTGGGCATAGCCTGATGCTGATGCTGCAAAACACCCGACATTGCTGCCAGAATGTAACATCGCGACATCTCATCAGCCTTAATCCACCGCTTATAATACTCCTTCTCACTTTCAGGAGCATCTTCAGCAGGCTGGTCTGGCTTGGGTTCATAAGTACAAAATTTGTACTCCTCAGCAGTCAACACTATGTCCAAATTACGTTTCCATTCAATATAGTTCGGTCCAGTAAGTTTGTTATCCTTAAGTATGGTGAATAGTGGATTAAAGCCCATAGTGATCTAATCCTGAGAATCATACATGTAACACATAATCAGATAGTTGCATAAATCTTAAATCCTATTGGTTTCCTCTAACAATTAATTAAAATTAATGCACTAATATTTAAACACCATAAGTATCTGGTACGCCACGATGGATGACATATATACCACTTAAATTCGTTTAAATATTACTTCGGTCCTATTACTAAATAATATGCCACGTTAGGGTGGACTATATATTATTTTTCATAGCTAAGTGTATACCATTATTAAATCTTAAATTAATAAAAAGACTGGATACCACCATTAAATATTTCAAATCAATAATCGATAATAGGATAATTCCCAGATCGGGGGGAGCATTGTCAAGAGGCATCACTTAAGACCCCTTTCTAGACAGAATCATCCTTTCTCTCAATATCAAAATCTATATTCAATCAGTGGTACCCTTCTAATTAATTGAATTCTATGAAACTTGGTACGCCACGATGGGTGGCATGTATACCTTTCAATATTCGTAATTAATTTAGGAAGTTTGTTCTAGTAATATCCATAACACTACCTGACACCATAAATCATACGCCACGATGGGTGGCTTGTATATAATTTATATTCGTCTCGGTGTTAAATTACATACAAACAATAATGGAGACCATGGGATTTAATTCCTAATTAATTCCCTCACCCACTTAGAATTTTTATTTAAAATTGAGGAATTTTATCTAGATGCATCGCCCTATGTTATTTTTTCGAGGTCCGCATGTTATAAAAATAACAATACAAAGAACACATAACATGGCAGCATGCATCATAAAATTAAAGCAATAAATAAAATTAATGTCCATGTCGTCCTAATTATGTTAAACATGCAATTAAAAATTACACACATAATTAACAACACACATAATAATTATTTAAAGCAATAATTAAAAAATTAAATAGCGGAATTAAAATTAAAAAATATAATTTAAAACCACTATTATGGCCCCTTGAAAATAAATAAATTTTCAGCCCTTTATTTTGCTGAAAAAAACATTTTTCTGCCATAAATCTGCTGTGGCGCATTCAAGGCCTGCGTTACAGCCCTGGAACTGCTGTAACGCATGTGCGTCATGCGTTACAGCCTGTTACAGGCCTGTCACGCATGTGCGACATGCGTTACAGCCTGAACAGACCTGTAACGCAGTCTGCACATGCGTTACAGGCTTCAGAAGAGATTTTTCCACGCGCGCGCCTGCTCCTCTGTTTCGTGTTCTGCAGATCTTGTTTCTGTTCGACTTAGTTAATCAACACAGCCATCAAGTAGCTTCGCAGCGGACAAAATTGTTTCTCCGATTTGATTTCCGATCGAACATAATTGTTACAAAATACCCGGATTTTTACATAATCCATCAAACAATTACATACAAAACAGATCTAATACAAAACTAATTTTGTAAATCTATTCTAACACGATCAACCCTCGTGTTTTACAACCACGATAAACCACGTGGAAACCAAATAAAATAACCACGATTAAACCACGTGGGATCCAAACACATAATTAAAATTACATGGCCATAATAGTGGATACTAAACAACCTGCAAAAGATTATTATCCAAGCACACCACTATACACATGCATATATAATTACGACATGGACATCGTATCAAAATTCGCAGAACCAATGAACCAGGCTCTTGATACCAATTGTTGGGACAATCAGATCTTGGCACTGCGAATTTCAATACAATAAATTAACGAGTACGAATAGAAAAATCACCTTGTTAACGGTTGATTCCACGCTCTTCTATTGTATTCCCAAATTCCCTTGAGCGAAGTGTGGCCTTCGTCTTCTCAAGTTTACCTCTCTTCTTGCTCCTGGGTGGCTACAAAATTTTTTCGACCAGCCCCCAGCAAGAAGAGAATAGGAATATATATAGGCTACAATAGGGATCATGGACAATTAGGTTGGGCCTTCTAATTACATCTTGAGCCTAGCCCAATGTAATTAAATATTAATTCAATCCACTAAAGAATTAATATTTGCACTACCTTTCCTAATACCGTAATTTAATTAATTAATTCGGTTCCAATATTATTTGCTTATTAAATTCCCCATGTTTAAAATATCGCATGTCCATTAATTAAATAAATTACTGATAATTCATTTAATTAATATCTTTTATCCTTGATCATCCACTCAACCTTTATTTAATTATGCCGGAATAAATCCACCTGCAGGGTTTCACATAATTAAATCTTTTTGAGCTTTCAAGGGGACATCATTAACCCGAATATTATCAGGACATGGATTCCTTCAATAAATAATATCCCACCATATATATTATTTCATCACCCAAAATATAATGAAATAAATCAAAAGAATTATTTCATATATAAATCAAAGCATGTAAATAATATATACGTGTCAATTATTATTTCCGGATTAAGAACCTAAGCATTAATAATAACATAGAATCTTAGTTCACCTTCTTAATCAGTGTAAGGGAACAATTCTAAATTTGATCCTGTTCAATATACACAAAGTATACTAGTATTATTTATTAGTCAATATAAACTAATCTAAATAATACTACAGCCATTCCAGTGGATTGTCTAACTCCACCTGTGCTGTGAACCTTATTATATTATATAAACCGTATTTAATAATCTAATATTCTGTATCCCATTTGATACTAGATTATTCACAATATATAATATTTAGACAACATGTAAACATTTAAATGATTCTCAATTAAACCGGCCAGAAATTAATGTAAATACTTCAAATAAATATTTTCAGTATACACCAACAGTAGATATCATATCCACATCCAGAGATGGAGTTGGTGATGGTGGATTGTAATGTGTATCGATTTGAAGATTAAGATCAAGGGGCTGTGACTCCACATTTATTGAAGCCACATCAAACTGAGTTTGAGAATATATAGTTTCCTGTACTGTGTGTGCACCCTGTGATTCCCATGTGGTTTTAGATTTCACTATTCTTCCATAGGTTTTGGAGAATGGGCTATTTGTGTCTCTAACCCTCTTGTGCAGTGTTCCTTGTGGGGAACTTGATTCAGTAGTCACACACTGTTGAGAGAGTGTAACTAGAATTTGGCTTATAGTTACATTAGCAGTCTTTTGAGAGACTGAAATGGTGGTTGCACTCATCTCTCCTTCCTTATCCTTAGGGCTTCTTTGATGTTCACCCTGTCCCTCACCACTCACTACCACCTTCACACTCCCCTCAAGAGTTTTGGTAGATTTTACAACAGGTGTCTTTTGAGAGACACTTGAGGCTTGCTTACTAGAATGTGATTTTGGAACTCTGGATTTGGTCACTTTGGTAGGAGCCTGTTTGGTCACAACTACAGACTCCATTGTGACACTAGAAGGCAAAGAAATTTGGGGATTGGAGATAGGGGTTTCAGAGTTAGAAATAGTTACCTGAACAATTGGTAGATATACCAATTGTACTCCTGCATTGAGGTTCATTCGAATTAGGTCACTTAAGACTCTCTTCTCCTGAACAAAACATTGGAACTTGCTATCCGGGTTAGCAATGGATAGCTCATTCTCAGATACATGCAGTGCTAAGAGCATTAAAAATCTAGCAAAGTAGATATTCTTGCTCCTAGTTTCCTTTTTACCTAACTTTGCACCTATCTCATACATAACTAATGTGCCAAAATTATAGAATTTATCATTTAAGAGCATACACATCATAGATAGCATGGACTGGGTAACAGCATCAAAATTACTAATTTTGCCTGAAAAAGTTTTAATGAAGGCATCACAGAAATAGCTCCATTCTTTAACCATTCCTCTCCTAACAATTTTCCCTAAGTTTTCAGTACTAAGGGCATAATTAATAGAATTAAGCATGGCAATAATTTCAGCATCAGTGGGTACTTTCAGACAGTTATTCTCAGGCAAATTTAAACAAGCAGTTAATACATCAGAATTAACCACATAGTTTTTACCCTTTAAAGAAAAAGCAATTGTACCGTCTGTGCCATTGTACTCAGCAGATGTCCACATTTCTTCAATTACCTCGTGGATTAAGGGAGTGGTGGCAGTCATAGCATATGACAGTTTGCATTTCTTCACGAAACTCATCAAAGTGTGGTAAGCTTCTGGAGCATTCACTGTGTCAACAAAGGCCGCGAAATTGTTCTTCTCATAGGTAAACCCAGTGGAGGACATCATCTTAACAATGGGCGCCATTGAAGTGTTTGAACTTTGGTTACAGAGAGTTTTAGAGAAGAAGATGCAGTTAACTTTTGATATGCTTGAAAATGAATAAAGGTGAGATGTGAGAGTACAAGTCAGCCTTTTATATTTTTCAAGAATTAAAAATGAAATAATTAAAAGTAATTACTCCATTGGTCAAAAGTAACTGTCAGATAATAAATGAAAAGAAAATAAGTACAGCCATGATTAGATATACACGGTTACCAACGGTTATAAAAAAATGTATATCAACGGATATAGAATGAACGGTTGAGATACAGTTTATCCGTTGATGACGTGGATAGCCTGTTACCCGTTGACATGCGAAAATCTAGTAATGTGTTTATACTATCAACGGATAAAAGGATATCCGTTGATAAGCTAATTTTGCCTTAGACAAAATTTCTGCAGAAAGTTTTTCTGAAAGTTTTAACTTTCAAGTAAATCAAAACACATTTCTCGCTTCAATGCAGTGAAATCAAATATCACTAGGAATTATGACAAGTTAAGCATACCTAGCTCACCTACCAATCTTGTGAATGTGGATTCATCAAGAGGCTTGGTGAAGATATCTGCAAGCTGCATTTCACTTGGCACAAAGTGCATTTCTACTGTACCATTCATCACATGTTCTCTAATGAAGTGGTATTTGATGTCAATGTGCTTGGTTCTCGAATGTTGCACTGGATTCCCTGTGATGGCAATAGCACTTGTGTTGTCACAGAAAATTGGAATCTTCTCAACTTTTAGACCATAGTCAATGAGTTGGTTTCTCATCCATAGAATATGTGCACAACAGCTTCCAGCAGCAATGTACTCAGCTTCAGCTGTAGAAGTGGAGACTGAGTTTTGTTTCTTACTGAACCATGAAACAAGCCTGTTTCCTAGAAATTGACAGGAACCTGTAGTACTTTTCCTATCAACTCTACAACCTGCATAATCTGCATCTGAATAGCCAGTTAGATCAAAACCAGATTCTCTCGGGTACCAAATGCCAAGGTTTGGTGTTCCCTTGAGATACCTGAAAATTCTTTTAATAGCTATTAAGTGAGACTCTCTAGGGTCAGCTTGAAATCTAGCACAAAGACAAGTAGAAAACATTATATCAGGTCTACTAGCTGTTAGGTATAGAAGTGAACCTACCATGCCTCTATAGCTTGAGATGTCCACAGACTTTTCCTTAGTATTCAACTCAAGCTAAGTTGCAGTGGCCATAGGTGTTTTAGCAGATGTACAATCCATTAAGTCAAATTTCTTTAAGAGATCATAAATATATTTTGTTTGACTTATAAAAATACCCTCATTAACTTGCTTTACTTGTAGGCCAAGAAAGTAAGTTAATTCACCCATCATGCTCATTTCATACCTACTTTGCATAAGTTTGGCAAACTTTTTGCAAAGCTTCTCATCTGTAGACCCAAAAATAATATCATCTACATAGATTTGAACAAGTATTGAAGAGCCATTAATATTCCTATGAAATAAGGTTTTATCTACTGTACCTCTAGTGAAGTGGTTCTCCAAAAGAAATTGAGATAAAGTGTCATACCAGACTCTTGGTGCTTGCTTCAAACCATAAAGTGCTTTCATGAGAAGATATACATATCCTGGAAATTCTGGATCCTCAAAGCCAGGAGGTTGATGGACATAGACCTCTTCTTCCAGTTCCCCATTTAGAAAGGCACTTTTGACATCCATCTGATAGACTTTGAAATTGGCATGTGCTGCATAGGCTAGAAAGATTCTTATTGCCTCAAGTCTTGCTACTGGAGCAAAAGTTTCATCAAAATCTATTCCTTCTTCTTGAGAGTAGCCCTTTGCCACTAATCTAGCTTTATTCCTCACAATTATGCCATTTTCATCTGTCTTATTCTTGAGAACCCATTTAGTACCTATGACACTTCTATCATCAGGTTTGGGCACAAGTTTCAATACTTTATTTCTTTCAAATTGGTTTAGCTCTTCTTGCATTGCTAACACCCAATCTGGATCTAGAAGGGCATCTTCCACTTTCTTAGGTTCCTCTTGAGACAGGAAGCTACTGTATAGACATTCTGCTTGAGTGGCCCTTCTAGTTTGGACTCTTGAATTTGATTCACCAATGATTAACTCAAATGGATGATTTCTAGTCCATTTTCTTGCAGGTGGAAGGTTTGATCTTGATGAGGTTGCTTCATTTCCATGAGCATGATCATGTTGATTTAGCATTGAATTTTGACCTTGAGAAACTCCCCCTGAGTTTGTTGTCCTTGCTGAATTATGAAGTTGACTGTCAATGGATGCATCATTTTGCCTGTCGACGGATGCTTGAGAATATCTGTCAACGGATGCATCTCTAATAGTGTCAACGGATGTTGCAGAATGACTGTCAACGGATGTTGAAGAATGACTGTCAACGGATGCTTCATTTTCAGTGTAAGCATCACTTCTAGTTGGTATAACAGCTCTAGGTGGATCTCTGTAGTCATGATCTTCATTTTGCTCATCATCATCATAGTACATTCTTCCTTCACCTTCATTCTCAAATTCCAACTTTTCATGGTAACCTTCATCATTTAGGCCTAGAATCTTTTGATCATCAAACACAACATGTACAGATTCCATAACAATGTTGGTTCTTAGATTGTAGACCTTGTAGGCTTTCCGTGCTGCATATCCAACGAAAATAGCTTCATCTGCCTTTGCTTCAAATTTGCCCAAGTTATCTCCATGATTCCTTAGCACAAAACACTTACATCCAAAGACATGTAGGAAAGCTAAAGTTGGTTTCTTGTTGGTTAATAACTGATAAGGAGTCATTCCTCTAGCTTGATTGACCAAGGAAATATTCTGAGTAAAGCATGCAGTGTTGACAGCTTCAGCCCAGAAATATGTTGGTAACCTTGATTCACTTAACATTGTTCTAGCTGCTTCAATGAGAGTTCTGTTTTTCCTTTCAACAACCCCATTTTGTTGAGGTGTTCTGGCAGCAGAAAACTCATGGACAATTCCATTCTCTTCACAGAAAATCTTCATTGTGGAATTCTTGAATTCAGTACCATTGTCACTCCTGATTCTTTGAACTCTGTCTTCAGAACCATTGTTTAGTATTCTGAGGTGATTGATGATGATTTCACTTGCACAATCCTTGGAGTGCAGAAAGAAGGTCCATGTGAACTTAGAAAAATCATCTACAATCACCAGACAGTATTTCTTCTTTGAAATAGACATAACATTTACTGGACCAAATAAGTCCATATGCAGCAATTGAAGAGGTTTAACAATGGATGACTCTGTCTTGCTTTTGAAGGATGATTTCTTTTGTTTCCCTAATTGGTAGGCATCACACAACCCATCTCTGACAAACTCCAATTGAGGGATTCCTCTAGCAAGATCCTTTCTTACCAAATAATTCATAACTTTAAAATTCAAATGTGACAGCTTCTTATGCCATAGCCAACTCTCATCCTTACTTGCTTTGCTGAAGAGACAAGTAATGGATTCTGAGCATGCTGAATTGAAGTCAGCTATGTAAACATTTCCTTTTCTAAAGCCTGTCAATACCACATTGTTGTCTTCCTTGGCAGAAACAACACAGGCTTCTTTTGTGAACTTTACTTCATAGTCTTTGTCACAAATCTGACTGACACTCAGCAAATTGTGCTTCAAACCTTCAACTAAAGCCACTTCTTCAATGATGACATTGTCTTTTGAAATCAGGCCATATCCCTTAGTATATCCTTTGCTGTCATCTCCAAAGGTAATTCTAGGGCCAGCTCCTTCCTTGAACTCTGTGAGCAGGGTTGAATCTCCTGCCATGTGCCTAGAGCATCCACTGTCTAGGTACCATAGATTCCTTCTGTTTCCCTGCACACATTTCAAAAACAGATCAAGTTGATTTTGGTACCCAAGCTTCCTTGGGTCCTTTTTTGTTAGCCTTTGACTTTGCACTCTTAGCATTCTTCAACTTAGGTGTAGATGCTTGAGTGATGGGGTTTGACAAATGCTCATTTGCATGAATATTGGATGCATGCATGTGTGGAAAATTGGCATACATATTATTCATGTTAGGTATGTTCCATGACATTTGTGGCACATTCATAGATTGAAAGTAAGGATTAGACACATATGGCATGTTCACATATGGATTTGAAAAACTAGCATTTTGATACAAACCAGGCATAACAGGCATTGCAGGCATACATGGCATAGGTTGAAGTACATGAACAGGAGCCTTGTTGACAATCTTGCAACTAGAAGATAAATGATTGACACTATTACAATTACTACAAGTTTTCCTAGGAGCAAACTTGTCAGGAGAGTAATTGTTTTTCTTGTTGATGCCTATCTTACCATTTCTGTTCTTTTTCTTTTTATCCTCAATTTCTACCTTTTCATTATCTGATTTACCAACAGCCTTTTTGTTGTGTAAATCACCTGCCTTAACCTTCCCACTGGATTTGGTTTTGCTGCACTCACCACTAACAAAATTCTTGTTAACTGGACCATACTTGATATCCAGTTTCCTAAGTTCCTTCTTACTGACAGACTTTTTGTTAGTCGACGGATACCTCTCATCCGTTGATGGTTCATCTGTCAACGGATGATCACTATCCGTTGATTCACAAATAGTCTCTAGATCCTCAAGGCCAGGTTCTAGCTCCTTTTTCTTTTGAGTCCAGGTATCCTTCACAAACGATTCTATTCCCTGAACTTCTATTATGTTTTGAGAAATATTCCTACAACTTTGAAATTTAGCAATTATCCCTTGTTCTTTTTCAAGCTGGTCTTTTAAAATCAGTTCTCTTTTTAACACAGCTTTAAGTTCACTTTTAGCATTATTGCAATCAACTCTCATTTTCTCAAATTCTAGAAATTGAGTTTCTAGAGCAGCATTTCTATCACTTAAAAATAGATTAGACTCTTTAATCCTATTGTTCTCTTTAGTAAGTGATTTAAGAGTAACACTTAAGTGATATAGTTCAGTAGACATTTCATCTATAACACTATTGCATTCCTCTTTGGTGAGCTCAGAGAGATTAGTAGAAAATACCTGATTGCTATCAGAACTTGCTTCCTGCTCTCCAGAATCAGCCATTAAAGCAAGGTTGACTAACTCAACATCATCATCAGAATGATTGTCATCAACAGCCCAGTCATACTCTTGGGTCAAGAATGCCTTTCCTTTCTGCCTGAGAAGATCAAAATATTTCTTCTTATAGTCAACAGGCTCAGTTGACTTTCCCTTGTTCTCAGATCTAGGTTTCCTGCATTCACTTATCATGTGACCAGCAATTCCACAATTGTAGCATTTAATTTTGGATTTATCCACATAGTTGCTTGTGGAAAAATCCTTGTTAAATGGCTTGGCCACCCCAGAGTTTCTCTTGAATTTCAGCTTAGAGAATCTCCTAGATAGAAAAGTTAAGTGCTCATCTATCTCATCCAATTCATCCTGCTGAAGAGCATTCAATTCCTCAGACACCTTTTCCTTGCTCCTGCTTGATTCTGCTCTACATTTACAAACCTCCCTGTTTGGTGTAGAACTAGCAGTTTCTGTCCTTTCCTCCTTTTACTCCAAGTTGACAACAAGTGCAACTGACCCACTTTTCTTTTGAGACTTCTCAATCTCTTCATCCTGCTCCATTTCCAGCTCATAGGTCTTTAAATTTCCATAGAGCCTTTCAAGAGTAAATGTCTTGTACTCTTGAGTGTTTCTTAGAGAAACAGTCATTGGCTTCCATTCCTTGGGCAGTGATCTCAGAAATTTGAGATTTGAATCTTTAACTTGATAGATTCTTCCATACAGTTTCAAACCATTTAGTAGTTTTTGAAATCTACTAAATGTATCATTCAATGTTTCTCCACTCTTAAAGTGAAAATGTTCATACTGTTGGATTAGTAGTTACATCTTGTTTTCCCTTACCTGTTCTGTTCCTTCACACAGGGTTTGAACAGTGTCCCATACTTCCTTGGCGGTAGTACAGTTAATAACATTGTCAACCATGTCTGTTTCTAGACCATTGAACAGAATATTCATGGTCTTTTTGTCTTTGTGGACTTCTGCAATATCTTCAAGACTCCACTCAGAGACAGGTTTGGGAATGAGAGTGTCAGGCACATCATCAGCCAGGCCAACTCTTGTTGCCGTCTTCATTGGAACGTGAGGACCCTTGTCAATGCAATCCACAAAGCCCTCATCAATAGACGAGAGATGTAGACGCGTTTTTACTTTCCAATGAAAGTAATTTTCTCTATCAAGAACTGGAATCTTTACTCCATAATCCTTCTTAGACATGTTGGAAGTGTGTTGATCTTTAAACTTCAAATATGTTAGAAGCTTGCTCTAATACCAATTGTTATTCCCAGATTACACACTTGTATAATTGTAGAAGGGGGGGTTGAATACAATTCTTGATATTTATAAATTTCTGATAAGAACTCCAGAAATCTATACTTAGATAATTGCAGTAGAAAGATTAATGCACAAACATATAAAAATCAGGTGGTTAAATGCACCACCTGAAGCTTTTATTCGAAGAAAACTCTGTGATACAAAAGTACACAGCTTCTGTTTTTACAACTCTTTGCTCTCTAAGAATATTCAATAGAAACCCTAAGCAAAACGTATGTGTTTTCTTAACCTACAAAGAGTTGCTACACTTGGTTATAAATCCCAAGTTTTACAAGTACTACTGGAATAAGATAATATTAATCTAATTCTAGTTGACTTGCTACTACACTTCAAATACACATGTAGCCGAAATGTTGTCCTTGTGTTCAGACATGTCTCCTGCACCTTTCTTGTATTCATATTGTAAATGGAATGCTTCTTTCTTCTGTGTTTCCAAAGTATGGCTGCCATACTGCTTTTTGTATCTACTATCAACCCATGTGATCTGTCAGTCAAACATGTCCTTATCAACTGCTAATCCCCAACTAATCATAGAAGACAGTGTCAATGATTATCCGTTGATATTGTACACTGACATCCGTTGATGATGTATTGAGCGGTATCCGTTGATATTGAGACTTGAGATGTATCCGTTGATAGAGCGGATTTGAGTTGTATCCATTGATAGAGTTATGTCTTCATCTGTTGATACACTTTCACTTAGACAGAATTACATAGCATAGCTTATTTACAATTGGCTACCCTATTCTGCCTATCCGTTGATGGTCAACATGACTGTGGAAAAAAACACTATCAACTGATAACATAGAGATACTGCAGTATGCTACAAAACCTCATCCGTTGATGAGCTACCTGTCAACGAATAGAGTTATAAATCCTCATCCGTTGACAGCTACAAAACCTTATACAATTTGATTGATTGTGAAGTTATCATCAAGTACAACATATTCCTAACATAATTTAATCCTTTTATTTTATATACGTATATACATTACATGCTATAAGTTATAATCTTAACTTATAACTATCTACTAGAATTTTTAGCGTATTATTATATAACGGTCCGGTTTGGTTTAACCGGTTTTAAAATATTGAAAACTATAACCAAACCATTTATGTATAAACGGTCCGGTTAACCGAACCACTAACAACGATTTTTACGGTTTCGGTTTTTGTTGGAATTTTTACGGTTACGGTTTTTTTAGGCATATTTTAAATATGTTCTTGATGGAATTTTCGGAAACTAACTATTGGACGTTATTCCTTATAAGAGGACTTTAACTTTCATGTTTGGATCTAAGACATTTTCTTAGTGAAATTCATAGATAAATTGAGTTAAAGGAAAGATATTTGAAATGGGTAATGTGGGTTGTTTTAGTTGAAAAAACTTGAACCCATGTTGATTTGGTATTAAGAGGAAGAATTAGATTGCAGAAGAAAATCATGGCCATGATATATATTTCATGACCATGAAGAGGCATAAAAAGAGATGGGATATTCGGAAACGTTTCATGCCAATGAAGAAGTTTTCATGCCCATGAATGTACACTTGATTGGTCGGAAACGTTTCATGCCCATGAAGAAGTTTTCATGCCCATGATGTGCAATATGATTTTAAATTTGATTATTGATTTATTTTAATAGCTAGATTGGGTCAAAATTTGTATGGGTCTATCTAGTATGGGCCAGAGTATGATGTGCTTCTAAATCTAAGCTGTTAATGGATTAAATCATAATTAATATTGATTTCCTTTTAATGGTGTATATGTAACGATTTTATCTGTATATATGATATATACAAAAGATAACGTATATACACATGCTTACGAAGATAAGTGAGAAAAAAAACCTAGTTCTTCTTCTTCTTTTTGAGCCCTCTCTTTCTCTCTCAATTTACATACAAGGTTTTTACATAGTTCTTTGGCGAATTGAGGTGTGGGTCGCTGTTGATCATTGTCGTGTTTGTGAACGGATTGATCGGTGCTGTTTTATCCTGTAAGTGATATTGCTGCAACTCAACACAACGTAAGTGGGGAAATATTCTCTTCAAGAACAGTCAAGTCTTCTCGTTGGACTTGGCGACTCAGCTGTTGTTCTCTCTCTGATTAGTTTTGGTTTTGCTAAAGCTTATGTGAGAGATAAGTTTTTCTTACTTTTCTCGTTATTTACGTTCTTTGATTATTCTATTGTTTCGACCTTTGTGTTTGTTTTGTTAATTGGTGTAATTGCCTGTTCTTGTTAATATATATAACTACCTCATTGTTGCGTTGTTTAGTGTAAAATTCCCAACATATACAAACGCAAAAAAAGAATAAGGGTAATAGACTCCTGCTTCTTTCTCTCTCTCCCTTCTAACCCTAACCTCTATTAAAGAGTTTTGAGGGGTCTTTCATCGGTTTTCATTAATGAAAAGCTCCAATTCCTTTTCATTTTTTCTCGCTTTCATATCTTGTTTTCTTCAATAAACCTCCCAATTTATTTGGGTTTCAATAAGTTCCCAATTTATTTGTGTTGTGTTAATCTCTCCTTGTGAGAGTAAGGTTTTTGTTTTGATTGTGTTTTGGTGTTTTCCATGGCCGAGTTTATAGATCGGCAAAATTTTCATAATTTTGATTCCGAGATGATTGTTCTTATGGGATCGCATCTATGGTTGATAGCTCAAACAAGATTAGATCCAGATGGACAATGCAGTGAAGAGGGTACTTGTAACTATATCATCTTCAATAAATCGCGTGATTATACCTCGAAGAATGGATTAATCAGCTATTGTTTCTGTTTACGTTTGATTCGACTCGACTATGTTTGTAAATGTATGATTTATCATTAATGAATTAAATTTTATTCAAAAAAAAATTGCATACAAACTTTTCATAATTGATAATGGATCAAATAATGTCCAAATATATGTATATATATATATATATATATATATATATGTGTGTGTGTGTGGTTACTAAATCAAAATATAGATTATTCAACGGATTAAAATTAATACAAAATATTATTCAAATTTGAATATGGATACAGAACAAACTATCCACTAATGTATAGTAGATAGATTAGGCACTTTGCTTCTATTCTACTCAACTTTCATTTTTCAGTTTTACTCTATTTCCCCCTTCTATTCTAAAGCAGTTTGAAACTATAGTCAACTTAAATAAAGTAGTACATAATCCGTTTATCAAGAAAATCTTATATTTCAAGGACGTATTACATCATAAAATTTAATTAATACTAATTAAAATAGAATCACAGTATAAAAATAAAATCGAAAATAATTACATTCTTGCAATTTGAACTGGAATTCCAAAATTTAATAAAAAGGTTCGACAACTCATTTTGTTTCTATAATGTTAAATAATTTTTTAAAAAAAATTATGTGCGCAAGTATTGGAGTAAAAATCCTATTTCAATTGGTAATTGTTCACTAACACCTCGATTACAAAACCTTGAAGAATCGAAGCAAAAGGTTTCCGTCTCAATCTTCCATGTTTTTTTCTTTTTGCTATTTTTCTCAAGCTTCCCTGTTACATTACCAAGTTACAACTTTCTGTTCTCACTTCAAATTATCTTACTTTATTTTAATTTGTGACACGACAAAATATCTTACTTTAGTTGCTTTAAAAACCCTTATTTCCCAAAGTTAGCTTTAAATCAACCTTAGTTTAAATGTAGTAGTGGATTCAACATTTGAATTATGTCCACTCTTATCACTTTAGATTAATCAAATCGCAAAACTTGAAATCGAAACCCAAATCATCGATTTTGTAATGTAAAATATTGAAAACTTTACAACTGTTGTTAGTACGTTTTATGGACAAAGTATATGAAGTAAGTAACCATCCATTTACACTTTAATTTGGTAAAGCACCGAGTTGGTGGAAGCTAATTTTGTGTTTGTTTACTCCTGTTTTCATCATTGTTTATGTTGAGGTTTAGCTTGATTTGCAGATAAACAAGCACAATGAGGGACGTGGATTTAAACTAGCACTATTTTTAAGCCCACACAAAAAGGTAGGTTTGCATATCATTCAACTAGGTGACTAGGCCCTATTAAAAATTCTATGGTCCATCTACTTTGATATATAGTCCATTTTTATGCTTTGATTCAAAGTTGTAATACTGTGGCTTTAAACTCAAGGAATAACTAGAAGACCTCCTTTTGTGGTTAGCTAAACTAAATTTTAACTAGAAGACCTCATAAATCCACTATTCCTGAATCTTTCATAATTTTATTAAAAGAATCCCAATGAGGGCAGTACAAATCATCATAGATTAGAAAGCGAGAATTGAACCTATGATTCATATACACGATAATATCCTTTATGTATCACTAAGAAACCCTCCGATATTGTGATGTTTAAGTAAATACATTTGGTTCAAGTACAAACTAATATAACCCCAAAATTTGTAAGCCTAGGATTTGTTTTATGAAAATATCTATTTATTTTTGAATAATATTAACTAAAATAAATATATATGATCACACACATCTGTATATATGCTAAAAACAGCATATCAAAACCTTGTTTTGTAACTGGTAAGCTATGTAATTGTGAACGATACTCATAATTAATTTATTACATTAAATAAATTGGGATTGATGTGCCTGAGGATGACATCAGATGATCTCAAGTAGAACCACGAGTTTAAAGTTTTTTAATACAAAAATAAGGATATTTAAGTAAATTACTAAGAAAAGTTTGATATTTACAAAAATGCCCCTACGGTGTTCACTTATTTTATAGCATTTTTATATTATAATTTCAGGAGAAATTCTTAAAGACAACCTCATTCCCGTTTTTCTCAAATAAATTACATTGAAGTGTGCTCATTTCATGGAACATGTTTTCCCAATGTTATGGGTTTATGGCTCTTCTGTCTATCATTGCTTAGCGAGGGCGACATATTCTATGTCAGGTCTTTTAGAGTGAAATGTTTCTGCTCGAAATTGTATCATCTGTAATCTTGAGATATTTTAATGCAAGTACGATTTTTCAAAAAAAAAAAAACAAACTCCATTTCAAATGAAATCGTAGACAGTAACAGAATCTGGGCAGTGTCTGTGGGCTTAACACTTTGGTGTCTAAATGGGTCTAGTACCAGGGACGGAACCAAGATTGCAAAATGGGGTGGGCTTGAAGTATTTAGGTTAAAAATTTTGAAAGAAGGCAGTCTGTACATTAACTACTAGTAACAGTATAGTAAACTAACCTTGATCCCTTCCACTTCCTGTCGCCAAATCGTATAGCCTCATATGCTACTGGAGCTTCATATGGCCACTGTTTCAAAATAAAAGAACAACATTTAATCATCTGGACATTATGCTACTTTTTCAATTGACACATCAATACAACTAATCATCTGCACATAATACGCTTGTGGACACTCTTTTAAAATCAAAGCTTGCAAACCATTCCAAGCACCACGCATGTTGGACGCTCCATCGTACCCCTGTCCTCGCAAATTAGAAGTATTAAGATCGAAATAAGCCAAGGCATCAAATATAACCTTCTTTAAAGTAGACGCATTTGTGTTCTGAACTCCTAAAATTACAAAGAAACGTTCCTGAACAAGACCACCTTCATCAACGAATCTAATAATAATCCCCATTTGTTCTTGAGTAGAACTATCTTGGGCTTCATCAACAAGAATGCAAAACTTTGCATTTCCAATCTCTTTACGAATCTGCTTTCTCACACTATTGGCTAGGAGGTGTAACGCTTGCTTCTGAATGAGGGGACTAGTATAAGTGGCATTTCCTGGAGCATTTCCCATAGTAGCCAAGCCAATATTGGGATTTAACTCTCCCACAAACTTTAACAATTCAATGAAGTTACCACAATTTTCAGAGCCAAGAGATTCATCATTACCTCTAAATGCACACCCTTGTAGTGCAAGCCATCTAACGCATCTAATTGTAGCCTCAACACGCAAACGATTCCTTAGAACTTCTTCTTGAGATCGTACTCGCAATACATTATCAATTCGTTGAGAAGGCTTCATCAAATTTTCACAGGAGCTCACGGCAATATTATGTTGTGAGCAAGGAACTCCTACATGTTGTGAAAAAGAACATTTTTTTGTAGATGAAATTCTTTTCCAACTTTTAAAACCATTTACCGTATATGTTTCACTTCTTGGTGGATTTTTTTCAAAAAAAAAACAAGGTAAACAATAAGCTCGATCTTTTGCTGGAGAATATTCAAGCCACTGAAACCTTTCATACCATGAAGGATTAAATCTTCGATTTTGCTTATCTCCTTCAGCTTTGGTTAGTGGATAATCATCACGCTTAAGACTCCACCGATATGGCCCAATCTTGAGATACTCTCGACAAACATCATTCCATTGTTCTTTTGGATATTCATGTATTTGGCGACGCAAACCTGGATCACGTTCAAAAGCAGCAACAACTTCAGGTTCCACGGCCACATTATGTACTATTTGAGGTTCCACTTGTTGCACTTGCACAACTTCAGGCACAATAGGTTCATCTTCATCAACATTTACTTTCTGAGCTTTTTTCGGATGAAAAAACATGGAAATCTTTTGCGAAGATGGACCATTATGTTTAGACATTGAAAACCTAATCCCCAAATAAGAATACATCAATAATCAATTATAAATTTGGAATTACTAGATTGCTAATTGCTATTAAAATTTAAAACCCCCAATTGACCAATTCAATACAAGAGATAAGAACTCTAGTTTACCCCCAATTCATCAAATTTGTATACAATACAACTATACAAGTATACAACAAGTACAGTTATAAACTAAGAAAGAGAAAAAATTATCACCTGATGTCTGAATTCTGATGACCTGGGAGAATGAATTAGCAAAACTTTGTAAAGTGGTTGCAGTCTATAGCAAGAGAGAGGCCAGTTCTTTACTTCTTTTCCTTAAATTCCTTCTTTGAACCCGACTAAGAGCTCTTCAATGTTAACTGTCAACTCTATTTTTTAGTTTTGTAAATAATATATCATTTGAATGGGCTGGACACAACTTAACTGGTAGTGGGCTTAATACATATATGGGCTATCAAAAATCAGTATACATATGGGCTTAAGCCCAGGTCAGCCCCTATGTACTTCCGTCCCTGTCTAGTACTGTCCGGCTTCTACTACCATTTTGGCAAGCTCAAAAAACAGTTTTAGAACAGGTTGACCCAGTGACAAAAGTGAGCCCAAATAGACATGCTTCATATTTGCTGTCACTTTTTTAGACAAGGTTACATTGAAAAATTAAGTGAGCTGTAATAATTATTAAATATTTAATTTTACGTTTCTACTGTACACCATTTTTTCTTGTAGCTAATTTAGACTTTGTTCAGAGAGTATGATTATCAAGGAGAACGTGTCTAACAAAGCCTTAACAATGTCTAATTCGATTAATTATGCATTCTCTTCCATTAAGGGGATGTCGCAAATAATCGGATCAATGATCACTTATGTTTTAGAAATTCTAATTATAATTTTTTTTTACGATAAAAGATGCCATATAAATTATTTTTCGTGTTTGTGATAAACATATTGTATAAATTATGTGTTGTTTGTGATACAAATATAAATCTATAATTTATCAACTTCATGTAATCAACAACATGTACATTAGATGTATTTCATTGCTGTGTCAGAGAAAAGAAAAAGAAGAAATATTTAATTACATATTATAATTTATATCAATAATTTTAGAGGTTAGGCTTATATAATCTTGAAAAAAATAATGATAGAATTACCGAATCAGACAAAGATAATTATAAAATGATACGTGCTCTTTTTCATTTAATATAAACTAATTAAATATAATGAAACCTCTTATATTTATTACATTTTTACTAATTAAAACATTTCAAATTCAATTTTGTATGCAATTCGATATTTCCAACATAACTCAAGAGAAAAAAAAGATTATGTGCGACGGCCTAGCAAGCTGCGTACTCAAAGATGATCACTGATCAACCAAAAACAAGGAGGAAGATGGATGGAATAAAATTCAAAAACAAGGAGGCACATGTCATGTTTCATGCCGTAGGATGAGTAAGTTGTGTCAAGACCAGGAACCTCGTACGCAACGATGGAGTGGAGTCCTCAGAATTTCCGGAAAAAAAAGAAGTAGATAGCATAGCCCATCCATTTGTTTACATGAGTGTTCGACACGTATTTTAAGATAGTTTCATAACTTATTTTTAAAATTTTCTTTTTATATATAAAAATAAAAACATTGAATTTTTATATCAAAAATAAAAAATTTAAAATCAAGTTATGAAATCATCCTTAAAATACATCTTTAAAATATTTGTCGAATAATTCTTAAAAAGTGTAAACAATTGAATGTGAATGTGACGAAAGAAGTACCAGGCAGAGGTAGATGTCAAAAGGTGTGTGAATAAACGAAATGGAGAGAGGCAGGTGTCCTCCTTAATTGTTGTGCTGGCTCTTTTCATTCATTTAAAGGGTGTTACAATTCCACACGCTCCCTTTCTTGCCTAATAGTAAGTTTTTTAAAAAGTCACGAAAATAATAGGGTCACACTAAGATCTTCACCGTCCGTATTACTCGTGGCACAATTGTGTCAACTGATTTTTGGTCAAGCATGTGAGCTGATTATTACTTCGTCTATTGCATCACTCCCTCAGTGTTTTCCAAATCTTACGCATCAATAAATTAGTTGCAACAAATTTGTACTATATATATTAACTACATTATCACCATAATGATTAATTAGATTAAAATATATATTCTCTAGTTTAATAGAATATATCAATCACATAGGTTTAACAAATTAAATTGATTAAGACTAAATTCTTACATCACATTTATACTTATCTTAAATCAATAATATCGTAACAACACGAATTAATTCGACTAATCTTTCAGCAAGAAAGCCACGCAAAACTTGCAAGCTCGCAAAGTAATAAAAACATGTATGAATACCATAAATTTTCACACAACATACTATTGTTAGAAATAAGATTCGATCCTTCTCCTCATGAAATGCAGGAAAAGAAATAATTTTTTGGTCACAGACAGCATTTACAATCACTACCACTTTAAAATCCATGTACAAATACTACTCTATTTATTTTATATCTGGAATGAACATTTCAGAAAAAATATTTATTCATTTTGTAATTTTTTATAATAAAACATTATGTTTTTTTTAAATCAATATTAAGACATTATGTTATTCCAATTTTAAGTTTAATCAATACTATTATTTGTTATGCTAAATATAGTTTAGAAAATTAATTCTTTGTTTCTGTTGAACATAACATATGATTTGAATATAATATTTGATTTAAGAGTTTTACTTTGATAATTAATATATTTACACAATTATTTTAGTTTACATGATCAAAACCTTCTGTAGAGATAGATGCAAATACATCGAGAATCGTATTTGAGAGCTATTGCATCTCTAATCATAACAAATCTTTATCTAAAAATTCACATAAATTATGAAGAAGGTGTTGAAATAATAATAATAATAATAATAATAATAATAATAATAATAATAATAATAATAATAATAATAATAATAATAATAATAATAATAATAATCGATACTTCGATACTATTATATTAAAGCCGAAACATTGAAAGTTTTCAAAGTTTTGGTTTTCGGTTTGGTTATCCTATTTATTAAAATAAATAATAATATAAAATAATCAATATTAATTAGCCGATTGCCTTTTTTACATATAGTTTTAATTAAAGATATTACCGATTATAAACACCTAATAATATCAATCGTACCATATCTTCCAATCATTAATATTTTTTTCTAATTAAAACACTTTGCCTTTTTGATTTAAAACTAATCTTATGATCATTAATATATACCCAAAAATATCACACCATATTTTCCAATTATTAATAAAAAATTATTGAAAATTCGTGTACGTTATTTATAATAAGGAAACATTAGTATAATCCGTAAACGTGAGTATATTAAATTAAAATTAAAAAATTATTAAAGATAATGATTATATAAAAACATAATTGTAATATTAAATAAAATTTATAACATAATAAAAGAAACCCCCTGTATCGCACGGCATTGAATGTTTGTCGGTTCGATTTTCGGCACGATCATCCTAATTATTCAAATAAATAATAAAATAATATTATTAATGATAATTAGCCAATTGCCTTTTTTAATTAAAAGATGTTTACTTTTAATTGATTATACCTAAAGTATAGTATCTTCCAATCAATAATATTTCTTTTCTAATTAAAAAATGTTAACTTTTAATTTAAAACATAATCTTCCAATATTTAATATATACACAAAAATATCACACCATATCTCTTAATCCCTAAATAGAAATCCGTATAAAACAAATAAGTAGCGATTATCCTAACTACTAAATAAAAAATAATATAGTTAATGATAAGTAGCCAATTGCCTTTTCTAATTAAAATACGTTACTTTTTAATGAAAAGATATTACCTTTTATAAACACCTAAAAATATCAATTGTACTATATTTTCTAATAATTAACATTTTTTTTCTAATTAAGGCGAGTAACCTTTTAATTTAAAATATAATCTTGCAGTTATTAATGCATACCCAAAAAATTCACATCACATCTTCTAATCATTAATGCATACCCAAAAAAATCACATCATATCTTCTAATCATTAATAAAATTATTAAAAATCACATATTCCAATCATATAAAGAATAATGACCATAAAAAATAAGAACAGCTGGATAAGGTATATTTATATTATGTAATTATATAATCGTAATAAAACATAAAAACATAATTATGATTATAATTATCTTAGATAAATATATTATATAAGGTATATAATTGTTTATTATATTAAATAATGATTATATAAAAATAATTATAACATAAAATTAAATTTATAACATATCAAAAGAAATCCGTGCATCGCACGGGTTATAAGCTAGTTATTATTATATAATAAGCAAACAGGGGTATAATTTGGTTGTTTGGTTCAACTTGGTTCAACCATCTAAAAGAATAGTGACTGTTAGATATTTAGTAAATAGATAATAGCCTTTAGATCTAATAATAAGGAACATTCTATATTTAAATCCTTCTTCTAAAGATCCAAGGTTCGAATCCCCTCAACAACAAATTTACATTAAGATTTTATATTATTATTTCTAATCAATACATTTCATTTATTAAATAACTATTATTATTATTAATACTTTTATAAATAAATTACAAAGTTAAATTATATCCATAATAAATAATTATACTCTATTTTATTTAATCATATAATTTTAAAAGTATTTAAAAGCACGGGCTATAAGCTAGTAGTAATAATAATAAGGCTTATTAGGGATCTCCTCGAAGGGGATTTTTTTGGTACTTCGTATCAGAGGTACAAAAGAGAATTAGGCGGGTTATAGATAATATTCTAGCGTGGAGTCTAGTCTCTAGAGGGCCAAAGGCCTTTGAAAGAAGGAGAAATCTTGCTTGCTAACAACCTAGCATAAAAAAAAGAAGAAAGAAAAAAAAGGAGGCAATTGTAACAGATTTGTACATATTTATCCAAAGATAGAGTATATTGTAACGAAAGTATTAAATGTGTTACGATTAATATACCCTGTTACAATAGACCCCTATCTATTGTAACGGTATTGTAACGGTTTTTTTTACTGTATTAATTAATAAATATATAAAGAAAAAACAAATATTCAATATTATATGCCAACATGGTTGTAAATTTAGAAAATCGAAACACATCGTTTTGTATACTTAATATCGATTTATCGGTGAATCAATTATTTATCGGAATGGCAAATTGAAACAAAAATAGGATATTTAATTTAATAATTTTACAATATTTAATATATTAGTCTTATTTATAATATAATATACCATTTAAAAATAATTTGCAGTGATAAATCGGATTTTAAAAATTAAATCGAACACATTTTTTAACGATAAATCGATGATTGATAGACTATTTAAAAAAATCGAAAATTTTTTAAAACATCTGTGCCAAGTTACTTTGGTTACAATTTTATAGAGGCGGGATAAAATTTTGGTGTGGGCGCTCAGTTAAAAGGAAACAAAACAAAAATTTTATTGTTCCCGGTTCTCCCCCTTTCTGAGACAGCCACACAAAAAACTAAATTTTCCCTCATCCCGAAATCACAATCACAGCTCAAAATCCAAACTCGTACTTGCTCTCAGCTCAAAATCACAATCCAAACTAATACAACCATACAAGGTAACCTTCACCGCTTCAATTTTATTGTTCTTCTTGCGTGAATATATTGTTGTGTGGGAAAGATCCGTGTATTTGTTGTATAGTTTATCGTTATGGTGTGCTGTTGGTAATCACTGCTTATACTGTTATCTACGATTGATTGTGTTCTCTGTTTGCTTATGATAGAATCCACTTATACTGTAAAAACTCGAGACATAAGCTGATGTGGATTAGTTTATTTGCTCTGTTACTGAGTTTCGAATATATGAATTGGCTCTGTTTATTGAATTTGCAGCTTATTTACTGATGTATGTGTTATGTTCGACTTTTGTTTTAAAGTGGTGTTTTCTTTTAATCTTTATTTGCTTGTTAATTTGTCATAGAATTGGTTTCTACAGTTGATTTTGTTTCTCGAAAAACTTTTTGTGTATCTAGATTACAACAGGGTGTTATTCTGTTCAGTCATAACCTTTCTTATATTTGATTTCTTGTGACGAGTCCACACTGCTTGTGAACTTATCTGCTCTGCACATCTGTTCTCTATAAGACTATAACTTTGTTATAATTTGCCACCGTCGATTCACAATGGATTTCAATTTTTTTTTTCTAATTACCTTATCTGTACACACTTATTTGTTAGATTTTCATCCAAATTTATGAATGTTATCTGAATTTTCTTATATATATTTATCTAAAACTCAATTTTTTGTGAACGTTTGGGTTTAATTAAATATTCAATTTTTGTACCTAATGAGTTTTCTTTCTAGATTCGTTTGTTTAGTCAAGATAGTATCCATATAAGAGATTAGTTACTTAGATTTCATTATTTTGTATGCTTAGATTTTATCCATATAAGAGATTAGTTTGTTCATTATTCGATTTTCTAGTTATTTTGTATGCTTAGATTTTATCCATATAAGAGATAATTTGTTCACTGTTCATGATCCAAATGGTGAAGTTGTCGGATCTTCCAAAACTCGAAGTGAACAGGAGGTACTTTTAAGTTTCCGCCATTCTCTCTTCTGTTTCTTTTTTTAATATTTTAATAAATACCAATTTTTATAATGATATTTAACAAGAATGTTTCTTTTTTTGCTAATGTGCAGACCAATGATGAAGAAAATGAATGATAGATCGATGGTTATCTAAATATATATATATATGCACCAGACTTGACTTTTGATGCCATACGATGCTCAGGCATAGCTAGTATGCAACTTTACAAAAAATCTGTATTTTGTTTTGGTAATGGGATTTGGTAATCAAAGCAGGGTTACAAGTCATGTAACGAAATCATATTATCATTGATTTTGATTATTAAAACTTTATGAATTACGATGTGTTTTTTTTTCTTCATTGGATACATCTGATTGTGAATTTTATAAATTTTGTACCCAAAAAATGAGTGTGCATTAATATTGATGGGATTAAAATTATTAATATTTAGTGGCTTCTTTAGGTGCTTTTAATTTAAATATATGAATAAATTACAATATATTTAGGAATTCATGTGTGTTACATTTGCATTTATTGTAACATGAAATACATCTATGGTAACATCTCATTAAAATGCCCAAGGAGTGTAACAATAGACACAACAACCGTTACAATAGCCACGACAGCGTTACAAAAAAACTATTGTTACGGCAGCAAATGTAATGATGAAAGTGGTGTTGCTATAGGTCTGTTGTAACGGTTTTTAACCATGTTGTAATGATTTTGACCGTTATAAGAGATCCCAAAATATAGTAGTGGTTGCAACTGAGATTGTAATGCTACATCGCAGGTGAATATCAGTTGTAAATGAGGTTGTAAATATTGCAAATGGGGTTGCAAATGTTACAACCGTATTTTTAAAAAAGTTTTACAATTTGGGTATTTTCAAAAAAACCCATAATAATAATAATAACATACTATTTTAAATATAATTAATTAATATAAACAATTCCATTGAAGTGTCCACCAAATTTTACATAATCAATACTCCCTATGTCCCAATGATTTCTATACATTGGGGGACGGGGACGTGACACGCATTTTAAGGCTCATAACTACTATAGTTACATAACTTATTTTCACAATTTTCTTTTTTTTTTGTATAACTATAGAACAATCCTATTTTTATACAAAAAAAGAAAATTTTAAAAATAAGTTATGGAACTATACTAGTTATGCACCTTAAAATGCATGTTAGAGACTCTAAAAAAAATGTATAAAAATGAATGGGACGGAGGGAGTACTTAACAAACAATTTTACAAAATATTATTGAAGATGCTGTTAGTTATCTCATATTTATAAAATCTCCATCGTAAAAATATTATTATTCTAAAATTAATATGTTTTTTTTCATAAATACCCTTGTCCAGAATTTTTTTTTGCAAAAATACTTTTTTTTAAAAAAAATAATTTACAAAAATACCATCTTATTTGCAAAAATACTATTTTATTTGTAATAGCTGCACAATAGATTGCATTCAGTTGCACATGTGGTTGCATATGTAACCTCATGCAACTAAATGCAATTGAAAGTTGAATTTTCATTTTTTTTAACAACTTTTAATTGTATATAAGGGCTGTGCAGCAATAAAAAAAATGAAAATTTAACTTTCAGAGTTTTCAGTTACATTCGGTTGCATATAAGGTTTCATATGCAACCTAAGTATTTTTGCAAATAAATTTGTATTTTTGGAAATATTTTGAGAAAATAGTAAAATTGTAAAAAAATTTGTAGAAAAATAGTATTTTTGGTAAATATTCAAATTAGTATATTAATTTTCGCTAAGTTAAAGTAAAATTTTGAACTAATTTTTGAGGCAAATCAAACCCCGTTCATAAGAAAAATAGTGGAATGCATCTGTTAGAGGCCCAACTTCTTATCGGGCTGGACCGAAAGCCCAATGAGGATAATCGGCTTGGAGGCTCCAGACTGACGAGAGTCCATGTCATTCGGCCCAGTTATATATAACGGTCTATTCAGTTGTATTCCCTGGGAACGTGGGAACGTGGGACACGTTCTCCATTCGTCCCACTCCCCGATAACTGCTAGAATAGAGAATAAGAAGGTGAACGGAGGTTTGATATCATTCATTCAATCACTTACACACAAACACTCTGCGTTTACCTTCATTCATAAAAACCAGTTTAACTTATTCTCACGCCGGAGGTGGATCGGGGGGCCACACCCTCGCATTCTTCTTCAATTGCAGGTCCGACCGAACGGATACACCGACGGAAATTGGTTGTAACATTTGGCGCCGTCTGTGGGAAACGCAGAGTTACGTTTGTGTTGGATTATATTGTTAGTAATGGCGAACGAAACCGAGATACCAACGGCTGACGATGGCACTATGGCTGTAAACACTCGCACCACCCCTCCCATCACCCCAAGACATTTGATTTTCGACGAAGAGGGGGACATACCGTCTCCCGAAGAGCAACGGGAAATTTTGATGAAGTGGCGAGAAGAACAAAAAGCCAAGGGGAAACGGAAAGAGATAGAGAAAGAGAAAAGCAGCAGGGAGGCCGAACGTCTGGCCAAAAAAAGGGAGGCCGACCGTTTGAGGCTGGAAGCCCTAAAGATCCAAAGGGAGGAGATCGAGTTACAAGAAAAGGTACTCCGCGAGGCTCTAGAAGCCGAAGACCCGGAGTTAGACGACCGAAGAGACAAAAGACCAAGAACCAGAATTGATGAAGATGAGTCAGAGGACTCTGAATCAAACTCGAGGAGAACTCGGTCAAAGGTGGTTTACTCCTCCGATTCGGAAGAAGAGGGTCCACATACGGACGACCGCATCCGGAGAATTGAGAAGGCCATGTTTGGAGAGAGAAAGGTGAGCCACGAGCCAGTGGTGACCGAAGACGTCGAACACTTTCGACCGCCTCCCGGAAGGCAGTTCCCGAAGATGAATGAATTTAACGGAAAGGGTGACCCCGAATATCATTGTGAGAAATATGAATCGCTCATGACTGGGATGGGGCACTGCGATGTGATGCTATGTAAGATGTTCAAGACCTACCTGAAGGGGAATGCATCCATGTGGTACAGGTCGCTGAGACCTAGGTCGATAGGCTCGTATGAGCAAGTGAAGAAAAAATTCTTAAGGCACTACTCACATTTGTGCCGAAGAGAGAAGGACACTGAAGCACTGATCCACTGCAGGCAAGGGCCGAACGAAGATTTGGGTGATTACTTAGCAAGGTTCAAAGAGGAAGCTGGCATGGTCACCAACTTGGATAAAGTCAAGGCGGCTGGATTCCTCGCAGCAGGCCTCGACCCTGTCAAAGGTAAGAAGCTTCGGTCCTCTCTTTATGATATGCCTCCCAAATCTTTAAATGATATATATGTGAGAGGAGAGGCCATTAGAAGAAAATTAGAATCAATTGGGGGATACAAGGAGAAGAAAAATGATAGGTATGATAGGAGAGACGACCGAAGGGATGACAGAAGAGACGACCGAAGGGGTCGAGGAGATATCAAGAGCAGGTTGAATGATACAAGGCCCGACAAAGGGGCCGAACGAAGAAGAGATAGAGATAGCACTGTGTTCACACCGTTAAACACACCTATCTCGAAGATTCTCCATGAGATAAAGGGTAAACCTGGGTTTGTCAGACCACCCAAGTTGAAGACCCCTGAGAACAGAAGAAGCGACAGCAAGTATTGTGACTACCATCGGGACAAAGGTCACAACACCGAGGAGTGCTATCATTTGAAGAAGTTAATTGAAAAAATGATCAAAGATGGGGAACTGACCCAATTTGTGGGCGACTTGAGGGACAAACTCGAGTCCAAGGAGAAAAGGAAGGAAGCTGAGAGTTCGGAGAAGTACAGAGGAGAGGTCAGGACAATTTCCGGAGGAACAGTGCTTGATCGGGATAGTAAGACAGCAAGGAAAAAGTACGCCAGACAGATCTACAACCTGTGCCAATCAAGTTCAGCTAAGCAACCATTGCCTATCTCCTTCACAGAAGATGACTACGAAGACGTGATATGGCCGCACGAAGACCCACTTGTTATAAACCCAGTAATCGGGGAAAACAAGATATGGAGAGTGCTGGTGGACGAAGGGAGCTCAGTCAACATTCTATATCACCGGACATATTGTAAGATGAATTTAGGAGGTGAACAGTTGGAGCCATGCCACGAGGCGCCCTTGTATGGTTTCGGTAATCAGCCTGTACCGATAGAAGGGACCATCACTTTGTCTGTCATGATGGGAAAAGCGCCGTACACTGTGGTGAAGGAAGCAAAGTTCTATGTCGTCCGGGTCGATAGTCCGTACAACGGAATTTTGGGAAGGCCGGCCTTATCTTTGTTCCAGGCCGTGTCCTCTGTCCCTCATCTAAAGTTGAAGTTCCCAACAGAACATGGAGTTGGAGAAATGAGAGGCGATCAGAAAGCCGCCAGAATAATCATGTTGGAGGATTTGGAAAGAGACAAAGACATAGAGATGACTGAAGCCGGAAAAAGGAAAAGAAATGAGACCGAAGCTGGGGGTAGCCACCAACTGCTGAACATTGAGTTGGAAAAGTTTGGGGCCGACCTGTCAAGCCCGATTGCTGAGCCGGCTGCAGAGACCGAAGAGGTAGAACTGTACGTGGGTCAGTCGGGAAAGATGATCCAAATTGGAAAGAACATGGAGCCGAAATTGAAAGAGAAAGTCATTAAGGTCATTAGGGAATTCCACGACGTATTCGCATGGAATCCCGAAGATATGCCAGGCTTGGACCCTGCAGTTGCCAAACACTGTTTAAATGTAGATCCCGAAGCCAAGCCCGTGAAACAAAAGAGGAGGAATTTCGCCATGGAAAGGCAGAAAGTAATCCAAGTTGAAGTCGAAAAATTGCTGGAAGCAAAGTTCATTGAAGAGATAGACTATCCCGATTGGTTGGCAAACGTAGTGGTGGTGAAGAAATCTAATGGAAAGTGGAGGATGTGTGTCGACTACACTGACCTGAATAAGCATTGCCCGAAAGACCATTATCCCTTGCCAAACATTGACCAACTGATAGATGCTACTTCGGGGCATCAAATACTCAGTTTCCTGGATGCATTCTCAGGATATCACCAAATTGCCATGAATGCCGAGGACGTTCCCAAGACAGCATTCATCACACCGAATGGTACTTATGCCTACATCAAGATGCCCTTCGGCTTGAAGAATGCCGGGGCAACATTCCAAAAGATGATCAACAAACTGTTCAAAGCCCAGATCGGCCGGAACATGGAATGCTACGTGGACGATATGATTGTTAAGTCCCTTTTCAGGGATCATGCCGAAGATCTGAGGGAATGTTTTGAAACGCTTAGAAGAAACAACATGAGGATCAATCCGAACAAATGTACGTTTGGAGTGAATAGTGGGAAATTTCTGGGATACATGGTTAGCGCCAGAGGAATTGAAGCCAATCCGGAGAAGATTAAAGCAGTAATTGATATGGAGGCACCGAAGACAATCAGGGACATTCAAAAGCTGACCGGACGGCTAGCAGCCCTGAGGAGGTTCATCTCCCGATCGGCCGAAAAGGCCTTACCATTCTTTGAAGTGCTTCGGGGGTCCAAGAATTTCGAATGGGGGCCAAATTGCCAGAAAGCATTCGAGGATGTTAAAGAATACTTAGTGAAAGCCCCCCTCTTAATGAGACCCGACCCGAAAGAGACATTGCAGCTGTACTTGGCTGTGAACGATCGAACACTTGGAGCCGTGTTGGTCAAAGAACATGAAGGAAACCAGCATCCGGTATTCTATGTCTCTCATATTCTCAAGGACGCAGAAACAAGATATCCGAATGCAGAGAAGTTTGCCTATGGACTGGTAGTGGCCGCAAGAAAGCTAAGGCACTATTTCCAGGGAAGGACGATCAAAGTTGTAACCGATCAGCCGTTAAAGAAAATATTGCAAAGGCCAGAGGCATCGGGCAGAGTGGTTGCTTGGGCGATCGAATTGGGGGAGCATGATTTAGAGTATACACCGAGGACTTCGATCAAAGCCCAAGCATTGGCGGATTTCATAGTAGAATGCTCTTTTACGGGGCCGAATGACTTAGCTCCCGAAGAACAAATGATTCAGACACCGGGAAAATGGAAGTTGTTTGTCGATGGTTCGGTCGCCAAGGAAAAGTGCGGGGCATGGCTAATTCTTACAAGCCCAGAAGGATTCGAGATTTGTCAAGCTATCAGATTCACTTTCCTGTTGACGAACAACGAAGCCGAATATGAAGCACTCTTGGCCGGGCTAGATTTGGCAAAGAATTTGGAAGTTAAGCACATAAGGGCATTCAGTGACTCAATGTTGGTGGTAAAACAGTTCTCGGGAGAGTATGGGCAAAAAGATCCCCGAACCAAGGCATACGCCCTTAAGGTACGTGAACAATCTTTGCTATTTGAAACTTTCGAGTTAACTCAAGTAGCTAGAGAAAACAACAGTCGGGCAGACGCCCTCTCGAGGTTAGCTTCGGCAGAAACCCAAAACCTAAGTGGGTCCATCTATCTGACCGAAATAAAGACACCTTCGATAGACAAGAAGCAGTGCATGGAAATTCATCAAGGGGTCAATTGGATGACCCCTATCAGGGCCTTCTTGGAAAAAGGCATCCTACCGCTTGACCGAAGAGAAGCACAGAAGGTTAAGTATTGGTCGGGGAATTACACTCTGGTCGGGGGCCGTTTGTTCAGACGATCGGTAAGCCAGCCGCTACTCAGATGTTTGGACAAAGATGAACAACAGCTTGCTTTGGAGACGGTTCATGAAGGGATTTGTGGAGAACATTTGGCAGGACGATCCTTAGCCTTCAAGATCCTTAGGCAGGGATTCTTCTGGCCAAAAATGAAAGAAGACGCCACAGAGTATGCAAAGAAATGCAAGCAATGCCAGATATTCAGCACAATCCCAAAGCAACCTCCCGAAGAGATGTCTTCAGTCCTTAGCCCGATCCCATTTGCTATGTGGGCGGTCGATATTGTGGGGATCCTACCCACCAGCACTAAGCAAGCGAAATACTGTATTGTGGCAATCGACTATATGACAAAGTGGATAGAAGCAAAACCCCTTTCGGCCATCACCGAAGAGGCCGCGAAAAAATTCATGCTGGAACAGATCATCTTGAGGTTCGGCATACCTATGGTTTGTGTGTCCGATAACGGTACTCAATTTATTGGGAGCAAGTTCAGAAAATTCCTGGCTCAATTCGGGATAAAACAGAAGTTCAGTTCGGTAGGGCATCCCCAGGGAAATGGGGCGATCGAGGCGGCCAACAAAATCATTTTTGACGGAATCAAGAAAAGGCTGGGGGAAGCTAAGGGACTTTGGGCTGAAGAACTACCATGGGTCCTATGGGCTTACCGAACCACTACAAGATCTTCAACCGGGGAAACACCTTTCAAACTGGCCTTCGGAACTGATGCCCTTCTACCTGTCGAAGTTGGTTTAGAGTCGTACCGAACAGAAACGTTTAACGTGGAGAGAAATGAGTTCGGACTGCGAGCAAATGTGGACTTACTAGAAGAAGAAAGAGAGGCTGCCCACCAAAGAAACTTAAGGTACCAACTGCAGGCAGCCCAGTACTATGATTCGGGGGTAAAGAAGAGATCTTTTCGAGCCGGGGACTTAGTGCTTCGGGAGTTAGCCACCTCCATGCCAGCAAAAAAAGGCAAGCTTATGCCCAACTGGGAAGGTCCATATGTGGTGATTGAAGTGGTCCGACCAGGCACCTACAAATTGGCTCATCCGGACGGCAGCCCAGTCAAAAACACCTGGCACGCCGCTCGCCTTCGCCGTTTCTACCAGTAAGCATACTGGTCCAACTTTTATTGCTTTTTTACTTCCGTATTTTGTCTTATGCAACGTTATTCTGAATTCCATAAGCTAGCATCAATCTGTAATTAAATCTATGTAAGAGTTGCATGATTAATGAAAAGATTGTTTTGCTCCATTTTTTATCCGTTATTGTTAAGCTAAGTACATTTATAGCCAAAAAGCTAAGTACGCAATATTAAGCTTAATAGACCCATGTTTGGGGCCGACCGTATAAAACATGCGCCCTTTAACTTACCGGTAGTGTTCAAGTACATTGTGTTTTAAGCTACAAATACTTGACGAATCCAAATTTGGGGCCGACCGAATAAAATTTGGCCTCTTACAAAATTGTCTTAGTATTCAAGCTGCTTTGACATTAATTAAGGCCGGGAGAAAATATTTTTCAGCCGACCGAATGAGACCTTAATCATTTACAAAACCCCTTGAATACTTGGGGGCAGCTAGGTTACGACCAAAGATGCACAGAAAGGCAAGAATGGCCGAAGAAGCATAAAAATATAAGTAATTATGCCAAGGCAATATAATGCCGAAGACGCATAAAAATAAAAATAAAATAAATATGCTAAGGCAAAACGAAGCCGAAGAGGCATAAAAAAGAAAAATCATGCTAAGGCAAAACATAGCCAAAGACGCATGAACAGAAACAGAAGCCAAATTAAGGCCGAAGCCGAAGACGCATAAAAGAAGAATATTATGCTAAGGCAAACTTAAATGAAATAAGCCCGAAGGCAAAGTAAAGTATTACAAGCCCGAAGGCACGAATAAAGAGCCCGAAGGCAAAGTTAATCATTACAAGTTCGGAAATATTAAAATCTACAAAGTTACAAGGCTTCATCAGCTGGAGGCTCGTCGGAGAGAGACTCATCTTCGCCCGAAGAAACCTCTAAGGGTTGATCAGACTCCTCCCGACCAACCGGATCCGTCATCCCGAGCGAAGGATCTACCAGCTGGGTATGATCGAAGCCCAAAGAATGTGCTTTCAGTACAGCGCCATCATACCCCAGTTGGTAGCATCTTTCTTCGGTCAGCTCCAGGGTCTTCTGCAGCTTCCGAACCTTTTTCCTTGAGAGCTTGAGCTGCTTGTTCCTCCACTCGACCCTAGCCCTCAAGGTGTCCATCTCCCGCAACTTTGCCTTCAAGGCATCATTTTCGGTCTTCAAGGAGTTGGATTGGCCGGTGACTCTCTCCAACTCAGAAGTTGCATTCCGGAGGCTCTCTTCAGCCTTGATTGCCCGAACTTCAGTCTGGTTGGCGGCCTCCAGTTTTTTCTGGATACCCTCCATCCGTTCGGTCACTACGGCCGACCAAGAGACCCCCTGGAAACAAACAAGGGAAAAGAATTAAACACTGAATACAAGTGAAAGAAACAACACCGAGAAAAAGCAAAGCTTACCATGGAGAGCAGAGCCAGCATTTCAGTACAAGCCTCAAGGTCGTTTGCCTTAGCAAACGTGGGCCTATCGGCTGGCAGAATGAGACCCCGGCAAAGATCGGGACCTACTATGGTGGACAGCTGGGGGGCAGGGACAATGATTTGATCTGTCTCAAGGACCCCCCAGGGAGGATGGTACACTTTCAGTCCGGCATCTCCCGACCGACCCCTCTTTCGGGAATCGGTCGAGAGGGCCTGGACGGTATCATCCCCCTGATCGCGCGGAGGAGAAGCCACTGGAGTTTCGCTTCCCCCACCGGTGCCGGGAACAGCTTCCAGCCCCTTGCCGGCCGATTGATCGGCAGCATCGGCTTCGGCCGTAGCAGCTATTGAGAGTTGAGCTGCCTTCTTGCGCTTGCGCTCAATAATGTGACCAAGAGAAGACACTGCACAAAAACAAGAGTGTTAGACATTAGCAACAAGAAATAAAAATGCAGCAAAGGAAACACTCGGATGGAAAAAGTAAAGATATATGTTACCACTACCCCAGAGGGAGACCAACCAGGCGTTATCCCGGCTGTCCGATAGGGGAACCCTACCCATATCGAGTTCACAAAGAAGACGATAATCGTGTTTTTCCGCCTCCAACAGTTCGGGATACCGCAACCTCGACGGGTCCAGATCCTGCCAGCGGCCATACTTCTCCATTTTCGGGCCCGAGATAAAAACCCACTTCTCGTGGGCCCCCCTATTGTTGGAGTTTGTCTGAGCCCAATCGGCCCTGCCGGTCCGACGAGCGATAGTGTAGAAACCGTTGCTTTTAGAATTCCTCCGAAGCTCATAATGATGCCAGAACAGGGTTGTCCTCGGAGTCATCTTTTTGGCTAAGCATCGGGCTTGGAAAGCGTTTATATGAAAAAAGCTGTTTGGATCCAGCTGCCCGATGGCGATCCCAACTTGCCTCAGCAATTTTTTCAGTATGGGTAGCATCGGCAGCCGAAAGCCACACTTGAAGGCCATTTCGGATATGCCGGTGGCCACACTTCCGCCGAAGAGAGGTGGAACCTCCGGGTTGTGCCAAATACGGTCTTTCTTCCTGGGAGTGAAGAAGTACCAGACATTCCTCTCTACCAGGTATTTGGAATGGAACTCTTCTATTTTCTCCTCAGTTAAGTGCGACCGAAAGTTCGCCGCAGGATACTCCCCGACGTCACTAAACGGAGATACCTCCGAAGGACCGGCACCTTCGGTTGACCGATCCATGTCCCTGCATTCGGAAATGAAGAGACATTAGCTTTGTACTCGGACAAAGATGACGAAAACAAAAAAAAGGAAGAGGCCAAGTACAGTGAGCCAGGATCGGTCGGAGAATCCTAAAATCTAAGGTTTGGCAAATTACGGGTCATCTAAAGGTTATAAAGATTGAGACAGACCGAAGGGAGTTCTCAGGGTTTGGAAATCCCGAAGGACATCTCCACCCCAACAACTTCCCAAGCAAAACTCAAGGTTCAAGTAAGGGTTTGTATCAGAGCAAAACAACGGAAACTAAGAGGAAAAGACACGCGCATGTTCTACTCAAAACGGCAAGAATAAACTGCACGGGTAACTACATATGTGTACATATAGATACATGTGTATGAGTACGGAAAATAGGTAAGAACACAAAAGCAGGAACGAAAGTCATTCAAGTACGACGAATCGGAAAAAGAAGGGAAGTAATGAGAACTTACTGACTTGTTTGAGATCTCTGATAAGATCGAGTTCGTGGGGGTAGGCCTCTTGAACGTGAATGTCGACTGGAATCGGCGATTTGGGGGCCTCCGGTGATGAAACAACGTTCCCAATTGCTATTTGGAGATCTCTCTGGAGGGAGCTTTTCTTTTGAATGTTGAAGAAATGATATGTGCGTAAAAGAAAGAAAGAAATGAACTGTGGAGTTTAAATGGAAAAGATGTGACGTTTGGACAGAGTCGGTTCATATTCAACGGCGGGGATTGAAGCGCAAATCTCAAGGACAGACAGTTGTCATCCATAAAGGGACACGACTTCCCAGGAGACGTCTCGGCCTTGTCCATTGCCATCCTTACCCGAAGGACACGTACGAAGATGGATTTCCGAAGATGGGCTTGGGCTTTAGCCTTCGTCCTGAGGATAATTCCGAACGAAGCCTAGGGACATGTTAGAGGCCCAACTTCTTATCGGGCTGGACCGAAAGCCCAATGAGGATAATCGGCTTGGAGGCTCCAGACTGACGAGAGTCCATGTCATTCGGCCCAGTTATATACAACGGTCTATTCAGTTGTATTCCCTGGGAACGTGGGAACGTGGGACACGTTCTCCATTCGTCCCACTCCCCGATAACTGCTAGAATAGAGAATAAGAAGGTGAACGGAGGTTTGATATCATTCATTCAATCACTTACACACAAACACTCTGCGTTTACCTTCATTCATAAAAACCAGTTTAACTTATTCTCACGCCGGAGGTGGATCGGGGGGCCACACCCTCGCATTCTTCTTCAATTGCAGGTCCGACCGAACGGATACACCGACGAAAATTGGTTGTAACAGCATCATTTTAGTTGGAGATAGGAATCAACAAAATAGAGGATGGAGCAGACCGGGGTAAGAAAGGTGAAGATAAACGGAGATAGGAATCAACAAAATAGAGGATGGAGCAGACGGGGGTAAGAAAGGTGAAGATAAATGTACTAGTAATAAAGTGGATAAGTGGTTGGTGTTGGGCATGAGAGTTGATGAGACGAATGCTACGTGTCCCAAATATGATGATGTTTTATGTGAGGTGGGAAGGCACCTTTGGTTGTGTGATTCACTGTGCCAGAGAGAGAGAGAGATTTAACGTTTTACTCTTGATTACATATAAAAACTGTTTCAAGTAATTTTCTATAAAAATTAATAGGTCGATTACATTAACTTACACTTTTTTACTTGAAAATATATTAATTTATTTTTCTTTTACTGTATATCCCCAATAATTTAAGTCAGGGTGAATCATATTTCAAGATATAAATAACAAAAATGAATAAATGGAAGAGAATAAAAAAACATTTGGACAACCGCGAACATTATAAGTATGCTGCTTCATGGACGTACTAAAGTTTATTCATCTTCTGTTTGAATAGTCACTTTGAGAGAGAGAGAGATAGAGAGAGAGAGAGAGTGTGAGAGAGAGATTATGAAGAACGAGAAGAAGAATGAGCAGCATGGACTCGAGGCTTCCAAATTAGATGAACCTCAGGGAGTAGTAGTCATCAACTCGTCAAAATATTTGTCCCTCTTGGCTTCTCCAGATCGTGATTTTTTGCTCTCTTCCGACGGCACTCAGGTCCCTTTTCCTCTCTCTCTCTCTCTCTCTACAAATTTCAGCTGTAGATCAATTATAGCAGTACAAAAGACATACTTACAACATCTGTCTGTTATGTACAACCTTTAATTATTCTCCATATCACATGGTTTATTAGTCCCTCTTCTTAGCAAGCTTATGTGCAGGTTAGGCCATCTGAATCATCTGTCTATAAAACAAGGAAATTGTGTTTTGGATTATTGTATTTCCAGATTAAAGCTTTCTTCCTTAAGTTGTTCCTTTCTTTTGCTCCAAATGACGAAATCTAGGCCAAAAGATTTTGCTGATTATTTATTAACTTGTTAATTTGCCACCTCTCCCAAAAGTGTTAGGAAATAGACTTCATTGACTTTTATATAATATTTTTAACACCCCCTCCCATTTTGGCAAATATTAGAAAACTGTGTGAGGGTTTGAAATCGAGGCCTTTCCATACAACTTTCTGTTAATATCATTTAGTTAGGTATTAATCGATACACAGGTATTGGTAGGACTATATGTTAGGCATTTGTTCAAGCCTAGCTACAAGATTATTGGTGGATCTTCAAGTAGAATTGTTAGCTATAACGTTCGACGAAGAGGAAGAAAGACATGAGCGCGTGAGTATTTAAATTTATAGGATCGAACCTTAACAAAGATGAAGTAATTTTGTTGTTTGCTTCATAGATAGATAAATACTTCAGAATAGACAAAACAAAAGTATAAAGACACAAAATATATTTAGATATATTACAAGTTCTCCTATCACCTTCCTTTCTACACGAAGATATTGTACAAATTACAGTTTCGCTAGATTAGTCGCATGTTTCTTATTCTTACTTTTACAATTTTAGTTCACAATCTTGGTTTGATATATACAAGATATTTCTGTAGAAACAAACACGTGCCAGATCCATATATGAGTGTGTGTAACTGTTATGTTAGCCTGCACTCAATCACTAGGGGTCCATTAATTGAATTCCTTTTACACGTACTACCAAACGTACATGACATCTGGCCAACTCTGAGAGGTCTATTGCCACAGCTGGCTTCATTCTTATATTTTATGCTAAACAGCTAAAAGGATACCAAAATGACAATCAATAGACCCTTATGTGGCCAAGGTACCCCATCCTTTTCAAACCTGTGAATAATATGCTTTCCCTTTTTGGTTATATCCCACTTTAGTTGTACACTAGTCACCATCTTAATTTTTTTTGCTAATCTAGTCACGATCTTAATTATTACTCCCTCCGTCCCAACCAATTCTTTACGTTTGAGTTGGACGCGGAGGTTAAGAAAAAGTGTAAACTTTCAGCACTGTTACTACTAAGTTGATATGTATGGTTTGTTTTTAAACTTTCATTTTTAATGTGCGTCAAAAAAAAAAACTTTCATTTTTAATGCAGGTAAAAGTATCTGAGCTTGAAGGCAAGGTGATCGGTATTTACTTTTCAGCAAATTGGTATCCTCCATGTCGAAGCTTCAACCACCTTTTGATAAATACTTATGAACAACTTAAGAGCTGTGGCTCAGAATTTGAGATTGTATTTGTGTCGTCTGATGAAGATTTGGACGCCTTTAATACTTTTAACGCAGGCATGCCATGGTTAGCGATTCCATTTTCTGATTTGGAGGCAAAAAAAGAGTTGAACAGAAGGTTTGATGTAGAAGGCATTCCTTGTTTGGTTATCTTGCAACCTAGCAACAACAAAGACGAAAACATCGCTACATTTAATGATGGTGTCGAACTGATTTATCGTTATGGAGTCCAAGCTTTTCCCTTTACTAAAGAAAGATTCGAGGAACTGCAAGAAGAGGAGAGAAAAAAGCAAGAGAGCCAGACGTTAACTAGTTTGCTGGTTAGTCATGATAGAGACTTTCTTCTGTCTCATGCAAACAATAAGAAGGTGCGTAAATAATTTACTAGCATTACTATTTTATGGGTATGAGCGAAGACTTGACTACATGAGTACGTGAGTTTTTACATAAAAATCTGGAAGGTTAGTTCATTTTTGGCATGCACATGTTTCACCCAATGTACACGTAGGGCTGTATATGAGCCGAGCCGAGCCGAACTCTAGATTGATCATGTATCCTTCGTTAAAATTTTCTCGAACTCAAATTCGAGCTCGAGCTTGAATCGAGCCAAAAAATGTGTTTGAGTTCGGTTCGTTAAGGAAAAAGGTTGTTCACGAAAGGTTTGCGAACAACTCATGAACATGTTTCGTGAGCTTTCTCACGAATTTTTGCTCACGAACAACTCACTAACCTTACTCACGAGTTTGTTCACAAAATTTTGCTTGCGAATAAATCATAAACATTGCTCATAAACACAGCTCATGGACTCATTAGTGAACAACTCATAGATTGTTTGCCATTTTTGTATACAAAAGTCAAATATTAAAATTAACAAAATTAAAAAGATCGAAAACTAAATATATAAGTTTATGTTTCACGAGAAGTTTTTAATCTACTCAAAAGTTAATTAATTTTTTATAAATTATAAAATAATACCGATCATCTTACAAAATAATATAAGTGTAATTAAATTTATATATTGTAAATTTAAAATATTACTAATCATTATGGTCATCATAATGATACACTATCTTCTTACATAAAATCTACAATTTTATATATAAATATCGACATAAATTATACATTTATAATATTATCTCCGGGTGTTAACATACAGATATTTCATAAATTCGAAGTACATTTGAAAAAAAAAACTATTATTGTATATGTTTGTTAAAATAACTCATTCGGGTCTTTGACTTACATGTTTGCAAGTATATTTTAATTTTCAGTTTTACAAATCCATAAAGATATATTAATACCTTTTATATTTAACTAGTATAAATAAATTTATACATTATTAATATTTAATATTAATATTTAACACTTAAAATAATGTAATATTTAGTTTTATAACATATTATGACAAAAATAGATTAGTTATACTAATTACACGAACAAATAACTGAGTTATTATTATTATTAAAAATATTAATTAGAATTATATAATAAAAAATTGTAATATCTAGCATAACATAAAAAATATTCTAATCAATGAAGTACAATTATTGAGAGTTTCGAGTATATTCTAATAATCAAATATATTTTATATATTTATATATACGAGATAATTTATTAAATTTATTTATGAACTACTAATGAACTTGTATATCAAGCATGTTAACGAGCTCAATTATCGAACCTATTCACGAACACATTAATCGAACTTGTTCACGAGCTATCGGGTCGAACTTTACCATGATCAAGTTTGGCTCGTTTATAAATCGATCCTCAAAATCGTGATCAAGATCGACTCGTTTGTTAATCGAATCAAACCTGAACCGAGCTTTTTTCGAACCGAACATCGAGCCGTTCGCGAGTGTATGAGCCCTATGTACACGTTTCATGGCTTAATGCCAGTGATTCTGTGTCAATTTATAATCACAAACGATTACCATACGGAAACACACTATGTAGCTATATAACTTTCCATACAATATAATGTTAGAGATATTAAAAAATGATAACTCTTTGTAGGTGCCAGTTGGTTCCTTAACAGGCAAGACGATTGGGCTTTACTTCTCGGCCCAGTGGTGCATTCCAGGTATGAAGTTCACTCCAAAGCTGATATCAATATACAAGAAGATAAAAGAAATGTTGCTAACAGAAGTTGTTGATGATGTTCAAGACTTTGAGATTGTTTATGTGTCAAGTGATAACAATGAAACTGAATTTAAGTCTGAATTTGATAGCATGCCATGGCTAGCATTGCCTTTCGGAGATGATGCTATCAAAAACCTAGCTAAATATTTTGATGTCCGAGGAATACCTAGCTTGATAATTCTGGGGCCAAATGGTAAAACTGTGACAAAAAATGGGAGGAACCTTATCAATTTGTACCAACAAAATGCATACCCTTTTACTGAGGCTAGAGTTGAAATGCTTGAGAAAAAAATGGACGAGGAGGCTAAAAACCTTCCGAAATCCGAGTTTCATGCCGGTCATAGGCATGAGCTCAGCTTAGTTTCCCAGGGTTCCGGAGGAGGACCATTTATATGTTGTGATTGTGAAGAACAAGGATCTGGTTGGGCTTATCAATGCATCCAGTGTGGGTACGAAGTCCATCCCAAATGTGTCAGGGCAGTGGAACGTGACCGAAACAGCAATAGCTGACTATCGTGGAACTTGCTGGACAGGACTGCTCTTGGGCTTCTAGGCTGTCTGGAGTACTTGGTCAGATTCTGACAGCTAAAGAAGGCCAGAACTACCTTTAGTCTAAAGCTGAAGCTTAGAGTTGGTGTGAATTAATGGAAATGAATTTTTATTCAGTTCGATATGTATCTTTATAATCTTCCCTTTTGCTATAAAAGTGGATACCTGAACTAAATAATTGTATAGGATACTGGTGTGGGATTAATGAATTTACTTATTTCTTAATTATGACTGAAGTTACTCTAAGTATGTGATCTTACACTCTACTGTGAACAAAGTTCTTGCTCAGAATAACCAATTCAGGGGTATATGTTAACACATGATTTCACAGAAGATCATACGTTTAGTCATTGACAAATTGAGATTTCATTATTTCAGTAAAAATCTAATATTAGCTGACTTTTGTTCCAATGTGATCGCATCTAAGCTTCAATAACACTGGCGTTAAACTTACCTTCATCGTTTTCCTGGCTCCAGACCTCTGCATTCAGCTGGTCTATTCTGTGAAGAACATGGTGAAGTGGGGGTAGCACTTTCTGATCTTCTGTTTCTGCGAACTCTGCAACTCCTGAGGCAGATTTGTTTAGGAATTAGGAGTCACCAAGCTAAATGAGTATCATCAGTTTTCTGACCTCACTATCCATTGAATAATAGTTTGAGATGATTCTTCTCTTTACATAAAGCATTCGTATTTCTCGGAAATCCTACAAGATTCGTATGCTATTATTCTAATAATTTATTAAAACTTTAGTTTGTGTGGAAATATTAAATTTTGAGATCTAATACTTAAAAACAGAAATTGTTTAAGAAACGAATTATGCGGTATTTATTGAAGAACCCGGATAGAACCAGAATTTCAACTCATCAGGAACTATATACTAGTTCTAATTCAAAACTATGTGAGGACTACAAAGGTAATGGTTCGGCGACTAGCCCAACGTCTTGATAATTTCATCACAATCTATCAAAAGCGTGTAAGAAATGGCAAGCAAATACTAGGAAGACAGACAAGAACCAATCTTAACTTGTCACACAATCTAATCAATCATCTAAAGCTAAGCAAAGCACCTCCTAAAGTAGAAACTATAAACTTTCCAAGAAAAGCATACTTGCATATGTCCATCATTCCATTTCTAGAACACCCTCAACTTCTAAACTAAATCAAAACAAAACTCTGCAGTTTTTTTTTGTTATTTCTATCTCTTTCAATGGGAGTTTGTTTCACAAAGGCCTTTTGGTGTAGTGAGTCTCATGAAATCCCCATTTCATCCTCATTTGAAACTTCCCCGACTCGCCAACGATATCCCATTCCCATATCGTTTGAACCATTCACATATCCAACTCAACCATCACCGAAAATTGGACTTATTTTGCGCAAACCTTATGTAGATATAGCAACACTATATGTTCTTGATAAAGAACTAGGGCGTGGTCAATTTGGAATAACTTATCTTTGTACAGAGAAGCTTACTGGTTTGAAGTATGCATGTAAATCAATATCTTTGCATAAGCTTGCGACTCAGAAAGATAAAGATGATGTGAGGAGGGAGATTTTAATATTACAGCATATGACTGGACAACCTAATATAGTTGAATTTAAAGGGGCTTATGAAGATGATAGAAACTTGTATTTGGTGATGGAGTTGTGTTCTGGTGGTGAATTGTTTGACAGGATTACTGCTAAAGGGAGTTATAGCGAGAAAGAAGCTGCAACCATTGCAAGACAGATTGTGAATGTGGTTCATGCTTGCCATTTCATGGGGGTTATTCATAGGGACTTGAAGCCTGAGAATTTCTTGCTGGTTAGTCGCGCTGAGGATTCTCCGTTAAAGGCTACTGATTTCGGGCTCTCTGTCTTCATTGAGGAAGGTTAGCTGGTATTTTGACTTGGCTAACTTCATTGTGTGTGTGAAATTTGCATTTTTATTGATTAAGTGTTTAATATGAATTTGTAGGATCAAGATAGTAATGAGACATGATTAGGGTTGTTGATGTTAAAGAGTGTACAATGGACTAATTTTAGTGTGTTCATTCGTCTTCAACATGTTTCTTCAAGGTTACCTTATGTTTTAAAATTAGAACTATATTGATGTCTCGAGTTCTTTAGAACTCTGGTTTAGATGTCTTGAGTTCGGACCCCCTTTACCCCCAATGCTCTTCAAAAGAAAAATTGGATGCAGTGAAATGTACAGTGATTAGAGATGGTAACCTGCATCAACAAAGTTCAACATCACTGTACAGTAACTGAATGCAGAGAATAGAGTAGAGCTTGTGTTTGACACTTTGAGTTATGCTTTCTATTTTCTAACTTGGATGCTACTGTGAGTCAACATGACTAAGTCAATGTAGAAGTGACAAGTCAACTAGGTCAATGCCACTCTTTCCCTTGTTTTCTCCAACTTTAGAAGTACACAGAAAATATGAAGTGCAAGGAAGTATATATGATTAGTCTGCAATAGTAATGTGAAGACAGGAAATTTTAACATTACATAAGCGAAATATCTAGATTATTTCATAGGTGGCTTATGATATAAAAAACAAGAATGTAACCTTCTTACAAGGTTGTTCCTGTAGGAATACTCCTTTTTTGTTTTGTCAGTACGAGTTGGGAAATACTTGCTTTAGATAAAAAATGTGGTTACTGTTAGGGTCCTTTTGAAGGCAATGCAGATTGTACTCTTCTGAGACTTTGATTTCTCTACTTAAAAAGTAACGATTCTAGTGCGTACTGATATGAACCTAATTAAAATTGTCTTACTACATAGGAACGTGATCAAACCAAACCAAAAATACTTATTGTATTTCACTCGAAACTCGAAAGTATGGTATAAACACAGTCATACTTACGTAGACCTTACTTTTACAGTTCTAATCCCAGTCTGGAGAGGTTGTTTCCATGTAAACTCCTATATTATTTTGAGATTTTTCAAGGAAAAATGTTGAAAATCACAAAAGTTTCAGAAATTTTTGTGAAGTGACATGATAAATGGAGAAGGCTACATGATTTTGATGGGTGTGCTAATCCTGTAACAAGGTACTTAATGTTTTAGAACCCTTTTACCACATTCCACCTCACCAATTAACTTATATTAGTTCATATGAGAAGTGTAACATAGACTGGGAAACAATTTTATGTGTGGATTCTGTCAGTTAGCTTCAGTCATATCTTAATAACTAGTACCTTCCCATTATATTTTTCTTTAGGAAAATCTTACAGAGATGTAGTTGGAAGTGCTTACTATGTAGCCCCGGAGGTGCTAAGAAGGAAATATGGGAAGGAGATAGATGTATGGAGTGCTGGAGTCATTTTATACATTCTTTTAAGCGGAGTACCTCCTTTCTGGGCAGGTATCGTAAATTCCATATTATTTCATGTTTCATTAATCTGTTGACGAAATAGTTCTTGAATTCTAAAATTAGCAATTTCAGTTACCTTGCATATTTGTATTATTTAAGTCTTCAAGGCTGATTGCTCAAGTACAATGCTACGATTGTAACACACAAATTTGTATGTGTCATGTTCAACAATATCAGTGTTAAATCTCAGAACTTTGTGGTGTCTGTTGTTTCGTGACAAGTGACTAATGATCAGTAAAAACAATATAATATTTTTGTACTTACCTATAGTTTAATATATTCGATATTCCTGTCCATGATGGACTTTTGGTTATATTTTTGTCCTACAAATTTATGTTGCCTTTATACTTATAGTTTCTGTTGTGCGTGTGTTACATAGAGACAGAGAAAGGCATATTCAGCGCAATTTTGCAAGGCCATGTTGATTTTCAGAGCTCTCCTTGGCCATCTATATCTTCTGGAGCAAAGGATCTTATAAAGAAAATGTTGACGATGGATCCAAAAATGAGGATATCAGCTGCACAGGCGCTAGGTAAGTACATAAAACCGACATCTTTGAACAACCTATGTCCTTGCTCTTTGGTTGAAAAAATTGATCCTTGCTCTTCGTGTTGTAATTGCATGAACTAGAGCATCCATGGCTCAAGGAAGATGGTGAAGCCTCAAGCAAACCTATTGATAGTGCTGTATTAATCAGAATGAAGCAGTTTAGAGCAATGAACAAGCTGAAGAAGCTCGCTCTCATGGTATTTTAGACACATTTCATCCTTTTCTCTTCTTTCCTCACTTCAATAAAAAAATTAAGGAGATTGGTAGCTGTACAACGAAACTAGATGATCTCTTTCATTCCACTTGCTATAATTTGAAGGTTATTGCTGAGAACCTCTCAGAAGAAGAAATCAAAGGCTTGAAGCAGATGTTTAACAATATGGACACAGATAGAAGTGGTACAATCACTTACGAGGAACTTAAAATTGGATTGTCTAAGCTGGGGTCAAAGCTCAGTGAGGCAGAAATACAACAGCTGATGGAAGCTGTAAGTCGCTTCACTTTCATTGAATTTTTCAAATTAGTATCAATATTACCAAGAATGACAAACTGTGAGTCCTGCATAAGTGCTGATTACTGAAAGCTTTTTCTTCTACTATCAGGCTGATGTTGATAGCAGTGGGACAATCGACTATATTGAATTTATTACTGCTACAATGCATAGACATAGACTTGACAAGGAGGAGCACTTGCACAAGGCTTTTCAGTATTTTGACAAGGATCATAGTGGGTTCGTTTTCATTCAAATCCTCTGTTGTCGATCATTCTGATAACAATTGTGTTTTTGATAACTACTTATGAATAAAACAACAAAAAATAACAATTCGGAAATGCTGTAAACTTACGACTAGAAAAAGTTCAAATGCCTATCTAATTCTATAAACTTCTTTATACTAATGTACATCAACAGGTTTATTACAAGGGATGAGTTGAGACAAGCTATGACTGAATATGGCATGGGGGATGACTCTACCATAGACGAAGTCATCAATGACGTTGATACTGATAAGGTTCCTCAATCTTATATATTTTTACAGAGGCCCTTTTTAGCATACTACATTTTTGCCAAAGTTTTGTAATGCTTGTATTCTGTTGTGCAGGACGGGAGGATAAACTATGAGGAGTTTGAGACTATGATGAGGAAAGGAACACTTGATCATAATGTACAGCAAAGACAACTTTAATTAATTTTCCTAAGTCTTCATAGGATTTTAATCAGTATTTGATGCTTTTCTGTTGTCAATCGTGTACAGATTGATATGTTTATTTGCACTGTACAGCTTCTGTAATAATACTTCTTGTGCCTCTTGCAATGTGTTACTTGCCACAAAAATCGGTGGAAAAAACGTGTTTCATTTTAAAGTCAAAACTAATCATTAATTAAGGATCAAAATAACTTAAATTTAATCGAACATATAATTAAAGAGAAAAAGGATCTTGCTGGGCCTGCAGGACTAATTAAAAATTTCTGAAATTACTAAAATATCCACCCTATTTTTATATATATAAAGTAATTATCAGGGAACTTACCTGAGATCATTTTTATAGAAATCGGCCGATTTTTGAAAAATTACCGATAAATCGGCCAAAAATCGGTCAAAATTTTGGAACCGATTCGGCTGACTTTGCAAAAATCGCCGATAAATCACTGATTTTTCAACCGAATCACCCGATAAATCGTAAATCGGTATCTCAACCGAATAGTTCCGATTTCCGAAATCTACAACACTGTCTGAGATATATCTCAAGCTCCCTGCTCTCATAATTAAATTGATCAAATCAACATTTTTCTCATTAGATCTACAAATGTTGACTAAATTTTTTATTGGCGACCATTTTTCCTCGCTTTAATTATTCGGAATATTCAATTTTTTTGATAAAATAATAGAACGATTTATCATATCTTAAAAAAACACGTAAATATGATTTATCAAAACAAAACCAATCATAATTACAATCACATAAATATGTTTTATGAAAACGTATTCGAAAATCAAGCATAATTACATTTCCATATAATTTTTAACGAATAAATAAAATACACTTTCATAAGAAAGAGAAAATGACCAAAATGCCTATTTTTCACAAATGTTTGCCCAAAATACTGATTTTGAAAAAAAGTGCCCGAAATACCGACGGGATACGGAGAATCGTCCTCCGTGTTAGCATGATGCGGAGCATCGTCCTCCGTATTACGTAGATACGGAGCTGCGTCTACCGTGTTATGCATGATACGGTGGACGGTGTTCCGTATTAGGTGGGTGCGCAGCACTGTCACGGAACACGGTACAGCGTATCATGCATAACACGGAAGACGCAGCTCCGTATCATGCCCTATTATGGAAGATCGTGTTCCGCAACACACCCCCTATCACGGTACACGATTTACCGTGTCCCTTCGGTATTTTGGGCAAACAACATTTATTTTTGATTATTTTGGGCCTTCACCCCATAAGAAAAGATATAAAATTTAAAATATTTGTAGGGAAAACCTAATAATTGGATAGAAAAATTTTTAATAGAAAGAGAATTCATTTTGAAATGTAATCATTTGATTGTTATCATCATTTTTTAATTTGTTTTTGTAAAGATAATTATCATTGTTATTCAAATTTTTCATAAAAGATTTATAATTTATAATAATAGATTACCTTATAATAATAAGTTATAATATCCACTGGTTGCTAAATAGTAAATTTTAAAAGATATCAATAGTTGTATACAATAATCATGTTTGTATAAATATAAATAATTGAAAATCAATAAAATAAAATAGAGTACATTTTGTAATAATATTAAATTTAATAACAGTGAAGAAGTGGGTCCAGTCTAGAAGCTCATATAAAAATGCCCAGTCCTCTGAGTCGTGGTTCAGTAACCTCACAACGCCTCAACCAAACCAAATTAGGGCAACGACAAAACAATGGCCGACGAAGAATTTGAGATGGACGGAGGGTTCGTTTTCTCTTACACCTTGTTAATTCAATTCTTTTACTTGTCAATTTTACAACTTTATTGTTCTATCAATTTATCTATCTGTTACTGATTCATTATTTACTTTAACACTTTCTTTAATTAGGGTTTATCTTCATTTTCTTCTATCTCTAGGGCTTTAGTAGTTTTTAACCAAATCGATGATTAAAATGTATCCCTGTGTTATATTTGAAATGAGTGTATGTTTATGCATGCTAATCGTGTTCACAAGCATTGAAATTTACCTTCTGTTCGGTTGCAAGGATTGGAAATTGGTGATATCGAGTGCGCCTAATTATGTTTATTTTTGTTCATTTCGAACGAGACGGAGTTTTAGTATTGATTTTGTATTCATGCTAATGGACTTGTATTTTTATTGTGTGTAGATATGAGGATGAGCCGATGGAACCGGAGCTTGATGTGAGAATTTTATATTCTTATGTTAAAATTATTATTGCTGCTGTGTAAGATATTTTGCGCTATTAATTGAATTGAATGATTAATATATAGGAAGGAGCGGAGGAGGAGGTTGATGCAGATGCAAATAAAGATGATGATATTGTGGATCCTCTCTTAGCTGACGGTGAAGAGAAACAGGCAGAGGAACCAGTGGAGCGGCCTCGTAAAACATCTAAATATATGACTAAGTATGAGCGTGCAAGGATCCTTGGGACTCGTGCCCTGCAGATAAGGTTTTTTCTTTTCTAATACTCATTTGCTTTTGGAAGCTTGTTTTGGCTAACTGTCATTAGAAAATTAACTTGTTTACCTTTACCGACCAGCATGAATGCTCCTGTGATGGTTGAGCTGGAGGGTGAAACTGATCCACTCGAGGTAACATAGTCCCTTGAATACTTTTTTATCCTCTTCCTGTTAATAGAAATTTTATTAGAACTAGTTTCAAACTGGTGCTTTTTATGGTTCCGAAATTGGTGTTACCTGATCTTTATAATATTTAGTATTTCTGTGAATGGTGCTTACTTTATGTTTTTGATATTGGTGCTATCCTGGGAAGCAAGGGTAAGGGTGCGGGTGCGGGGATTCGCCAATTCGGCAAACTAAAAAATATGGGGATTCGGGTGCGGGGGGATTCGGCAAATATTAAAATATTAAAAATATATATTATATATATAATTAATTCGAAAAACCAAGAAATAACATTCAAATTAAAGGCAATAGTCAAATACACAATTAAAAAAAAGCTCTCTCAATTTAAAGCCAAAAAAATATACAGCCATATAAAACATCTTATAATTACTAAAAAAGAAGTCTAATAACTTAACTTTCAGAAAAATCAAAGTAAAAAAAAAGTCAAAAAAAAGTCAAGATTTTCGGCTGGGTTATATGTACGTATACAATCATACAAAATCAAATGGAAGAAGAAGAACAGATGATACAAAATGGGCAATCAAACATACAAACTGAAGAACAAATCAAATCGTTACATATATATACAATATACAAATCGTTGTATATATACATATATATGTATATATGTAAGGACTAAGGAAGGAGATGGAGAAGTCACCGGCGGAGAGATGACGAGAGCGACGGAGATGAATGAGTCGATGTAAGTGTTTATTGCTTTACCAATTAGGGCTCATCTCATCAATTTTTGGGGATATTAAGATAAGTCGTGTTTTTTTTTACTGGAAAATTACCAAAGTTGCCCCTCCCGCATCCCCTTCCCGTATCCCCCACGAATCCCAACTGCAAAGTACGGGGATACGCCCGGTGGCGCACCCGGTACGCACCCCGCCACACCGCCGCACCCGAACCGCACCCGGTGCGCAGTGCGTTATGTAAGTGGCGCACCCATGCTTCACAGGTGCTATCTGATCTTTAACATCTTCCAAAAGGAGGCTATGCATTTTATTACGAGGCAAAAACCATCTGAAACATGAAAATGAATGGATTTCCCGAAATGGTTGTTGACTTTTTACCCCTATTTTGCAATAATATGATCTTCCAAAGTAGTTATATAGAGTGTTGGAGCTTTTCTATTTGATATTAGGTGTCAGGATCTTTCTTGCATGACTTTGGTTTATGCAATAGCTGATTTCAACTTTCGGTACATTTACCCAGTGGCGGATCCAGACAAAAAGTTCAGTGGGTTCCTGGAAGGAAAAATATCCAAAGTGTAGCTAGAGCCTTAAAATTTTCTGGGTTCCTACCACTGCAACAAGCCTATTTACTGTAAATTTAGTATACATGTATAGTATATATAGAAATTCCAGTGGGGTCCTGGCCACCCACTGGAGCCTTACTGGATCCGCCCCCCGCCCCTGCATTTACCCTGCTGAACTCTATAGCATAGCTGCAGGATTTTCTCAATATCAACTTTGCTTAAGGCTTAATCCAAGAAAAGCCAATCTATACCATGTGCCTTGGCCCTTGGCCTTGGAACGTAAATTTTTATTTTCTTCTTTTGGTCATTTCTTATTTTCTCCATCTAGAGTACATATGACAACTTGCTCTATGGCAGCCGGAACTATGTATAGGTTGTGGTTGTGGATACTTCTGTATTTTAAAACCCGAGGTTGGTTGTTTTTGGAGTGGAGGATGACGTGGAACAAGAAATTAGGCAATTGATAAATAGTTATTTTATACTTAAGATCCTTTATAAGTGTACAATTAAGAAACAATTATATAGTTATCAGATATATTCTAAATAATGCTCGCATACTTGTTTTCAGTCAAGCATTTAGAAAAAATGAATTCGATATATTCTACATTGTGATGTACGACTACATATGATTTTTCAAGTGTCATCTCATGTTTTTACTTTGTCTTCGCCTCAAAATGACTTCTATTAAAAATTGATAGTTTACGTCTATGTCTTTTATAAGACCGCTCTTGTTGTCATTGTCAGTGAGATTGAGCATCCCTTTAATTTTATATTTGGAGAAAGGCGTTCTTTTATTTACTACATATCTGATGTCAATAAATAATGATCTACTCTATCTTCACAAATCTGATATGTCAATAAATAACGATCTACTATCTAAAAGTGCAATTTTCTCATCTAATTATGATACTTGGGTTGGGACTTGATAACTGAGAAGATGAGCAATTTCAGATTCGCCTGAATTCTTTTGGGGGTGTGATGTGAAATTTTTCAAACTAATAGGGCATATTTGCAGTTTTAAAAAAGTTAAAGGATGTAATTGGATATTTTAGAAGGGATTAGGGGATGATTGCAAGATTTAAAACTTCAGGGGTTAAAATAAACATTCTAGATCTGTTTGTGTTTGTGATTGAAAGTATTTGCTAACGACGACTTGGATGAACAGTACCCCCCCTCCTCTTTCTGTCTTTTTTTTTTTTTGCCAAAGTTGATCGCTCTAATTTATTTTAGGCTAGGTAGCACGGGTGCAGTTGGGTACCGCACCGGGTGCGGTTCGGGTGCGGCAGTGCGGCGGACTGCGGCGGGGTGCGTACCAGGTGCGCCACCCGGCGTATCCTGGTGTTTTCCGGTGGGGATTCATGGGGGATACGGGAAAGGGATACGGGGAGGGTAGTTTTGGTAATTTTTCAGTCGGTTTCTTTCCTCTTTCTTCTTTCTTCTCAACGATTTGTAATCGATTACTAATCTTTGGAATTGATTCCAGGTTGGTTACTAATCTCTGTTCTTGTGTGTGGAGATTTGTATATATCTGTTGTGTATATGTTGTGTATATATCTGTATGTAAATATGCCTCTTGTATGTGTTGGCTGCTGGGTTACAGATCGTGCGTGCACGTGCTATGCATACTCTGTATATTGACTTTTTTAATCTATTTTGTTGACTTTGATTTTTCAAAAACTAATGTTAATGAGATTATACGTAGTTATTATATGATAATTTATGTGATTAAATGTTAATTTGATTTTAAATTAGAAATTTCCGGTCAAAAAGACTTTAAATTAGAAATTTAATATTCTTTATATATATATATATATATATATATATATTTTTAATTATATATAGAATATATATTTTTAATATTTTAATATTTGCCGAATCTTCCCGCACCCGAATCCCCATATTTTTTATTTTTCCGAATTCGCGTATCCCCGCACCCGCACCCTTGCTTCACAGAGTCTAGGCAATTTGCTGGTAAGACTAGAATTTAGATAGAAAAAAATTGGTTGAATTAAAAAGTACCCAAAATCTTGGCCCTTGATAGATACATAAAATGCAGCAGAAGGTTTGGGGTTAAAGGATTTTGTGATGCTTAGGTGATAAAATCTCTTAAAAGAGACTGCTCTTACCTAGAGAATACACACAATTTCAATGTATCATGTCATTTTTTATTAATAATGGAAATTACACTTATTTATCTAGAGATGCTAAAACATGGAGATCATGTGGAAACTTAATATAAAGGAAGCTATTCCTTAGCTCAACATAATCTTAAATGTAACGATCCTAATCAATGATTGTGAAAAATTATATTAATTCAATATTACAAAAACTCCTGTTCAATAATGTGAAATACTTATAATTAATTTTTCTAATTACTTTTTCCAAACCACAAAAATCGTTCCTAAACAGCACATATAGTAGTTTATATAGATTATAACAACCAGTGAATTGTAGTTATTTTTTTTCGATTTAGTTTAGCCTCATTACATACTGTGTTTTGTTTTAGATTGCTATGAAGGAGCTGCGACAGAGGAAGATACCTTTCACAATAAGACGTTACTTGCCGGATGGGAGGTATGGTTTAGAACAAATTCTTAGTATATTGTGCCTGTCCTGACTTATGTCTCTCACTTATAACCTCTCTTTGCACCCTCATTCCAGTTACGAAGACTGGGGAGTGGACGAATTGATCGTGGAAGATTCTTGGAAGAGGCAAGTTGGAGGTGATTAGTGAGGATATGTTGATGATCTGAAATGGTTTGCATGGATTTTCTGTTACAAGTAGGGACCTTAATTGCTATGATGTAAACCTTTGATCTATGTGAAGTATATTTGGTGTTGTAATTAAATGTGCAAACTATGAGGGGAGATGGTTTCGGGCATCAGTTTGTGACTATCTAAGTCCCCCTTGAGACTGAGTAGCTAGTTATGTTGCCTGATATGCTTATTTTCCAGGAGAAAATTGTAGTGACTGTAAACGTAAGTTACGCTTTGTTTGATCATCTTAATGAACTAAGATGTGGTTTACCGCATTTTGTGCTGTATCTTTACTAGAATACAGTAGGGAAACCTACTTGTAGATGTACAAAAAGGAAAAAAACTTTTATAATCTTGTCTTAAATTGATTTGGTACGTGGTACAGGCCTAACATGATCACGAGGATGTAAGAAATATACTAATATTTTAAGGGTGTATTTGTAAATTAAAAGGTGAATATGTAATTATATTAATATCTTATGTTATGAAAAAATATCTTATCTGATGATACTATTTGAGATATTCTCAAGCCCATCACTTTCGAAAGAGAATAATGGACTCCAGGTCATCGAATAAAAAATGAGAAAATTTGAGTATGAGCTAGTGCTCATTGGCCTCAATAATTTATTTACAACTCACCTTTTCATAAATGCACACAGTTTGTATATACAAAATTTAATTAGTATGTTTGAACTAGCTTTAATAATTTCTTCGTCAATTTCAGTTATAAAATTTATAAAATTTACTGTACTAGCAATCAAACCATAGTTCATATCCTGTGAACAAAAGTTCTCCTTTGAAAAATATTTGCTAAGGTTTGATCCAACAAATCAAATTTTTTTGGCAATCACTACATAGAGAAAAACTTTTTTTTGATCATAACAAATGCAAATAAGATAAATTGATGTTGTTTGAAATGCTAGAAACCTTTTTATTTTTATAGCATAAACTTTTTATTAAAGTTAAACATGCAAGAAACTCACATCTCCTTCATTACAGAGTACCGAAGAGAAACTTAAAAATTGCTCTTTACATAAAAAAATGTATTACAATACATACATGCATATCCTCGCAAATTATATATATTGATGATCTAATCCAATATACTTAAGCCCCCATGTTTTGCTTCTGAGCTCACTTTCTGACATGCATTTTGGGGTGAGTTAGGTGGATCAGAATATAATCCAGTAGCTAGCTTTCCAAAGATGATTTTATTAGCTGCTTCTGTGTAGGTAAAGCCATCCCAGTTTATTCTTTTTGATGGGTTTTCACATGGTCCTCCAGTCACTAGAGTTCCATTCACCGTAGCTGATGCTCCACATGTTGCTGCCCCAAAATTATATGCTCCTCCTAACCCACAACAAGCCTCTAGAGGTTGCTCAAACCCTGCAATATTGTTCATTTACCAATAATTAATATACAGGCTTTCACGTATTCCACGTATTAATAATTAATATACGTGTTAACAGGATCTTATATTGTATTCTAACATTGTATGTCTAACCTACCATATACTTGTGGTTCCATGTACAGAGAGTAATACGCAGAATAAATGTCAACATAAGTTATTGCAGCTAAGGGAAGGTCCACTCGAAGTTGATCAACAGCATTTCTTAATACGAAGTTAAACGTTTGAGCTAAATCATTCACTGCATTTGAGCATCCAGCACTGTCGACGTCTGTTGTTGGAATGATTGTCAATATATATGGATAACAACCAAGTGGCCCTGTATTGTGGATCCAAAATGTTCTTGCTCCCATTAAATTGTACATATTCTGCATACAATTAGAGACAATTAGTGCTGAACTTACTAGCATACAATCACTACTTAACACACTAACTTCATATATAAGACCAAATGCTTTGGCAGACAAATTATTACCTTCAAAATTTCTGTAAAACTGTTGACAAGATCAGGCAAACTTTGTTTGATTTGATCTACAGACATGCCAGTGAAGAGTCCTTGGGCGAGATCGTTTTGGCCAATGTCGAAAGTGTATAAAGCTTTTGCAAAAGATTCACTCTTTGGCATATAACTTGCAAACACTCCACCTACAACAAGAGCAAACAATACTTTCAACATTTCTTAATGTAAAGGTTGATTGCAGAAATTTAAATACTCATACACTTGTGCCTAAACAAAATCCTGAACTCTCAACATAAAACGGTATTTAGGACAACTTATTATCCCAAATGGTAACTAGCGGAAAGTTAAAACTACATGAAAAACAATAATGCATTACCTTGCATTCTGACTTTCTGCGATCTTTCAATAAATTGTGCAAATTCAGAGAACTGAACTCCAAGATATATTGGACTAAATCCAAAGGGTGGTGAGTCCTTGGGAAGAACTAACTTGGGGACTCCAATTGTAGCTAACAGTTGAGCGAAATTGGCTCCGTGGGAGAAGGTGGTGCCCAAGGAATCCAAATAAGCGTTGAGAAATGGTTTGCCCAAGCTTGTAGCTAAACATCAAATTGTACTACGACCCATCAGGAATTACATATATAAATAATGTCCACATTAAAAAAACAAAACAAAATACTAATGAATACTTGCAGGATGCAACATTTAATCAAAGTCCAATATGTGCACAAACACAACATCATAGCTGAATATATAACTTAACATAATATCGCAGTAGAATAGTTACCTATGAAATCAATGATAAGGCGTCCATCGGAAGATCTTCCAGCCGTTCCATTGAAGAATGTCTGACCATAGAAAGGTGGTGTGCCACTGAAAGCCGATGAAAATGCACCGGTGTCCGAATTTCCATCTCCAAAGTTAAAAATAGCCGGAAAATCACAACTCTTTACAGAATAAACAGGGCTGAGAACACTCAAAACATAGAGAACAATGCAAAACAATGATAAAGAACTCATTCTTAGAAGAGATATGTTGGTTAGATGGTTTTGATATGAAAGTTTAGCATGTGGGAGACTTTATATATTACACTATGTAGGGGACTTTGTTGACCCAAATTATTGGTCCCATACAGATGTTAAAATTCCTGGTCGTACATAATTAAGCCATCATATTAGACAATTCAAAAGCAGCCCTTCAAACACGTAGGCAGCATAAGATAATATAAAAAAGAGAATAAGGGTCTGAAATCATCCTCACGACTAGAGATGCACAAAAAGCCCTTTGGACCGGGCTTTATTCGGGCTTTAAAAAGCCCGGGCTTTTTAACAACCGGGCCGGGCCGGGCTTTTTCAAAAATCGGGCCGGGCCGGGCCGGGCTTTCTCTAAAATATGAGGCCCGTTTTAGGCCTTCGGGCCGGGCCGGGCCGGGCCGGGCTTTTTTCGGGCTTTTTTTAAAAAAAATTATATATATGTAATTTCTATATTTTTACAAATATTTCTCGATGATCCAACCGTACGGATGATAAGATATATCTAATTAAATGATATAAACAAATTTTCAAAAAATAAAAAATTAATTTGGTTGGAGATCTTAATAGAACATTACTATATTGTCTAGTACTCGTAACTAGTGCTCATCCCAGATTATTGTTTCTATATTTTTAAAAATATTTCTCGACGATCCAACCGTACGGATGTCAAGATATATCTAATTAAATGATATTCCCAAATTTTCAAAAAATAAAAAATTAATTTGGTTGAAGATCTTAATAGAACACTACTATATTGTCTAGTACTCGTAACTAGTGCTTCATCCCAGATTATTGTTTCTATATTTTTAAAAATATTTCTCGACGATCCAACCGTACAGATGTCAAGATATATCTAATTAAATGATATTCCCAAATTTTCAAAAAATAAAAAATTAATTTGGTTGAAGATCTTAATAGAACACTACTATATTGTCTAGTACTCGTAACTAGTGCTTCATCCCAGATTATTGTTTCTATATTTTTAAAAATATTTCTCGACGATCCAACCGTACGGATGATAAGATATATCTAATTAAATGATATAACCAAATTTTCAAAAAATAAAAAATTAATTTGGTTGAAGATCTTAATAGAACACTACTATATTGTCTAGTACTCGTAACTAGTGCTTCATCCCAGATTATTGTTTCTATATTTTTAAAAATATTTCTCGACGATCCAACCGTACGGATGATAAGATATATCTAATTAAATGATATAACCAAATTTTCAAAAAATAAAAAATTAATTTGGTTGAAGATCTTAATAGAACACTACTATATTGTCTAGTACTCGTAACTAGTGCTTCATCCCAGATTATTGTTTCTATATTTTTAAAAATATTTCTCGACGATCCAACCGTACAGATGTCAAGATATATCTAATTAAATGATATTCCCAAATTTTCAAAAAATAAAAAATTAATTTGGTTGAAGATTATAAGTTAAATTAATAAAATAAAACTTTTATCCGGGCTTTATCCGGGCTTTATCCGGGCTTTATCTGGGCTTCGGGCCGGGCTTTATCCGGGCCGGGCTTTAACCGGGCTTCGGACCGGGCTTTATCCGGGCTTTTTAAAAGCCCGGGCTTTATCCGGGCTTTTTAAAAGCCCGGGCTTTTAACCGGGCTTTTCGGGCTTCGGGCCGGGCCGGGCTTCGTGAAAAATAGAGGGCCCATTTTAGGCCTCCGGGCCGGGCCGAACCGGGCCGGGCTTTTTTCGGGCCGGGCTTTTCGGGCTTTTTTTCGGGCCGGATCGGGCCGGGCTTCGGGCTTCAGGCTTTTTGAACATCTCTACTCACGACTAACATTTCTATGTAAAAGCAGACAAGTTTGGCCCGCCAACATAAAGAAGGTTATTAAATCACTTTTTTATGCTATCCATTATCAGCTCAACCTATTTCACTATCAAAATGGTCTTTCATGGAATCGAGGAGGGACCCCTCAAATTATATATAAAAAACTTAGCTTACTCAGTTATAATACCACTCAAAGTGGTGTCTGAGGAGGGTAGCTGTACGCAGACCATGCCCCTATACAATAGGGAGGCTGTTTCCGAAGGACCCCCGGCCATTACAAATACATAAATACAAATACAGAAAGGAAACCTAATACAAACTAAGAAACTCACGCACACGCAGGATTCGAACCCCTGACCTCCTTCAAAGGAGGCCAGTGCCTCAACCACTGCACCAACATGTTGTTGGCTCAAATTATATATAAAAGAACATCTCTAATGCAATTTCAAACAATAATGCAAAATAGCAAAAAAATAAATATAAGATCAAATATATAGGTTGATAAAATTACACATAAACATGTAAGCTGGAATACAAATAAAACAAGCATACAAATCCTATCATAGGACCAAAAGAAATTTTCAAGTTTTATGATATAGAGTAGTAATAGCTAATCTATTTAAGCACTAATATCGACATGCTTGTTATAATTGATTGTAATTTTAGTCAAGTTGTAATAATATGGCTATTGTGTAATAGTAGGGCATGTAATAGTAGGGCTAGATATAAAAGAAGAGAAAATCATCTTTACTTTTACTCCCTTACTTGCCTATAGCATGACTCAGAATAAGTATAATACCCCGAGCAATTCATCTCTTCTTCTGCTCTCTTTCTCTTTCTCTCTTTTGTCCAAGTAGCTAGTAATATATATTAATAGCTCATTATTACTGCTAGTATATTACAACACGTTATCAGCACGAAGTCCTGCCGGAACTGAGAAGGTAAAATTTTATTTATTATATATATGGTCGGAGCACCGCCTTCCAATAACTAATATATATGGCCGGAGCACCGCCTCCTAATAACTAATATATATATGGCTGGAGACCGCCTACTAAAAATGGTACCTTTTAATTTTGGATAATACCGAAATAATGTGGGAACCTTTTAATTATATTGTCATTAACATATCAATTGTTGTTATATATTAACTGACATTTATCTACACTGTTATTACAATAGTACCATTCAACAAAAGATATTGTGGGAACATTTTTTATGATAATTATTTATCGTAAAATAATCTTTGTTCAGCATGTTCTTTAGGAAAATTGATTACTGGACACCCTCTAAGAGATCTTAAAGTTCTTTCAAATAATGACCTTCCTTGTTCAGCATGTTCTTTAGGAAAATTGATTACTCGACCATCTCCTACTAAAGTTCAACTTGAAAGTCCAAATTTTCTTGAAAGGATCCAAGGTGACATATGTGGGCCTATCCACCCATCTTCTGGCCCCATTTAGGTACTTCATGGTATTAATTGATGCCTCAACTAGATGGTCTCATGTTTGTCTTCTCTCAACTCGTAATAATGCTTTTGCAAAATTACTTGCCCAATTAATCAAATTATGAGCTTAATTCCCAAATCATTGCATCAAGTCAATTCGTTTAGATAATGCCGGCGAGTTCACATCTGCATCTTTTGTTGACTATTGCATGTCTGTAGGAATCTCAATTGAACACCCAGTTCCTCATGTACATACACAAAATGGATTAGCCGAGTCCTTTATCAAAAGACTTCAACTTATTGCAAGACCGCTGTTGTTGAAAGCGAAATTACCCACATCTATTTGGGGTCATGCAATACTTCACTCTGCCAATATTGTTAGGATTAGACCAACTGCCTATAACAAACATTCTCCATTTCAACTGGTACTTGGTCAAATTCCTAATATCTCTCACTTCAAAATTTTCGGAAGTGCTGTATATGTGCCAATTGCTCCACCACAGAGATCGAAGATGAGAGCTCAAAGAAGAATAGGTGTCTATGTTGGTTTTGATTCCACATCTATAATTAGATATCTTGAACCACTAACTGGAGATTTATTTACCGCAAGATATGCAGATTGTCATTTTGACGAATCCGTGTTTCCTCCTTTTGGGGGAGATAAATATTCGAATAAAGCTAATCCTGACATTACATAGAATGCATCGGGATTACATTTTCTAGATCCACGTACAGGTCAATGTGAAATTGAAGTTAAAAGAATTATTCATATGCAAAGTATCGCAAACAAAATGCCTGGCACATTTAATGATTCTAGAAATATTATAAAATCTCATATACTTGCAGTAAACACTCCAGCTAGAATAGATGTACCAATTAAAAAATCAAATGCAAAAGAATTGGTTACGGAATCAAATCCGCGCTTGAAGCGTGGTAGACCGGTCGGTGCAAAAGATGTTGCACCACGAAAACGAAAAATAAAGAAAAATGCCCCTGAAGTGGCACATGCTCCAGAAGTAGCAAATATCCCTGAAGTGGTATTATCTCCTGATGAGATTCTAATCCCTAAAGATGAGGGATTAAGTAATCATGAAATTTCAATAAATCATGCGCATGATATGAAATTATGGGATCGAAGTAAAGCCATAATTGATGATGTATTTGTATACTCAACGGCATTGGATGTCGATATAAATTCTGATCCAGAACCAAAAAGTGTGGATGAATGCCGTCAAAGAAGAGACTTGCTAAAATGGAAAGATGCAATTCAAACTAAATTAAATTCATTGCGTAAAAGAGAAGTATTTGGACCTGTAGTCCAAACACCAATTGGTGTGAACCCTGTTGGAAATAAATGGGTATTCATAAGAAAACGAAATGAAAAGAATGAGATAATGAGATACAAAGCCCGACTTGTGGCTCAAGGGTTTTCTCAAAGACCTGGCATTGATTATCAAGAGACATACTCGCTAGTAATGGATGGAATTACTTTTCGTTTCATATTAGGTATGGCATCAAATGAAAAACTTGAAACACGTCTTATGGACGTCGTTACTGCATACCTATATGGTTCACTTGATAGTGAAATATTTATGAAAATCAAAGAAGGGTTGAAAATGGATGAGTTCAAGAAACCTCGTCATATATACTCCGTTAAACTTCAACGATCATTGTATGGACTGAAACAATCTGGTCGTATGTGGTATAACAAACTTAGTCGTTATTTACAAAAGAATGGGTATATTAGTAATCAGATTTGTCCATGTGTTTTTATCAAGAAATCACAATCTGGTTTTGTGATCATTGCTGTATATGTGGATGATTTAAATCTTGTAGGAACAGCTACAGAGATTGAAGATGCTGTAATATATCTAAAGACAGAATTTGAAATGAAAGATCTTGGAAAGACAAAATATTGTCTTGGTATATAAGTCGAGCACTTGTCATCAGGAATTTCCCTCCACCAATCCATGTACACAGAAAAAGTTTTGAGCAGATTTTACATGAATAAATCTCATCCTTTGACTACTCCAATGGTGGTTAGATCTTTAGAACCAGATAAAGATCCATTTCGACCACAAGAAGATGATGAAGATGTTCTTGGTCCTGAAATTCCATATCTTGGTGCAATTGGTGCACTCATGTATCTTGCGAATAATACAATGCCAGATATTGCATTTGCTGTGAATTTATTGGCCATGTTTAGCTCTACTTCGATGGACAGACATTGGAATGGGATCAAACATATATTCCGATATCTTCATGAAACAGTTGATTTTGGGTTATTCTTCCCGAAAAATTTGACATCTCAGTTGATTGGATATGCAGATGTTGGATATTTATCAGATCCTCATTTTGGCAAATCACAAACTGGATATGTATTTACATAATGTGGTACAGCCATTTCCTAGAAATCCATAAAGCAAACTACAGTGGAAACCTCATCAAATCATTCAAAACTAATTGCAATTCATGAAGCTAGTAGAGAATGTGTTTGGTTGCGGTCTATCATCAAGAATATTCAAGAATCATGTGGATTACCGGACATCACGAGACATCCCACTGTTATGTTTGCAGATAACACTGCATGTATTGATCAACTCAAGGAAGGATATATCAAAGGAGATAGAACGAAGCACATTTCGCCAAAATTCTTCTACACTCATGAACTTCAAAAGAATGGTAAAATTAATGTACAACAAATTCGGTCATGGGACAACCTTTCAGACTTATTCACAAAATCATTACCGAATTCAACATTCAGGAAACTACGACATAACATTGGAATGCGTTGATTAAGTACCTGTTGCAACAAAACTTTAGTGAATAATTGGTTTTCTTCCAAGGGGAGACTGTACTCTTTTTCCTTCGTCAAAGTTTTTATCCCATTGGATTTTTCTTTGAAAAGGTTTTAACGAGGCAGTCTATGATCCATACTATAATGACAATCAAAGGAAAGTGTTATAATTGATTGTAATTTTAGTCAAGATGTAATAGTAGGGCTATTGTGTAATAGTAGGGCTAGATATAAAGGAAGAGAAAATCATCTTTACTTTTGCTCCCTTACTTGCCTATAAATAGCATGACTCAGAAGAAGTAAAATACCTCGAGCAATCCATCTCTTCCTCTGCTCTCTTTCTCTCTTTTGTCCAAGTAGCTAGTAATATATTAATAGCTCGTTATTACAGCTAGTATATTACAAATGCTCTAATTATCAATAGCTATGTCTATTACTAGGTTCAGCATTTTAACATTGGAACTGTACCTGCGCTTGCTCCTACTGTCTTCTTTAGAAAGCATACTGAAAAAAATAAAAGGACCTGGACAAGCTCAGGTGCACGTAATTAATTTGGCCCACCACAGTTGACAGGATATATGAAATGGCACCCGGTCCCTGGTGATAACTCCAGAACCCGATCATGTGCCTTCTCAGCTGTTCCCACGCCTGGTGGAGGTGATGTTGGCAGTTGAGACTCTGCAAAACAATGTCGGGAGGTGGGTTTAGATCCGCGGCGCCTCCGGCGTGAGAATTAGAGCAGACTTTGGAAGTAAAAGATAAGGACTAAAGTATGTAAATGTGGAGGGTGTGTGTATATGAGTGTGTAAAAGAACGTAACCCTTCCACCTTTTTCTCCTGGTCTATTTATAGGCCAAGGATTAGGGTTTTGGGGTTGGTACCTGCAATCATGAGCGTTGGATCCAAGGTACGCAGGACACCTATCCCAAGTATGCGGGACACCTGTATGCTGCATATATTCCCCACCTATTCAGGTGATAATTGTGGTGGCATGTGCCGTGGTCATGTCAGCACGTGGATTGATAGGGACGTGATTGTGCCAATCATAGGACTTCCTTATTTGTCATTGACATGTGGGACCGCAGTCATGACTCATGCATGCCACATCTAGTAGTCATGACTCATGCATGCCACATCTAGTAGTACCGTCTCACGCATATTGGGCCTGGGCTGCAGGTGGGTTGGATTAGGCTCAGTCCAGACTGGTATTTGGCATGTCTAAAGTGACCCTGGGCCTGATCCAGTCGGGACTGGTTATAGCCTATCATTTGCCCCCCACTCCCTTATGCGGATTATCCGGATGGGGGAGTAGAAGTTACTGAACAATCCTGAATATGGCTTTTATGGCTGCCCCCTAATCCGGATTGTTGATAGGAAGAGATAGTTCGGATTGAGGTATTGATGAATTTTCCACACGTCCAAAGCTAGAATGGCTTTGGGTATCTGAAAGACTTTAGTTGAATATTTGCCCCCTAATCCGGATTGTTGATAGGCGGAGACAATTCAGATTGAGGTTATCAGAAAACCTTTGGCTGAATATTTGCCCCTTAATCCGGATTGTTGATAAAAGGAAGCTGTCCGGATTGAGGTGGTATTTGATTCAGGAGTCCTGGTTGGGGCGGAATTCCAAGCGATTTAGGGGTTTTCCCTCTATTAATTTTGAAAATATGCTACTCCATTTTTCCTCAAAAGACGTGTAACCGCTGTTGTGACGTAAATGTCTCTGTCTTTTTTCCCTTTTTCTGAAAATCTTTTTATTGCTAATCATTTTCCACCCAATCGCTGCTCTCCACGTGGTCTGTGAACGGTTCACTTCTATGGTTTATATATACCTTCCCTTGTACATGTTTTTTACTTTACCAAAGTAACTTTTTCCAAAAGGAAATTTTTTCTCGAAGCTTCACCACCATCGGAAATCCCTTGCCGGTTCTTGGACCTGCTTTGTCTTCGTTTGGAAGGCTTGACTCCGTAAGTTTCTTCCTCTCTTTCTCTTTCTCTGATTTCACCACTGCCTTATATACCTTTATCTGTGTTTTCTATAAAACCCTTCTTATGACTGTTTATGTTCCTTCCTTTGATTCTTTTTTCTTTTTGTTGTTTTGGTGTCTTGTTGGTGTTTTTGAGTTTATATCATTTGTTTTGTTCGATTTCTTGTAGTGCATGTGTTGAAAAATAGGGATTTAGAACACAATTGGATCTGGGTTTTTTTGTTGTGTTCTTCGTGTTCTTGAGATTTCCGGGTTAGCATAGGTGTATATGTGTATGTATGTGTGTTTAGATCTGTTTTTGGCATTTGGTTTTTGTATTGTGTGTTTCTGGGTTTGGGTTTGTGTCTAGTGCGGATATGGTATACAATTCCTATTCAGATGTGATGCCCAATCCGGACTAACGATTAATGAAAAGTGTTAATGAAAAGAATTTAGGTTTTAACCTAACTCCTCGTAATCACGCTAACCCCGTTTAGATAGGAAAAATCCTTGCCCGGATTAGGTTAAGCTACTAGGCTGGACTATGGCATACAATGCTACTAGGCCGGACTATTAAACGAACAATTCGTAAATGAATGTAAATTAAGGGTTGAAAGGAGAAACTTAACTTTTTCTATTTCCTCAGGTTTTATGTTTCGTGTCAAACACCGGGCAAGGAAACAAAAGATTCTTTCCGATATTGTCGACATTAGCTCTGACAGTAGTGCCGGTAGTTCTTGCCCTGTTAACCAACCCGCTTCCGAAGTAGATCTCGAGTGATGCCTTATGGCCAAAAAGAAGAAGGATAACCGGCAAGTCGTGACCCGATTCTGCACCAAAGACCGAGGCCCTGGCCAAAGTATTATAGGTCCTGACGGGTACTGGGTAGATAGCAAGTATCTGTTCATTAAAAAGTATGAGGTCGACGAATGCTTCTTTTACCAATATAAACATAGGCAGCCACACATGGTTCCTGGTCCTTATGATCAGGCAAGGTTGGATGCAGCTTTTTCCATGACTGTGAAAAGTGAAGTTCCATACCCTCTCTTACCTAAATATGCTGCTTATCTGGACTCTGATATGGATGCTGCAGTCCGGTCTGTTTTCCACCTCGGCCCAGAAATCCAATGGAGGTGGCCCCGTCATGGGGAGAGAATCTACCATCGCCCTGCGATGGGTATGTCGGAGTGTGGCTGGAACATCTTCGTTCAGGTTGGACTCCGCAGTGCCATATCTTTGTTAAGCACCTTTGTAAATATGAGTACGGGGTTTCCTTGATGCAGTTGACTCCCAATGCTGTTAAGTGGATCTCCTGGTTCCTTGCCATTTGCAATCATACTGGGATTTTCCCCAGCTTAAAACTTTTCCACCAAATTTTCATTCTTATACATTCTAGCAAAGATCCTTTATATGAGCTTAGGTTCCGTGGAGAAGAACTCGGTTATGCATCCGGTGATGCGAAACCGGTAATTATGGAGGGTTCCCTCAAGGGATGGAACCGATCGTGGATGTATCTGAAAGGTTGGGATGTAGGGTATATGCCACTTTTCTATAAATGTATGAAAGAAATCCCTGAGCAGGAAACTTTTAAATTTGAGAGAGGGGCTCTTGAGAAGCTTCATGCGTTCTGTGAGTGTGTCAGATTTCAGATGACCCGGGACACTTTCATGAACCATGAGCAGATGTACAAGCTTGGGTGTAAGTTCTTTGTTTTCTTCTCTTGCATCGTTACTTATCACTTTGTTTTCTGACTTTGTTTATTCGTATTCCCTTTTCAGGCTTGCTTCATTACGATCCGGATTTAGTTGATAAAATGAAGAAGAATACTGCTACCCAGGCCCTTGCTTCCCGGTTGAAGAAGCTTAATGGAGTTCACCAAGTAAAAATCACTATGAACCGAGCTCCTGGTACTTCTGAAACTGAGACCGGATCTGGTGATGGGTCTAGTGTCCGGAAGGAAGGTGGTGGGGAATCCCAGGCTCCTCCTCTTCAGGTAGAAGATCTTACCCGGACTGAGGGGGTGGATTCTCCCAAGGTTCAAAACCCTCCTTCAAAATGGCAGAGGGTATTCCAAGAAGATAATGACTTTGATCCGGATTCTTATTGTGGGGTGAGTGAGTTTTCCGCCAATAATGAAGCTGGGCCTAGCAGGAAGGGCGCTCCTTATCAATTTGGGAAGCTCTCTCTTAAAGAAATTGCCGATATAGCTATATCGATTCCAGAGGAAGCGGATTGGAAAGCCATGGACAAGCTTCCGAACTCCCAGCTGATCAAGAGAAGCCTTGCTATTTGGGCTCAGGTAATCCTGACTTTACTTTTATTTTCACATGTTTCTCCTTAGCATGTTTTCCCAAGTTCTAATTTGTTTTGTTTGTGTTTCAGCAAGGGATTACTCTCGCTGGATCTGCCGCTAATGCTGCTAATGAAGAGGATCAGATCAAAGAGCTGTCTGATAAGCTTTCTGAGAAAGAGAAAGAAATTTCTGAAAAGGTTCGGCAAATCACCGATCTCGAAAAGACTTTGGCCGAAAACTCCGGGAAGGATTTGAAGATCAGTGAGCTGGAGAAGAAGGTTTTTGAGCTAGAGTATGGGATAAAGGCGGTCACAGACCAGGCTGTTGCTGCAGAGGTTGAGTTCGGGGGTTTAAGAAGCGCATTGGAGAGCTCAAGACTGAACTAAGAGGGCGTAAACCAACAGAGTCGATCATTACTGAATTTAACAGTTCTCGGGAGTATACTGACGCTGTTGCTGAGTCTTTTACTGAGAAATTGTACAGTTGTTGGCTTGTCGTAAAAAGGCTTGTAAAGACTGATCCAGAGTCTACTTGGGAGAAATTTAGCAACCTTTATGTTACCGCTGAAGAGGCTCATGACCAGGATGGTTTAGAACCAGTGCCTTATGATGGCCCTAACCCAGTTATCCCTCAGCCCGAAGATAACACCAACCACGACCAAAACTAAACTTGATTCGAAATTTGTTTATGATCTGGAAAACTTTTGTAACTTAAATCTTTGAATTTGAATTTCGTACAAACTTGGTTTGAATTTGGGATGTATTGCTTCTACATATTTCTGCTTTATGTGCTTTGTTGAGTATATTTATTGCTCCCAATCCAGATCGTTTGTAAAAAATGGAATCCAGATTGATGTAGTTTTTGATTTTTCTTTAAGTCCAAAACTTATAACTTTGAGTAACTTAGGAATTTTCTAGTAATTTGCCCCCAATCCGGATTGTTTCTAAAAGATGGAATCCAGATTGATGTAGTTTTTGATTTTTCCTTAAGTCCAAAGCTTATAACTTTGAGTAACTTAGGAAATTTCTAGTAATTTTCCCCCAATCCGGATTGTTTCAAAATATGGAATTCGGATTGTGGTAGTTTTTTATTTTTCCTTAAGTCCAAAGCTTATAACTTTGAGTAACTTAGGAAATTTCTAGTAATTTTGCCCACAATCCGGACTGTGGTAGTGTTTGTTCTTCCCCAAATTTTTGCAGAATTTATTAGAGAGTCTTGAGAATTGTACTTTCCCTGGTCAAATGTATGGGTCTTCTTGTTTGAACGGAGTATTAATTTCAGATCAAATTTCCAAGGGTCATGGGGAATTGATATCATTTGAATTTCTAAGCCTTTTCTACCCACTTCGCCTCTATAAATAGCACTCAATTTTTCATAACTCATCCACCAGAAATTCAACGTATTTTCTTTGATACCAACTTTTCTCTTCAACTCTTTTCTTCTTTGCTTCCAAAATCTTCAAGCATGGGTCCTGGTCTTATTTACGACTACGACAACAACATGGTCGTAGTCGATGGTATCATCTTTGACGGACCTGAGTCTGAATCGGAGTTCCCAGAGCTTCTTCGCAAGATTGAGGAAGCTTTGGCTAAACGCAGGGAAACTTAGAAGGAGATGAAGAAAAAGGACGGAGCAGACGGAGAAGGTGCCGATGGCTCTTCTTCTTCTCCAAAAGCTGCCTAGATCCACTGCTTGCTAAGGAGCATTCTTATGTTTTTGTATTCAAAAATAAAGTTGTACTCCTCTCCAATTATGAATAAAAATGACTTGAAAAACAATCATGAATGTTTATTTTGCCTTTTGTCTTTATCTGTTTGCCTTCATAAGAAGTGGTTGTATATTTTTCTCAGTCTAAAGTCTTTTAAAGAACTTTAGGTTACTTTGGAGAACTTATACGTTTTGCCCCCCAATTCGGATGCCCTTCATAGGAAGTAATCCGGATTGTAGTAGTGTTTTTGAATTTTTCGCTAAGTCCAAAGTTTGAAAACTTTGGGTTACTTAGAAGTTTTTTGAATTTTTGCCCCCAATCCGAATGTCCTTCGTAGGAGGTAGTCCGGATTGTGGTAGAGTTTTTGAATTTTTTGCTAAGTCCAAAGTTTGAAAACTTTTGGGTTACTTAGAAGTTTCTTGAACTTTTTGCCCCCAATCCGGATGTCCTTCGTAGGAGGTTGTCCGAATTGTGGTAGTTGTTGCTTTTGCCCCGATCACAATGTTGCCTATGGCTCCGGATCGGGGTGTTGTGTGTGTGAGTGATAAAGTAACTTTTTACAAAAAATGAAGGAAAATACAAGGCAAGGCCCAAAGAGAAGGGAATTCTTGGTAATCAATGCCTTGCTTCTCAATCACTTGAGTTGCAGGCTCCAAAGAAATTTGAGTGAAAGATTCTGGAAGAGAAGTGTCTTTTAGATTAGATTTTGGCAACTCCCCCTGAGAAATAGAGGGAGTTTCAAGTGTGATGTGCTCTCCACTCAGTGTAGTGCCAGCCTTATCACTCCCATGTGCTGACTCATTACAAGAAGGTGCATTGGGGAGGATGCTTGATTCTATAGATGCACCATGTTGAGAGGGCACATCTAGTGAGCTGTTTACCCCAGATTTTACAACTTCAGCCACTTGTGTGACTGAAGAGGTGGTTTGCTTTGCTTTCTTCTTCTTTGGCCTCTTTAAGGGTGACACTGGTTCCTTACCTTCTAAGCTTAATTCTACAGCCAAGGCTGCCTCAGATAATATGGTTAAAGGTGCAGAAGCAGCCTGTTTTCTTTTCTTCTTCTCCTTTTTACTAACATCATCCTGTTGAGAGGATGATGCAGTGGGCACACTATTTGGTAATGTGTTTGTTTGAGGAGACAAGTTAGCAGGCCCTGGGTCAGCATTTTGTTCTACTTGCATGGGCTTTGCTAACTTTGATTTAGAATCAAATATTGGCATGTTGTGGGGTAAGACTCATATAAACTCTTCATATGAGGAGTTATTTCAAGTCTCACATCCACATCATTCCTAATCTCCAAATTACCAAAAATGAGTTTGGTCATGGATTTAGGATAGCATATTCTTTGTTTATCTATCCCAGGTAAATCAATCAAATTTTTATCTACATGATTTATTGCAGATTGAATGAAACGAGGGAAGGAAATTTTAGTACCTCTCTTGGCTGGAGTCTGACCAAGTCTACCATACAGTTCCTGCAGAATTATGTGTCCAATGTCTATCTTTCTCCCATAGGCTAAGGCATAGCCTATTTGCTGTGCAGGTGCACTGATTTGATCAAAGCCGGACTTCCTTGTAGTGAAGACTTGAAGGAGAGTAGCAAAAACATAGCTCCATTCTTTTCTCAGAAACTTCCTGTTAAGATGCCCAAGTTTGATTTCATCTGAGTATCTGATGAAATCAAAGAAGTCCTCCAATTCCTTATTTGTGGCTAGAGAGTCATACATCTCTTGTTGTAAGCCCAGTGCTTTATTCATATCCGCTGGAGTGATAGTAACCTCCTTATCTTGAATCTTGCAGTGGACTATGTAAGAGGTTATAACATTCTCAAGAGCAATAACCTCCACAGTAGCTGTCCTCCAGAATTGTTCAAGAATATCCAGGTACCGGGTTGGGTTAGCTGAGAGTGCATTTTTGATGTATGACTCAGACATCCATCGAACAAAACACTTGAAATTTGCATTTGGTGCTTCCACATCATTGGTTATTGCAATGAAATTGGTGTGTTTGGGGATGGTGAGTTGGGTGTTTGCCATTGTTACAGAGAGAGAGAGAAGAGAATGAAAGTTTAAGAAGAAGTTTAGCTTTTGCAATTAGGATTTTCAGAGGTTTAGAAAATTTGGATGCTTGAGATATCGAATTAAATGAATAGAATAGATGTGGAATGGTATAAGTATGAAGTACTTGAATTGTCGATTAGATACACAATATGTATCGACAAGTCAAACATTCGAGAAGTGTAAAACAACTATTCGATATGTCAAGAAAGGCTTATTCGATAACTCAAGTAGGTAACAACTCACATCTGGCAGTTTAAAAATAACTCTAAACTGGGTAAAATATGTTTCTATGAGTGATTTAAAATTTTAGACTAAAATTCAAAAACGGTTAAGATTCAGTGAGAATTCAGCCTTTTTAAATGATTCGAGAACTCAAATACCATATTCGAGAAATCAAGCATTAGATAACTCAAATACTATATTCGAGAAATCAAGCATTAGAGAACTCAAATACTATATTCGAGAACTCAAGCATGTGTCTGTTCGATATCTCTAAAAGACTTTATTCGAGAACTCGAGAGTACCCTAAAGAGGCTTGTTAGAGAAGTCGACCATTGACAAAAAATGAATCATTAGAGAAGTATGACTTATCGAACTATTCTTTTCACTCATAAAATTAAATTTTCACTTTCTTTTAAAAAAAAATTACCAGAAATATTCAGTGAAGAATATTCTAACAAACTAAATAGTGATTTTCTTAAAATTTCATAGAAATTTCAAGTTAATAAAATATGATTTTTCAGCATATGCAATAGAATTGAAATATTTATAAATCATATTTCAGCCAACACTTACTTCAAAAATATTGAGCATTTAAATAAAATAAGTGTTTACTGTTGCAACAATCTAGTTGATATTTTCACTTAGCCAGATTCTGAAGAATTCAACATTCCAATCTCACTAACCAACCTTGTGAAGGTGGCTTCATCCAATGGCTTAGTGAATATATCAGCTAATTGTTTATCTGTGGGAACATAATGTAACTCAATGGTTCCATTAGTTGCATGTTCCGTAATAAAATGATATCTGATGTCAATGTGTTTTGTTCTAGAATGATTGACAGGATTTGAAACTATAGAGATTGCACTTGTGTTGTCACACATGATAGGAATCTTTTCCAACACAAGTCCATATCTCTAAGTTGATTTCTAATCCAAAGCACTTGAGCACAGCAACTTCCAGCATCAGCTGTGGAAGTTGACATAGATTGTTGTTTCTTGATATACCAAGAGACTAACCTTTGTCCAAGAAACTGGCAGCTACCTGAGGTGCTTTTCCTATCCACTCTGCATCCAGCATAATCAGCATCAGAATAACCAACCAGATTGAACCATGTGTCCTTAGGATACCATAAACCCAAGTTTGGAGTGCCCTTCAGATATCTAAAGATCCTTTTTATAGCAACCATATATGATTCCTTTGGATTCGATTGAAACCTTGCACACAGACATGTAGCAAACATGATGTCTGGCCTACTTGTAGTGAGATAGAGTAGAGAACCAACCATGCCTCTGTAGACTGAGATATCTACTTTCTTGCCCTTAGCATCTTTTTCCAATTTAGTGGCAGTGGCCTTGGGTGTTTTTGCAGGTGAGCTATCTTCCAAATCAAACTTCTTCAATAGGTCTTTAATGTACTTGGTTTGACTGATGAAGATACATTCCTTCCTTTTACTAACTTGCAATCCAAGAAAGAATGTCAACTCTCCCATCATGCTCATCTCATATCTGCTTTGCATGAGCTTAGAAAACGTTTCACACAGTTTCTCATTTGTAGAGCCAAATATGATATCATCCACATAGATTTGAACTAGGATAATATCATTACCATGATTCTTGTAAAACAATGTCTTGTCCAATGTGCCTCTAGTGAACTGATTTTCAAGAAGAAATTGTGACAGAGTGTCATACCATGCTCTTGGAACCTGCTTAAGTCCATACAATGCCTTAAGCAATCGGTAGACAAAGTTAAGAAAATGTGGATCTTCAAAACCAGGTGGTTGTTGCACATATACTTCTTCTTCCAACTCTCTATTCAGAAATGCACTCTTGACATCCATCTGATAAATGTTGAAATTTGAGTGTGCAGTAAATGCCAAGAAGATTCTGATGGCTTCCAACCTAGCAACAGGGGCAAAAGTCTCATCATAATCAATGCTTTCCTGTTGAGGGTAACCTTTTGCAACCAACCTTGCTTTGTTTCTTACTATTACACCATCTTCATCCATCTTATTTTTCAGAACCCATTTTGTTCTAACAATGGTTCTATCCTTTGGTGCAGGCACAAGCTCCCATACTTTGTTTCTCTCAAATTGATTCAGCTCCTCTTGCATAGCAATAATCCAGTCTGGATCCAACAGTGCATCATCAAGTTTCTTAGGCTCAATTTGGGACAGAAAACAACCGTAGAGACACTCATTTTGAGTTGCTCTCCTTGTTCTCACTCCTGCATTTGGATCTCCAATGATTTGGTTTGCAGTATGTGATCTATCCCACTTTCTTGTGTGCTCAGATTGATTTCTCTGATTTGATGTTGCTTCATCATCCAAGTCATGATCATCTTTATTTCCTCCCCCTGTGAAGTTGCCACTATTCACAGGTGTGTCTTGGATGCTTGTATATTCACTGTTGATGGCCATAAATTCTTCTCTTGTTTCATCATTCACTGGAGTTTGTTAAACTGTAGTCTCAACTTCAGTTTCAATCTCTTCATCAGAATCATTCAGATTTTCAAACCTTAATGGATCTCTATCTTCATCATTGGCTTCTTCTAGTCCAGGTAGTTTGCTATCATAAAATGTCATATCTGTGCTTTCCATAACTTTATTTTGACTTATGACATAAACTTTGTATGCAATTCTCTCCATAGAATAGCCAAGAAAAATTCCTTCAAATGCCTTTGCATCAAACTTTCCAATATATTCTGAGTTATCCTTTACACAAAGCATTTGATTCCAAAAGTATGAACATACTTGAGAGTAGGCTTCTTTCCAGTCATCAAATTATAAGGTGTTTTTCCAGTGTTTTTGTTGATGAGTGCCGTGTTCTGAATATAGCATGCAGTACTCACAGCCTCAGCCCAAAAACATGTAGGCATTTTTTGCATCAAGTAACATTGTTCTAGCAGCCTCAATTAGAGTTCTATTCTTTCTTTCAACAACTTCATTTTGTTGTGGAGTCCTTGGAGCTGAGAATTGTTGTGAAATACCATTCTCTTTGCAAAATGCTTCAAGCATGGCATTTCTGAACTCTGTTCCATTATCACTTCTTAATGCAATCACACTTGCATTGTTGGCCTTTGCTTCTTTATCAACTTTCTTTATTTGCTCAATGATTACTTGTGGAGCCTCATCTTTTGATGCTAGAAATTCCACCCATGTATACCTTGTATAGTCATCAACCATCACCAAGGCATACTTCTTTCTTCCTAGTGACATAATATTGACAGGACCAAATAAATCCATATGAATTAGTTGCAGAGGCTTGGTTATTGATGTCACAGTCTTTGACTTATGGCTTGACCTTTTTATTTTTCCTTTTTGACAAGCCTCACACACTCCTTCTTCACAGAATTCAAGTGTGGGCATGCCTCTCATTAACTCTCTTTTGACTAGAGAATTAATGGCTTTGAAGTTCAGGTGTGATAACTTCTTATGCCACAGCCAACAATCTTCATTTGATGCTTTTGAGTAAAAGCAACAAATTTTGTCCTTGCTTGCAGAATCCATATTGGCTACAAACAGGCTTCCTTTTCTTACTCCAGATAGAGCAAGTTCACCAGTCTTCTTGTGAGTGATCAAACATTCATCTCTGTCAAAATCCACTTTGAAACCCCTATCTGTAAACTGACCAACACTCAATAGGTTATGCTTGAGCCCTCTGACCAGTGCTACATCTTCAATGATGACATTACCAACTTTCAAATTGCCATATCCCAATGTGTTGCCAATGCTGTCATCTCCAAAAGCAACCATAGGGCCAGCCTTCTCTTCATACTGTGATAGCAGGGCCATATCACCAGTCATATGGTTTGAGCATCCACTGTCCAACACCCACATGACTTTCTTTTCCTTTTCTTTGCCCTGAAAACACAAGTTTATTACTTCTTCTTTGGTACCCAAACAAGTTTGGGTCCACTTGGCTTAGAAATAGTTTTATCATAAACAGCATGCTTATCAACTTTCTTAGAACTAGTCTTCTTGTCACAGCTAGAAGTCTTAGAACTTAAGTTCTCAGACTTAGGTGACAGAGGTACCTTCCTAGCTCTAGGAGGACTTGAAGACTTTGTCCTTGTGTAGTGTGTGTGAGAATTGTGACTTATACAACCATCAATGAACTGCCTTCTCAAATTGAAACAGCTAGTAATAACATTCATATTGCATGGCATACAGTCAAATTTGTCACAAAATGGAGAATCTCTATGTCTTAAGGGCACATAGCAATCATAGAAAGGTTTAGGAACACTACCTACAGGTTTCTTGCAAGCATGAGTCAAATGATTGGTACTGAAACAATTTTGACAAGTTTTCCTAGGGGCATTAGGCACATAAACATAATTATTATCTTTGTTAATCCCTAGTTTGCCATTTCTGTTCTGTTTCTTCTTAACCACATTCTTCACAGGTTCATTCTTACTGGATGATTCAAACTTAACAGATTTTTTAGTTTTAGATCCAACTCCAACAGACTTCTTGGTTTTCAATTTGACACTCTCACTCTTAGAGGGTGCTGGTTGTTTACTTGATTGTGCCTCATCCTCATCAATCAACATTTGTTTGATGAGTAAGGATTCTTCATCAATTTCAAGTGTTGATTCTTTAAAGATAGGTGCCTTAGCATTTTTCAAAATGTGAGACACATTCTCATGAACAACCTTGTCATCTTCAATGACAGAACAACCTTTCCTCTTCTTGAGTGTGTCATAGTCAAAACCAATAGCAACCTTTGCATTCTCTTGATGTTTCTCATGGTAGGACTGCAATAGACTAGAGGAGTTCTTAAAAGTTTTAAGTTTGAATTCATTCCCAGCTATCTCATCCCTACTTGACTAGCACATAGAACCTTATTCTGTAAATATTCAACTTCTTTCTTAAGGTTTTCTATTTGCATAACAGTTAGCTCAAGTTCCTCATTCCTTTTGTTTAACAATTCATTCCTAGCAGACAGTTTAACAATCTCTTCATTAGCAGCAGTCATACTAGTATGAATATTAAACATCTCAACAGATAATTGTTCAATCATATTTTTGTACTCAGAAACAGACATATCTATGGTAGTGAGAGATGGTACCTGAGAGTATGAGGGTGATTCTTCCTTGGTATTGGCCATCAAGGCATAGTTACAGAACTCCTTTTCTTCCTCATCACTGTCAGTGTCATCCCAACACTTCCCTTCAGCTATGTAGGCCTTGCCAGGTGTTTGCTTCCTAAGAAGGGCCTCATACTTGGCTTCAAGCTCTAGAAACTCCTTGTCATTCTTCTTAGGTTTCTTGCACTCACTAGCAAAATGCCGTAGGTCATTGCATCTATAACATCTCACAGATGACCTATCCACATAGCCAGTTTTGAATTTATTCTTGTTTGGCTTCACAGGTGCTTTGCTATTGTTGGATGAATGGTTTTGAGATCTCGGTTTGAAGGGTTGATTTCTCTTGAATCTGATATTTGGAAATTTTCTAGCCATGAAAGCATATGAAGTGTTTTCCATGGCATCTAGCTCCTCAAGAGTATAAAACTCATCTTCTACCTTTTCCTCAACATTTTCAGACACTTCACTTTCAGGTTCATCATCATCTACTATCTCTTCTATCCTCAGCTAACTTGTAGATGCTTCAAGGTCTTGAATGGATTTGTTGACAATCAAGGCACATGATGTATTTACCATTCTGTCTTGGGTGGCTTGAATAACCCTCTTCTGAAGCAACTCAAGCTCATGAGTCTTCAACACACCATAGAGCACATCATATGTCACTTTGTTCATATCTCTTTCTCTTAGAGAGATAACTCTTTGCTCAAGGTGGTTTGGTGCAGAGAGTAGAAACTTCATATTCAGTTCCTTGGTACTGTAAACCTTACCATTCATCTGTAGCTCTGTCACCAACTTGTGAAATCTCTCAAACATTTCAGTAATGCTTTCTTTGGACTGTGCCATAAAAACTTCATACTCTATGACCAGTATCTGTTTCTTGTTTTCTCTAACTTTCTCTGTCCCTTCACACAATACCACAATATGATCCCACATCTCTTTTGATGTGCTGCATGAAGCTATGTTGGCAAACATTGACAGCTCCATAGAGTCTATAATCAACAGCATACGATGGTTGTCTAGGGAAACCTTCTCCTTCTCTGAATCTGTCCATTTGGATGGATCTTTTGCAACATATGATCTAGGAATGACCAGGGTACCCATGGTAGACTCAGGGATATCCTGTTGTAGCACAAATGGACCATTCTTGAGAATCTCAGGGTATAGAGGGTTAGCAGCTTTGATGAACAACATCATCTTGATTTTCCAGAGGTTGTAATTCTCTTTATCAAACTTAGGGACCTTCACCGTTCCTGTTGTCTTTTGTGTACTCATGTTGATCGTTTTCTGTTTTGATTAACAACCTGGCTCTGATACCACTTGTTGAGTATGAAATACACAGAAAAGAAAATACGGAGGGGGTGAATGTATTTTCAAACTTTTTCTTTGAATAAGACTTTTAAGAACAATGGTTTGAATGTTTGAGCCTGTTTAATGTTTGTATGTAGCTAAGTGTGTGTGTTTGTGTTAAAGAAAATGTAAGTGCGGAATAAAGGACACAAGAATACACTCACTCACTTTAATCTAATATTGTATTCGATAAAGATTTGCTACAACCAGTGAATACAAATGGTAGTAGTCTCAGCTTCGTTTTCTCAGAGAGATGTTCTAAGTTATAATGAGAAATCTCCTAAAAACTTAACTACTAGAGAAGAAAGGTTGTACATTTATAGAACATGTGTACAACCTACTTACTACAAATAAAGTGATAGACAAAATTACTTTCTAACATGTATATCCCTTTTTGAGTAAACATCCAAACGGCTTGAAATTTGACTTCCTTTAACTCTGCTCAGATCCACTTCTTTAGCAGCTTGTCTCCTGTAACAACTCTCTAAGATTCTTGTAGTCTTTCCAAAGACACTTTACAGTACTATGGTCCTGAAAGTGTTTTGGCTTGCTGCAGGTTTCTGACTTGTACAATCTTCAGTATTTTATCTCGGAGACTGCATTCGAGAAGTAACTAAGTGATTGATTCGAGAACTAGAATTGACTTGATAGATAACTCTGAGTTCTCGAATATTGTATAATTGACATATTGAATCACTTCTCAAATTAGTATTTTCTTTATGAATCCTTGACTTGTCGAATAGAGCTTTTAACTTATGGAATCCTTGAGATGTCGAATAGCTTCCTGAGTCCTTGAGATATCGAATGTAGCTTTGAATTTTTGAATCTTGGAAAACTCGAATGATGCTTTGACTTGTTGATTTCTTGAGCTCTCGAATAGAGTATTAGACATGTCGAATCTCTGAGTTATCGAATGAAACTTTGACTTGTTGACTTCCAGAGATATCGAACAGTGTCTTTATAGATATCGAATCCTTGACTTGTCGAATGCTAGACTTCTCGAATAGAGCAAAATACTTCTCGAATTAGTACTTAGGCAAATCTTCAATCTTCAAAATCCAACTGTGTTTATTTCTGCAGCCTTGTTCTCCAAGCTTGAGGCATGATCTCTTGATCTTCTTTCAATCATTATTTTATGACTAATTTTTACAATTACACAGGTAGAATTTTGATGCCTATTACAGGTACTAAAACAATTAGAAACTCTACAGCTAGAGGTTCCCCTAGTTAAAGGGTCATGTAATTAATGCAAAGCATTACAAACAATTAGGCTTGTTATTAGATGTATTCAGGCATGCCTCTGTGACTAACAGAGACCATGCTTTCGGATCAATGTTATCTTCTCCACCCTCATCTACGATCATGGGACTAGGTCGGGGCTCGGGAAAGAAGCATTCCATAATGAAATCAGCTAGAACTTGGGCCTTGATTGCTGTCTGAGGTATAAAGTTGAGTTGGTATTAACTTAGCTCCACCGCCCAATTGACAAGTCTCCCGGATATATCTGGTTTGTGAATTATCCTTCTCAAAGGCTGATCAGTTATGACCTTGATCTCTCGCCCTTGGAAGTAGTGCCTTAGTTTTCTGGAAGCTGTTACTAAAGCAAAAACAAACTTTTCCAAGTTGGGGTACCTGGTTTCAGCATCTTTCAACACCTGGCTGACGTAATAGACCGGTTTTTGTTGCCCCTCCTGTTCCCGGATTAAGGCTGCTCTTACAGCCAGCGGTCCTGCAGACAGGTAAAGAGACAGAGATTCCCCGGGCTCGGCTTTGGTCAGGACTGGTGGAGATGACAGAAATTCTTTTATTGACTCGAAAGACTTTTGGCACTCCGGACTCCAGTCTACCTCCTTTTTGTTTTTCGCCCCCTTAAACAGATTAAAGAAAGGCAAACAACGTTCGACTAGCTTAGGAATAAACCTCCTTAATGCGGCTAGTGAACCTGCCAGTTTCTGTATCTCTTTCTGAGTCCGGCGTGGCTCCATTTCCATTATAGCTTTAATCTTCTCCGGGTTAGCCTCAATTCCTCTTTGACTAATCATGAATCCTAAAAACTTTCCAACTTCCACACCGAAGGTGCGCTTCTCCGGGTATAGTTTCATCCCGTGCTTTTTTAGATTTTCAAAGCATTCTCGTAGATCCAGGACATGTTCTTCAACTGTTTTTGACTTGGCGATCATGTCATCCACATAGGACTCCAGGTTCCTGCTCAACTGATCTTTGAACACTTCGACCATCGCTATTTGATATGTTGATCCAGCATTCATTAATCTGAAGGGCATGTATTTGTATGCATAAACAGCTCTGTGGGTTATGAAGGTGGTTTTGGCTATGTCAGTCAGGTTCATCTTGATTTGGTTGTAGCCAGAGAATGTGTCCATAAAGCTGAACATCACATGACCGGCAGTGGCATCAATAAGCTGATCTATACTCGGCAGGGGATACGGATCTTTGGGGTATGCAGCATTGAGGTTAGTATAGTCGACACAAATTCTCCATTTTCCGTTGGGTTTTTTGACTAGGACCACATTGGCCAGCCAGTCAGGGTATTTTATCTCACAGATTATTCCAGCTTTGAGAAGTTTTTCAACTTCCTCATCGATTGCTTTTTGCCTTTCCAGAGCGAAGTTTCTCTATTTCTGCTTTACAGGCTTTTTGTGGGGATTAACGTCCAGGCTATGCATAGCTACAGATTCTTTGAGTCCGGGTATGTCACCCGAGCTCCAGGCAAAAACATCAGCGTAATATCTAAGTAGCTGAATTAGATCTTTCTTGAACACAAGATCCAGTCCGGACCCTATCTTTACTCTTCTATCCGGATTTCCTTCTTCTAGTTCAATGGCTTCTGTCTCCACAACTGGTTCCACTTTTCCATGTTCTTTCTTTGAGGCAAATTGTTGAACCCGGGCTTGGGTGTTGGATTCCAGGTAGTCCCGTGCTTTAGCAATCAGGGCTTCCTTAGTATGGGCTTCAAGGCTTTCAATGTTTTGGACCTCATGTCCGGGTTCTTTTTTGAAATGGACTATGTGTTTCTTTCGGCTCAAGTTCTTCTGGTACATAGAGGCCTTTCTTTTGTTGTCTGGGTCAGTCTCAGCCATGATCAGTGCCTGACCATAGCACCGTCTGGCCATATCTGAATCCCCTTTAACTTCTCCAATTCCTATAAGTGTAGAGAACTTGAATTTTATATGTGGTTTAGAGGTTATAGCTCGGAGCTTGGTCAAAGCTGGTCGTCAAAGGATCATATTGTAGGAAGAGGGGGTGTTGATCACATAGAATTTCACAGTGTGGGTGACTTGCTTCGGGAAGATGCCAAACAGGACTGGCAAATACAGGGTTCCCTGAATCGGGACTAAGTTACTCCCAAACCCATAGAGAGGGTCCTCTCTGCATTCATTCATTCTCATACTTCCCAACTTCATTCTATCAAAGGTTTGTTTGAAAATGATGTTGACTGAGGATCCGTTGTCAACTAGAATTCTCTTCACCTCATTATCAACTACGTCTAGGCTAACAACCAATGCCTCGTTGTGGTTTGGATCAATACCTTCGAAGTCAACATTGCTGAAGGTTATGACTTGTTCGGGGAAAGACTGGACCATCATGATCTCATCTCCGGAGCCCGGACTAGGATGAGGAGAGCTGGACCCTCCCCATGACTACATTAACAACATGCTTTATCCCTGATCCGGAGCTTTCCCCTTTTTCCGTGGTTTTTCAAGCTATGTATTGATCCATGTTCCCTTTCTTGATTCGCTCCTCAATAAAGTACTTGAGAGATAGGCAGTTTTTGTTGTATGACCATGAGTTCCATGATAGTCACATTGTTTATGAGTAGGACGATTTTCCGGGCTGTGACCATTGGTTTGGGTGGGTAGAAATATGGCTTGTCCCGAACCTCCTTTAATATGTTAGCCCGAGTTCGGCTAAGTGGAGTCCACTCAGTCTCAGGTTTGGGTTCAGATTTTGGTGGCCTTGGGGGCATTGAGTCTGGTTTGGCTGTTGGAGCTGCTAGTTCAGATGTCTGAGAGCTCTGAATATAGTTGGTCTGTCTGTTTGGTTTAAATCTCTTATCTTGCTGATAACCACCCTGAGGGCGATCATCTTGAATGGTTCGGGAGGAAGAATTCCCCTATCGAGTCATCCTCATAGCTTGCAGTACATCGCTTTCTTTGATGAACCAGGCTGCCATAGAGTATGCTGCTGCCAGGCTCTGGGGTTCTTTGTTGATTAATTCGTAAACATATCGTTCATTGTGTTCCGGGTCTAGGTTCCTCCGGAAGATGCTGAGAGCTTCACGCTCGTCTAGACGCGAGATTTTGGTGATGGCCTCTTGGAAACGCCTCATATAATTTGAGAGGGATTTGCCGTCATACTGTCGGATTGTCTCCAAGTGGAACATATGTAGTTCATGGGTTCTGTTTGCTCTGAATCTCTTCAGGAAGGATTCCTGGAATTGCTTCCAGCTGTGAATGCTCCGGGAGGGAATCCGGCTGAACCATCTCTGGGCCCCTCCCTTCAAGGTTGATGCAAAGAATCGATATTTGGTGATGTCATTGTAAAAGTAGATGAGAGCAATCTGCTCAAAATAGTTGATATGTTCTTCGGGGTCCCCCATTCCATCGAATAGTCAAAATTGTAGTGTTTCAAGCTTTTTTGCCTCGACATGGCTTCTAGAGATCGGTTAAATGGAGTCAGTGTCCCGTCAATCTCCAGTCCGGAGTCATGTCCAACCTTTCTCTGCAGCTCATGGATCATTTGAATCAAGTTGTCCTCAGGTTCCTCTTCATCTGAAATGAGCTCCGGACTGACTTCTCTGTAGACTCTCTTGGATCTGGACCTCCTTAGGACCCGGTCCTCCTCTTCTTGGATTCTCTTTTGGATCTTGAGTTCAAGTTTGGCCTCCTCCTCTTGCTGGATTTTTTCTTTGAGTTCGGCTAGCTTTCTGAGTTTCTCAGCTTCATTGTCTTTGTTCTTACTTTGAGCTTTGTAAGTGTCATTCTTCGGTGGCCCTTTACTTTTGTCCCCAACCCGGTCGAAGACTGACCTCCGGGACCGATGGGAATACTCAGAATCTTGGGAATTTTCAGCTTGTTTTGGTTCGGGTGGATCTTGTGTCCGGGTCCTCCATGCCCGGATTGCTTCGGCTAAGTCCTCTTTGGTGAGGTTCTCTATGTGTATTGCGGCTAGGGGCACGTCTGTATACTTGTATTGGTTGGAACTAGGGGTAGGTTCGGGGCCGGATTTGTCTCTTGTGCCCGAGCACTGGTGGTCTATCTTTGGGTAGATTTACTTCCCCTTGGCATTATTTCCACAGAATATGGTTTCCCAAACAGTAATTTTCACAAGATATAAGCTTTATAACAGATCTGGGCTTATTTTTGGGAAAACAACATATATATGCACGTATTTTATGGTTCAAAACAAGAGTAAGCAAGAACAAGTCAATACTTCAACAAATCAAGCAGTCATGAAAACAGATCTAGATATCAACCGGATCTACAGGGTAAAAATCAAAATTTTATCAAGTACAAGCAACAGATCTAGATTAATGGTGGCTAGACGGGGCTAAAGACATGCATACATAGTTGAAAACGGTGTAAAGGTTGCATTTTTGTCAAGTGTTCAGGTGGTTTTCAGATCTTACTAGTTTGATTAGGTACTCTTTTTCAAGAGCTTCCTGATGGAGTCGAGTCCCGTGGCACCGAGACCAAAGGACAGAGCCACGCCTGGTGGAGGTGATGCTGGCGGTTGGGACTCTACAAAACAACGCCGGGAGGTGGGTTTAGACCCGCGGCGCCTCCGGCATGAGAATAAGAGCAGGCTTTAGAAGGTAAAAGATAAGGACTAGAGTATCTAAATGTGGAGGGTGTGTGTATATGAGTGTGTAAAAGAACGTAACCCCTCTACCTTTTTCTCCTGGTCTATTTATAGGCCAAGGATTGGGGTTTAGGGGTTGGTACCTGCAATCATGAGCGTTGGATCCATGGTACGCGGGACACCTGTCCCAGGTATGCGGGACACCTGTATGCTGCAGATATTCCCCACCAGTCCAGGTGATAATTGTGGTGGCGTGTGCCGTGGTAATTTCAGCACGTGGATTAATAGGGACGTGATTGTGCCAATCATGGGACTTCCTTATTTTTCGTTGTCATGTGGGACCGCAATCTTGACTTATTCATGCCACATCTAGTAGTCATGACTCATGCATGCTCATCTAGTAGTACCGGCTCACGCATATTGGGCCTGGGCTGTAGGTGGGTTGGATTAGGCCCAGTTCGGACTGGTATTTGGCAGGTCTAAAGTGACCCTGGGCCCGGTCCAGTCGCGACTGGTTATAGTCTATCACCTGGCAAACATATGCCAGGGAGAGCTTATACAACATATGGTGTTTCAGCCGTCTGATAAGCATTCAACGTCCAAGATTAAAACAACTATTTAGTAGGTACCGCAGAAACTTTCTACGGTACATCTAAACTCTCTTTATGTACCTCTGAAAGTTTATGCGGTACATGTATATATATGTGTGTGCACAGGTGTCACGTGTACAAGCTATACTTAGGTTTAGTATGATATACTAATTATCTTTTAAAATCATTTTTTTTAAAACTCAAAACTAAATTGTACTAATTTACATCAATATAAATAAATTTTAAATATTGTAATGTTTATAATAACATTATAAATTATTTATAAATCATGTGTCACAAAATTAAAAATAAATCATCTATTAATTTGAACCAAGATTATAGTAGGGAAGATAAAAAAATGTAAATGTTTAATACTATTTTTAAACAAAGTGTAGTGTATTTTTATAAATTAAATAGCTACCAATTTCATATCATTATAAATTTTATTATATGTCATATCGTTTTCATATTATATTTTTTATAGATTACTTCTATATATTATTTTTAAATTATATGTCACATTACTAGATTACAACGATTTATTAATTTTAAAAAGGGTTGCAATAAAAAAGATAAAATGATAAAATTTAACAAAACTCAAAGGAAGATAAGCACAATTATTTGAAATTTTATTAAAATATGAAAAAACTTAGCCATAATTATATCGTATTTTTAAAATTACTGATTCTTTTTTTATTTATTCAAAAAATTTCATCGCATAGTTTATCAACACACCTCGATAAAAAAAAGAACATCTAATAATTAAATTCTTAAGTAAATATTAATGAACTTGACAAAATGCAAATTTTGTTTTCTCAAATCTTAATGAATTGAAAACTTCATATCAGCTCTCCATCCCACAAGGTTCATAAATTTACAATCTTCCTTAAATTAGGAACAAAATAAATAAACTCATTTTTCCTATTTTTTAATTAGGTTACATGTAGTTTGATTTATTAATTTTTATCTTCCCTATTATAATCTTGATTCAAGTTTTTTTTTTGAATAAAAGGAAATTCCCATTAAATCATCGAAATATCTGACAGAAGTGTCTCCAACAAAAACAGAGGAGGGGACGAACTAATAATGAAGCTATTAAGGTCACAAGTGATCCTAGCCAATCTATGGGCCACCTTGTTTACTCGCTTTCTAACATAATCAACCGAAATTCCACTCTTGCTCCGAAGAATTGCTTTGCACTGTGCCCCCTGCTCCAACAAATTACTATGCTCCTTGTTAACTGCATTAACTCCTAACAGCGAGTCACTTTCTATTGTAATGGTTCCAGCTGACAATGTCTCTGACCATAAGAGTGCTTCCAGAATGCCTGCTATCTCTGCTTCCAAAACTGAAACCCGACCTGCAAATCTCATAGTCTTACCTTTGATATAATGTCCCTGGTGGTTCCTGATGACCATACCTATAGCAAACGAATTCTCATCTGGGACCACTGATGCATCAATGTTGATCTGAAGAGAACTTGCAACAGAAAGTTGCCACTTATCCCCCTGACCTGTTACGAACCTGGCTTTTCTTTTGTTCACTTGAGACCAATCTGCAATTTGACTTTTGCTCCATCTCATGACTGTTGCAGGCGTCATAACTTTTCCTTCAAAAATTCGTTTATTCCTGGCAAACCAGACACCCCAAAGAACTGCAGACATTTTCACTAACCATTCATTTGTTTCCAAACTCAACCTGTTAAGCAACCACTCAGAAGCATTCTCAATATCCCACATCTCGCTATTAACTCCAACATACTGTCAGTACTCTTTGGGAAATCTACACTCGAAAAATAGGTGCCTGAGGTGCTCAACCTCTCCAACACACATCTCGCATCCAATAGGAACTCTAACACCTTTACCTCTAAGTAGATTACGAACAGAGATGTTATTACGGCAGAATCTCCAAAGGAATATTCTGATTTTATGAGGGACTTCAAGGTTCCAGATTTTGCTCCATCCTGACGACTGCTGCAACCCTATCTCTCCACCATGATTTTGATAGCACTGCTGGTAACCCGTTTTCACTGTGTACCGTCCATCTTTAGAGTGGACCCAGGCTATCCTGTCTTTGGTACAAATTCGTGGAATACGAGTACATAAAATAGCATTTGCATCCTCATTGGAGAAATTCCTCCTGACTTTACTTTCATCCAACGATCTATCCTCCTTAAAGAACTCACAAACTTTCAGATCCTGTGCCTCAACACTGGTTGTCACCTGATTAACACAAAATTCTTCTTTCCCTCTCAACCACCTGTCCTTACTGATTTTAATCCTCAACCCATCCCGTAACACCCATCTCAAACCTCTTTTAATTTCCTCTTTAGCTTCCCAAATGCCTGACCACGTGTAACTTGACCCACCAGTTCTGTTTGCCTGAAGAAAATCACAGTGAGGATAGTAACGCGCTTTTAGAACCCTTGACACCAAAGCTTTAGGCTTATTAATAAAATTCCATCATTGTTTGCCTAATAAAGCCAAATTAATTCCATGAAGGTCTCTAAAGCCAAGGCCTCCTTTCTTTTTCGACATGCTCATTTTATTCCACGCTAGCCATTGAACTCCTTTTCCAGTAGAAGAGTTAGAGCGCCACCAAAATGCATTCATCATCTTCTCAATTTCTTGACACAACGTTTTAGGAATCAGAAAATAGGACATTGTATAGGAGGGAATTTTTTGGGCCACATTTCTAATCATTACTGCCTTCCCTGCCCGAGAAAGCAACCTCGAACTCCACCCTTGAATTCTCTGAGAAAACTTCTCTTTCAAACATCTGAAAACTGTCTTCTTCGACTTACCTATCAGCGATGGTAAGCCCAGGTACTTGCTATTCCAAATGTCATTGAACACTCCCAATATTTGCTTGATCTCCATTTGATTATCTCTTAGAACGTTTGAACTGAAAAAAACTGCAGATTTTTGATAATTTACTGCCTGGCCAGAAAATGCTTCATAAGAGTTCAAAACTTCTTTGACTGGGATCGATTCCTCTATTGTTGCCTTAAAGAAAAGGAAGCTATCGTCTTCAAATAAAAGGTGAGTAATAGAAGGTGCTAAATTGCTTACACAACAGCCATGGAATCTCCCTTCCTAAGCTGCAGATTTTAAAGATAAAACAACTCTTCCACACATAATAAGAATAGGTAAGGTGACAATGGGTCTCCTTGCCTGAGCCCGCCTTTAGGAATGATAGGTCCAATCAAAGAAACTTGAAAGATATAGAATACGATACCGTTGTCACACATAACATTACCCACTTAATCCACTTGTCTGAAAAGCCCATTGTACTCATTCTATTTTTCAAAATAATCCCAATTGACATGATCGTATGCTTTGCTAATGTCAAGCTTAAGTGCAACTTCCCCTTCCCGACCATCGTTCTTTCTCTTCATATAATGAAGTAACTCGAAAGCCACCAGTACATTATCTGTTATGTTACGTCCTGGAACAAAAGCAGATTGCTCCTCAGAAATCACTCCTGGTAGGATCTTTTGAAGTCTATTAGCTAGCACTTTAGCAACAATCTTGTATAGCACATTGCATAGGGCAATGGGTCAAAGATCTTTAACCTCCTCCACATTATCTTTTTTAGGAATTAAAACCAACGTTGTATCATTCACATCAGCTGGAAATCTGGACTCTGTTAACCATTCTTCACAACATTTAAATATCTTCTTCCCTAAAAGCTTCTAGAAATGCTGGAAAAAGACTGGGTTTAAACCATCCGGGCCACTAGCTTTGTCTGGGTGCATACTTTTGACTGCTTCTGTAAATTCATCAAAAGTGAGGCTAGAGGCAAGCATTTCATTTTGCTCATTTGAGATGCTCTCTCCATTATCATATCGAGGGAAATTGACTCTGCGTTCTGAGCCAGCAAAAACCTTAACATAGTATTCTTTGAGAAGCCTGCATAAGTCCTCGTGGTTTGACACCAATGCCCCATCCTCTGCTCTTAGAGCTGCTATGTAATTAGTTTTCTTCCTACTAGATGTTGTAGCATGGAAGAATCTTGAATTAGTATCTCCTTCTTCTAGCCAAAACGCCTTTGCTCTTTATTTCCAGAAGGATTCTTCATGCAACAATAGCTCTTCAAGTTTTTCTTTCTCATCAAAATACAATTGTATGCCATCATCATCCTCTCTGTCTTTAAGCTTCTCGATAATCTCTTTCTGATTTATTACTTCTCCCTGAACTTATGAAAGAAAGTTCTCCCCTACTTCACCATAAAAGAAGAGACTGAAATTAATTTAGGAAGAAGATGAATAACAGACAGATTTTGCCAAAAACTTACCACTTCCGTGTGAAAACTTGCTTCTTTTAACCAAGTATTCTCAAACTTAAATCGAAATTGTTTTTTAGAGAAAGAAATGTTTACCAACTCAAGCTTTATAGGGTCATGATCCGAGGCAACTACATGAGAAACTGACAGAGTACACAAGGGGAACCTATGCCACCAGGAGTCAGTAGCGAACGCTCTATCTAGCCTTTCTTGGACCCAGTCATTTGTGCCTTTACTTTTCTCCCATGTATAACCACCACTTTTGAGATCTATCGCAGTTAAAGCACTGTCTTCTATTGCACTTCTAAAACCGTGCATTAGATTTTGAGGGTGAGGATGCTTCCCTTTTTTATCACATCTGTACAAAAGGTCGTTAAAGTCACCAAAGATGCACCAAGGGGGAGTAGAATATGAAGCCAACTGCCTTATAAGGTCCCATGAATCTTGACGTCTTTCTCATTCTGGGAAACCATAGAAGCAAGTCAACCTCCAAGATGCATTCTGATTCTCCTTAATAACAATGTCTATATGATTTTGAGATGACTCAACCACATCACCTATGACATTTTGCTTCCAAAACACTGCCAAACAACCTCCTCTACCTTGCCTATCAACTGAATAAGCAAAACCAAGTGTTGAAGCTAAGACTTCAATTTTATTTTCTTCTACTAGAGTTTCAGATAAAAACAGTAAGTCGGGCTTATGAGACTTTACTAAATCTTTGAGGACACGAACTGTGCGAGGTCTGCCCAAACCTCGACAGTTCTAACTTAGAAGATTCATTTCGAACGGCTGGCTTGCAGTGCAAACTCGGCCGATGTATTTTTTTTAGATGCTGCAAAATCCCCAACAGAAATAACAGCCTTTTTTTGATGTTTGTCTCCTGGTGGCCCAGTAATTTGATGGCCCAATACAATATCCATGTTATCACCTACTTCCACCTCACTCCTCCTTCTTTTACGCTCTTCCAGTTGTAAACCCACATTATCCTTCTCACTCAACAAATATAGCATATTTGATGTTGTAGTAAATCCTTTAATCATGTCCTCCCACGTGTCATCATCTTCGTCCCTGAGCCATTTACTTTGAATCTGTCCTGCCGCCCTACGTGGTGGAGCTCTCAGCCAGCTCCCCCATTTTTTAACCATCTCCTCACCTTCATTGGCAGTAACATTCCTGCAATAACGATCTGTATGCGTGACCATACCACAGGAGAAACAAAACTCCCCTAATCTCTCATACTTGCATATGACAGTAAATTCCGACCCATCCTTCTTGACAATCTTTTTCTTACGTTTAAGCGGCTTCCTTACATCAATTTTAATTCTAACCCTCATACAATCTCTCCAGATGGATGCGTTATTCTTTGGATCATATTCAAGAAATTCTCCAAAAAAAGTTACCCAGCTGTTTGCCCATTGCCTCCATCATAAACCCCATTGGGAGGTCATGAATTTGTATCCAGATATTTAAATGATACAGCTTGGCCTTCACAGGATCCTCCCCCACAGGTACCGTCTCTAGCGCCAACATAGCATTGTCAAACGAATCCTCCTTTTGTCACCCACTGCATATCCTCCTTTCGAAAGAATTGAAACAAAAAGATGCCTTGTTCAAGTTCTTTGATGCTAATTCCCATTGTTGGCTTCCAAACGTTGGCAATCTTTGACTTCATCGCTTTCACGTTGATACTTTTCTCAGTCGGTAACCTCCCTGCCAAACAGAGGTTATATTTGTTAACATCTTCCTCAATGTCCCCTTCTAACATAAAACTTTCATTTTCTTCCTCATCAATTCCCAGCCCAGCCATTTGTTGATCAATATTTTGATTGTTTGCCATGAGAACACCAGAAAAAACACTCCCATAATACTCGGAATTACTTACGAATACAGAGAGAAAACTAAGCTCTCACAAGAATGGAGAGAAATTTTTTAGCATGAATCACTTTTTTGATTCAAGTTATTATATAATTTTATTTTAGTTATGTGATACTTTATTTATAAATAACATATGATGTTATTATGAGTATCATATAATATATATATATATATATATATATATATATATATATATATAAATGATATAAAATAAAAATTTATAATATAATTAATAGTTTATTTTTTATAAAAATATGTTTAAAAGATGATATTAAACATGTTTATTATCTTTCATCCTAAACATCAGTATGTATCTAATTATGTACACCTGTGAACATATATATATACATGTACCGCAAAAACTTTCAGCCGTACCTAAAAAGAGTTTAGATGTATCGCAGAAAGTTTCTGGGGTACCTACTAAATATTTGTTTTAATCTTGGACATTGAATGCTTGATCAGATGGCCGAAACACCATATGTTGTATAAGCTCTCCCTGGCATATGTTTGCCATAGTTTTTGGGGGGTTTTTAAATATATATTCTTTCATTAATATATTTTTTAAAAATTTAATAAAAAATTTAATGTATTTTTTTAAAAAAAATACATTTTTGGCGATCTAAACTATAAATTTCATTTTATGTTTTTCAAAATCTCGAGATGTAACCAGAATAATATTGATGCAACTTATTAACAATCTATACTATTATATAAAAGCCGAAACATTAAAAGTTTGGTTGGTTGGTACGGTATCTATTGAATTTATTTACCCCTACTTAATTACAAATAAAATCCATCATACTAACTAATCAATTTCTCTTTTCAGGTTAAATATATTTTCTATTCTATTTTCAATAACTAAATAATTTCCTTTTTCAGACAAAGTACAATATCTTTATATTTTATCTGAATAAAATTTCTCCTTCAGTAATCAATTTCCTTTTTCAGGTTGAACATATTACTTTTTCTATTTTCCAATAACTAAATAATTTCTTTTTTCAGGTGAAATACAATATCTTTTATATTTTATCTAACTAAATTTCTCCCTTTTTAAAAACACTACGAGCAATTTTGTTTAATAAAATAACATAATTATATTATAATTACTATTAACTAATCAATTACATTTTTCAGCCAAAACACGTTACTTTTTCTCTTTTCTCTAACTAAAATCTCTCTTTTTCCAATTATATCATGGGCGGTTACCTTTTTAAGAATTTTCTATAACTAAAATCTCTATTTTTTCAATTATACCACGTGCAGTTCTATTTAATAAAAATAAAATAATAATATTATAATATTAATAATTAATCGAATACCTTTTCAGCTACAACGTATCATCTTTTCTATTTTCTCTAATTAAATTCTCTTTTTTTCTAGGAATATCACGGGTAACATTAATTTCTCATTTTATTAGAACACTACTATGTGCAATTTTATTTAGTAAAATAAGAAAATTAAATTATAATTACTATAAACTAATCAATCAATTTTTTTTACCTAAAACATGTCACATTTTTAATTTTCACGTTACTTTTTATATTTTATCTAACTAAGATCTCTCTTTTTCCAATTATATCACGTGCGGTTTTATTTAATAAAATAAAATAATAATATTATAATACTATTAATTAACCGATTACCTTTTTTAGCTCAAACATATCATTTTTTCTATATTTTCTAACTAAAATACCTCTTTTTCTAGAAATATCACGGGCAACATTAATATCTCTTTTTCTAAAAACATTACGAGCAATTTTATTTAGTAAACTAACATAATTAAATCATAATTACAATAAAAAAATCAATTACACTTTTCACCTAAAACATGTTACCATTTAATTTTCTCTAACTACGACCACTCTTTTTCCAATTATATCACGGGAATTCTATTTAATAAAATAAAATAATAATTTTATACTTACTAATAATTAACCGATTATATTTTTCAACTAAAACCTACCATCTTTTCTATATTTTCTAACTAAAATCCCTCCTTTATAACATTTATATAATTATTATCAAATCATCTCATTTAAAAATTTAAGCCTCCAAAATTCATGTTTTAAAAAAATTAATTCAAATTAATGAAAAATTCATATAATATTAAAACAAATCCGTGCATCGCACGGGTTTTAAGCTAAAATTTCCTTCAATAATAATCTATCTATACTATTATATAAAAGCCTAAACATTAAAAGTTTGGTTGGTCGGTACGGTACCTATTGATTTTACTTATTTACCCTTACTTACATATAAAAATCTTCTTTAATATTTTATCTAACTAAATTTTTTACTTTACTAATTAATTTTTTTTTCAAGTTAAACATATTACCTTTTTTTTTTTTAATAACTAAGCACTTTCCTTTTTTCAGGTAAAATATAAAATCTTTTATATTTTATTATAATTACTACTAACTAATCAATTAACTTTTTCAGTTGCCTTTTCTCTTTTATCTAACTAAAATATCTTTTTTTCCAATTACATCACTGGTTACCTTTTTTTAGCCAAAATAAGTTACCTTTTTTTTTTCTCTAACTAAAGTCTCTCTTTTTCAAATTATATTACGGGCGATTGTATTTAATAAAAATAAATAACAATATTATAAAGCTATTAATTAACCGATTACCTTTCAGCTAAAAACGTATCATTTCTTTTATTATTCTAATTAAATTCCTTTTTTCTAGAAATATCATGGATAACATTAATTTCTCATTTTCTAAAAATATTACGAGCAATTTTATTAAAATGACAATTAAATTATAATTACTATAAACTAATCAATTACCTTTTCCACCTAAAATATGTCATTTTTTAAATTTTCACGTTATCTTTTTCTATTTTTACAAACTAAAATATCTCTTTTTCCATTTATATCACGGACAGTTCTATTTAGTAAAATAAAATAATAATATTATAATACTAATAATTAACCGATTAGCCTTTTCACCTAAAACGTATCATCTTTTCTATATATTCTAACTAAATTCCCTCTCTAGAAATATCACGGACAATATTAATTTCTCTTTTTCTAAAAACATTACGAGCAATTTTATTTTATAAAATAACATAATTAAATTATAATTACCATAAACTAATCAATTACCTTTTTCACCTAAAATATTCTATTTAATAAAATAAAATAATAATTTTATAATTACTAATAATTAACTGATTACCTTTTCAACTAAAACCTATCACATTTTCTATATTTTCTAACTAAAATCACTCCTTTTCTAGAAATGTCACGAATAACATTTAGATAATTATGATCATCATCTCATTTACAATTTTAAGCCTCCAAAATTCACATTTTAAAAAAATTAATTCAAATTAATAAAAAAAATTAATATAATATTAAAAAATTCCGTGCATCACAAGGGTTTTAAGCTAGTATTGTTAAAATAAGTTGATTTATTCTGGAAAAAAAGTTTCCCCAAACACTCCCAATGATGCAAATTAAAACAAGTTCAAAATCAACTTTTTCAAAATTGAAACAGAGTTGGATTTTAAATTGCACATTTTGCAAATCGTACTTTTGAAAATAAAACTTTCATAATACTTTCGAATTTTTTTGCTTTAAACATGACTGTTTTTAAAAAAGGTAAGTTTAAAAAAAAAATACCTTTTTCCTTAAATGCTATCAATAAATGGGTATACATTGAATTAGTACGCACCATATTTTCCTGTCGAGTAGTTTTCTATAAGAATTGTTTAATTCGTTAGTTAATATTTTATGTATATAAGTTTAATATTGTCTTCCAATAAATATATTATTTAATTATACCACTTTTTTTTATAACTAAATAGGCTTATAATATTTAATGATACCACTTTAAGTCTATACTTCTATACAAAATTTTAATATTTGTTTACATAGATATTAATTATACATTAATTTGTATAAATTAGTTGTAATATATTAAAAATAATTTAAATATAAAAAAACTACTTCCAAACATGTACACCAATTTACTGCAATATTGTAAAAAGGCTCTCTTTATCACAATTTAAACGTAAAATGCCCTAAATATCACAAACTTAAAAAAAGCCCTTAATATCACAAAAAAACGCAATGACGTGTGTCGTTTATGTTTTTGGGGTGTAACGGAACTTCATGTTGCATTTTCTATTTTTTTTTTATTTTTTTCAGTAACACATGATGTGTATGCGTTTCTAACCTTTTTTAAATTTTCTTTTTACAGTAACGCATCTTCAAGATGCGTTTCCCAATTTTTTATTTTTTTTTTTGGAAAAATTCGTGCTTTCAAAAATATAAGGGCAAAAAACGTCACATTAAATTGCGTTTTTAATAACCCGACATCAAGTTGCGTTTTTACGTGATATAAAGAACCATTTTTGTGGATTGTGATATTTAGGACCATTTGATTACAAATTGTGATAATAAGGGCCAACACCCATTTACTTACAAATTTTAAAAGTATTCATTCTACCTATCTTGTGAATATTCCCGATAGGCCTTGAAAAAGTTGGTTTATTTGTGATCTGGAGTAAAGACAAGTACTTCAAATGCAACAGCATTCTGCGGGTTGGTTTAGGAGGAATGAGCTAGTCTTCGTAAGCTACTAGCTGCTTTTCATCGAGGAACTTGGATGACACCACACGAATTGGATAACTAAACCTCAGTGAAATACTATAGTGAATTAGTCAACCAAACAAAGAATTTCAGCCATAGTAATGAAAACAAGTCGCATGACCATGAGACATTAGATTTGTGAAGCCAACACAATGCAACTGTTGATCTACAAGTTCTTCGTTTGGCAGTAAACCCAGCTCTTAGCTGATATCATGTTGTACTAATAATCTAACAAAGAGTAAGTTCAGTGCAAAACTGCAAATGGCTTATTTCCAGATGTGATTGCACAACCTCTACTCTGAAAAGTGATTTTTCAGAGAAAGATGTTAAAACCTTTTAATATCTGGCTTCAGCAACATCTGCAAGCTGTGCGCTTGGGTTTTCCATGATTTTTGGACCTTCATAGGAAAATTCCAAATGGATGATACTTCATATATCCTGTCACAAGATATAACATATTCAATGTGTTTACGGCCTTTATACATTATCACCGCTTATTTGTATTAACATAATGAATCAAGGAGAAAGTTATCAGATTGTTTCATCTCCAAAGCAGCATGTTGAGGTTTCTTGTGTTATCATGTACTCATGTTAAAGAAATCTGATGCGATAATGTTAATTTAACAGGCCCAAGGAACTAGGACGTGATTAGATATGCAAGGATTTTGGAGGAAAGTAATCACAATTGAGTTGCATCCACGGGGTATCTATACTACACTAAATGTACAAGACATGAACAATGTTTAAAACAAAATTTCATGTTAATTGGTTTTCCAGCGTACCTTACAAAGTTTTAAGACTTAAAGCTTATATTCATCAACATGCATCCACTTAGTAGATGACCATTTGTTCCCCTTAATCACAGGACAACCACCTGAAAATTGAAATCATTAAAAACCCACATCACTAACTTTTGATTTTCTTATGTATTTTGTGGGAGGAAAACACAAAATCGTGAAACTGCCTAGCAGAAATTCTTAGCAATCCTATATGTAGTGGACCAAAATCATGTTTCTCGTAAAGATGTCGCACCAAAACTAGGCACAGACATTTGAGGGAATATTATTTTTACACAAAAATTGTCAAAGATTGCGTACCATGCAAACTTGAAGGATCCAATGAGGCATCAGGTCTCATGCTCCAGAAAAGCAAAGCATTGCCCATTTTCGGTTTCACAGAGAGGCCTCTCTTGGCACAATCAGACCACTCATTCCAACCTGGCAAAGAGCTAAAATTCCCCTTGGCTGCAGGGAATACTGTTTCACCCCCTTCCTCGACATCTGACCTACATTGATAGTAAAAGAATAATATTAGACCTGGAAAATGAGCATAGGTTCTTATAATATTATATGAGCTGGATCATTATCAGGTCATATTAAAATAATGAGTATATGTTTAAGTGTATAAACGATATGATTCTAATCCATTCAACCCATATATGATCCACAGCGTATATCTTTACAAGTGGGCTACTACATAATGCATGTGTGTGTCTGTGATTAGTAAACCAACAGTTAAGATCAAAACATGAAATCAACAAAAAAGATCCATCCTGGATTTTGCTGCAATAGACTGATTGGAGAGCCTGCCCTTGAGGGTTACAGAACTATAAACCGGAGGGAAGTCTATTTTCCTGCATATCTAAGAACCAAAAATGGAGCAATAGCCCCAAAAGTTCGGGCAGTCCCCATCGCCAATTATCACCCTTAAATTCTTCATGATCCCATCTCATCCATGGATCAATCAATATATCCCTATAGACGATGATCCCCTTCCTTCAACATCATTAGTCAGGTTTAAAACAACAATACTCCATCATTCCTTTTCCATCTCTACTCTCTAACTCTCATATACAGTTCATTATTATAATCGATCTCCATATTATAGGCTAGAAATCAATATTCCATCTCATCCATGGATCAATCAATATATCCCTATAGACGATGATCCCCTTCCTTCAACATCATTAGTCAGGTTTAAAACAACAATACTCCATCATTCCTTTTCCATCTCTACTCTCTAACTCTCATATACAGTTCATTATTATAATCGATCTCCATATTATAGGCTAGAAATCAAATGCACTGATCAAATATCAAGCCAAAAATATTATTTACATACAAAGAGAGAGAATTGTGAATTTTGCTAATGACCAGTTAAAGTCCAGATAAAAGTTACCAATCTAGCACCCCATGGGTTATCAGAGCATGTGTATCACCCTCACATGATTCAATCTGTATATATACCCATCAATAACCTATAAACCCAACAGGATAACCAAACCCGTCAATTAGCAACCCTACCCGATGACCAAACCCATCAATAACCTACAACCCAAACTGACAAACCATGAGTAGATGGACGAGATGAAGAGTTACTCATAAATTTTGACAGCTTCACATAATATGCACGGAATATATTGTAATTCGAAAAATACAACAAACAACTTAGCACAGCCAATACAAAGGCACCACTTACAGATACATAAGCACAGTAGCTATTCTCTGGCCACCATTTTTAGTGTTGAACTCGTCAAGAAAGTAGTCATAGTGAGGTTCATACTTCTGTCCAACTTCATAGTGGAGAACTTGTAGTCCTTCTCCATGATCTGTAAATTTCAACAAGGTAACTTAGGCCGTATTAAGCTCACTATCAAGATTAAATTAGCAGATGCAAGTCAGTTTGACTACACAAATTATTATTTCGATGAAGATTAGAAGAAATGTTTATTCTGTCACTGATACAAAAAACGGCACAATAACAAGTAAAAAATGCTAAATCAGGTATAATGTGTTAGTTAGATCTTTCATATTACAATCGGACACTTAACCTTGCAGTCCGATTCAAAATGATATACAAAGCCTCACAACAACTTTGCACATAGGAAGTAAGTTCCACGGATGACTTATTTCAGTGTTATTTTTTTGATTTAATGCAATAATTTAGCACATATGTAAGAGTATACTCCCTCTGTCCCAGCGAGTTGTTTACTTTTGGGACAGAGGGCTCGTCACGCATTTTAAGGCTCCTATAAAGTATAGTTCCATAATTTATTTTTTAATTTTTTTTCTTCTGAATATTCAAAAAAAGAAAATTTTAAAAATAAGTTATGGAACTATCTTTATATACACCTTAAGATGCGTGCCAAGCAGTGTTGAAAAAGTGTAAAGAAATGAGTGGGACGGAGGGAATACATTTTATTGGTAGAAGACACTCTTTCAACATGTAAAATGAAATAAGAATAATTAAAGCATCTATTATGTTAAGCTTATATGTTGAGTCCCGCATTGTGTGTGTCTGATTCGGATCCATATCCAAGAATCCTAGATTTTTAGAAACTTAAAATCCCACACTTGGATTCATACGCCTGTCACACACCCGTACCCGAGTCCGGGTAACGTAGCTCCATAACAGATAGATTCCACAAAAGCATGCGTCTTGTTTTACTCTGAAATATTCCTTCCCAGTGTTTTGTATAAAACTTGACGATTCGACAGAAATGTTTCAACATATAACAAGATTCAAATAAATTGCAATGGTGGAGCCAGAAGGTGGTAAATTGCAATGGTCAATCTTGTCCAAAAAAAATTTAACATATTGATGTAAAACTATGTAAATGGTCGTCGTTGAATGTTGACTCATATAAGCATGACATTATCTATTGATTACTTATTACAAGATAGTAGCATCTTCAGAAAATAAACTATTTGTATTTAACATTTGCAACAAAGAGGCTCTAATCAAGGACTAGGACTAGGTAGAAGTGCCTAAGCAGTAAAAAGTTGCTCCTAGTGCTAGAAGAGGTTTAAAGTTCGATTTTCATCTCACCTTCCCTTATACTTTAGAAAAAGCATATCAACTCCACAAAAAAAAAGGATACTTATTTGTATAAGACAATTTAATAATATCATTGTTTGATTTATATTATGCTATTTAGGAATGAATTATAATTCAAGTATAAACTAGGAATGGTTTACACTTTATTTGTTATTTTTGTTAAGCTGGCAACTTATAAAATACATTCAAAACTAAAAGCTTCGCCATAACACAATCACACAAATACAAGCTACAAATAAGTATACCAAACGAACATCTTGTAACATAAAATTAAATTATTATCATCAAAATAATTTTTTTAAATAATTTTGGTGGGAAACTATCCACTTTCTTTTTAAGATAGTAAAAGAATTTTGAATCATAATTCATAAAAAATGAGTAATAATTACTTCATTTTTTAAGATTTTGTGCAACCACATTGCATATACATAGACAAAGATACATATATGTAGGCACTACTTGGAATACCCTCGCCTATAGGTGCTCCACCCGTGTGTGTAAATGTTATTTAAGAAGGCCATTACAACAGTAGACACATTGTGTGAGTATTACTTGGAATTCCTTTTCTAATTGTTAACATGTTTTTGTATTCTTACCAGCAGGAATGAAAGAAAAATCTGCTATTCTTTTCTCTATGTTGCTAATGATCTTGTCTCTTCCCCTCTTTAAAAACATTCCAGAGCTTGTACGAACCCTGATATAAATCTTGTAACATTAGGTCAAGAAGAGACATCAAAAGAATTCATAATAAATACTTTAAGATGCAATTGTGATGCAGACCTGCTATCTTTACTCTTCCCAGTTTTGCTATCAACGACCGTGGACTTTGCCATATGTGGTTTTGCAAGATCAATCAAATACTCACATTCTTTCTTCGACTGTATGCAGAAAACATTAAACACCTTCAGTAACAACCTTCATACATTCGACATCGAATATATATTTCCAACATTAATCCCATATGATCCAACAAACAAATCATTCACAGCATTAGTTAACTAATTGCATAGGCATCTCGGAGGAAATCAACAAATTTAAAACTTGAATAATCTTTCTCTACTAGAACCATCTTTCCCCTATCTTACTACCGTAAAACATATTGAACAAAAACAAAGATGCACACAGTTTTCATTAAAATACGTGATCGACTATATACAATCCTAGCAATAACAAAAATACAACATTCACTTAGCTACGAAACGGACATAGAATATCAATTTAGTATGTAAAGCAAGCAAATTACCAAAAAGTTATGATAGAGAAAAGCTCTAGGCTCCCAAGAAAGAATTTCAGTCCACTGATCATCTCGAGATTCCGATACATCGCTATCAACACTGCATCAAACAAATCACCAATCACATAAACATTTATATGAAACCCCCAAAAAGGACAGAAATAAAGCAAAAGGACATACATACATGTGATTGTTGTGGTTGATGAATTTGCGATTGAATTTGAAGTGATTAGAAATGGGATTAGAATCAACATCAGTATCAGTAACAGGTAGAGAGAGAATACCAAGAGCTAAAAGCATTAAAAGAACAACACTTAGCATCAATAACATGGATAATACTAATGCAATTGTTGAAGATCTCTTTGCTTGTTGCCTGTAATTCATTACTCTCCCTTTCGCCATTGTATTGTAATTTTATTCAATTGAAACTGATTCAAAAACCCTAATTACAGATAAATATGAATTGGGAAGAATATTGTAAATGTTAGCAAATGTTGATTTTAGGGGAAGATTGTTTGTTTCGGTCAAGATTTTGATATGAGAAAGGAAAAGTAAATGTTGATTTTTGAGTATCAGCTGACAGGTGGATTTTGAGACGTAGAGCCTAGTGTGTGTTTTGTAAGCACACAGTAATTGTGAATCCAACGTCCCCACTTTCGTTCGGACTACGAAACCAGAATTATTGGATTTTAATATATTTTTATAATTCTTTTTTTTTTTAGAAAAGTAATTGTGTTTTAAACAAGTTTGTATTTATTTTTTAAAAAATATTATAATTATACCTTAATATCAAATATTTCAAAATATTGTAATATTAAATTTAAAATCAACTTTGTATTTTTGAGTTTTCAAGTTAAGTGAGTTCTTAGTTGAAAAGTCTTATATATTTATAAAATAACAGTTTGCATGTCACTTAAAATTTTCATGCTCTAAAATAATATTGATAAATAGATTTATAAGTGTGGTATTTAACAAAAATATTATTGATTACTAGCATTTTACCCGTGTACGCAACGAAAGCACAATTTTAAAATTTCAAAATAGTTACAAAAATATATAGCATATTAAAAAATAAATTATTTTGTTATATTTTGTTTTGAGAATAATGAACCCGATATGCATCTCAAGTAACTTTCCTCAAATTATGTGTAATTATATAGATGCGTGTTAAAATATTACATTCATTTGATATATGATAAAATTTACCTGAGATACATATCAATTTTCTTAATTCCTTTTGTTTTTTCTCCAAGTAATTTAACGACATTTTATACTATTTTTACAGAAAGTTCGGTTCAATATCGGTTCAATATAGTTATGTTTTGAGGATCAGGCATGGAGAACAATAAAAAAAATAAATATTAATATTAATAGAAAAAGAAATCAAATACATATTATTCATTCTATAAATGCAAATAAAACAGGAAATGAGCAATTTTTGGGAGTAATTCTAGAGGTACCAAAAATATTTCCAAAACAAAATCCCAAAAAGTGAGTTGTCATATTTTGATTGGTTAGCGTTCTACGCGTGCTACGCACCGAATAATAAAATTTATTAATTAATTAATATAAACATATTATTTTGATCATTATTTATTAAAAAAATATCATTTCATTAAAATTTAAGTATAAAATTATCGTCAATTTATACCAATTGCATTAATTTCTAGGGCTGAGCAAAACCGAATCGAAACCAAAAAACTGAATCGAACCATGCAAATTCGGTTCGGCTCGGTTCTAATTTTCTGAAAATTCGGTCTATTCGGTCCGGACCGAATAGACCGAAATAAAAACCGGTTCGGTCCGGTTTCTTGAAAAAATATATCGGTCCGGACCAAATAATATATACATTAATTTTTATATTTATATTATATACATTTTATATATATCTTATAAGATATAATTATAATATCTAATTTGTAAATTGTAATTATATCTATTTTGGTGAAATAGTGGTGATTAATTGATTATTATTTTTTTTGATAAATCATGAATTTTAGATTTATTTATAATATAGGTTTTTTTATAAGAAAAAATCGATTTTTTCGGTCCTGACCGAACCGAACTGAATTATTTCGGTCCGGTTCGGTCCATAATTAAATTTCGGTCTGGTTCGATCGAAAAAAAATAGCATTTCGGTTTTCGATCTATTCGGTTCGGTCCGGTTCTGGAACTAACCTACCGAATGCTCAGCCCTATTAATATCAATATTACCATAACATTCACAATCCCGCTCAAACATTCTAAGCCCCTCTTTATTGTTTTTTCTTAATTTTATTTTTCATTTGATTTCCCTCATTTTTGAGAATCTTTCAATTAAGTTCATAAGTTTTTTATCCATATTTTAAATTTTGTTATTTTGAAAATTTGGTATATTTGATGTGCAGTACAATGGGTTTCTATAATTTTTATTATATTAATATTCAAATATTTGCATGGGTCGCGATCAATTTTTTGAATATTTATTAAAAATTCATAAACACTTATTTTTAACGATCGTTATAAATCATTAGATTGTCTCTCAAAAAAAAAGTTACATATTTCAGTGATATGATAAAGGATCAGTGCAAGATCCATTAAACAAATGAACGTAATTATGATAAAGGAAAACTTTCATCTAATCTAGTTTCATATGTACTAGCCTATAACCCGTGCAAAGCACGAACTATCATATGTTATTATTATTATGAATTAATATATTAATTATTTAATTTAATTTAAAATTTTAATTTTAATTTATTAAAATTTATTATTAATTTTAAATTTACATATGTTCCATACTTAATTTCATGACATAAATAAATATCCTTAATTTAACGTTATTTTTAAATTATTGTTAAATATCTTAAGAATTCAATATATATATTAAAAAAATTATTTAGTATAACCTAAAATCGTAGAAAAAAATAATCGTAGTAAGAAGTGTGTGCGGGGATGATTCTAATCAGGATATAATTGAAAATGTTTATAATTCTATAAAACATGTGATTTTTTACTTTTAATATATTATATATAATTTAACTGAATTTGAAAAATTTTAACACGTTTTTCTCATTTCTAAAAAATATACTTTTGTGCCTTATTGATAAATTTTATTGTTTATAGTAAATAAATTAATATTTTTAATATAAAATTTTAAATTTATTATTTTTAGGAAGGTGTTAACAATTTTTTTAGAAGACGTTAACCAACCAACCAATATAGTATAGTATAGATTTTTAACACATTTTTCTAATTTTTTAAAAATGTATTTTTGTGCCTTATTGGTAAATTTTGTTGTTTATAATAAATAAATTAATATTTTTAATATAATTTTTTTAACTTATTATTTTTAGAAAGATGTTTACAATTTTTTAGGAAAGTGTTAACCAATCAACCAACCAACCAAATATACCTTATTTTGCATATAATAGTATAGTATAGATTTTAGAAAGGTGTTACAATTTTTTTGGAAAGTGTTAACCAACCAACCAACTAACCCGTTTAAATAGCCTATAACCCGTGTGATACACGATTTTCCTAAATTTAAATAATATTTAATTTTTATTTTAATAATAATATAAATATAAATGGAAGTATCGTATATACTTACATTCAAATTTTTGTTGACATTATCATATTCAAATTATGATTCCATGATAATCCCTAATGTAATATTTGTCGAAAATAAAATTTAATATTAATTTGTAATTGCGTGAAATTTTTATTGTTTATTATATAGTTTTAGTTTGTTTTCACTTTTTTTGATTTATAATTTGTTTTAAATTTAATAAATATGTGATATTAAAATTATATAATTGATTTTGAAAATATTTGATTTCCAAGTAATTGAAAGAGTCTAAAAAAATTGAGTGTAGGTGAAAATGTTTAATTCAAATATACCTAAAATAGTATGTAATTGAATATTAATTGAAGTGTAATTAAAATAGTTTGTTGTTAAGTAAAATAATTTTTTTTTATAATTTGTTGTAAATTTGTTAATAAATATGTGATAGTAAAATTATTTAAATTGATTTTGAAAATATTTGATTTCCAAGTAATTGAAATAGTCTAAAAAAATTGGATGTAGATGAAGAATTTTAATTCAAATATAACTAAAGGAATATGTAATTGAATTTTAATTGAAGTGTGATTAAAAGAGTTAGTTTTTAAGTAAAATAAAATTTTATATATATTTTAATTTATTTTTTCATTTTTGGAAAGGCTATAGTAAAGAAAGCCTATTGAGCAGGTCATTCTATTATTCCAACTGCTACTCCACCGTTTAGGCTAGGCTTCGTTCCCAATTTTTTTTCTGAATAATGTGATGTGGGCCATGTGGTAGATTTTAAGTGACAGAGTGGGAAATTTTAACTAAAATATAACCGATAAAATTATATTTTAATGCCATTTTCCGTTCATAGGCAATCTGAAATAGGGCAAAGAAAAGGCCTTGGCCCGAGCTGAGAATCGTAGTTGTAATTATGTAGGATTCGTTTTTCTTAATACATGAATTAAATATTTTTTTTTAAATAACATATTATTTAATTTATTTGGAAGGTATTTATCATCTTTTTAGGAAGGTGTTAACCAAGCGACTAACCAACCAATTATACCATATTTCGCTTATAATAGTATAGTATAGATTTGTTTAATATCATTTTTAAAAATTTTATATTCTTTTATTAATGAATTGATTTATTACATAAAAATAAACATTATCACTTAACTAAACAAATCCAATATATACCGTTCTTTCAGTAAGATATGACTATTAGAGTCTATGGTAATTGTCATCAGCTTGTTTTTAAAGACTACTTAAAATGCATATATTCAGTTTGGGAGTTTATATGTTGAATTTTTTTTATTCTTTTCTATCAGAATATGGCATATTAAATATTAGTTTTCTTTTACCCATAAATAAGGATGGAAAATTAACTCGATTTGATGGTACCTAATCCGAACCCCAAATTTTGGATATGCCAAACCCGAATTTTTTGATTTTGGTTTGGATATAAATTTTAAACCCAAAATAGTTTTGATTTGCATTTGAATTTAAGTTGTACCGAACCAATATCCTATATGAAATCCGAAACCCGATCCACTATCGAAACCCGCCACATAAATAATATAATATTATAATTTGAAATTATTTTATGTAATATTTTAGATGTAAGACATATTATTTTATTTATTTATATTCAATTATTTCATTAGAAATAGTCAATACTATCAAATTTTATTGATATATTTAAGATGTACTTTTCTTTACTTTACATTAATTTTTCATTTCTGTGTAGAAAAAGAATTATTTGGTTTTGGATATTGATTTTTGGATATGGATTTATTTTTAAAACCCAAAAATATTTGGATGTGAGTTGGATTTTACAAAATTCAAATCAAACCCAACCCGTTGTCATCCAAACGCGTGAAATAAGACATTTGAAAATGAGCATCACCTATCTTTTTTCTATTTGAGTAACATGTTAAAATAGAAAACTGTACATGAAGCTAAAATCAAATATGTAATATATAAACACGTAATCACATTATTATATATGTGTCCTTGTAATTTAATTATCGGGTTAAAAAATATGAAGTTCATTTTCATTTAACTGTGAGTATATTTTTCCGACTTATATTAAATGAAAGCGCTTACGTAGATCTGAAAAATCGTTTGTGTTGTGTACATTCATGCCATGTATCTTTGGGGTCTTGCATGAAAATGACATGAAATTATTTTGTGTACCCAAAATTCGAACACAAAATGCTACTAAACTACGTATTTTTTTTGTACACGAAATGAAAATAATATGCGGAAAGAAAAAATATGACAATTACATGTAATGTTACTCTCTGCCCAAGTTATCTAAGTATGTTACTATATAATCGAAAATAACATTGAGATGCTAAAAAATAAAACTAAAAGTAGAATACATAAAAATGAAGCCCTTTTTTTCTTTTTTTGTTTATTGTTAATAAATATATTTGTTTGATTATAATCTATCTACCAAGTACCTATATTTAAGGTTTTGTTGATATTGTACATAAAAATGAAGCTCTCTCTCTTTTTTAAGTTTGTTTATTATTAATAAATATCTCTATTCGATTAGAATCTATCTACCAAGTTATTAATAATTTTACATATATTTAAGGTTTTGTTGATATTAAAAATAAATATTATTAACCAACCAAGCAAATTCGATATGTCTGCTATTAGGTTATGATACAAGAATTGAATACTATAACTTGAATTCAAGAATACAAAATTAAAATGGGCACCTTTTATTAGAAACAATATATATTTTTATATGTATCGACCTACCTAGTTATCAAAATATTGATTTTTAAACGATTGTTATAGCCGTTTCTTTTTCTCCTCCTCTCCTAAAAAATACTAAACTAAAGTTTAGGGGTTGTCATCTGTGTTCTGGTTGATTATAACCTCATTTTTATTGTTTTCCTTGATTTTGATTTATTTTTCAATAAATATCTCTCTTTATTGAGAGTCGAGTACCACGTTGGTAGGTTTTATCTACTGATATATTGGGTTTTGTACTTTCTCCTTGTGAATGATAACTCTCGATTCTTTTCCTTGATTTTACTTTGTTTTTCAATAAATATATCTCTTCATTGAGAGTCTAGTATCCCGTTAGTGGATTTTGTCTATCCATATAATGGATTTTTTGTTCTTTCTCTTTTGAGAGTAGGTTCCTTGATTTTGGCATCCGGGATCTTAGATTTACAGGATTTTGTTATATTGGTTCATTGATTTGGATAGCATAGAATCGCAGTTATGGTCAGTTGTTCGAATACGTTCTCACAAATCACATATGTATTTCCCTCACGATTAGAATAAATTGTTTGATTATTTTGCCAGAAAGACTATATATTTCAGTGATATAAGCGAGTGATGTACCACAATTTAAGATCTGATCAACAATTGTAGTTTGGATTAAGGAAATCTTGTTGCCTTGATATGATCTATTTTAACAAGTGTTTGTCCAATCTTGATTATTTTTACAGATGTATGACATTTTATTGATAAATTATTTACCTATAAAAAATAGTGATTTAGAAGAAATTTTGAATTATTATTTGTGTAGATGAGATATGCCGTTTTGTTGGTAAATTAATTATCTATAAAAAAAATAGTGATTTTTTTAGAATTTTTGCGCTGAGTTGACCAATTTGCTATGAAAATATTCACTAACAATATTATTATTGACTCTGTAATGAATTATATTTTTTGGATTGATAATATATACACCAAATAATGTCTAACACTATTTGAGTGTCTATTCAGTATCTTGAATAATTCAAATATATCGTCAAGTCAATTTATTTGTCCCATTAATTCTTACATAACTAAAAAATACCGATAAGTAAAATGTTAATGATAATTGGTTTAAAATTCATTTTTTAATATTTTAATTGGTTGAATTTAGCTTTTTTATAATTGATTAATTTAACAGTTTATATAACTTAAATTTGAAGGTGTATTTAGAATAATGTAGTAAATATTTTTTTAATTTTTAAAATATTTAATTGAATAAGTAGATTTATTCAAATTTGTTTGCACCTTATGATTGTAGATCGAGTGTTTGAGATGTTAAAATATGATATTTTATAATATAGATAAAATAGACCCATAAATTAAAATAATATATTTGTATTAAAACACAATTAATAAATACGCAATTTTGGAAAATGGATCTATACATAGAGAGTGGTTCAAAGAACAGATGTGCTAGTATATAATAATATAATTGCGATTGATTTTTATAATTAATTTAATATTAATGGTAAATTCTTATTGGCTCTTATATATTTTTATGAAAATTAATTTGTAATATATAATAATGCAATTATGATTAATTGTAAAACAAAAGAGTGGAAATTTCAAATTGCAAAAATCACTTAATATTATATATTTTTATGATCCTAATTAATTTTAATTGATAATGTTAATTTATTATAAATATTTTTTGACATTTAAAAAAATATGTTATATATGAATATGTTAAATCAAGTCATTACTATATTTAAATTAGAATTGTTAACTAACCATGGTTAGTATAATAGGATTAGAATGATAAATAAGAAAAACTTTTAATATAATATGATTGGTCTAAAATTTAGGAATGACCTCTAATTGGTCCTAAAATAATTTCTAATTTTCTGATTGGTTAACTGCATCTAACTGTATACCTGGGTAGACTCAGGTATTATAATAAAGGATATCGCATACATTTTAAAAGAACTTTTAACTTAAGTATTTTAAAATATTATTCATGAAATATTTTTTTTAAAATTACTTTTTAGTTTATTTATATGTAATATTGAAAATTTTATTTTGATAACATATAATATATTCTTGTTTTTAACTCGTTCCAAGAAAGAACTATTTTCATATTTTTATTATGCTAATTTCGATGCAAAAAATTAATATCAAATAACTACACATATACCTTTTTTTAATTTAATTCAAATTTTAATGTCAAAATATAGTACAATATTGAACGATCATATTGACATGGGTGAAAATAAGCCCATCATACATTATTCAACTAACATTGTATTATTTTAATTTACTTAAGTCACTAAGTAGGATCATTGATTGAATTATTAGATTGTTTGAGTTTTAATAAAAATCGAGGATAAATGAAAAACTGCATTTATTGAGAACAAATATTTATATAAATCTATTTCTTTTTTTATGAAAAATAAAATATTATGATTGTTAGTTCCAATAAAATATTGTAGAAGGGGGGGGGGGGGGGTTGAATGCAATATTGATAATTTCAAATTTTTTTCCAACAACAAAAATAAAGATGCTAATGTATCAGTGAAGAAATGCAAACACATACAAGTAAATAGACATAGCAGTATTTCCACAAAATGAATATTTTATTTATTTTATGAAAGGTGCTACAACAACCTGAAAAATGATTTCCAGCTTCAATGCTCTCGAGAAAGTTTTTACAAGTTGCTTAGATCAATCTTGTTGCGTGTATGTGTATCTCACAATTGAGGAGTGAAACTGTTGTTATATTCAATTGACAGATCCTCACATTTTTCCTCGCATGTGATATTTCCTAAAATGTTAACTACTCAGACTTTACATGAAATGAAAAACAACCTAGATACATTCTATTTGTAGTTTACACAATCTCAGTTGATGTTGATTTTGCATACTCTTGAATTGATAAATTTTGTTTTGTTCTCTCTCAAGGTCCTGTCATAGTTTTTTGTAGGTCTGTTGCAGGCGCATGTGACTTCTACACAAAGACCTGTTACAGAGCATCTTTCACACATTTGATTGGATTCCCTAAATTCAATTGTTGCCTTATCTTAAGACAAAGACTTTTTTCCGCATAGGTTGCTGTGAGGAATGTTTAAGTATTGACAATGTGTTTACTCCACCAATTTTGCTGTCAGGAGTATTTGGCTGTCGTGACCTAGCTGACTTGCTGTCAAGAAGTGTAAAAATGTTATCTCAAGCTTCCGCCAATGTTTCTGTCAAGACTTCAAAAGTTACGGATTGGAATTATGCTATCTTGACGAGCATGTTGTTGAAGTTGTAATTATGCTGTCGAGTAAAAGGCTTGACAACACTTTATTATGTACTGTTCATGAAAAAAGCATTAACCAAAGGCCTGATCTTTGTAATGAGCTTCTTCCAAGTTAACCTGTTTATTACACTTTGATTTTCGGTACATTTATTTTTGTACAACTAAAGTACTCTGGCTCTGACAATATGTCTCACATAGTTAAGTTGTCTTCTAGAGAAATCACCATAAATCCTAACAATGATGGTGTTATTTACTGTTCTTTATATAAGGGGTTCTTTGTAGAATGCAACTCAACTCTATAACTCTTTATATAAGTTGTTCTTTATATACATACATACATACATACATACATACATATATATATATATATATATATATATATATATATATTAAGGCCATTACTCTATGAAGAACAATCTTATATAAAGAATAGTAAAGAATACCATAGAAACTTACAAAAACTTGCACTTAGATTCTAATTTCCATACCAAATTTTTTTTATGAATAATATAATTACTATAAAAAATCATGATCAAATATGAAATGATTACACATAATTTCTTATTACAAAAAATATATAAGATTCTATTCTAAATTCTATAATGGATTCTCTTAGATGAGATTTTCGTAAGTTAAATTTAATTGTTGTTAATTTTTGTGATTTTAGTCTTAACAAATCAAATTTTATGAAAAAAAAGTATTATGATAATATTTTTATTGTTCTTTATGTATGGTATTCTTGCTAGAGTGCAACTTTATATATTAATTGTAGCATACTTAGTATATTTTTGGGTTTCAGATATAAGAGTACTAAATATGTATACAACTGAAAATAACTTGAAAATCGATACTTTAAATTATTTTTGTATCTTTACACACGCCACAATTACTATAAAAAAAAAAAAGAAACACACGCCACAATTCTCATATATAATAAGAGCATCTCCTATGGGGTTGGCTAAAATGATTGGCTAAAATGATAGAAAATACTGATTATGTAATATTTACTGAACCTGTATTGCGTCGTGCTTCGATGGTACTGGCTATATTGATTGGCTATATTTTAAAATTAGTATGTTATTATTATTTAAATTATTATAAATAGAATATATCATTTGAATATGGTAAGAGATGATGTGTAATTTTCTTACAGAGATTCGACAAATATAGCCTACATTAGGAGGTTGACTAAAAATATAGGCTAAAAATATAGACAAGGGAAATGATCCATTGGAGTTAATTTTTTTTAGATAATCTCTATAATTTTTATTTATAGTATGTTTTAATTACTTTTAGCTAAGAGTTCTATATTATTGAAGATGCTCTAATAAAAGTGTTTGATAAATTTTTGAATTTCTGTTGACTTGACCTGACTGGCTTTCTATCGGCAGCCGGCAGGTACCGAATCTATATCAATATAACTAAATAGGTGCTAATGAAGAGTATGCTGGATTTTACTAAAATATCCCTGTTTTTAGCTTATTTTGGTAAGTTTTCTATCCTAAATGGGTTAATGGACTATCCATCTCTGATCCAACTTCCTAATATAACTATGCTTAGCTTATTTTGGTAAGTTTTCTATCCTAAATGGGTTAATAGACTATCCATCTTTGATCCAACTTCCTAATATAACTATGCTTATCACGTATTAATTTTTTTTAAAAAAAACCGGGTATACCCGGGCCATTAACAGCTTTAACAGTTTCCATATCAAGCCATAATTCAAAAACACTACGATCCACGATTGTAGCCACCTATCATGTTCTTCCTTTCAAGTTTCAAAGTTTGTTTAATCACAATACGATCTGGATGAGTTGTGTTAGGCTTCAGCTTGGTTCATGGTTAATGCATTAATATCGTTTTGTCTTATGAACCTGTACCCCAATGGAAGAAACACCCAACAATATTACAGCCTCTAAGAAACAATCAGGTTTGTGATTTTTTGTACTGTTATTTGAAAAAACTATCCAAATCGTACAAAGACATAGTGATAAGAATGGTTTGTATAAGAATTGTTTCGAAATCTGTTGTAGTATTAGTAAGAATGGTTTTCATATTTTTTCTAAGGTACCAAGCGGAGGCCACTCTCTAATCAGTCTTCTCCATCTGTTCCTAAACCTGGTATCAGCCCTTCAATCATTCTAGAGTTGTTTTATTTTCATATGTAATAATCTCAGTGTTTATATGTTTTTTTATATTTTCTTTTTTTTTTTGTTTATGCTCATCATTCTTTTATCCGTAGTGTTAAAACGTCGTTCAAATGTTGTCTTGGACTATGCTTCATCGCTTTCCAATATTCAATCTGATATTCGACTTCCAAGCCCAAGACTACATTCAGCAATGATGGATACAACAAGGAAGCATACAGGTAACAAGGAAGCCTACCAAGTGTTGTTTTGTTACATTTTTTCCAGCTTCTTATCAAGTGTTCATTCATATATTCAGATTCTATGCGTTATAACACACAGAAGGTGAATGTCCCTCCTAATTATCAAGGTAATTATTTCTCACATGTTTCAATACGAAAGCAATTTTTTTATTTTGGATTGATAAAATATATTATTCTTTTATGTTGATCAGATCAATCATTGCCATCAGCAGTTCGAAAATTGGATTTCAAGAGTAGCACAACAAAGTTTCAAGGAAATTCACTATTTAATGAGAATTTTAAGACTTCGTCTAATCTTCCTGGTATGTCTTTATATTACATGATAGTTTTTTCCTTGAATCCGCTGTATAATTTTTACTGCATTTAGATATTCATGTATGTTTCTCTTCTTCTGGATTAACGAGTAAGTCTAATTTCCTGTAGGTTTCACACCAAATAACCACTTATTGATAAATAGTCAATCTTCTGGAGTAACGAGTATGTCTATTTTCTTATTGATAAATCTGTATATTCATACTAAGTTTTTCTATTGTTTATGATTGTATCCATTTATATTTACTACTTAATTCTCACTGTTTATGTTGTTTTAATGTAATGTGACAAAACAGATGCGCAGCACTCTCCCTTTAAGGATAATGTCAATTCACCATTTACACCTCAATTTCCAAAAGGTTCTTCAACAGGTTTCTTCTTGAAAGGCATATGATGTAGCCTATTTGTATTTCGAGGATTCAACTCAACTTAAACAAGAATGTAATAGTAAATAGTATATGTACTGTCACAGGGATCTCAATTGTATTATCTGTCAGAAAAGAAAGAAGACAAAGTCAATCTACCGTTTTGAGTTATACTACACTTGAAGAAGTTCGTTCAGTTGATTAAGCATCAGTGGAGTAATCAAGACAGTGGATTCTATTTATAGTGACAAGAGGTTCCTACAGTGGCAGAATACAGATTATAAAGGTTTGAAAAAGAGTGAAGAAAAGGAAGACATGAACCAAATCATAGAGTCAAAAATAAAGAAAAGTCGTTGGAGTTAGTCGCTCATGAACCAGACCGTGCATCGAGCGTCAACAAAAATTCGGTGGTAATTCTTTATTACTTTCAGTGGTTCAAGCTATCATGACTGGTATGGGAAGAAATCATTGTGCAAGCAACAGAGGTACTAAATTAATTAACCACAATGGTTTTGCAATCAAGACTGGCTAAGGAATAATCTTTGTGGAGGATTAGATTTATCAAAACATGGAAGATCACAAGGATTATACTGTCAAGGAGGTATATTAATTTTCTCTTAATTAATTAAGTCATTTGATTTATTTATTTGATAAATTAATTCTATTCGAATTAATTTATTCAGTAAATTAATTAAAAGATTAATTAAGTTGGAATTAATATAATTATAAAAAGACTTCATATTAATTGTCTTTTAATTAAATTAAATTAGTTGGCTAATTTATATTATAAATTAATTCAATCAAAATTAAATTATTCTTTAAATTAATCAATTAATTAATTAAATCAGAATTAATATAAGTGTTTAAAGACTTAAAACAAATTCTGCTCAGCGAATATGACTTACTGGAGGTCGGTATGACTTATCCTTAAGTCATACTGATTTAAGTCATTCTGATCTAAGTCATTCTGATCTAAGTCATTCTGATTTAAGTCATTCTGATCTAAGTCATTCTGATCTAAGTCATTCTGATTTAAGTCATTCTGATTTAAGTCAATCTGATTTAAGTCATTCTGATTTAAGTCATTCTGATCTAAATCAGACAGATTAAGTCATACCGAAGCCACACAGACCAGTTAAGTCATACTGAGCAGATTAAGTCATACCGAAGTCACACAGACCAGTTAAGTCATACCGAGCAGATTAAGTCTTACCGACTTGAAGATATTTCTGAAAAGTAAATTAAGTCATACCGACAAAGTGCTTTATGTCATACCCAAAGGCTGCTCAGAATTAAGTCATACCGACTGATTTATTAAGTCATACCGCCCAAGATTTAAGTCATATCGAAGGAAAATTATGTCTTGGAGCAAGTTTAAGTCATGCTGATAGCTGATTTATTATGTCTTGAAGCAGTTTAATTCATACCAGATCAGTCAAGACTTAAATGGCTATAAATACAACTGCAGGACACAGCAGAGCAGTCTGAAATTTTTCACATCTTCTTCAGCAGAACACAAACAGAAGAAAGAGAGACCAAGAGAGAAAATGGTTTCTTGAACATCAAATAAATTCTTGTAAATTATTTCTAGCTTGTATTGTTAAATCTAAACCACTAGAAATTGTTTACTTGTAATTGTGGAACTATCTAGCGGATTAAGTTCCCTAGAACCTCTCGATATTTTTATTACAAATATAGAAAAGTTCATGTCGAATTTTCTATAGAATTTGTAATAATTAATTTCGATCTTTTTAGTTACAAATATAGAAAAATTCATGTCGAATTTTCTATAGAATTTGTAATAATTAGTTTGGTCATCAAACCTTGTAATTTGTACCCGTGCATTAAGGCACACCCCATCAAGTTTAATATAATTTTATATTCAACTTGAAATATTGGTATTCGTTTATTCCGCATCAATTTGTTCTTGATTTAATATATTAAGAAAAGATCTAATTCGATAAAACGGTATAGTTTGTATTCAACCCCCCTTCTACAAACTATTTTGGACCTAACAATTGGTATCAAAGCCTTTTGATTGACGCACAAATCAAGATCCTTATTTTTGTGGTCCTCCAATTGGATTTCGAGTTTGTTGACCCATGCAAAAATTAAATCCGGTATTAGACCAAAAAGTCAACTCCTCTATTTTTTGAATTCTTTAACCTTAAAAAATATTCATTTTTGAGATTTTTGATATTTAAAAAATTTGAACTTATATTCGAATTTTTTAATTCTTGAAATGATTAATTCTTGGAAATTTTGATTTTTAAACAACTTGAGTTTATTTTCAAATTGTTTAATTTTCAAAATTTTTAATTCTTGGTAATTTCGAATTTTAATTAACTTGAATTTATTTTCAGATACTTTAACTCTCAAAAATTTCATTTCTTGAGATTTTTTGATTCTTAATTAATTTGACTTAAATTTCAACTTTTTTAATTCTTGAAGTTTTTAATACTTGGAATTTTTGATTTTTAAACAACTTGAATTTATTTTCAAATTGTCTAATTTTCAAAATTTTCAATTCTTAAGAATTTCAAATTTTAATTAATTTGAACTTATTTTCAGATTTGTTAGTTCTCAAAAATTTTCAAGTCCTTGAAGTTTTTTAATTTTAAATATTTTGAATTTATTCCAAGCCAATAGTTCTATGAAGATTGTTAGTTGAAGATTCCTCCGGACGTCAAAGATGATTTGAATCTTTTGAAGAAAATGCATTTTTCAATGAAATTAATTTCTACCTACTGAAGAAAAATTTGTGGAAACTCCTCAAAGTTATATCCATAGAATTCACTGGTTTTTCAGAAGCAGGAATGGAAGAGGTTAAGTGGATAGAATTTTTCTCGAAGATTTGAATTAAGTCTATTGATTCTGTGATATACAAACACTAAGTGAATTGCTCCAATGTAACATCTACTACATTTAGTGGATTGTACCAAGAAATATCTTTCAAGGAATCAACAGAGATTTTAGAAAAGTGGAATCAAGGAGGTTTGAGAATGAACTAGACAGTTAGACATCTCAGTCAGGAATTAATGATGGAACCTCAGAACATACATGAAGAGTTACTAATTTAGAAAAAGTACAAATGTTTAATCTAGGAATTAGACCTATCTATTCCGAAGCAGAAACTCTTCAGGATACAGTTCAAGAGGTGGCTACAAGACTGAGTTGGTGGAAAGAAACAAGACTTGATAGTTGAAGTTATGAAAAGCTATATGTGACAAGTAACTATTAAGGTGTGCAACATGGTACAGAATTCTGACAGACAAGGATGAATAGGGATTCATTAAATGAGATGAAATAGAAGCATCAGTGCAAAACTTATCTTGCTGAATGAAAGAGTTGGGATGGATCAGATGATGATGAGAAGAGCATAATTAATATCTTGCCTTCATAGCAATCTCCAAAGATGATTCATCTCATATGTCTCAGGTATCAATTCTTCGAACTAGTGTAATATGTAATTCTAAAAAATTTAAAGCATGTTAAGATCTTAGCTTTTAATTATTATATCTTTGGTTAGAAGATCTTAATATGTGTGTGAATATTTGTTGAATTTGATTAATTGCAATAGTGAGTTAAAGTGTTCCTTAGACAATATCTCTTAATTCTTAAATGATATATGTCAAGCATATAAGACCTCTGCTTAAGCTAGTTTCAGGATCCCCAGTAGAACAAGATTTGCTTATTCATTCTGAATTGTTTGTTAAGGTTTAAAAAGTTTAAAAGATGGAATAATTACCTAGGGTGTCAGTAGAACATCAAGTCATTTGTAAAACTGACTTAGGTAATAGAGATTATATAATATAATATAACAATAGGAATGGATCGGATAGAATTAGTGATTAATTGTTAATTCTTCTATTCCATGCATGTTTAGAAAATTATTGAATATCTGTAAATCTACTTGCTACCTGTTACACAAGTGTACATAGGTTAAAGTAGATAGTACTGAATTTTCTAAAATGCATAACATGCCTAATTTGCATAATTCTTATCTGCAATGTTTTAATGCTGAAAGTATGCAATGTATTCTTATTATCATGCCTGCTTATTTCAAATGTCATAAATGCATTTCCTAGTATTTGCATTGATCATAGAAAAAGCATGTTTAAGAATAACAATAAGGTACAGACTGCTAGTCCTCCTTATGTTAGGAAGGAACCATTATTCTCCTTGCTCAGTGAATATTTTGTCAATGACATTAAAAAGGAGAAATGGTCAGTCAAAGATAAGAATGAGCATGTTAAGGTTAAAACTGTTGTTAACTCTAATAAAAGAGAAATCTCTAATCCATCTGGACCCAATTAAACAATTTGGGTACCAAGAACTTTTTATCCATTTGTGAATGTAGGGCTTAACAGGTTAATCGATTATGCATTATTATTGATTTATTCAAAGCATATCATCGAAGAAAGAACCCTGCTATCAAATGTGAATGTGAAGACAGACCAAGTGGTTTATCCCTTGGAGACAACAACAAGGGTATGACCTGGGGTTAAGGCTATTCAATAGCTAAGAAATGTTGTCAGTAATAAAGCATCTTTTACAAGATGAAGAGCCTACTGTTCGAGGATTAAGGAAAGAGAACTTATCTGTAGCTGACATGGAATCTAAGTCAAAGGTGAAGTCAACAAGGTCAAATCTAAAGCTTCATCAGACAAGAGTTCAGCTATGACATAAGGAGCTCTCTCACCTGAATGTCAAATCAAGAGATTCTTTCCTGAAAATCGAATCAGCAAAGGAGACTGCCTCATCTGAAATTAAAGTAAAATGAAATTACGAGGCATGTCATAAAGGGAAGTCAAAGAAGCATCACACAGAAGTTCTACATCAAAGTAAAATATATTTTAGTAGTGATGACTGATGACTTCTCTCAACAAACAAGTTGTTGTTCAGACAATCTGAAGACAAGACACCACTGATGGTGATTGATCACATTTTAAACCCTGATCCGTAAGAATTTTAGGAAGACCCCATAAGTATGAAGGAAATTGTGTTGCAATATTAAATAGAAAGTGAGCATCCTAGCAATCAGCTAATGCTCAAGAGGATAATTTCCTTTGTTACTCAATAGAGTAAACAGCCTACAGGGTGATTGTTATTAATCAACAAAAGGTGATTGAAAGTCTTAGTGATGTTCAACAACTTCTAGCTCCCAGCTGTCAATGGTAATGATGGTTCAGATCCAAGCAATGTCAACATTGAGAATCTTCATGTAAACCCAGCAACAGCTTAGGGGGAGCAAAAGAAGGATCATCTAGTCAACTCAACACCACACTGAAAGTCAAAGGACACTATGAGAACATGTCTGCCAAGACAAAGAATGTTGGCTCAATTAATTATTTGTCCTAGTTCTTAGTGTTCTTAATGGTGGAAGTAAAAGACTAACAGAGCTTCAAGTACTAATGATTATTTGGCTTAATGACCTTTTAACCCTCAAAGTTTCCACTGATATACCCATCAGTCCTCAATATTTCAAAACGTTCCTTTTAACCCTCGAAGTATCCATAAAGGTCCTAATAACCCTTAAACCGGTAAAAAAAATAAAAAATAAAAAAATGGTATAACTCGGATGGGCAAAAGAGACATTTCACAAACCGATACCGAGGGTTAAAAGGTATACTTTAGATACTTTGGGGGTTAAAAGGTATAGATAATTTGGGGGTTAAAAGGTTTATGTGTTTTATGTACGGATACTCGTAATCATCTTTTTCTGTTTTATGTGTTGTTGAGTCCTTTACCTTGCATCTGCATCCTCCATAAGGCATCAGCTTGGTGGACCTAACTTCTTACGATTTGAACATAGCTCCAAATGATTTAAATGTCACAAATTATATTCTTGCAGGGAGCAAAAGATGAGTTTACACTTGATCTTGTAGAGCAGTGTTCCTTCCAAAAGCAGCGAGTGATGCATCTTGCTATGAGTTCTCGGTAAGGTTGCCTCATCTTTTCACTGGTCTAGTTAATGGTACCTTGAATAAAACTTACTATCAACAAAATATGCAAGAACTTAATGTATTAATTTGTTTCTACTCTTAAAGAGTAACTTATCTAATGTGACTACATATAACATATATCTAAAGGAGATAGAAAAGGAGTGAGAATGCGTGCTGCGTAATTTGTTGACTTACAACCAAGCAAGTTAATGTGCAATAGCTTAATTTTGTTTGCATGCACTTTTGAGTACAAAAATTAAAATTCAGATCCAATTCATACATCTTAGGAAGATATCTTTTATTTCCGTTCTTGGAGGTGCGTAACGATCATAATTTTTGCTAAAAAGGACAATTTTTTTAAGAGCATCGTTGTTTCTTTTTCATATCTTTCAAGCTGCATGTTGTTATGTACTTGAGCATTGATTCATGTATAAATTTATTACTGGAGGGATGAGAAAGAACCTACATACTTAAGATATATTGATGCATATTCTCCTCAACTGTAGTGAAATCTGTCAGCACATTTGAACAGAGACATGTAGATGCTCATATCTTTTAATTATGTAAAAGCAGTGACAGCAAGAGCCAAAAGTACTGTCCCTTAGTCTGTAGGTTTTAAGGCACTAGGTTAGAATTCTAGCTTTGACAAGGTGGTGCCATTGAGGCTGAAGTCTTATTGCTGAAGGGTAATAGCATCTTTTACACCCTGCCCTCGAGTTTCTAAAACTGAAGAAAGTAAATGATGAGGAAGTAAAGTACTTTCATCCCAATTTTGGAGTGAAAATATGCTAAATTTCCTTTCATCTTCACTTGCTTTCATTCCTAATAAAAACTTGGGAGCACAAATATGAGTGAAAATGAAAGTACTTTACTTACCCTTTACTTGCTTTCCATCCTCTTTAAAACTTGGGAGCAAGTTGTTAACCTCCAGGAGTTTGTCACATTATCTCTATGTATTTCCTTTATGTACAGGATCCTGGTTGTTCCCTATCTGTCTTTTTTAGTTTCCTATTTGTGTATTTCCGTGCTTGAGATGTATTTCATTTAGAATTAGCACAATGAATTAGTAAGTTCCCTTCAAAATTAGCTTAATCAATTATGTTAGTTTTTGTCGCAATGTTTTTCTGCTTCTCCTTTATTTTAAAATGCTAAGATCTGTTTGAACTGGATTTGGTAATTCGTGCAAGAACATATCCCGTTTGTTGTTTGAAAGACATACTGATCCCGTGTTTTTTTCTAGTGATGAGAAGGTGGTGTCAGACGCAGTTGAGCTAAATGACCAGCTACAGAAACTTCTTACCAGACATGATGCACTTATCTCTGATAGGCCAACCCCTACTATAAACCAATTTAATCAGGAAGAAGTGGAGGAAGAAGAGGAAGCAGAACAGCTTTTCCGGAGGTTTGTACAATTTCTTTGGTTCTGATAAATCTAACCTAGGTTTTTTAGAAAATTATCGATTTAGAATTGATACCAGATAATAGTAGCGTTCTAGTTCAGTACTTCGAAAGGAGTTTGTCACTAGCTTCTAGATTTTGTTTCTGAAATCGGAATAGTTGGTGACTTGGTGCGTTTAATATTTTTTAAAGTACGGGACCCTAACAATAACTACTATACATGCATGACAAGATGAGGAAAGGAAAAGCTTGTGTGCAGCCTGAAGATGAAAATCGTCAAATAGACCGATCCATAGGCTTGTTAGGAGCTTCAGATAGACTTCATCGTCCCCTAATACGGCCATTGAGTGTGGAGCCAAAGCAAGAACCCCTTGCATTTCGACCAGCTGTGCCAGCTGTTAGCATTCCACCACCTCCTGCAAAACATGTTGAGAGAGAGAAGTTTTTCCAGGAGAACAAGTCTGATGGCTCTACTCTTGCAGGTCATGTCAGAGGTCCATCGATACATAGTCGAAGTGCCAGCAGCTCTCACAGTGAAAGTTTAAATTCTAATGACTGATCAATTTGCAGATTCCAGAGTACTAGGGGAGATGGGTTTGGTTTTATTTTCTTTAGTGGTGGTGTTTCATTGCTGATGATACGGGTAAAGGTTTTAAATATAAGAAGTATTGGTGTTTTCTTTTCGGAATAGGTAGATAATGATTTACTGCAATATGATACTTGCATAAAGGTTGTTGGCTGCTGTTTTTGCTAATGTACTTTTGTTTTAGGGGGTCAAACTTTGGTATATACAGAACATACTCCAGTTGTGGGATTTTACTTTATGTAATAGCGGTAGATCCGGTTAACGCTTTGGCCTTTGAGTATTGGTCGTATGACTTGTTAAAAACAGTGCATTATATTTCTGTGATTGCATAAACTATTTTCATCCTTCTCGCCTGTTGGATATTTTACTGCGTTTTCAATTTCTAAATAGTTTTCCAGAACATTCAAACACATGGCCCATTTTAACACATGGGATCACATTCCCAGAATGTGTATCATCTTCTTCAGGTACACACGTATTATCTTAAGGTATATGCATGATTTTTTTTTATTTTTTATTGATTTTACTTTGGAAGATACACATTCTATAGTTTTGTATCAAAGATGCGCAATTCTAGGTAGGCATTACATGTCCCAAGATGTTAGGATGTATACCTTTTAACCCCCAAAGTATCTAAAGTATACCTTTTAACCCTCGGTATCGGTTTGTGAAATGTCTCTTTTGCCCATCCGAGTTATACCGTTTTTTATTTTTTATTTTTTATACCGGTTTAAGGGTTATTAGGACCTTTATGGATACTTCGAGGGTTAAAAAGAACGTTTTGAAATATTGAGGGCTGATGGGTATATCAGTGAAAACTTTGAGGGCTAAAAGGCCATTAAGCCTGATTATTTCTTTAGTTTTCTTTTAGAAGAAACTAAGAAAGCTACAAAAGCTCTGAAAGATCCAAGTTGAGTGATTGCAATGCAAGATGATCTCAATCAGTACAAAAGGCAGATTGAAGGGAAGCTGGTATCTAAACCAAACAACAAGGTTGTATTTGGTACAAGGATAACCAGAAGTCTACCTGGATGATGTCAAGGCATTGTTATGAGGGACAAAGCCAAACTGGATGCTAGGTTACAATTTGATCAAACTGTATATTTGACAAGAAGCACCAGTGACAAGACTTGATGATATCAGGCACCTGCTGCACATTCGAGATTATAATGGACATCTGGAACTACTGAATCTGGATGCTAGAGGAATGTGAACAAGTGCACTCCTGGTTGGTGAGATAATGAAAGATCTTTACAGGTTAGTATAAACTGGTATCATCACTCAAGCAAGCATGGAAGACATGGTATGACACCCTAACTATAATTTAATATTTGGTATCAATCTTTAACAGTTGGTGTCTTTTAACAATTGGTGTCACTTTTATAGAACTCTCTACATCTTTAGGCACAAACATAAATGATATATATGTGCAATGATATCTTGATTATATTATATGTTGGTCTACTAACTATAAATTGGGATCAAGATATTTGCTGTTTTGATGTTGGTAAAGTTGCAATTCTTTTGAATTACTTCATGCAAGCCAATAGAAGAATCCTTTTAGGAGCTCAGGCAAGCCAAAAGAATAATTCTATTTGGAGCACAAGTAAGCCAAAAGAATGATGACAATAAAAGTAAGTCAAGGATCTTTTGTTTCTATTCAGAAGATTCTAGACCTGTCAAGTCTACATGCCAACACACCACTATAGCTGGCTTTTGACCTATTAGCTTGGACCTAACAAGTTGGTAATCAAAAATCTTAAGATGGACCCGGATCTGCGGAAATGGTACCCTAGAGATATTTGACCCAACAAGTTCAGGATCTACTAATTAGGACCTAATCAGGCTATAGAGGAATCATCAGCTCATTATCTTATTCAATTGATAATAGATCACTTACACACATATTTTATTCTCAATATGCAAATTTGCAAGGCCCCAAGTGGATCCTAGAGAATCTATTCTTGTAGTTATTACACTTGATTTTCAGATGTCTTAAGTTGGACCCATCTCCGGAGATGGTACCCTAGAAACATCAGTTCTGACATGTTTTGCTGCATAGAGACAGATCAAATGAGTTGTAAGAAAGCAGGAGAACACAGGGAATCAAATTCATCTCCAACAACTCTGTGGAACACTCAAGGACTAAGCAACTTGCATAAGGTATCAATTCTTTCGAGAGCATGTCTTTATTTAAGATTAACTTGCAGACATGTTTGGTAAAATTACTTGATGAAATTAATTTTTCAAGTTTGGTTTGTAAACTTGGGATTTTATTAATGTTATATGATTTGTATATCCCATCTGTTAAGTATTTCTCAAGTAAGCTCACAAGTATTCAATTGTCTATATTGAAAGGACTTGTGATTTTACTATAAATGATTCTTAAATGAGTTTACAAGTATTCAATTGTAGTATTGAAAGGACTTGTAAATTCATTGTAAGAAATTCATAAATGAGTTCATAATTATCTGTTGAATGATTGCCATGTGTATAATTGTAATATATTTTAGTGGTGATTATTTAAGGATAATTTAAATACTTAAATGCTAAAATCTAACTCATAGAGATTTAGTATTTATTTATTTAATTATTTATTTTGATTAATATGAGTTATAGAACCTAAAGCAATTCAAATTAGTATTTGCTCTGTACCTCGTATTTATTAAAATAAATAAACAACATAACATATTTGGACCTAATCTGTATTGGTCTTCAATCAGTTATGAGATGTTAATTCTAGTGAACATTTATATCCCATTTTCAGAAATTCACTATAATTAATATCATGGCTCTAACAATTGGTTGTATTGAAGTTTTGACTTATATCAGTTAATGATGTTTAGTTAGAATTCTATTTACTAACTAATTGTGAGATATATTGGTATGTGTGAAATTACTTAGAACTCCTCTAAGTAATCATTGTTATATCTTTTACAATTAACTCATATTACTATGCATAGTATGAAAATTCTCTAAGTAGAACTATGGATATTGAAATATCTAAAGTGACCATTGTTCAGTTACTTGGAATAATTTTTATGCTTATTTGCAGGCTTCTAATCACTTTGATAATAAATGTTATATACTATGGATCAAGGTGTATAGGACTTAGAATATTATTTCTAAGATTGTAGACAAGACAACTTTGGTAATCGAGTCTTATTTATAGAACCAAGGTTGTCTACCAGTAAACAGTTGTTAGGAGTTAACAATTGTTATTATCGAGGAGTTGCCTTGAAGTCATAAGTTTGAAATGTTATATCTTAAGAGCTTGTGTATTTCTTGTCAACTAGTTCCTCGTACTTATAAATATCAGTGAATGATGTTCTTAAGTAGTTAGATACTAATATTCATTCTGTCAATTGGTACTCAATGTAACAATTCAATCTTCACTAAATTGAATTTATCAAACAATTGATATCATTGAATATTTAGTATTTAGCAGTGATTATTTATATCCTAGTAAATTATGACGTGAAGCAATTCAATGGTTTATTTGCTCATAATTTAATTTTGGTAAAGTAATCATAAACACAATACTTGCATTCTAAGTATTTGATAAATACTAACAGTTGGTATCAAATAGTAAAATATTTGTTTACTGACAATTGCTAGTTGTTCAGATACTTTATTGCAAACTAATTGTGATGTATATATTATCTCTGATGATATTACTTAGGATTTATTCTGAGTAAATGTGTATTATCTATAAATCATTAGGGTTAGTATAAATTAAGGTGTTCAACTTTCTAAGTAAGTGAGACTTAAAATTACATTCGGTCTCCTATCATATTTTGAAGTAGTGAAGATTTTTCAAAATTAAATTCTCTAATTCTGGTTATACACCACTTTATACATATGATAGTTCTTAGAATATTTTACATCCATCAGTCATTTACTTAGTTTATGTTGTGCTAAGTAATGAAGTGCCAAAGGAGAGACATTGGTTATCTGTACTTATGTACTTGGTAATCTTTGTCACCTAAACGACATCAAGTGCTTGTATGAGTCTTTTCACTAACTTTGTGTTAAAGTTCTCTATACATAATAAGCACTTAGGGTTGGCAATTTCGGGTTTCGGGTCGGGTTCGGGTCGGGTCAGCAGACTCGGGTCGTATTTTTGACCCAACCCGAACCCGACCCGAAAATTTAATGGGTACAGGTGCTCAACCCGAACCCGACACGAATGGGTTTCGGGTCAGTTTCGGGTAACCCGACCCGAAATTTAATTTTTGAAAATTTTAAAAATAATATATATATATATAAAATAATATTTATTAAAAATAATATATATTAAAAATAATATATATATATATATATTAAAAATAATATAATATATATATATATTAAAAATAATTATATATATATATATATTCGGGTAACCCGAACCCGACCCGAACCCGACCTGAACCCAACCCGATTTTTTCGGGTCAAGTTAGGGTCAACCCGAAACCGACCCGAACCCGAAAAATATAAACCCGAAACCGACCCATGCGGGTTGGGTTCGGGTCGGGTTCGGGTCGCGGGTCGAAAATTGCCAGCCCTATAAGCACTTAAAGAAAATCTTTCTTTATAAATTACTGCGAAGTCAAGAGTTTGTGTCTTTTAAAATTAAAACGACCTAGTTTTCATTAAAAGACATTATAATACATTGTTTTATGCATAAATACAGACTCTTGCACATTAACAGTTTTTAAAAGAAAACTCAAATCATTCTACAGTTGTGATTGCTTATATTGTAAAACTTTTTGAAGTCACAATTGTACATCATTTCTCTCATTGGATATAATGCATATGTTTTCACACAATGTTATGGTATGATGTAAATGCATTCTATCTCTATATTGCTCTATTGCTATGTGATGCAGGTTCAGCTCCTAGTGGAAGTTTCTCACATTGTAAGTAATGAGGTTGTAAACCCAACAACTTCTATCCCGGACTATAAATCCAAATCTAAACACATCCTAACTTACCCCTGAAGTGGAAGTAACTTATTTGACTAGAGGTCATTAAGGGAGTAACTGCACTTGATGCAGCAAATAAGGATGTGAGGGATAGTAAACCCACAGCTCTACCTTTCAAGGAGAATAGTCTTATACAACTTGAGGTATCTGTAAGCTCGCCTGCATTCTCCCAAAAGGATGCAGAGCTGAAAATGGCATTAAAACAGTCTCTAGATTCATTATCTTAAAATGATGAGTTTATTGAAATTCGCCTGTCGGCCAGGGCATCTGTTGGTAATTCACTACCTCATACACAATACTAAAATACTTCCTATGTACAAAGTGAGATTGCACACACTAAGGATGAATTGACGGAAACAACTCATACTCCGACCATTTTACGGTTAGGATTATAAGTTGAAGGTTCCTCAAAGAACCAAGAGTCTTCACAGACCTCGAGAGAAGATATTGATCTCAATGCAAAATTCAACAAGATCATTATCTAACTCCCCAAAGGGAACATCTCTGGATCCTGCTGGTATCGGGTCCGACATAGGTACGGATCGACAACTTGTTAACTATGATTCAGATTTACCTGATGAGTTTAACAAGGTGATGTCTTCATAGACATTAGATGGAAACATGATTTTAATTCTAAGTTTTGATTTCATTGTTTACCTTCTCAGAATTCAAATCTGAAACCCACAAAAGGGAAAAATTTTATCAACTTGTAGATTATGACTAAGATTCGTCTGACGAGTCTAACGAGGATCGGGGATTTGCGAAACCCCATTGCACCACCAGTGACCTCTCTAGAAAGGGCTATGGTGAATTTTCCTTGCAGGTACACATGGATGTTGGAGCTATGAGAGATAAGAGTGATACACTAGTGAGCATGAATGTAAACACTTGAGAGTTGAGAGATGAGATCACTCATTTTAAGTGATATGAGTGGAGAGATGAGCTAAACACTTGTGAGGTACACGAAACAGAATCACACACTCACAGTGAGGAAGAAAGATAAACACCAAATCTCATTCCCTATTCCCAAACAAAGTTACTTACAAGATTTGGGAGATACAAGGAAATTGTCAGAAGATTTGGTTGTCAGGATGATCAATAGTGAGGCCATTTTAAAATATCTAAAGGGCAAAGTTGATCAGTCTACATACTTCTATTCTGGAAGTCTTCATAAAAATCCTTCAACACAAGCAAAGATTCTTTACTTTATTCCAGTAGTCAATATTAGATGTATGAAGAATCTGTTGTACTAAAGGTAAGAAGTGAGTTATAATTGAAAAAATGGTATCATCTAATTTACATTTGGATGTTTGCTATAATTGAATGCTTGGAGGATTACTCAACTAAGGGGGAGAGATATTTTGAAGAAGATATACTCAAAGATTGCCTTAGTAAGAGATACTCAACTAAGGGGGAGATTATAAGTTTACCTTAGTGAGGGGGAGATTTTCTATCTAAGGGGGAGAGATATGAAAAAGGAATATACCTTAGAAATGGGGAGTATTCACCTTGTCAGGGGGAGATAGATTTATTCGCCTTGTCAGGGGAGATAAGGAGTATTCACCGTTATAAGAAAGAGACATATCACCTTAGGTAGGGAGACATAAGGAAGGAGAGAAGTATGAAACGACAAAGCAGAATTCTTCAGTATGTGGTTGTCAAGTCATATTTTTACCACTGAAGGAATTCTAGTATCTGCTGATAATGTTCAATTTAAGATATAAAGGGTTATCAGGCAGATATGTCATGAAATGAAGATGAGTTACTTAATGAAGATTTGTTCAGTGCTAGAGGAGCAATCATCTATCAGTTCATCGATCAAGGATTCTGAAATTGTAATATCTAAACCAGAATTTTTTTTTTGTATTTTTACTATAGCTCTTTAAAGCTTTATCTTCTTCTTGTTTGTAGTTGAGTTATCCTCTAGGTATTTGATTGTTATTGTCTAACAAACAAATAGGGGGAGATTGAAAGGCATATGATGTAGCCTATTTGTATTTCGAGGATTCAACTCAACTTAAACAAGAATGTAATAGTAAATAGTATATGTACTGTCACAGGGATCTCAATTGTATTATCTGTCAGAAAAGAAAGAAGACAAAGTCAATCTACCGTTTTGAGTTATACTACACTTGAAGAAGTTCATTCAGTTGATTAAGCATCAGTGGAGTAATCAAGACAGTGGATTCTATTTATAGTGACAAGAGGTTCCTACAGTGGCAGAATACAGATTATAAAGGTTTGAAAAAGAGTGAAGAAAAGGAAGACATGAACCAAATCATAGAGTCAAAAATAAAGAAAAGTCGTTGGAGTTAGTCGCTCATGAACCAGACCGTGCATCGAGCGTCAACAAAAATTCGGTGGTAATTCTTTATTACTTTCAGTGGTTCAAGCTATCATGACTGGTATGGGAAGAAATCATTGTGCAAGCAACAGAGGTACTAAATTAATTAACCACAATGGTTTTGCAATCAAGACTGGCTAAGGAATAATCTTTGTGGAGGATTAGATTTATCAAAACATGGAAGATCACAAGGATTATGCTGTCAAGGAGGTATATTAATTTTCTCTTAATTAATTAAGTCATTTGATTTATTTATTTGATAAATTAATTCTATTCGAATTAATTTATTCAGTAAATTAATTAAAAGATTAATTAAGTTGGAATTAATATAATTATAAAAAGACTTCATATTAATTGTCTTTTAATTAAATTAAATTAGTTGGCTAATTTATTTTATAAATTAATTCAATCAGAATTAATTTATTCTTTAAATTAATCAATTAATTAATTAAATCAGAATTAATATAAGTGTTTAAAGACTTAAAACAAATTCTGCTCAGCGAATATGACTTACTGGAGGTCGGTATGACTTATCCTTAAGTCATACTGATTTAAGTCATTCTGATCTAAGTCATTCTGATTTAAGTCATTCTGATCTAAGTCATTCTGATTTAAGTCATTCTGATTTAAGTCATTCTGATCTAAGTCAGACAGATTAAGTCATACCGAAGCCACACAGACCAGTTAAGTTATACCGAGCAGATTAAGTCATACCGAAGTCACACAGACCAGTTAAGTCATACCGAGCAGATTAAGTCTTACCGACTTGAAGATATTTCTAAAAAGTAAATTAAGTCATACCGACAAAGTGCTTTATGTCATACCCAAAGGCTGCTAAGAATTAAGTCATACCGACTGATTTATTAAGTCATACCGCCCAAGATTTAAGTCATATCGAAGGAAAATTATGTCTTGGAGCAAGTTTAAGTCATGCTGATAGCTGATTTATTATGTCTTGAAGCAGTTTAAGTCATACCAGATCAGTCAAGACTTAAATGGCTATAAATACAACTGCAGGACACAACAGAGCAGTCTAAAATTTTTCACATCTTCTTCAGCAGAACACAAACAGAAGAAAGAGAGACCAAGAGAGAAAATGGTTCCTTGAACATCAAATAAATTCTTGTAAATTATTTCTAGCTTGTATTGTTAAATCTAAACCACTAGAAATTGTTTACTTGTAATTGTGGAACTATCTAGCGGATTATGTTCCCTAGAACCTCTCGATATTTTTATTACAAATATATAAAAGTTCATGTCGAATTTTCTATAGAATTTGTAATAATTAATTTCGATCTTTTTAGTTACAAATATAGAAAAATTCATGTCGAATTTTCTATAGAATTTGTAATAATTAGTTTGGTCATCAAACCTTGTAATTTGTACCCGTGCATTAAGGCACACCCCATCAAGTTTAATATAATTTTATATTCAACTTGAAATATTGGTATTCGTTTATTCCGCATCAATTTGTTCTTGATTTAATATATTAAGAAAAGAGCAAATTCGATAAAACGGTATAGTTTGTATTCAACCCTCCCTTCTACAAACTATTTTGGACCTAACACTTCTATTTTCCGATTGTCAGCATAATGCATGTATATTTCATAATGAATTTTTATTTTTGTAACAGTGAATATAAGATCATCAGACTTACTGAATGTGTCAAATCCCAAAAACAGAACAGATTTGCCATTGACTGCAGAATCTAATTTTCACATTAGCCCAGGTATTGATTAATTAGTTTTATTAATATTGTTTTGTGTTTTATTCTAATATATTGGAATACAGCAACCAATTTACGCACTCCTTTTAAAGATAAAACGAATTCACCGTTCACTCCTTCATTTCAAGAGCATGCTTCAGTAGGTTAGATATGCTTTGTACATTCACAATTACATGTTTATACTCATTTTTCATCATAATTGGTATCGTTTTAGTTTAACTGATTACTGTAACAGTGAACAATCCGGCATCACATTTAAGCATATTGTCAATGCCCAAAAGCGCATCAAATGTTCCATTGAGTGCAAAATCAAATATTGTCCTCAGTTCTGGTAGTAACTGTACTGGTATGTATCTATGATTGTGCAATATAAGACAATTATGTGTGAAATTTGTATTAAGATTATGAACTGTTTATTTCAGGCATTACTCAACTTAATTCTTCCTCAGTTTTGAGAGATTCACCATGCACTCCTCATATACACCATAATGTGCCAGGTTATACATAAACAAATAATCTGTTTATTCTGATAAAATATCAAACACTGATAATCAGGTGTAATGCAACGAAACAGGAAGTCTGCCAGTTACAAACAAAGGAACATCTTCATTGGGACCTTCAGCAAGGAGATTGTCAAATGTTAATCTTAATGGTTGGGAGACTTCCTTTTAATTGATTTTGGAATAATTAAGATGTTCCTGATACTTTTTTGCACAATTTGTATTATTAACCATTATGCTATTTTTGTTTTTTAAATATATGAAGCTGTTAGACGTCCTGCTTCTATTAATCCGACTTCAATGTCAATTATGCATCCTCTAGCAAATTAGAATATATTCCAACTACCAGCTTCTTCTGTATTTCGTCAAGTCAATGCAACCATTGATTCCATTAATAAAGGAAAAGGCATTGATTATGAGTCCAAGTATGATTTTTCACTCGTGTTTTTATATCCACTATTTTTTATTAAATTTGTGTCAAAATATATATTACAGGTTCCTCACAAACCAATAAAGGCATACCATATGAAGGTGCATCTAATGTTCATACTTCAATGTTGGAAATTGACCCTCTTAAGAATTTTTTTTATTTCAAATGCCAGCTTCTTCTATTTTGCAAAGAGTCAATCCACTCAATAAAGGCAAAGATAATGTTGGTGAGTATCAATCTGTAAACACATTCTACATGAATTAGTGACATGCTTTTCACAATGTTTAACCAATTATATCATTGCAGGTTCCTCCAAAATCTCGACGAACCATACGAACAATAAAGGAGCTAGCACTTCAACATTTTCTGGAAATAAGAATTTGTTTCAGTCTTTTAATATTGCAGCCGAAGAAGAAAATATTTCTGATACAGGTCAATTTTTCATTTTATTATTCATATACATTTTCAGACGCGATTAATGTTAATATGATATATTTTTTATACAGATACTGCGTTTTCGGATCAGGATGAATTTGAATGTATATTCTTTTCTCCAACAATCTTTTTGTTCTTTTTATTAGAAATCAATATTATATGTTTATATATTTTGTACATACATTTTCATACATTGATTTTTTTTTATATTTTGTAATATTACAGATATTGATTCAGAGTATATTAGTGACGATCCTGAAAATGAATTCCATATTTTACCTGAAGGTATCAATTGTACATAAGTTTACCATATCTTTGTACATATGATAATTTGATAATTAAGCTTTAAATTACAGATTTTTGGGATGGATATATGGATATTGGCATGCCAGATAAAGTTTGTCAACATTGCAAACCTGTAATGTGGAATGCTGAGCGAAACAATAAAGGTTTCAAACATCAGAATCCTACCTATTCCATGTGCTGTAGGAATGGCCAGGTTGTCCTTCCTCCTAAAAGACAGCCTCTTCATTTTTTAGCAGAATTGTTATCTAGCGGTGGACCAAGAACAACTCATTACAAGAAAACTATAATTCCTTATATGCATTCACATCACTTGGAGGAAAAACTGATAATAAGATTAATCATGGAAGGGCTTCGTGGACCTTCAAATTGAGTGGTCAGAATTATCATCTTATAGGTAGCATTTGTCCAGTCAAAGGGGAGACACCAAAATATTGTTAACTTTATGTTTATGATACAGAAAATGAAATAGAAAATAGAAAGAATGCAGTTCCAGGAAGTGATACCACAGATCCAGATATAGTTCAAGGTTTGTTGTTAATGTTGAATGAACATAATGCTTTGGTGCACAGTTTTCAGATGGCAAGGGATCGTTTTCAGAACAATGAACCTGAAGAATGTGAACTTACATTGTTATCTATCTCATCGGCATCTGGAAGGCCCAATTCTATCGGTCCCTCAAATGAGGTTGGCGCATTAATTGTAGGAGATCTTGAAGATTCATGTGGTTGGAGGGATATAATTGTGCAGAAGAAGAATAAAAAGCTTAAAAGAATTTTTGAGACAAATATGCACTTTATGCAACTCCAATATCCTTTACTATTTCCTTTTGGTGATCAAGGTTTTCATCCTGAGATTCCGCAAAGGACAAAACAGTCAAATAAACGAACTAAAGTTGATCCATCAGCTGACCCATCTGAAGAAAGAAAACATCGGGTGTATGTGTCCTTACGTGAATACTACGCATACAAGCTAACGATCAGGCTTAATAAAGGTATAAATTCCTGTATTTTTTTATAATATAATAATGTATAAGAGTTCTTTAACTCATATTTTCTGATCATTAAAAGTTTTTCATTTCAGCTCTTACCCCTCATCTTAGTGGCCGATTATGGCAGCAATACATTATTGACGCATTCACTGCTGTGGAGCAGTATAGACTTGATTGTGTCAAGGGTCACCAAAATACCATACGTGCTGATTTATACAATTCCATACGCGATTCCATACGTAAGGGTGACACCAATCCTGACCATATTGGGAAAAAGGTGATATTACCTGCTTCATTTACAAGTTCTAGACGTTACATGTCACAGTATTTCAAAGACTCTCTTGCAATATGCTGTTCTATTGGCCATCCGACTTTCTTCCTTACTATGACGTGTAACACAAAGTGGCCCAATATTCAGCGGATGTTGGATTATATGCCTAGTGTTGCTGTATCTGATGCTCCGGATGTTGTCTCTAGAGTTTTCAAAATGAAATTGGACCAGCTGGTGGATTTAATCAATAACAAAAACTATTTTGGGAGATGCATTGGCAGTAAGTTTAAAATATATTTTATAACTGATTTGTACTATTAAGTAATTTAATCCAATGCATGACTAAAATATGGATTTTTTTTCAGTTATGTATGTAATTGAGTTTCAGAAACGTGGATTACCCCACACACATATGTTGATGTGGTTACATCCGGATGATCGTCCAAAAAATATTGAAAAAATTGATGAATTAGTGTCTGCTGAGATTCCAGATAAGGATTTGGATCCAATTGGATATGAGGCTGTAAAAAATTACATGATTCATGGTCCGTGCGGAAAGGATTTTTCCTACTCTCCTTGCATGACAAATGGCAAGTGTATTCGCCATTATCCAAAAAGGTGTGTCAATCTATTTATATTTTCACTTTTTTTACTCATAAAAATGATCTATTTACAAGATTTGATAAAGATAATTTACATGTTTTACCTATATACTTTTTGCATTTTACTGATATCTTATGTATAAAGGTTTTATATATTTGTAACTTAAATATTTATTTCTTATCAACGTAGGTATAATGGTCATACATTTTTTTGATGATTGTGGCTGTTGTGGAATAAAAAGTAGGGTTATCGAATTGCGGCTAGGGTTCGTGAGCTTCGTGCTTTAATGGCTGCGCTTGTGTTATCGTGACCTAATTCGGGTCCTCGCAAGATGCCTACGTATCTCAGAGTTGAGAATCAAGCCAACGTAGTTCTAGGATGAGGGGTCAGGCCCTTTATATAGGCTGTGGAAGCCTTAGAATTATAGTAGGTTTTGGAGACTTGATGGATAAGTCACCGTAATTGAGGAAGGTTCTGACTCCTTCCTTTTAGGAATTAGTTTCCATGTCGAATTTGGTGCCTTGGAGGCTACACAATATCCTGGGGATATTCTAGGACGTTCTTAGTTTCTGGAACGTTCCTGGTTTGTGGATCAGACCCATGTTAGAGATAGGCTTTTACCGGGCGTCCCCAGTTTGGGCCGTTCTTTTGGGCCTGACCATTAATTACGAATTTAGTGCCCAACTAGGGTTTCGGGCCATATTTACGGGCCAATAAATGTCACATTAATTGCGTCTTTAAGGGTTACTTTTCACCCATATCATTTGCCCCCCAACTTCTAGGAAAACTTGATTTCGTAGAAGTTTAAGGTCATACCGGCCCTACCAGGGTATCGTCTTACAGTGAAGTGTGGAGCGACCTACACATTCACAATGACTAAAATTCTCTCCCAAGTTAATACTTAAGAAAGTTAAACGTTCCTTGGCCTCTCGAACCTTTTTCTTAAGGTTTCTGGGCCTTTCGGGAATAGGATTAATGCCGTTTTGAGCTCGTAGACACTAATCCAAGTGCAAGTCGTGCATAGGATCCTTTATCATAAATTCATTAGTGCTTTATTTCCCTCAACTTATCTAAGTTAGGGTCAATATCAGGCAGTCATTGCTCATAAGCTTTAATCAGGGCTAATTTTTAAGTAGAAGACGCTATTTTGGCCCTAATCGGGGCTAAACAACCCTAAACGGGGTTATAAAGGTCTTGATTTAGGCCAACAAGTTCATACTTGATGTAATTACTATTAGGATATCCACTTTTAACCTTTGGATAGGTTAATTCTTGAGTGGAAGTCCTTAAACGTTGATAATTGAGGCTAATCACCCCCTAATTGCGATTAGCGAAGTCCTAACCCCAAATTTTGGAGTCAAGTTAGTTAAGTAGAGCTTCTTATAACCTCCTGGTTGCCAAAAGAATCACGTGAAAATTCTCATTTTTGAGTTGTCTAGGGAAGAAATACTATCCCCTAGAAGGTGTTTCAGGGTCTTTCAATATCCCTGGTTTTCTAAACACCCCTGGCATCACCAAACCCAAACTTTGAAGTTGAGCTTATATGATGGGGATTCTTATAATCTCCTGGTATAAAGAAGAATCACATGAAAACATGCATTTTTGAACGTTCTGGAGGCGAAATACCCCATTTTTAGCTGATTTTCAGACCTGGTCTCGCACGTGATCATAACACCTTCCAAATTTCATGGAAACACTTGGCCACCTGAATAGGCTTGTAGAGGGCCTCACAAGGTTCTTGAATCTCAAATTTGAGCTCAAACGGAGCGTTTTTGAGCGTTCTGGAGGGTCATGAAAACACCCTAAAAAACAGGTCCCCCGAAAGCCTTCCGAACACCCTACCAAGGTGGCCTGGTCGGCCATTCGGCCCATGGAGCCTGGTCGGCTAGGGCTGGTCGGCTGGGCCCCCCTCAAATTTTTTTTTTTTTTTTTGAATTTTGGCCATTTTTTGGCTAGTTGACTTTGACTTTTGACTTTGACTTTGACCAAAATCCAAACTTGTCTTAAACTTCCTTCCTTGTTCCTAGAAAGGATTTGGTGATACCTTGGTTGGTTTGATGACCCTTGGCCTCAAACAACCTACTTCTTGGTTTTCAGGACCTTCCGGGTCTAAACCTTTCTTGAACTCTTGATATCAAATAACCTTTGGTTAAACTATATCCCTTAGCTTCCAGGCATTCTCATGTACCTATGATAGAGTGTTTTAAACAACCTTAGCCTTGCCCCCCTTTTGTTGAGGGTCTTTACTTCTTTATTTGAAGATGTGGGGACTTCCCTTGTTTTCAACACCTGACTTCGAGTCTAGGATATCGTAGTTAGTTTCTCATCCTAGGTTTTAAACTTAAGGTCTTCACATCTCCTTCCTTGTTTGTAGGATCTTGTCCTATCTTAAGCTCATCATCCTTAGGCTAGCCTCAGGCCTTAGGCTTAAGCAATCAGCTTGATTCAGGACAATCAACCTCGTTGGCCATCTAGGCTTATATTTTGTGCTGGGATTCAAAACCCATACTCCATACTCTAGAGTAGGTCTTCTCATACCCTTAAAGATGTTAGCCTTTTAGCTAATCATCCTTCTTAGTGGCTTTAATCGTGGTTTTTAGCTTAATCCCCTGATTAAGCTTGATAAGCATATATTAATCAACCTGGGAGGTTGTTAACTATATTGTTGCTCCTGCCTGTATTTCCATTCGTTTCTTTCACATATTTTACGAATTAGATCGTTTATTTGACCTAATTCCGGGTTCACAGAGCCCTTTTCCTGCTATTTTCGGCTATTTAACCTGTAAACGCGGGTCGTTGGAAAGACGACCTGCTATTGAGGGTCATCATTTTCCTTATAAAAGAGTGTGAATTGAAGTCATTCTTCACACTTCCTTCTTCTTTCAAAGAAAATTTCTTTCTGTGAGCTCTCAAGTTTCAAGCACTTCTTTCAGTTTCAGACAAGGCTGTAATGGCAAGTGAGGGTGGTCAGAACGCCTTAGTTCCTTCCAAGGGCCTTCTTCAGGCGATTAACAGGAGAACCAAAGACAAGAACAGAAAAGGTAAGGTCTTTCCTCCTCGTTATCAATTATCTTTATCTGAGCTCTTAGATGAGCCCGGGGATGTGTTTCCGAACAACGCGGAATTCGACTCTTTTATGTTCCCTAGTACTTTGGATGCGGGAGATATCAGGAACTTACTCAAATATGAATTCCCTGCTGAGATGAAGCTTAGAATTCCCACACCAGGGGACAGAACTTGTAACTGGCATCCTGAGAACTTGTTTGTGTACAAAGGTGCCATTGATGCTGGCCTTAGGTTTCCAATTCACCCTTGTCTTGTTAGGTTATTAGCTGAGGTTAAAATCAACCCCTGTCAACTATACCCCAACTCCTAGAAATTCATCTTCATTTTTATGGTTGAATGCATCAGAGGAGGCATCCGCCTTAGCATCCCGTTGTTTAGGCATCTATTTGCTTTTAAGAATAGCCCTATCACTAGGAAAGGATGGGTGAGCATCCAACATCGCATAAAGTCTAGGATGATTATTGACGCTTCTTCTGTGCCTGATTCTTGCCACAACTGGAGGCACGAATTTTTCATCCTTAGATGGAAAGGAGGTGACTGGGGTAACTTTTTCAGGTCTAAATTCAACCACGTGACTGATGAGGGTGTTAGTGAGCTTCAACTCACAACTGAAGAAATATCCCAACGGGATTGGCTTATTTCAGTCTTTCAGAAAACCCACTATCGTGAAGTTGTGACTGAACGTGCCTTGTTGGAGGCCGGGCTTAGTTATATCCCTCTCGAGGGTAATTCTTACTTTAACTTCTTTTCTTTCATCGTACTTGTTCTTATTCCAACATCGTTTCCTTTGCTTTGTTTGCAGTTGCTGAGGAGATTGACAACCATCCGAGCCGACTTCCCCATATCACCAAAAGGATGATTAAGAAAGCTGAGAAAGAAGCTAATCCTGAAGACGTACCGGCCCCTGAGTTCCTTCAGCATTGTTCGAAGGCGGGGAAGAGAATTAGGAGTTCGGATGGGAGCATGAAGACAGCATTCATGCCTGACTGGGGGATATGTGAGCAGGATGCTATCAAGGACAGCCACCTCCTTGCTCGAGAGTGGTCTCGGAACGCCATAGCCCCGGCCGACAAGGTCCATTTTGCAACAGCAACAGATTTAGAGGAAAATGAAAGCATGGGGGCATATCATGCCTATAACGTAAGTCGATCTCCTCTTCCTTTTCATTGTTATGGTTGTATATTGGCCGTCGTGGCTTAACACATTTTCTTATGGCGTTTTTGTTTTGGTAGCTAAATGCTCACTTCCAGAATGCTATCCAACTCGGGAGATCCTACAAGGACAAGGAGAGAACTGCCCTCAAGGCTGTAGAGAAGCTTCAGAAGGAGTCTGAAGAGTGGGAGGCTAAGTATTTCACCTCGGAGGACCAACTCTCATCCCTTAGGGGAAAGTATGCTGCTCTGGAAAACAGGACCCAGAATAATGAGAACTCCATCATTCAGAACTACTTAGGTTCAGACACTTTTCTTGCCTTCATTGATGAGCATGACAGGGAGGTCCAGCCAGACAGCATGACCATAGGTTGGGAGAAGGCTGTGAACAGGATTAGCCAAGATCATAAGGGAGTTGTCTTTCCTTCCTTTTATCCGAGTCCCTGGAAGGTGACAGAGGACGATGACCTTGTTGAAGGTGTTGGGACCTCCCCTGTGAGCAAACGTGCTTCGGGTTCTGGGACAAAAGGCATTCCTCAACAAGCAGGGTCTAGTTCTGGGAGACGTCCCTCAAGATCCCATCAGAGCGGGAGTTCAGAATGCCCCTTAGCGGGACGAATCCGTGAACCCAAGTCGGTTAGTATCAGTAGCTCCTCAACCTCAACTTCCCGGAGCGAAGAAGAGGGTGAAGAAGAAGTCCCTGCTCAGACTGCTCCTCCAAAAACCAAGAAGCGGTTGGTGAAGACTGCTTCTATCAAGAAGTGATTGAGCCTTGCATGGCCTGTGTTAGACTCGTGTGGCTTTAGTTCTTTTAATATCCCGTCTTCGATTATGGTCTTTCATGAACTTGTACTTTTATTCATATGTGTGTAACTTAAACTTTGATTGTGCCCTCCTGGGTATTTTATCTACGTGCTTGTTTTCTATGTTCCATATGTTCTTTTATTTTCGGTACTTGGTCATCTTAGACTTACACACATCTGGTGCTTGATACATCACAAGGATTTACAGAATCATAGAACAGAAAACAAGCTTGTATTGATAACGCAAAATGGGCTCAGCCCTTACATAGAATATTATGTCCTACTAGGAGCAACATGCTCTGCAATGGTTTCATATGAACCTTATTTCTACTTCTATTAGATAGGCTAAAAGCTAAGTCCTTAATAGGAGAGCTTTAAACATAGTAAACCTTGAGATTCGAGGCGTGCCAGGAGCGGGGTACCTCGTTTCCATCCACGGTTTCCAGCTTATAAGAGCCTCTTCCCAACGTCTTTCTCACTCTATATGGTCCTTCCCAATTAGGGGCCAACTTTCCTGTCTGTCCAACTCCAGAGGCTTCAATTTTTCTCAAAACCAAGTCGCCTTGTTTGAAGAACCTTCCTTTAACCCTATGGTTGTAGTGAAAGGCTGCTCTTTTTTGGTGCTCAACATTACGGGCATTTGCTTCATCTCTGACCTCATCGATTAAATCAAGAGCAAGTCTCATGCCTTCCTCATTGGTTTCTTGCTCATATGCTTCCACCCTTGGAGATACGTGCGAAATTTCCAAAGGGACAACTACTTCTGCCCCGTAGGCTAGCAAAAATGGAGTAGCTTCTGTCGTTACCTTGCAGGTAGTACGATACGCCCACAGTATAGGCAGTAATTCATCAACCCACGTGTTTCGAGATCGTTCGACCCTCTTCTTAAGTCCATCAAGGATAATTCGATTTGCTACCTCAGCTTGGCCATTAGCCTGGGGGTGAGCTACTGAAGTAAAACGAAGTTCAACGGCGTTCTCCTCACAGTATTTCTTAAACTCCTCATTGTTGAATTGGCGTCCGTTGTCCGTCACTAGGATTCGTGGGATCCCATATCTACAAATTATGTTCTCCCAGAAGAACTGGGCAACTTGTTGGGTGGTTATTTTTGCTAGCGGCTTGGCTTCAATCCACTTGGTAAAATAATCGATAGCCACTATTAGGAACTTCCTTTGCGCTGAGGCCACGGGAAAAGGACCAAGTATGTCCATCCCCTACATGGCAAACGGAATGGGAGAGTTAATTGACGTTAGCATCTCTGGTGGCTGCCTAACAATTGGAGCGTGTTTCTGGCATCTGTCACACTTTTTAACATAGCTTTTGGCGTCAGCCAACATTCCTGGCCAATAAAATCCCAGACGGGTGATCTTATGAGCTAGGGCCCTGCCCCCCAGGTGCTGCCCACAGATCCCTTCATGAACTTCCCTTAATGCCTCTTCTGCCTCTTGAGGCCTCAAGCATTTCAAGTATGGGATAACAAAAGACCTCTTATAAAGGATGCCTTCAATCAAAGCATATCTCAATGCCCTCACCGATAGTTTTCGTGCCTCCGAGGCATCTTCGGGGAGCCAACCAGTTTCCAGATGAGCCTTGATAGGATCAATCCAACAGCTTCCTACTTCAATAGGTGCCACCAATTTTGAGTTGATGGTAGGGGCCTTCAGGACCTGGTAATAGACGTTCCCTGCATAATTCTCTATTTCAGAAGAGGCGAACTTTGATAAGGCATCGGCCTTGACATTCTCCTCCCTTGGGATATGCTCTATACAGCATTCATCAAACTGAGTCATAACAGCTTTCACAACCCTTAGGTATTTTGCCATAGTTTCATCCTTGGTTTCAAATTCACCATTCACTTGTGATACTACGAGCCTCGAGTCCCCGCAGACTTTAAGGTTCTTGACTCTCAGTATTCTGGCCAAGCCTAATCCGGCTATCAAGGCTTCATATTCAGCTTCATTGTTTGTCGTTGGAAAGTCCAACTTCAGAGCATATTCTACTAAGAACCCATCAGGGCTTTGCAAGACTAAGCCTGCACCACTAGACTTTGTTTTTGATGCTCCATCAAAATAGAGCACCCAATACTCCTTCTGATCAGGTTCAAGCTCCTTAGCTTTATCTTCATCTTCCTTGTTTAATACTACCTCTTGCCCCCCGACTTCTTGGTTGATGGTACATTCAACCACAAAGTAGCTAAAACCTGAGCCTTAATGGCTGTCCTAGGCTTATACGTGATATCAAACTCCCCGAGTTCGATTGCCCACTTGATTAGCCTTCCACTGGCCTTCGGGCTATGCAATATACTTCGTAACTGTTGGTCCGTCAGGACTTCAATCTTGTGTGCCTGGAAATAAGGTCGTAGTTTCCTTGAGGCTGTCACTAATGCGAGAGCAAATTTTTCAATGGTCGAGTAATTCAATTCAGCTCCATGCAACACCTTGCTCACGTAGTAGATGGGCTTCTGAACCTTGTTCTCCTCTCGAATGAGGACGGCACTCAGTGCTTGTTCAGATACCGCCAGATACAGGTATAGGGTCTCTCCAGAACTAGGTTTGGCCAACAACGGGGCCTTGGTCATGTATTCCTTCAATTGTTCAAAGGCCTCTTGGCTTTCTGATGTCCACTCAAAAATTTTTTACTTTCTTCAAGGCCCGAAAGAAAGGTAAACATTTATCGCCAGACTTTGAGATGAATCTTCCCAAGGCAGCTATTCTACCAGTTAATTTCTGCACGTCTTTCACGGAACGTGGTGGCTCCATGTCGAGAATTGCTTTGATTTTATCTGGGTTGGCTTCAATGCCTCTTTTTGAGACCATCAGGCCCAAGAACTTCCCTGACCCAACGCCAAAAGCACATTTGGCTGGGTTCAGCATCATCTTATGGTGCCTCAGCACTTCAAATGCCTCCCTTAGGTGTTCAATATGGTCAGCTGTAAGCAAGCTCTTGACCAACATATCATCAACATATACCTCCATGGTTTTCCCAATCAGGTGGGCAAATATCTTATTTACCAGTCGTTGATAAGTAGCTCCTGCATTCTTTAGTCCAAAAGCCATGACAAGGTAACAAAAAACACCAAAGTCAGTTATGAAAGATACCTTTGGGATGTCATCCTTGTGCATCTTAATCTGGTTGTAACCACTGAAACCATCCATGAAGCTTAGCATCTCATGTCCTGCCGTAGCGTCTATTAGCGTGTCGATTCTTGGTAGAGGGAAGCAGTCCTTAGGGCACGCATCATTTAAATCAGTGAAGTCTATGCACATCCTCCACTTACCGTTGGCTTTCTTGACCATCACAGGGTTAGCCAACCATTCAGGAAACTGAATCTCCTCAACAAAACCAGCCTCCAAGAGTTTGCCCACCTCTTGTTTAATGGCCTCTTGCCTTTCTGGAGCAAAGTTCCTCTTTTTCTGCTTAACGGTCTTCCGCTTAGGGTCGACATTCAACCTGTGAGTTATGAGTTGGGGATCAATCCCTGGTATATCAGCTGCTGTCCAAGCGAACACATCCTTATTTTCTTGTAGGAATTCAATTAACCTGCCCTTCATGGGTTCTTTCAGCGACGCTCCTATGTACGTGACCTTTTCAGGGTCCTTACTGTCCAGGGGTACAGGAACCAAATCCTCTGCTGGTTTCCCCCGGTGTTCGTCATCCCGAATATCCATGTCCTCAATCGGGAGGACCTGCCCCCCGACTCCATCAGCTCTTAATGCGGCCACATAACAACTTCGGGCCATCCTTTGATCACCCTTCTGTTCTCCAACACCATTCCTGGTTGGAAACTTGACTTTCATGTGATAACTAGAGGCAACAGCCTTGAACGCGTGGAGTCCGGTCCTTCCGAGGATCGCGTTATATGTGGAGGCGGCCTTAATTACCAAGAAGTTCAACATCTGTGTGGCCTCCTTAGGCTCCTTTCCAATAGTAACCGGGAGTTGGATAGTTCCTTCAACGCTAGATTCGACTCCATTGAACCCATATATGGGCATGTTATTTGGGGTCAGCTGGGAATCATTGTATCCCATCTTCACAAACGCATCATGAAACAGGATGTCAACAGAAGCACCATTGTCTATCAAGACTCGCTTCACCTCCGAATTTCCAATTACAGGAGCTATGACCAACGGGTCGTCATGGGGGAACTTTACCCCTTCTAAGTCCGAGTCATCAAATCCGATCACTACTTCAGTCTTTGCCCTCTTCGGGGCTTCTCCCACGATATGCATCACCTCCCTGGCATATGCCTTTCGAGAGTTCCTTGTTGTTCCGGCCGCAGTAGGACCTCCCCAAATCATGTTGATGACAGGCCCTCGTGGCTGGGGGTTGCGATCACGATCGTTATCCTTTCTATCATTATAATCTCTTCTATCATAATCTCTTTTTTGGTTCCCACGACTTTCACCCTTTGTGAATTTGCTCAGCTTTCCCTTGCGGATCAAGAATTCAATCTCGTCCTTGAGCTGTCTATAGTCATCAGTGTCATGTCCAACGTCCTTATGGAACCTGCAGTATTGATCTTTGTTTCTCCTTGCGGGATCACCCCTAAGTGGCTTCGGCCATCGGAAATCCGCATCTTTTTCAATATCCATAAGGATTTGACTTCGAGGAGCATTCAACCTTGCATATTCAGAGAACCTTGGCCCCAAATTCTTCTTGGAAGCAGAATCGGAGTCCTTGCTTGTTCGGGGGTATTTGTCCCTTGTGTCATACTCCTGTTCTTGCCTTCGCTTCCGGGAGTTTCCGTTTCCTCCATTAGTGGTGGGAGCTTCCGTCTTCTTCATGCTTTCTTCTGCTTTTATGTATTTACTTGCCCTCCTTTGGAGCTCAGTCATGCTCTCAGGGGGATGTTTTGCCAACGACATCTGAAAGTAGGGGTTCGTCGTTCCATTCTCCAAGGCTATCATAGCTACTTTGTTCTCCAGATCCGGGACATTCAACGTCTCCTTAGTGAAACGCTTGAGGTAATCCCTCAGGTTCTCGTTCTTTCCTTGTTTTACTTGCATGAGAGAAGCAGAGCTTTTTTCGTGGACCTTTCCACTAACAAATTGATTGATAAAGGCAGTACTCAACTCCTTAAAAGAACCAATCGAGTTTGCGGGCAATCGGCTGTACCATCTTTGAGCCATGCCTGCCAAGGTTTGAGGAAACGCCCTACACTTAAGAGCGTCACTAGCGGGTTGTAATAGTAGAGCGTTCGAGAATGTCCTAACGTGATTCGAAGGATCACCCGTCCCATCATATGCTTTTATCGTGGGCATCTTGAATTTTCGGGAAACATGAGCATTCATCACTTCGTCCGTGAATGGAGGTGTGGGGTCGTCAGGGTCCCCAAGTGGCATCAGGTCTTTGGGATCACTCCTAGGGGTTTCTACCCTCGTAATTCCTCCAGTTGGGGCATCAGCCCTTCTCGGTCTTCTTAAGGACCCTTCCAAATCAATGAAGGGGATCTCCCTTGAGATTGGAGGAGGCCTATTCAGATTTTGCCTTGCTTGTTCTCTGGTTATATCATCCTTCAGCTTTTGGATCTCAGCTTCAAAAGCCTTGATTCTCTCAGCAGCTGTTTGAACGGGTCTATCGTTGATCCTTTGAGTCCTCCTTATGGATTCTTTGCTTGTACGTCGCCTCCTCGGGGCTATATCACGTTCATCATCCTCGGATGATGAATCATCGGAGCAAGGTCCAGAGTAATCGTAATATCCTTGCTCAGGGGGGGCTAGACCCCTAATATAAGGTGGCTGATATGACTCGGGTATCCGTAAAGCGTGTCCACTTGGTCCAGGATCCCTTCGATTTGGGGGATAGTTTGGCAACCCGTATAACGGATCGGTATTCACGGGGAGTGTAGTGGTGGAGATCTGAACTCCTGAGAGCGGGGGACGGCTAGTCAATGGAGCAACCACCATCTGAAGTTGATTAGTCTCTTGTCCCGGGTGATCAATCACCGGTAAGGTTCTCTCAGCATGGGGATTCGTCCCTGTAGTCTGAGAAACTTGAGGTTGTGTAATAGTCTCAGTCGATGGGGGCACAAGCCCTTGCTCCGTAACAACGGGCGGTGTAGAGGAGACGATTGGCGGGTCAGATGTAACAGGAACGTTCTCTGTTGATGTTCTTCGTGTGTTAACCATGGTTGATATCCTCGTCCCACAGACGGCGCCAAATGTTGTGGAATAAAAAGTAAGGTTATCGAATTGCGGCTAGGGTTCGTGAGCTTCGTGCTTTAATGGCTGCGCTTGTGTTATCGTGACCTAATTCGGGTCCTCACAAGATGCCTACGTATCTCAGAGTTGAGAATCAAGCCAACGTAGTTCTAGGATGAGGGGTCAGGCCCTTTATATAGGCTGTGGAAGCCTTAGAATTATAGTAGGTTTTGGAGACTTGATGGATAAGTCACCGTAATTGAGGAAGGTTCTGACTCCTTCCTTTTAGGAATTAGTTTCCATGTCGAATTTGGTGCCTTGGAGGCTACACAATATCCTGGGGATATTCTAGGACGTTCTTAGTTTCTGGAACGTTCCTGGTTTGTGGATCAGACCCATGTTAGAGATAGGCTTTTACCGGGCGTCCCCAGTTTGGGCCGTTCTTTTGGGCCTGACCATTAATTACGAATTTAGTGCCCAACTAGGGTTTCGGGCCATATTTACGGGCCAATAAATGTCACATTAATTGCGTCTTTAAGGGTTACTTTTCACCCATATCAGTGGCTTTCCTGTTTATCGTCGAAGGAAGATGACCAGGCACATTGTGAAGAGTAAAGCAATGCTTGACAACAAACATGTTGTCCCTTACAATAGAGATTTACTAATTAAATTCCAATGTCATATAAATTTGGAAGTCTGCAACAATTCTCGCTCTTTGAAGTATTTGTTCAAATACTGCTTGAAAGGTCATGACAATGCTACTATGCTATTACAGAAAAATAAAGGAAATACTGATGCTCAAAATTCCATATCAAAAGTAAAATCTCAAGATGAAGTCAAACATTATCTTGACGGTCATTATGTTTGTGCTTCAGAAGCTGCTTGGAGATTATTAGGTTTTGATATTCATTACAAATATCCATCCGTAGAGCGGTTACCAGTTCATGTTCCTGGTGGAAAGAGTGTCAGTTTTAAGTTTAAAGACAATTTGAACAAAATAGCAGAAAGAGCTAATACCAGGAAGAGCAAACTGGAAGCATGGTTTGTTGGAAATCAGACAATTCCCAATGCAAGAGAATTTATATATCAAGATTTTCCAAAAGAATTTACATGGAAGGCAAAATCATGCAAGTGGAAAATACGTGAAAGAGGGATTGTAGTTGGCAGACTCTCCGAAGTCCATGCGTCCAGTGGTGATGCTTTTTTTCTGAGAATGTTACTAATGCGAAAAAAAGGTGCACAATCCTTCAAAGATTTGCGAACTATTGATGGAACAGTTTACGGAACATTCAAAGAATCCTGTGATGCACTTGGTCTCTTGAAAGATGACATGCAATGACATGAAGCCCTACGAGAGAATGCACAATATGGTTTTCCACAACAACTTAGAGCAATGTTTGTACACATTATCACCAACTGTCCAGTAGCAGATCCATTGAAGTTGTGGAAAGAACACTTGATCACCATGTCAGATGATATCCTATATTCGAAAAGAAAATTGTCAGGCAATGAATCACTTAATCTAAGTGCAGAAGAAGTTGAAAATTACTCTCTTGCAGGTTATTTTCTTATTTTATTTTATATTGAATATAGTGATTACTAACAAATTCCCCTTGCACTTGATTTATATAATTCAAGCATATTTTTTTTTTTGACATTTTTTTGTTCATGTTTTCAGAGATTGAGAAATTATTGAATGAAGTTGGAAAATCTTTGAAAGATTATCCTACATTGCCTTTTCCAGCAGAGTCCTACTTACATGGTACATCAAATCGCCTAATTGAAGAAGAACAATCATATGATAGGATTGCGATGAAATTGGAGCATGATAAATCATTTGCAATGCTTAATCCACAGCAGTTGGATGTTTATAATGGTATTGTATAATCTATTAGATATGGAAAAGGTGGAATGTTTTTTGTCTATGGCAGTGGTGGATGTGGAAAAACATTTTTATGGAAAACCCTCTGTTCTCTTTTTCGAAGTGAAGGTAAAATAGTTTTACCTGTGGCATCTTCTGGTATAGCTGCAACTTTGCTTCCTGATGGTCGGACTGCGCATTCGCGATTTAAAATTCCTATCAAATTAGATCAATATTCTGTTGCAAGCATTAAACATGGTAGTGAAATCGCTGAGTTGATTAAACAAACCAGTTTAATCATATGGGACGAGGCTCCTATGCAGCATCGTCATGCATTTGAAGCTGTCGATCGTTCTTTTAAGGATATAATGTCTTCTATAAATCTGAAAAATAAAAAACTTCCATTTGGTGGTATTACTGTAGTATTTGGAGGAGATTTCAGGCAAATATTACCAGTTATTCCTAAAGCTTCGAGAAGTGAAGTTGTGAATGCATCTTTAAACCAGTCGAGGCTCTGGAATAATTGTCGGATTTTCTTGCTTCGCCATAATATGCGTCTTGGAACTGCCACCTCTGAAGCTCAAAAAAGGAAAATTTCAGATTTTTCAAAATGGGTACTGGATATTTGAGATGGGAAGTTAGATAACATTCATCCGGAAGAACTTTTCTCAGATCCTGAAATTGTCATTCCAAAACAATTTCTTATTCAAAATTTTCTAAATTTGGTGAAAAGTATTGTTGACATTACTTATCCAGATTTTGTTAGTAACATGAAGTCTTCCGACTTTTTGCGGGAAAGAATTCTTACGCCAACAAATTCCATTGTGGATGACATAAATTCTCATGTTCTGAATCTTATTCCAGGAGATACATACAATTATTTGAGTCAAGATTCGATAGATGATGTGTATGGTGATCCAGATGATGACTATGATTCTTCCTTCCCTGTCGACTATTTGAATTCAATAAACATGGCCTTTATACCGAAGCATGAATTGAATTTGAAAGTTGGAGCAGTTGTCATGCTTATGAGAAATCTTAACCAGATTACGGGTTTATGCAATGGTACGAGAATGGTTCTTACCAAGTGTATGAAAAACAGCGTTGAGTGCCAAATTTTGACCGGATCTCATGTTGGTACAAAACACCTTATACCCAGAATTGAGATGGAGCCAACAGATACAAATTTCCCATTTGTTTTTAAGAGAATTCAGTTGCCTCTTCAGCTATGTTTTGCGATGACAATCAACAAGAGCCAAGGTCAGTCTTTGGATACAGTTGGGTTATATCTTCCATCTCCAGTGTTCTCTCATGGACAATTATATGTAGCTGTATCCAGAGTTACATCTCCTGATGGTCTCCATATTTTAATTGAAGCAGATACAGGCAGATCAAGTAATGTAACTACTAATGTCGTTTTTGAGGAAGTCTTTTACAATCTTCCTGAAGTTTAATAGTACATTGTTTGTTTTTAAACCATTATTTTGCAATAACAATGTATTGAGGCAATAACTTTAAATAACCTTTTTTAATAGAATTGATGGCATTGCCTTTTTTTCTCCCTTCAACAAGTAGCAAGCATTTTTTAATAGAAAACTATATTTTACTTTCAGTAATGTATTGATTAATTATATATGTATTTTTAGCTATATGTCACTTAGAATAAACAAAACGCTTTTTATCTATCTAATGTACAAAACGCTTTCTTATATTAGTCACCATATCAATTTTTAAGATTTTCCATGTTTAAGAGTATCATATTTCATATAATTGGGCAACTCATTTTATAAAAAACACTACTCAACGATGCAACAGTTAGGCAACTATGACACTAATAATACCAGTACACTACAGTTGTATCATTATATCAAAATAATGCCTATAATGACATATCTTTGTCAAAAATCAAAAGATATTCATAATAACAAACCAATCTTTATCACAATCATCACTTTATAACAATATATTTATGTTGTTTAATGACATATCTTTGTCAAAAATCAAAAGATATTCATAATAACAAATCAATCTTTATCACAATCATCACTTTATAACAAGATATTTATGTGATAAGCCATATCTCTTGATTTATCTTGTTGTATCAATTAGTTTCCTGTTTTTAAGCATCCATGAATTTACCAACTATTACGATTGTGATATATAATCATACATCTTGACATTTCCAAGCGTCGACTGTAGTCTTTTGCTTCAGATTTCACCATCCTTCCAGATTTACAGGTATAAGTTTTACTTAGAAAAACATATTTTTCTATTACTATATGTGTAACTCATTAAACTATTACTGATTAATTAATAATTCTTTCGTATTAGTCATGTTTCACCAGCTCCAACAACTTGATGTTACAAAGACAAATATGAAGATACGAGTTCGTGTGACTCGAATGTGGCCGTCCATGGGTAACAATAACAATTTGTTAGGCTTCAATTTGATTTTGCTAGATCAGGAGGTACCTTTTCATTATTGGTTTATTAAAACATTTTCTTATGCATATCTACAATACTTTCTAAACATATTTTAATATGTTACAAATTGTACTTCAGAATTTCCACGTTCATGCCTTTGCACGGTCTTACATTTGAAACGTTGTTGGAGATTATATTATTGAAGGGAACGTTTATGAAATTGAGAATTTTGTCACTAAAGAAGCAACAGGAACAATGAGACCAGTTTCTTTTACTGTATCCATTTTATTCACAAGTTATACCAATGTGAATCATGTTCCTGCTGGCTTCACAACCATTCCAAGACATAAATTTGAAATTGTTGAACTAGGACAAGTGTTCAATACTGCAAGCTCTTATGATATGACTGAAATTCCCATTTATGCCATAGGTTAGGACATTTTTTTAGTAATTATTGTATTAACAGCATAACAGGTTGTCTTATATGTTATGACCTTTTGCTATAAAATTTGTGTAACTGCAGACATTGTTGGAATTGTTCAGAGTCTTGAACATCCTAAAGTTGTTCAAACTTCTTATGGTGATGTTGTCTATGTTCTCTTCCAACTTCACGATGGAAGGTTAAGTATATTTATATATATTTTATTTTAATATATGATTTATTTGTTTTGTAAAATTCACATTCATTGGCAACCATATAATTTATATAGGCACACTGTGAAGGTTAATTTGTGGGATGAGCACATTCCTCTTTTGGAGCCGATATTTGCAGGCAACTTTCAAGATCCTCCTATTGTCATCATGTCATCTATGAGGGCACGTGTAATGTTTGGTAAATTTTAGTATTTAAATTCTTATTCACTTACATATATTTATTGTTATTTTTTTTTGTTAAATACATGCTTAATTAATTTCTATAAATACATAAACAAATTTAGTTATAATTTTTCAGGTAAACTTTAGGTCATGAGTTCTGCTTCCACCAAGATTTATTTTAATCTTGACTATGATGATGTTAGACGTGTCAAGCAAAGGTATAATATATAATTTGCAGTATATCGAGAATATATATATTTTAAACACTATTAAAAAATGCAATTGTGCAGGTTGGATGGTAAAATGAATGATGTTTCAGTTGCTCCTTGACTTCCTCCATTATCATAATAAATCTTTGGGTATATTTTAAAATTATTATTTTGAATAAATTTATATAATAATAATTCATTATAGTTTAATTTTTTCTTGCTTTTTTCAGGGTGATATATATCCAAAAATAAGTGAGGATTCAGGCATTGATCAATGAAGTTTTTTGTTTCTGCATTTCTAGCTCAAGCCTTTTTACTAAGGAGTAGAGCCAATAAATTTTATGCATTTTTAATGATTTTTCATTGTAATTCGTTTTTTTCCGATATTAAGAATTCAATCTCATTGTTTTATTTTGAATATATTTGCTCTAAGCCATAATGTTATGCGAGAACACAATTACGAGTTATATATTTTTTCTCTTTGTTATTTTTTTTCTTTGTTAATTTAACTCATACAATTTTAATGTAGTTACTGGATATCATTGATAATTTCCCAGGCATTCCTCAAAACAAAATATTACGATTTTTTAAAATTGGTCCTTAATTTATATGCAAATCTCATTATTGAAAATGCAGCCATCCTATCAAGTATCAATTAAGGATCACGTAAAATCTTAATATTTTATTGGACTGTTTTTTAGTTATTATTGAAAATGTCCCAGTCATTTCCCAAAACAAAATTTTTTTTATTACAACCGAACAAAAAACACAATTTAAATTAACCCTATTAATTGCTCCACATTTATTTTTAGTGTCAAACATATATAAAACGATTTCATATCTCATTGTTTTATTTTGAATATTGTTTCTCTAAACCATAATGTTATGCGAGAACACAACTACGAGTTATATATTTTTTCTCTTTGTTATTTTTGTTTTCTTTGTTAATTTGACTTATACAGTTTAAAGGTAATTGTTTGATATCATTGATAATTTCCCAGTCATTCCTTGAAACAAATATTACGATTTTTTAAAATTGGTCCTTAATTTATATGCAAATCTCATTATATCAATGCAGCCATCCTATCAAGGATTAATTTAGGATCACATCTCATTATATCAATGCAGCCATCCTATCAAGTATCAATTTAGTATCACGTAAAATCTTAAAATTTTATTGTATATCAAGGCGGCCATCCTATCAAGTATCAATTAAGGATCACGTAAAATCTTAAAATTTTATTGGACCGATTTTAGTTAATATTGAATATGTCACAGTCATTTCCCAAATTAAAATTTTTTCCAATTATAACCGATCAAATAACACAATTTAAATTAGCCCTATTAATTGCTTCACTTTTATTTTAAGTGTCAAACGTAAATAAAATGATTTTATTTATTTTCCTCAGTTTAAACATTCATGTTGCATATGTACATTAAACAAAAAATATCTTTGAATTTTACATATCTTGCGTTATTACAATGAGAATAAATGTTTCCACGATATATTGAATTACAAATTTAATACTATAAATTGTACAAAAAATATATTCACTATTTGAAATTTTAGGAATCACTGCCAAACATAATAATTTTAAATAATCTACACTTTGTAATTGTTTTACAAAAATTAGCAATTACTAGATAATTGCAACAAACAAATACATCTTCCTTTTTATTAGTTTATTGTAGTTTTACAACTATATAAACAAACTTATCTAAAAACAGATCTTAAGAGGGAAGCACTTAATGAAAACAATTCTAGCTTTTCTTCTTATGAGTTGTCACGTGAAAGGATATTTTCAAAACCTAAAAATCACAACAAATGTTCTACTGATTGCAATATCAAATATTGTTCGTAGTTCTTCTTAGACATAAGTAAGTGTCATACATTTGCCCTTTTTTATAGTATCAAATGTTTTTCATTTACATTGTAAATAGTATTTTTTTTTCTTTATATTATTATATGTTTTACAGTATATAATTTATTTATGTAATTGAACAGACATGTTTCAGAAGCTTGAATTAATTGACCCAACAAGAACTGATTGGTTGATACGCGTGCGAGTTACAAGATTGTGGCCTAGAATTGGCATAAATGGAGCTTTAATGGGTGTCAATTTAATTTTGCTTGATGTAGATGTAAGTGATTCTAAATTCTAACGTCAAAGAAAATTTGTTGTGCTTTATGAAAATATCACTAATTGTGCTTCTTCTTTTTTTTCAGAACTATCATGTTCATGCATTTGCACATACTCCTGTTTAGCATATTTTGTGTCGTGTGGTTTTTGAAGGAAACATATATGACTTTAATCATTTTATTACCACACCAGCAACTGGAACGCTAAGGCCTATGTCTTCAACTATGTCCATCATTTTCACAATTTTTAGTACTGTTCAACCTGTGCCACTACAACTTAGTATGATACCTAGACATAAATTTGAATGTGTTGATCTGAGTGAACTATACAATTCGACAAATTCCTTTTTTACAGATGGCACACCTGTGTTTGTTATAGGTTAGTTATTTTTAATTTTTATTTAACATTGTATCAATTAGCAAATTTATACAATATTTGGACAATACTAATACATTTTTTTCTCATACAGATATTGTTGGTGAAGTTTTCAATTTGGAGCATGCTAAAGTCATCAACACTACTTCTGGCCCAAGGACCTTTGTTCGGTTTCAGCTTCATGATGGCAGGTCATAATATTTTAGTTATATTGTTACTAACTTATTTTTGTTGTATCACTTCTCACTTTTTGGATTAATCTTATTTTTAAAGTACTGTTCTATATTCGACAGAAGCACTGTATCTGTTGTTTTCTGGGATGACCATATTGCAATTTTAAATCCATTATTTGAAATGGGGTTTAAACATCCGCCTGTATTATTAATTTCAAGCATGAGGCCACATATGTTTAACGGTAATTACAATTCCATGACTAATAATATTTTTCAATTGTAGTTTAAATTTTTAGTGCATGTGATTTTAACATTTGTCATTTAAAAAATTTGGTTGCATTGAAGTATTCAATTTGGAACATTCTAGAATTTTTATCAATCTTGACTATGAAGCAGTTCAGAATGTCAAGGAGAGGTATTTTTATATTAATGCATTTGTTTTACAACTCCAATGTGAGCCTATGTTTATAAAAGTTCAAGTAGCGAACTTAATACTTTTTTTTATAACTGAAAATTAACAATTTTTTTTTATGATCATGTATAGGATCCTTACAAATCGGAAGCGAGTTTTTGCTGCAGCTACGGCCTGATTTCGAACATTACTGCATTTCTCTTAAAAAATTTACCCGTGCTATTTGTTAAAATACTGCCTTGAATCTGTGTACTATTCTGTTTTTCAGCAGAATAAGGTAGCGCGCCTGAGCCGTGCCATCTTTCCAGAATTAATTCTTTCCAGAATTAATTTTCTGTTCTGTTTTGGTAATTGCTTTGCTGTGGGTCCAAGTCTTTCGGATCCTTCTGTAATCGCCTAGAGAGTATTATATAAACTCTCTAAGGCATAGCCTAGCATAGATGTCTGAAATTTGAGTCGAAAAATCTAAGTCTGTAAGTCTGTAATCTGAATCATATCTGTTATCAATTAAGTCTGTCAGATCTAAAGTCAATTAGATCTGAATCTGAATCTGAATCTGTATTCTGTAATCTGTATCCTCAAGATCAATAAAGTTTTCTTTTTTGCCAATCTGTGTTCTACATTTACGTTTATTATAATCTCTTTTGTGCTTCCGTTATAACAAACTGGTATCAAGAGCTTGGTTTTCGGAGAGCTATGTCTGGATTCGGTGGTATTAGCGTGGAGGTCGACAAATTTACTGGGCGGAATAGTTTTAGTCTGTGGCAGATCAAGATGCGTTCTTTGTTAAGGCAACAGGGGCTCTGGGCACCGTTGAACAAGAAATCGGGTGCTGCTTCTATAAGAGCTGAGATGGCCATTCTGGAAGAAAAGGCACATTCTACAATTCTGTTGTGTCTTGCAGATGATATTATTACTGAAATCGCGGAGGAGGATACCGCGTCTGGTCTGTGGTTGAAGCTTGAAAGTCTCTACATGACGAAGTCTTTAACAAACAAGTTGTTGATAAAGCAACGTCTGTTCAGTCTGCGAATGCAGGCAGGTATGCCTCTTCGAGATCACTTAGATCAGTTAAGCACAATTTTATTAGAATTGCGTAATATTGATGTTAAAGTTGAAGATGAGGATGCTGCATTGATTTTGTTAGTTTCTTTACCATTATCGTATGAGAATTTTGTACAGTCTTTTATTGTTGGTAAAGATACTATTTCTCCAGAGGAGGTTAGATCTGCTCTCCATACTAGAGAGCTGACCATAAGGCGGCTGGTACAGGTGCAGATAATCAGGCTGTTGGATTAATAGCCAGTGAGAGTAATGGACATTGAAAGTCGGGGAAGAAACCAGTTCCTAAGGGTCTAAAACCTAATGATATCTGTAATTACTGTAAAGAGAAGGGACACTGGAAATCTGACTGTCCCAAGAAAAAGAAACAACATGATAAATTAGCAGGTACTGGTGCTACTTCTGAAGCAGATATTGCTCTTGTTGCTGCTGATCACACGCATTACTCTGATGTGTGGATTCTTGACTCTGGAGCGTCTCACCATATATGTCCGCGCAGGGAGTGGTTTACAACCTATGAGCAAGTAGACGGTGGCAATATTTCTATGGCTAACAGTCTTGCTTGTGAGACGGTTGGAATAGGCTCGGTTAAACTTCGGACACATGATGGAAATTTCTGCACATTGAATGATGTTAGGCATGTTCCACTTATGACAAAGAATCTGATATCTTTGAGTATGTTAGGCAGCAAGGGTTTCAGTTTTCAAGGTGAAGGTGGAGTTTTACATGTCTGCAAGGGTTCTAATGTGGTCTTGAAAGGTGTTAAACGTGGTACCTTGTATCTTCTTCAAGGTTCTACGTTATCAGGTTCTGTTGCTGTTGCGACCTCGGAGATTGATAAGATATACATGACTTAGCCATATGGGTTTCAGGTTCCTGGTAAGGATGACTATGTTTGCAAGTTATTGAGGGCTTTGTATGGACTAAAGCAGTCTCCGAGGCAATGGTACAAGAGTAATATGGTGAGCAAAGTGGGTATTGCAGATAACCCAGCTGATATGCTCGCCAAGCCGGTTCCACATAGCAAGTTTCAACATTGTTTGAACTTGCTAAATGTTCGGAGTTCTTGACTGCCCTATTGAGGGCAAAATCTGAGGCAGAATAGTTTTTTTCTGGTACGTCTGGCATTATTATGGTGCATCTCGTACATCTGGCATTATTGTGATGCGTCTGGTACATCTGTTATCTGTTATTTGTGAGAGGATTCAAGTCAAGGTGGAGATTTGTTAAAATACTGCCTTGAATCTGTGTACTATTCTGTTTTTCAGCAGAATAAGGTAGCGCGCCTGCGCCGTGCCATCTTTCCAGAATTAATTCTTTCCAGAATTAATTTTTTGTTCTATTTTGGTAATTGCTTTGCTTTGGGTCCAAGTCTTCCGGATTCTTCTGTAACCGCCTAGAGAGTATTATATAAACTCTCTAAGGCATAGCCTAGCATAGATGTCTGAAATCTGTGTCGGAAAATCTAAGTCTGTAAGTCTGTAATCTGAATCATATATGTTATCAATTAAGTCTGTCAGATCTAAAGTCAATTAGATCTGAATCTGAATCTGTATTCTGTAATCTGTATCCTCAAGATCAATAAAGTTTTCTCTTCTGCCAATCTGTGTTCTTCCTTTACGTTTATTATAATCTCTTTTGTGCTTCCGTTATAACACTTTTTATCATATTTAATAAAAACAATTGAGACAACATATGTGGAAGTATTAGTATCTTCTAAATTGCAAGTTGTTTTCGTCTAAATTAATAATGTAAGACTTCATTATTTTTGTTATTTTTTGAGCTCGCAGACTTTGTTGTTAATAAGGTTTTATATCTCCTTAATTTTTTGTAATGTTTTATATTTCATTAATTTTTTGTTAATAAAAGAAACATAATTATTAAATCTTTTTAAATTTTCATTTCAATTATAAATTCACCTTTTTAGTTGGAAACATTTTGGTATGAGGATCTACCATATATTAATATCAAATCGTATTTTAATTTGGATGTCCCGCTATATGCATGATTTGATGGAGCAACTAGAAATTAGGATATTGTATCTCTCAAAAACAAATGTTTTATGGTAATTTAACTAATAATTTAAAAATATAAATGAGTCATATAAATGATAAATTAATATTATAATAAAATTTTATGCACGTATTATCAAGATTTTATTCATAAAATATTTAAATAATTTAAAATAAAGATTATGTTAATTTTAAATTAATTTTGAATAGATATTTGAAATATATATTAATATATCGATTTTTAATATCTTTTGCACAATAATGAAAAATGGTAAGTTATTTTTGAAATTTTTCACAATGATTTTTAATTGATTCAGTTATCACAAGAATTTGCGGAAATGTTGACTTTCCTTTGCTCTTAATAAAATATAATTTTTATTTATATAGATTAATTGATTCTGTTGTGACAAGATTTTGCGGAGAGGTTGACTTTCATTTGCTCTTAATATAATATATTTTTTAGCTTAATTAACGTAATTATAAAAATCAAATATAGCACGATATTAAGACATTTTTATTAAAAGATCTGTAATGATAAGAACAAATTATACAACCTTAAATATGTTTCCCTGTTTGAGCTAATCAACATAACAAACTCATATCAACTTTAACTTAAGATATATTTCACAATTAAAGATTCCCACTATCAGCTCCTTTTTCACAGTAATGGATTTTTATTGTTCACAACCGTTTTTATCTCATTGTTTTCCATGAGCCTATAAATTAACAAAAAGTACATACTGAGAAAATTATCTGAACACCTTTGCACATTTTAACTTCTGTATGTCATTCTTTTTGCTATATTGTTGTTCATTTCATGTTGTATATGTCGTTTTGATTTTCAACTAATCCATCATTGAACGTATTTCTCTATGATGCTATAATTTAAACATTTGTATTTTCCAGATTTTAATCGCAATGTTTAATCAACTGTCTGCACTCAATACTTCCCACACGGCATGGAAAGTGAATGTTCGATTGACCAGGATGTGGCCTTCTGTTTCCAACACATCTGATTCAAGAGATCCTTTGAGAGGTTACAATTTGATTTTGCTTGACGATGATGTGAGTATATATTTTTTTTGTTATGTATCAATTCCAAACAGAAAACTATTATCGTGTATGTGTATGTTATCTTTATTTACATTACTTTATAGTTGGTAGTAGAAATGTTGTCCATTGTAATGTGAATACAGAACTGCCACGTTCAAGCTTTTGTTTATGCTGATATCTGGAAAGGCATTAAGAAAGATATTGCTGAAGGAGGAGTTTACATTATCTCCAATTTTTACACAAAAGAGCCAACTTCCACACTTAGGCCTACAAGTTCCAAAATTCTTATTAATTTTTCGAACAGTACTGCTGTCCAGAAGGTGGAAGAAGATGATTTTTTGATTCCCAAGCACAAATTTGAATTTTATGATCTGAGTGAATTATTCCGTATTGCAAGTTCTTATGAGAATCCTGAAAATCCTGACTTTGCAACAGGTTTTTATAATCATATTTTGTGTTCACAAATTTTAAGATATTTACATCCAACACTGGCTTAAATTTGTTATATAAACATTGTCTAATTTATAAATTTTTTGCTTATTAGATGTGATTGGTGTTCTCGAAGATTTTGAGGACGTTAGGTCCATCAAGACAGTATATGGTGAAAAAAGTATTGTGAAATTCAGGATTACGGATGGAAGGTACTTATTAAATCATTTCATTTTGCTGTCTTTAAGAATTAAGATTATACATTTCAAACTTTCGTTGTTGTATTATCTCAAATTTCCTATTTACTTTTTGTATATAAGTTTTTATGTGTGTTCTAAACTCAAATTACATAATTCACTAAAGGTACTCGCATAAAGTCACAGTTTGGGGATAGCTTTCTAAAAAAACTGATGAGCTTTATCACAAGATTGAAGATCGCCCAATAATTGTCATTGTTTCCGGTTGCAAGATGAAGATTTTTAAGAGTAATAATTTATTATCAGTTTTTAACGTTCAATTTATTAACATTCTTATTATATTGACATACCTTCTTATATTGTTTATTTTCATAGATTCGGTTCAAATAAACAGTATACCATCAACAAAGATTTATCTTAATCTTGATGATGTAGTTGTAACTGCAATGAGGATGAGGTAACCAAATCACTATTTTGTCTTTTCCTTTTGTAGCAGAAATAATATTGTCTTAATACTTATTAATGATGGATTACATAGAATAAATTTTGGTCTTTTTAACAATATTTATTATTTAGACTTGAAAAGGAAGGGTACAAGATTCCTGAAGACAACACTCAATCACCATTTCTAGATCAGTTGGTTGATGTTATTGAAACAATAACCCTGAACGAACTGTGCAAGAAAACTTCCACTGATGACATTAATGTCAGTTTTTACAATATATATATCATTTACATTTGTTATATAGCATGCTTCGATTTACTGATATAATTTTGTCCAAAATGCAGAGGAAGTTTTTGTGATTTGTGAACATTGCAGGACTTGAAAAAGGTGAGAATTGGTGGTACTTATCCTGTACTGATTGTCAGAATGAGGTTTTTAAGCTGGAGGGAAGATACAAGTGTCTGAAATGTATTAAGGCCATTCCAGTTGCTGAAAAAATGTACAAAATCATTGTACTTGCTCGAGACTCAACTAAGGCATTTAATTTTGTACTATCTGATCGTGCTACAAGACGACTGCTTGGTCAATACGCAGCTACAATGATTGCTGATAACACTCATGTATGTTATAATTTAAGTCACGTTTTACAATATAATGATTTTTTTACTTCGAGATAAATAATCTAATTAATTTTCATTGTTTTGTAACATCTAATTTTAGCTTGAACAAACCGGTGTGTATCCTACGAAGATTGATCAGCTGGTTGGCAACTTGGTGCAGAGTAAGATTTATAATGTTATTGATGCTTATGAACCTGATAATTCTACAACATCACCACCATCAGGAACTACACCAGGTTTTACAGTCTCCAGTTTTGCAGAGGTTTGTATATTTTTTTTGTCCATTTGTCATTAATGATCATATTAACATTCTAATCAATTATTATACAATCAAACTGTACATAGCCTTTTCAAATTGATTCAGTTTTAACAATTATTTCTGTTTTTTTAAGCAGAATATGATTGACTTATCAAATTGTGGCGAGACTCCAGGTTCTTTAAAGTCGTGTGCCAAGAAACCTAAAATGGTATTTAACAATTTTTGTTTTATATTCAACATTTTTAAATTTTTTTTATACAAATCAATATACTTTTTGGATTATGATGATTCCATTTGTTTTGTACAGGAAAAATGATTCATTTTCATGATTTTGGAACTCTGGAGATGATATTGCGGAATTGAATTAAAGCTGCAACTACTCTTGGATCATATTATATTCTTAATAAGAATGTTTAGTTGAATAAATTTGGTTTTTATCAAGAATTCTGAAACGTTTATTTAGGTTATTGATTTCCAAGTGTTTCTTATTATGTGTTATTGGTTTTGTACCTTTTTAATGGTATCAATAAAGAATGGTTTAACTATTTTCTCGAAATTTTCTAGCGTTGTTTGTCTTACATTTAGTAATATACATATAAATCAAAATTTGTTCATGGAGTATTTCATGCGACAATTTTAAACATGATTATCGATTGTCACGTGTCTAAAGCTAAAGTCATCATTTCTAAATATTTAAACTTTGTAAGGTCTAGGACTTATTAATGATATAAATTTTTTAAAAAGTATTAATATTATATTATTATTATAATTGTATATTTATTGATATATCTTATTATTATTTTGTTCCTCTCAAGACTAAGTTTTTGGAATGTCTTTTATTACTATGACTGAAGAGTATAATGTTGTTTTATAAGAGTGCAAGCATATTAGTGTGCTAATTATTAGTTTTTTCGGTTGAGTTTTTGATATTTAGTCTTTTGATGGTCAAAGCTGGCAAATCTGACCAAAGCAGCAAGGCTGCTGAACTCAAAGACTAATAATCCTAACGATGATATAGTTCATAGTACCAACAATTATCCAATTCAAGTATTGATCACACAGAATAATGAATCACTTTGTTATAGTTTTAGCAAAAGCCTAATTGTGGTACATGGAAATGTTAGGAACAATGGCTACACCATTTCAATTATTTGTAATGAAATTTTCGCAATTCTTATACTTAGAAGAAAAATGTTCTTTCCGGGTTTTTTTAATTTAGATCAATTTGTCGAAAAAGTTCATAATAATGCCAATATAACCCAATATATCCCAAATACAAAAGAACGTTACTCAAATCTAGAATGTTAAACAAATATCATCATCTCATCACATTTTCGACAAATATACTAGACACATTTCGCATTATCTAATGGACATGGATATTAAAACCTATCCCTTCTTCTTCTTCAACCAATGTCAATACCATTTGCTGCTTTGCTTTGAACTTATTAGCTTCTGTGAATGTATTCCATCCAGCTGAAAATCTGGGAATCCCATTCGAAACCACTCCCACACTCCAAGATCCAGCTGGTGCAGTTAGTATTACCTTCTCACCAGATTGCCATTCCCTGTTTGCTGGTTTTATAAATCTTGGTATATACTGAAATACATAAGAATTAAATTATAAACAAATTTGATAAGAACATAAAACATGAGTAATTTAGAAGAAATGTTGACAATGATTAAATGTCCAAAAGAAAACTACAAATGCAAATAAATTTTAAAAACATACCACTCCATGGCTTGAGCAGTTAACATTTGATGTTGTCAAAGTAACAGTAAATTCAACAGGATGCACTTGATCTTCGATTTCCATCGCATTCTTCTCCACATTTTCAATATCTTCACCTTCATTTTCCATTTCAAGCAACTGACCTTCATTTTGTACCCCAGAAATCTGTCCTTCTATCTGCATTCCTGTTGATTGGATTCCATTCATGACTTCTACTGAATCTAGCATTAATGTTTACAGAACAAAATAAATAATTAATACCAAATACCAAGTACTCACAATTTCTCCTGCATGAAATCCAGGACCAACACCGAATGCTAAAAATTTCCATCCAATTCCCCTGCTTTTATCTGCAAAATTTAAAGAACAAGTTAGTTTCATATAGAATCAATAAACAAGACTCATATGATTTGTTATACCTTGATTGTATAATGGATCCATTGAAATATTTCGCATTGGAACATTTTCAGCTTCTGATCCATCATCGTTAAATATATGTACTGAGAAAACTCCACCACCCTTATATCTAAATACTATAAAGCTAGCTCTACACCTTATAAGTTCCTTTCTAAAGCGAATCAGGTTAACAAAACTTTCGGTTGAAACATTATACTAAGCATGTGTTTCTCTTCCTGTTTGTAGTTGAAAAGTAACGTTCTCTGGCATTGCACGACCATATGCTGAAAAGAACTTTTCTGGAAATTTCTGAAATGAAGTGTAGTTAATTATAGACGTAATTATTATAAAAAAGTTTTAAGAGCAAATTTAAACCACAAGAAATTTACCCATTTAGGAATGGTACATGAATTGTCAAGTATGCATTCTATTTTTCTATATGCCTAAAATTAACATTTAATAAAGTTTTAAACTTAACAATATGATTTTTTTACTTACAATCGATGTGCTTTCACAATTTACCGCTTTTATAACAATGATGAATTGTGGGAAGACAGCAACATCAACATCCATCTACAAGCCATTCAGATAAAACCAAAAATAAAACAATGTTAACATATTATATAGGCCATTGTATTTTTTTGATAAAATTTCCGATAAAACCTATTTTAGCAATTCGAAATAATGTAGCAATTAATATACAGGTACCTATTTTATCACATTTAGTAACAGTAATTTAAATTACACAAGTTCTGATATAAAGCATACCTTATGATTCCCATTAGCTATATCAATTTCAGCACCTGTATCACCATTTGCACCATTTCCATTTTGTTTACCTTTAATTTTTTGTGAATGACATTGGCATGAAAAAAATTAGTCAATACTATTAAAAACTGATAAATTATTATAATAAATTTTTAATGTAAAGAGTTTTGTTTACCAGATGTTTCTATCCAATCAATAGCCCAAATCCAATTAATAGATTCTTTATTCAAACACCCATATAAACGTTTAGGGTAATCTATCTCCTTGCCATCTTCTTGATAAACATGCGCGTGCAAGATATTATTAGCCAATGAGAAGATAATAGTTTCCCTATGAGTCACGTGGAACACTTGCAGAATTTTGCCGATATTAGCCAAGTAGCCACCAATAATACTAAAAAAATGTATCTCCACCTGGTTCACAAGACTTACTACTTCTCCGTATGTGTCCTTGACTAATTTAGGAACAACTTGTATCAATCAATGAAATTTATGTTTATGGAACTTTGCCTAGAAAAATAATATAGTCAATGAGTTATTTGCTGGGCATATCGTATTAAATTATATTTAAAGAACAGAGAAATATATCAGCATTCCTTCATTAAGACAATCACTTGATATAACTTTAAAAAAGTCCTTTTTGCTGTCCACTGTATCTGAATCAATGATCATAACCATAATTAGATATTTTTCAGAATATTATAAACTATTTAAACATAATATAGCACCTTCCAGCAGGCCAACAATTTTATCTTCCTCTTTAAAGATACAGACATTTACAAGATTTTCTTCAGATGGATTTGCTCTAAAAAGGACCAATGTATCACCAGACACCAACTCTGTCTCCCTTGAAAACTCTTGCCATCCAGCACCAAGTGTACAATTTCCATTTAACTACTATACTTTTATTTCCCAGCGTCTATCAACAAACATCAAAGCTATTGTACATCCATCTTTCCAATGTTTGTGTAGCTTATCCAAACCAACCTGCAATATCTGTTATATAATAAACCAAAGTCAAACAAAGACTCTTAATTAAACAAAGTTGGTCTAAACACAACAGTTATTGTTAGTTAAAAAAAATAGTTTACCAGTCTGTTTTGCTTTGGATCAGTATCCAAATTGCTTATCTTAATCTGAAAATAGCCTGCATTGTTGTGCAAAGCATTAAACAGCCAGAGCGCACACACTTTTTCATACTCTAATGACAAACTATCAAGTACATATTTCTCCTTTCTCCAATGTTCTAAATCTTCAGTCTTTAAGAATTCTTCAAGATCCTTGGATTCATAATTGCATTCAATCACTACTAGAAAAACTGTAATAGACATCACACATTAGACATCGGTTCGAAAAGCCACTGATGTTAAAAGTATCTATAACATCAGTAAAAGTTTAACCGATGTCTAATATAAGTAAATACATCACTTAATCGAAAAACCGATGTCTGGAGTTTAATTTATAAAAAATAAAATCACGCTTCCCCCTTTTCCTTTCCCCCCTTAGCCAAATATTTCCCCCTAAAAACCACAATTGAACTCCCGCTTAGACAAAAAACAAAAAAGAAAAAAGAAAAAATCAAAACAAAAAATCAAAACAAACCCCCCCCCCCCCCCGCTCAGACAAAAAACCCACCCCCCCCCGTTCTGGCGACTGGCAAGAACAGAACCCTAACCCCTTTTCTTCAATTAGGTCAAATTAACCCTCACCCCCGACTACTGATTCTTGTAATCCTTTCAATCTTTAAACCCCTTTTCAGTATTAGGTCGATTAATTAATTCAATTTGTTTGTACTCCGTTAGATCCCCTTTCAATATTAGGTCAACTAATGTTCGATTTGTTAACAGATCTTGGAGCTTGGAGGCTGTTCAAGAAGTAGCTTGGAGGCTGTTCAAAAAGAAGCTTGGAGTAAATGTTTTTGCTCGATTTGGTCGATTAGCTAGGTACTTTGCTCGAATCTGTTCTTTGTTTTTTTTATTATATTTGGTTGTTTAAATTGTATTTGGTTGTTTTGTAACTGTATTTGCATGTATGTTTAATTGCATGTATGATGTATGTTCAATTGCTTGTATGTTCAATTGCATGTATGTTTATAAGTATATATATTGTATCTGTATAAGTCTATGTTCACAGTTATTTTGATTGTATGTATATATAGGCTAGGTTTGTGTAGTTCTTAATTTATTTATATGGTGTTCATAGTTTATTTAGTATGTTCTTTGGCTAATGTCTGTTTATGTATGTTCTTAATTGCGTAATGTATTTATGTTTTATTGATGCTGTTTCCATTTACTTATTTTTAATTTAAAGTATATATAGAGTTTGTTTGGTTGATATATTTCAGTGCGTAGAAAATATAAACCAATTAAGAAAATTATATTACTTTTAGCAACGTGTTAATAATTTGAATATTAAAGTTATCACCATAGTAATATAGACAGTAGTTGTCCCTGTAAAATGCCTGCGCTGTTATTTGACATATGAAGTGACAATCAGGTAGTTTGCTGATAACATGGACAAGTCATGGATTTCGAAAGATAGGGATTCATTAGCTTATGAAATAGGTGTTGAACAGTTCTTGATATATGCCGAGGAAAATTGTCATGATCCCAAGAACATTCCATGTCCTTGTGCACGATGTGTCAACTTCAAAAAGTTCTCGGTAAAAATCATTAGGGGTCATTTATATGAAAATGGTTTTAGTTTAGGGTATGTTGATTGGATTTGGCACCAAGAGGATTCTAGGATTAAGTCATCAGTTGGTAGTACATCTGCTGCTTCAAAGACGAAAGTTGCACCTACCCCTGCACCTACCTCTGCACATGTACATGCATCAGAAACTAATAATGTTTGTGATGCTGCATATAATTCTGCTGACCACGATAATGATTCATATGAGTTTAGGAGGTTTTTGGCAGATGCTCAACAACCTTTGTATGAGGGTAGCGAATGTACCAAGTTAGAGTCAATGCTAAAGTTACATAATTGGAAAGCTAGGTTTGGTATAAGTGACAGTGCCTTCACAGAATTGCTCTCTTCCGTTGGCTCTCTCCTTCCTAAGGATAATGTGTTGCCACCTAATGCATATGAAGCAAAGAAAACCATGTCTGATTTAGGCCTAGAGTATATAAAATATCACTCGTGTCCTAACAACTGCATACTATATGGGGGTTTATATTCTGGTGCTTCTGAGTGTCCAAAGTGTCGTCTATCTCGCTGGAAGGTGGCAAAGGATGGTAAAATAAGGGTTAATATTCCTGCAAAAGTCATGTGGTATTTTCCGATTATTCCGAGATTTAAACGGTTGTTTAAATCTCCTTCTACCGCTGAACTTATGACTTGGCATGCAAAGCATCGAATACAAGATGGAAAGATGAGGCATCCAGCCGACTCTCCTTCTTGGAGAAATGTCGATTATAGGTGGCCTGCCTTTGGTAGTGAAGCAAGAAATATTCGTTTGGCTTTATCGGCAGATGGTATAAACCCACATAACAATGGTCCAACCAATAGATACTCTTGCTGGCCGGTAATACTAGTAAATTATAATCTTCCTCCCTGGTTATGCATGAAGAGGAAATTTATGATGTTAACTATATTAGTTTCCGGTCCGCATGAGCCTGGTAATGACATTGATGTATATTTACAGCCGTTGATTGATGATTTAAAGAAGCTTTGGGAAGAGGGCGAACAAAATGTGTATGATGCGTATAGTAAATCATATTTCACTTTAAGAGCCAATTTATTGTGGACCATAAATGACTTCCCTGCCTACGGGAATTTATCTGGTTGCGTCAATAAGGGCTATATGTGTTGTCCAATATGTGGTGACGATACCGTTGGTAAATATTTAAGCCATAGTAGGAAGATGTGTTACCTAGGTCATCGACGTTATTTGCCTAGAAATCATCCTTATAGGAGGCAGAAGGCAGCATTTAATGGAGAGGAAGAATTGAGGCAGGCACGTCCACCTCTTTCGGGAGAAGAGGTGTTATCGCAACAAGAACAAATTAAATATGAATTTGGGAAGGAAGTAAGAAAGTCAAAGAAGGTGGACTGTCCATGGAAGAAACAGTCCATTTTTTTCGAGTTAGAATATTGGAAGTTTCACCATGTTCGTCATTGTCTTGATGTTATGCACGTAGAGAAGAACGTTTGTGATAGTTTGATTGGCACATTACTAAATATGAAATTTAAGTCCAAAGATAGTGAGGCTTCTCGTCGTGACATGGTTGATATGGGGGTTAGAACTAATTTAGCTCCACAAGTAGGAAAAAAGAAAACCTACTTGCCCCCTGCATCCTTTAATTTATCAAAGGCAGAAAAGAAGAAAATGTTGTCATCATTAATGAACATGAAGCTTCCATATGGACATGCATCGAACATCAAAAACTGCGTAGCCTTGGATGAATTAAAGATGTTTGGGATGAAGTCCCACGACTGCCACATCCTACTCCAACAATTACTTCCTGTTGCAATTCGTGCGGTTCTTCCAAAAAATGTCAGGGTCACAATAATAAGATTGTGTTTCTTTTTTAATGCTTTGTGCAGCAAAATTGTTGACGTATCGAAACTCGATAAAATGCAGGCAGATGTGATAGTAACTTTGTGTGAGCTGGAAAAAATCTTTCCTGCATCATTTTTTGATATAATGATACATCTCATAGTCCACTTGGTTCGTGAATTACGGTTATGTGGGCCGGTGTTTTATAGATGGATGTATGCATCTGAACGGTTTAATAAGGTGTTGAAGAGTTACGTGCGAAACCGTTATTATCCCGAAGGTTGTATAGCGGAAAGTTATCTTGGAGAAGAATCGATTGAATTCTGCCAAGAGTTTGTTAAGCAGAGTTGCACCACTGCCGGCCTTCGAAAAGATGCAGGCAAGCTAACTGGTCCATTGTCTGCTGTGAAGATGAAATCAATTGAAGAAAAAGAGCGAGATGAGGCTCATTTACATGTCCTTCTAAACAACCCTGAAGTACATCCATATATTCTGTAAGAAATTATTATTCTTGTAAATTCTGTTAATTGTTCATGTAAAGATTTTGTGGCTGTTTAATTAAAATATGCATTTTTACAGAATGCATAAGGAGTATCTAGAGGGAATCCACCAAGGAAAAAAGAAAAGTGGTCATTGGCTATTGAGAGAGCACAATCGGCTTTTTGCCGATTGGTTTGAAAAAAAAGTTAGTTTATTATAGTTTCCTTTGTGCTTACTTTAACTGCTCCATAGTATGAAATTTACTCCTATTTTTTTGTGACAATGTGTAGGTTAGTAGTGAAATGATGGAGAATGAAGGAGTTTCAGAGACAATAAGATGGCTTGCTGGAAAGCCATCATTTTCCGTTCTTACTTATGAAAGTTATTTAGTTGATGGGGTTCGATACTTTACAAATGAACGAGATGGTGTGAGGGTTGTTCAAAACAGTGGTGTGTCTTTAGTTGCTAATACGGTCCAGGTGTCTAGTGCCAAGGATTTAAATCCCGTGGAGAGTGATATGTCGTTTTACGGCGTTATCTTAGAAATATGGGAGTTAGATTATCGTGCATTCAAAGCTCCATTATTTTTGTGTAGATGGGCAGACAATGATAAAGGCATAAAGGTGGATGATCTAGGGTTCATACTTGTCGATCTAAGTCGACAAGGCCACAGGAAAGATAAATATGTGTCGATGGACCAAGTAAAGCAAGTTTTTTATGTTGAAGATCCGGTTGATGCCAAGTGGTCTGTTGTATTAACATCTACGACTCGAGACTATGAGGAGGTGTATAACGATGATGATTTAGGAGACACCACCATGGAAAATCCCCCATTCTGCTGTAGAATTCCTACATGTGATGTATCCGATGATGTTGAGCATAGCATCAGAGCCAATATCGAGGGAACTTGGGTTAAAAATTGATATATATATATATATATATATATATATATATATTTATGGAATCTCTTAGTTTTGTAATGTTGCAACATGTAAATTTTAATTTGTTTACCATTAAATTGTAATGTTGTTACATATTTGTTTTATTTTGCTTTTAGTTATTATCTGTTGTGAATTAATTTAGATTAAGTTAATTATGCAGATCACTTTGGTAACCATATTACCGTTGTCTAATTGAGCATTTTTATGTGTATATTTGATCTACAATTTTTATGTATATATGCACTTGCACGAACAGAAGCAACAGTTACTACTTCCGAGTCTACCAAAAAAAGGTATGGATCTGCACGAGGTGTTTGCGCTATGTACAAAGTGGTGGTGAAGAAGGCGCAAGGCAAAAAATCAAAGGTCAGATGCAATGAACTTGGAGTTCCTGTCGGACATAATAGGCACAAACTAGCATCCTACATTGGGATGCTGGCTAGGACGATAATTCCGATCGACTATTTGGACTGGCGAGTTGTAGATGATGGATTAAAAGAGAAATTATGGCTTGATATTCTGGTATATAAAACATAATTATGACGATTGTGATTTATCCTCTTCATATAATTATTCTAAACAATGATATGCTCTGTTTTAAACAAAATTAATGTTGTTTGCAGGAGACATTCAAAATTTCCAAGAAGCTTAGGAAGTGGGTGCTAAAATCTGCATCTGATAAGTGGAGACAGTTTAAGACATATTTAAATAGAAAATTTGTGAAGCCGAATCTTGAACAGAAGAAGAATTTAAGAAAGCCTCCAAAGCAGTATGCTTTTGTTGGTAAGGAGCCTTGGAAGAAATTTGTTAAGCAGAGAATCACTGACGACTGGCAGGTACGCGTTATATTCATGAACTAATTGAAATTCACAAATATCCTCCAAGATAAATTGTTAAACACATAATTTGTTAATGTTCTGAATTTTAGTGATATTTTTTTATAATTTTTGTTGTAGGAACTTAGTGTAAAACAAAGCAAGAGAGTGCGTAAAAGAAAATATCCTCACCGCACGTCTAGGAAGGGTTATACTGGATTACTCGAAGAAGAAGTAAGAACCAATTAAGTAGTGTACTTGAATACTTTAACTTTAGCATGCTTAGTATTTTAATTGTCCCTTTATTTTTAATCAGCAAAAGAAAGGTAATTTGGAGCCCGGAGAAGTACCTGATCGGGCTATTATGTGGAAAAAGGCTCGGAAGCGAAAAGATAATGAGGAGGTTGATCCAGAGCTCACGGAAATATGTGATACAATTGTGAGTATTTAACAAGAAAATAGTACACACACATTGTACGTGCAATATTGACAAAATTTTAATTCGAATGTATATATTTTCCTGACTGCAGGATACCTTACTAGAGAAGCAAAGTAAGGGTGAATTTATTCCTTGTGGAAGTGAGGATGTGTTGACGAAGGCCTTGAAAACTCCCGAACATTCAGGAAGGGTTCGAGGAGTTGGCAGTCTCGTCGCCCCGACAGTGTTCTTCAACATACCTGCTGGAAAAAGATGCAGAATTACGAAAGCTGAGTTATTGGCCCGTGATCGGGAGAGGGACGCGGAGTACGAGAAATCCAAGCAGGAGATGGCCGCGGAGTTGGAGAGGACAAGGCAGGAAATGGCTGAACTGAAGGCCATGCTTGGATCAAATAATCCATCTCCTAGGTTGTCCGAACATGCAAGTTGTGCTCCAAACGTTGCTTCGCCATCGGTTGTTAAACATCTGGAACCATTGATGGTTCCAGATGATGATGATTGTGTTCCTGTTATACCTATTCCATCAGAAAACAAGGTAAAATAGCTAGTTTGTTTTTTAATTTATCAATGGCATATTTCTTTTCTTGTTTTTTCAAATTTGTATTAATGTGTGTAGGGTCCGAGAAAATGTGAGTTGGCAGTAGGCACTATTGAAAACAAGGTTGCATTCGGCTTGTTATTTGATGATGAAGACATGAACAAATCTATACATGGAGTGCCTATGCAGGCTGGCTGTGCTCGTGTTTCGGTGGATGGCCCAATTAAAGGAGATGCCTTGATTCCCATTCCGGTAGTAGGTGAAATGGAGACAGTCAACCAAGCTGTTGGCTCCCACGTCTCATGGCCCCGTGACTTGATCATAGTCCCAAATGCCCCACCTCTCGCGGTATGTACGTCATATGAAATAAAATTAATTTAGGAACTTAAACAAATTCAACAGGTTATTATTAATTATATTTTGCTACATTGCTCTATATTTGCAGAAATCAAGGAAAAAAGTTTCGGAACCTAGGAATGAATTGAAAAAAGTGCAGTCCATGTTTAAGAACATGGAGATTAATAAAAATGTTCCACCACGCTTTCGAGTGTTGTATAAACATGCAAGCACATTAATGCAGACCACTGGGGACTCAATACAGATTCCATGTGACACTGAGGTGTTTGGAGCTGATAAGACAATATTCATATTGCATGAAAACATAATCGATTTGCTGGAGTTTAAAATGATTGGCCAAGGTGCAATATCTGCATACATGGCGTGAGTATTACTTTTTTTATTCTTGTCTATCTTGTCCTTTGTCATGTATTCTTGTGCTCTGCATATTTTGTTTCAATGTTACTTTAATTGGTTTTTAATATAGGTGCTTGCATTCTGTGGTTAGCACGAATAAGAATTTGGATTTGTTCGCTTTTTGTGACCCCGGAGCTACATTTACCCTAAACAGCGACTTTGAAACTTACTTGGTTAATCGTTTGAAAGAGGGTAATCCGGATCGTCTTTTCCTCATGCCGCATAATTCCAAGTAAGTACATTAAGTCTTTCCACATTTTTCGTATTTTTAAATTCTGTTCAAGTGCTGTTTATATGATTTATATGATTTTATTTATATTCTGTTTAAGTTCTGTTTATTTGATTTATATGATTTTATTTATATTCTGTTTTTCGTATTTTTTTAATGAAATCAGTTGCCATTGGATACTGGTCCTAATATGGGGTGGCGATATTTACATACTCAATCCTTTGCCTCGTTCAACTACTTTTCCCGACTTGGAAAAAACAGTATCAAGGTATTTTAATTAATTGATATGATATCGATTGTTTACTTATTCAGATATTGACCATAAATCCATATTAACACTGCCACACGTGACAGGGCGGTAATTGCTTTTAATATTCAGGCTGGAAGGGGAAATAAACCCCCGAGTGTCAAATATATTTCTGTAAGTTTTAATTGCTACAGTTTCAGATATTTTTCTTAACAGTTGCATTATCAAATTGGTGGATCTGTGTTGTATCTGTAGTTGTTATTGATCCATTTTTTTTTTTGTAAAATAGGGATGTCCTAAACAACCCGGTGGCATTGAATGTGGCTATGTAATTATGCATTACATGAAAGAAATTGTAATGGACAGTGAAATGTCATTTCTAAAAAAGGTATAAGTTTTTCCTTCGATGCATAATTGGTATATAATTATAGTAGCATTCCTTGTAATTTTTCTTGTGTTTACACTTTTCAGTGGAATGCCAAGACTCGCAAGGTCACTTGTTCAAGGGCCGAGCTTGATGAGGTCCGAGTTGAGACTCTTAGCCTTATTGAAAAATTTGTATAAGCAGGGCCTAGGAATATGTGCAAGTTTTTGTGTACTTCTAACACTTTGGCAGTACTTTCATATTTGATGAATTGGATGTACTTAGTTTGGATATTTTGGATGGTTTGTAATATGTGAATTGAAATGTAGTTTCTTTTGGCTTTGGTATATATTTTGGCATTTTGATTTCCTTATATTAGTTTTGGTTTGCCATGCATTTTGATTTTGGTCTTGGTTTTTTGGGCATGTCATATGTGCTGAGCATCAGCATATAAAAAAAAACAAATCAGACATCACTTTCTAATATAATATGCTAGAAACTGGTGTAATAACGTGAAATAGACATCGGTTATAAATAAGAAACCGATGTAATAATTTCTAATATACATCGGTTCTAAATAAGATATGTACAATAGGCATCGGTTGTTTACTAAGTAACCGATGTATATTATTTACATAGACATCAGTATATAGTTAAGAAAACGATGTTAAACATAAACATTGACATAAGTAACCGATGTATATTATTTACATAGACATCGGTATGTAGTTAAGAAAACGATGTTAAACATAAACATTGACATCAGTTACATTGAAGAACTGATGTTAATTGTTGACATGGACATCAGTTCAGTATTTTTTTCGATGTTTATGTCTTGTTTTATATTACATGTCATATGTTTAAGATGATATAAATCTTGTATTAAGGTAAAATTCACATGATAGTCATGACATATTACTGCAGAAATGATGTCTAAAACTATTTCAGACATCAGTTCTTTCGTTAGAAACGATGTCTAAAAGTACTACAGACATCGGTTAAGAACCGATGTCTAAGACCCCTACCTTTCTCTACACATGCGAAGACATCGGTTCTGGATTTACATAGACATCGGTTTTTGACCGATGTCTATTGACGTTTTTCTAGTAGTGAATTGCTGTATCTTTAAAGATCTTTACCACGAACAGATTCTCACCATAGTAGTCAAGTTGAAGTAAATTGTAGATTTTGACTCCATAAAACCTCATGAATCTTCTCATTCTAGAAATGACCATTAACTTATTATCATATCTTGCTTTCCATGGCAACGAGTTGCATTGTAATATTACATCTGTCGGAATTTGACTACCAAACTCATCGGTGAACGATTTAGGAATTCTCTGTACAACAATATATATATATATATGAATCATAAGTTCTTACAAATTGAAGGTAACTTTTACAACACATTAACAAAATTAATATATAGATTCAATTTAATACTTACAAAGGATCCAAAGATTCCCTCTTGGTTGTTTACTGAAATGAAACTGGATACTAACTTGCCATTTCCTGTTTTAACAAGAATTTATAATTATAACATATTATATCGATGTGTTAATTATATATTATATGAAGGAACAAGTTTTTACCTAATTGTGATGTGTTGCATTCCAACCCTGTTGTGGAAATTTTGTCCTGCTTCCATGATTACAAGATCATTGTTGCATCAGTTAATCGAATCAAATTTATCTATAATCCTTATCTTGTAACTTTGATATTAAGTATAAAAATCAAATTACCCATTTTAACAGTTATTTCAATTTCTTCCAAATTAATGAAGAATTAGTCAAATTTAACTTTTATAATTGAGTTTTGTTAAACTAAATCAGGACATATCAGTGAATAGGAATTAGGCCTTAATACTATAAAAGAGTATGGAACATAAACATGCATATGAAGAGAAACAAACTAATACTAATAAGAACATGCATATGAACAAATACAACATTTACATATACATATACATATGTACAAATTGAGATGAATTAAACCCTTTTCCTAATTACAACAAGTAGTAAGTTGAAGTGACGATTAGATTATGCAATCAGGAACAAATTCTTACCTCCATCTTCGAAGATTAATACGAACCAACTGTTATCAGAACTTTCGTGCTTCAATCAATCCGTATTTGGGTAAAACTGCATGCAAGAGAGTAACTATGATTATATCTTTTTACTTCTTTTAGTTTCGTATGTATAAACTCACAAGTAGTAGTTACCTTTCTAATTACTTCTCTTAGAATTAAAATTTTCAATCATACCATAAATTGATTTTTTTTTTTCATTTTTATTTTGGCAAGTACCATAAACTGAGTTTAATTCTTAGCTCTCTCCATATTGAAATCATATTGTTTTAGTTATTTAAAAAGAAAAAAAATCATAAGATTACACAATTGATATGTTAAATTTTTGGCTAGAAATTGTTGTTTTTTTACAGTGAAAATATTGAAATATGTTTTAAGATTGTATTTTTTCTTTATTAAAGATTGACAAATTTGTTTTAAAAAAAAAACAAAGATTTTAAAAGTAATTTTGCTTCATAAAAATTGAACAAATATTTATTTTACCTAAATTAGGAAATCAATTAATTACATTTTTAAAATATTTATTTTACATAAACTTCTGAACACATAATTACATTTTTAACGCTTCCACCATTTTTATCATATTTTGTATTATATGTAAAAATATTAAATATAGGTAAATTGATAGTATAATTAAATTATGTCCCATTAATTGCATATTGATAAACATGATTGTATACTGCTTCGTATTGGTTTCCGAGTTGACAATAGTATATTTAAAAGTCCGATTTATGATACATTTCATAATGATACATTTTTAAAAGTCCAATTTATGATTACATAATAGTATATTTAAAACTCCGATTACACAATATTATATTTAAAAGTCCGATTGATGATACATTTAGTAAGGAAATTTATTTTTGTAAAAATATTACTATAAAGACTTTTTTTCAAATTTGTAATATCTTTTCTTTTATTTTATTTTTTACATATTTTTTGAAAATTTCTATACTCCATGTGCGTAGCACGGGCTATATTACTAATATTATAAATTAGTGGATAGCCCGTTCCTTAGGTTCGGTATCCATATTTATGCTCGGATAAAATTTTATACTATATTTTGATCAATGGACTATCATTTTATAGGTATGGTATCCATTTTAGCTTTGTATTGGATCTAGATTATTATTTGACCCATGTTCAATTATCGAAATTTGTATATTAATTTTAAATATCATTAATGTCCATTATATTTTTGGTAAGTTCAATAATAAAAATTTTGAGTGAATCTTTCAGTTTTGGTAATCTCATTAATACATAACAAAAGTTTGACTAAATTAACTTTTAAATGTACTTATTATATTATATAAAATAGCATTTAATTGTACTAATATTAGTCGTTTCAAAATTTTATTATTTAATCTTTATTAAATTATTTTATTTATTTTATTTATCTTTATTATAATATATTAATAATTTTAATAAAATAATATTATGAAGTACCGTGTGCGTAGCACGGACTATAATCTAGTGTGTATACAAATAGTCTATGTCGACAGGGACGAGGCTAGGGGAGGCCCGAGGGGGCCATAATCCCGGGTTAGCCCAATCTATATCATTATATTATTGAAATATTAAAAATTTGTCGATTTGATGTTTGGTACGGTTAATTTAATTATTAAAATTAAATAATAATATTATAGTTATTAATAACTAAACATGTTACCCTTTTTTAACAACTAAAAATTTTCATTTTCAGGTAAAATATATTATCTTTTACATTTTATCTAACTAAAATTTTTTTTAAACAACATTATGAATGATTCTATTTTAAAAAATTAAATAATAATAATCTTATAATTAATAATATCCAACCAATTACCATTCGTAACTAAAACATGTTAATTTTTCTATTTTTATTAACTAAATCCTCTTATTTTCCAATAATATTTCAGACATTTTATTTTGTAAAATAAAATAATAATATTATATTTACTAATAATTAACCAATTGTCTTTTTTTTTTTACCTAAAACGTATCATCTTTTCTATATTTTCAAACTAAAATCAATCATTTTCTAAAAATATTACGGCCAACATACATAATTATTATTAAATAATATCATCTAATTAAAACTAAAGCCTACAAAATTCATGTTTTAAAAAATTCAATTCAAATTAAAAAAATATCACTGTCTATTCTAATTAGAACACGTTACATTTTAATTAAAAAATGTTATCTATTATAGACATCTAAAAATACTACCATATCTTCCAAATATTAATATATCTTTTCTAATTAAAAATAACTTAACTTTCTATTTATTCACTATTCATGCAATCATTAATATATATATCCCAAAATATTACATCATACATTGCATCATTAATAAAAATATCTAAGAAAACATGAATATAATATTTGCATACGTTTATAACAAGGAAACATGAGTATTATACCTGTATAATAAGGAAATACGAGTATAACCCTTATACGTCTATAATAAGGAAACATTTATAATAGAAAATATGAGTATAATTAAAATGTAACTTCTTATAGTTAAAAAAGAAATATTAATGATCGGAAAATATGGTACAATTGATATTTTTAAGTGTTTATAAAATGTAATTTATAAAAGGTAATATCTTTTAATCGAAAAATAACATATTTTGATCAGAAAAGGCAATCGGCTACTTATCATTAATTATATTATTTTCTTATTTATTAATTAGGATAACCGTACCGAAAATTTAACCGATAAAAGTTTCAATATTTCGATTTTAATATAATAATATTGATAATATATGTATTTGCATATCTTATTTTATTTTTTATATTTAAATTATCATTTAATTTAAAATTATCCCCTACCCAACAAATCATGGCTTCGTCCCTGGTCTACGATGTATTCGACTGATTTTGAAAATAATCAGAATACAGCAGGAACGCAGCGTTTTGCTTTTTCAATCCTCAAACAAACACCTACCACGTTGTACACGTTAAAAAATATTTATTCATGCAATTTTAGACGCTAAAACATTGTTATTGTAATTATTGAACCAATCATCACATGAAAAAAGAGATAATTGACCAGGTAAAGCTGAAATTGTTTCCGGAGATTTTTTGGTACAGAAGAGAAAAGAAGAGAAGAAAAGGTGAAAGAATAGAAAAAAAAAAAAAATAATCTTTCCTGTGTTTTCGAGTTTGTCGAAAGAAAAGAAAATTTTGAAAAAAAAGGATATAGAGGGAATTTTTTAAAAGGTTAAATTATACAGTAGCTTTTCTCCAAATCATTCCACTTTTGGAAAGAAGATTATGGAGAAAAAGTTGTAAAAAATTTCTTTCCGGATCTCTTATCTTCTCTCCTAAAAAAAACTCGGGAGCACGATTTGGAAAGAAAATTTTAAAAATTTATCTACTCTTCTCTAGTTTCCGCGAAGAATCCGGCGACCCGAAAACTGGCGTTGGTGCTCCGTTTAGCACTGCCTGGGCATCCAAGCAACACCCCGACAACCTGCAACTACTGGGAAGTCTTAACATCGCCAAAAACCGGCTAAAACTTCACGGAAATGACCAAAGTCGATCACCTCCGGCGACCATATTCTTCATGGCCGGCGAACTCGCGATATCACTCAAACCGGAACCAAACTCGACGTTCTTTACGCCAAAACAAAGCTAATCACTCCTACAATCTACCTCAATCATCAAGAACATCAAATAATCAACCAAGAACCCAGAAATTCGAAATCAAAGTTCACCCCCACCAAAACTCGATTTTCATATTTAGGACATGAAAAATCAATTAAAAATCATCATAAAATTCCTGAGATCATAAGCAATCTATAGACACTAACCACATAAGCAACAAATCATCATACAAGCAACACCAAATTTAAGAAATTCGAATTAATATCCAAAAATTATGAGATTATGAACTAAGCATATTCGAACACACACACACACACACACACACACACACACATAAACATGTAGTACATATCATGAGATTCAATTTGGTTACTGATATGGGTGAAAAATAATCCCTAAAGACATAATTAATGTCACATTTATTGGCTCATTAATAAGGCCCGAAACCCTAGTTGGGCATTAAATTTGTAATTAATGATTAAGCCCAAAAGAACAGCCCAAACCGGGGACGCCCGGTATAAGCTTGTTTCTAACATGGGCCTGATCCACAAACCAGGAACGTTCTAGAAACAAGGAACGTTCTAGAATATCCTAGGGATATTATGTAGCCTCCAAGGCACCTAATTCGACATGGAAACTAACTCCTACAAGGAAGGAGTCAGAACCTTCCTCAATAACCGTGACTTGTCCATCAAGTCTCCAAACCATATTACGATTCTAAGGCTCTTACAACCTATATAAAGGGCCAGACCCCTCATCTCAGAACTACGTCTTGGCTTGATTCTCAACTCTGAGATACGTAGGCATCTTGTGAGGACCCGAATTAGGTCACGATAACGCAAGCGCAGCCATTAAAGCACGAAACTCACGAACCCTAGCCGCAATTCGATAACCCTACTTTTTATTCCACAACATTTGGCGCCGTCTGTGGGAAGACAACATCAACCATGGTTCAAACACGAAGGACACCAGTCTCAACTGAGGCTACCACCGTCACCTCTGTTCCACCCGTTGTTACTGAACAAGGATATGTACCCCCATCAACAGAGACAACCACTCACCCTCAAGTTTCTCAACCCATAGGGACGAATCTCCATGTTGAGAGAACCTTACCAGTGTAATCAGCTTCAGATGGTGATCTCACCATTAAATAGCCGTCCCCCACTCTCAGGAGTTCAGATCTCCACCACTACACTCCCCGTGAGTACTGATCCGTTATACGGATTGACTAACTACCCCCCAAATCGAAGGGATCCTAGACCAAGCGGTCACGCTCTACAGATACCTGAGTCGTATCAGCCGCCCTATATTAGGGGTTTAGCCCCTCCTGAGCAAGGATATTATGATTACTCCGGACCTTACACTGATGATTCGTCGTCTGAGGATGACGATCGTGATGAAGCCCCGAGGAGGCGACGTGCAAGCAAGGAGCCTATGGGAAGGACTCGAAGAATCCATGATGGACTTCCTCAAATAGCTGCTGAGAGGATCAAGGCTCATGAGGCTGAGATCCAAAGGCTGAAGGACGACATAGCCAGGGAGCAAGCAAGGCAGAACCAGCATAGGCCCCCTCCAACTTCGAGGGAGATTCCCTTCATTGATTTGGAAAGATCTTCAAGGAAACCAAGATGGGCTGATGCCCCAACTGGAGGAGATACAAGGGTGGAAACCCCCAGGGGTGATCCCAAAGACCTGATGCCACTTGGAGACCCTGACGATCCCACACCCCTGTTCACTGAGGAGGCGATGAACGCTCGTGTTTCCCGAAAGTTTAAGATTCCCACGATAAAACCATACGATGGAACGGGTGATCCTTCGAATCATGTCAGGACGTTCTCAAACGCACTGCTGTTACAACCTGCTAGCGGCGCTATTAATTGTAGGGAGTTCCCTCAAACCCTGGCAGGCATGGCTCAAAGATGGTATTGATTGCTCGTAAACTTAATTGGCTCTTTCAAAGAGTTGAGCACTGCTTTCATGAATTAGTTTGTTAGTGGAAAGATCCACGAAAAAAGCTCTGCATCTCTCATGCAAGTGAAACAAGGAAAGAATGAGAACCTGAGGGATTATCTCAAGCGCTTCACCAAGGAGACATTGAACGTCCCAGATCTGGAGAACAAGGTAGCTATGATAGCCCTGGAGAATGGAACAACGAACACTTACTTTCAGATGTCATTGGCAAAACATCCCCCCGAGAGCATGACTGAGCTCCAAAGAAGGGCGAGTAAATACATAAAAGCTGAAGAGAGCATGAGGAAGGCATAATCTCCTACTACGAATGGAGGAAACGGAAATTCTCGGAAGTGGAAGCAAGAGCAGGAGTACGATGCTAGGGACAAATATCCCCGAACTAGCAAGGACTCCGACTCTGCCCCTAAGAAAAATTTGGGGCCAAGGTTCTCTGAATACGTAAGGTTGAATACCCCTAGGAGTCAGATCTTGATGGATATTGAGAAAGACAAGGATTTTCGATGGCCGAAGCCACTCAAGGGTGATCCCGTAAAGAGAAACAAGGATCAATATTGTAGGTTCCACAAGGATATAGGACATGACACCGATGATTGCAGACAACTCAAGGACGAGATCGAATTCTTGATCCGAAAAGGAAAGTTGAGCAGGTTCACAAAGGGCGAAGATCGTGGAAATCAAAGGAGAGACTATGATAGAAGGGATAATGATAGAAGGGATAACAATCGTGATCGTAACCCCCAGCCACGAGGCCAGTTATTAATATGATTTGGGGAGGCCCGACTGCGGCCGGCACAACAATGAACTCTCGAAAGGCATATGCCAGGGAGGTGATGCACATCGTGGGAGAGGCCCCAAAACGTGCAAAGACTGAAGTAGTGATTGGTTTTGATGATTCGGACCTGGAAGGGGTGAAGTTCCCCCATGACGACCCATTGGTCATAACTCCTGTAATTGGAAATTCAGAGGTGAAACGAGTCTTGATAGACAATGGTGCTTCTGTCGATATTTTGTTTCATGATGCATTTGTGAAGATGGGATACAACGATTCACAGTTGACTCCAAACAATATGCCTATATATGGGTTCAATGGAGTCGAATCCAATGTTGAAGGGACTATCTAGCTACCAGTTACTATTGGACAGGAGCCCAAGGAGGCCACTCAGATGTTAAGCTTCCTGGTAATCAAGGCAGCCTCCACGTATAATGCGATCCTTGGAAGGAATGGACTTCACGCATTTAAGGCTGTTGCCTCCAGCTACCACATGAAAGTTAAGTTTCCAACTAGGAATGGTGTTGGAGAACATAAGGGTGATCAGAAGATGGCCAGAAGTTGTTATTTGGCCGCATTAAGAGCTGATGGAGTCGGGGGGCAGGTCCTCCCGATTGAAGACATGGATGTCCGAGGTGATGATGAACACCGTGGGAAGCCGGCAGAAGATTTGGTTCCTATACCTCTGGATTGTAGAGATCCTGAAAAAGTTACGTATGTTGGAGCTTCTTTAAAGGAATCCTTGAAGGGCAAGTTGGTAGAATTCCTACAAGAAAACAGAGATGTGTTCGCTTGGACTGTAAGAACCCAAATTTTCGGTAGAATTAAAACTTTTATTATTAAGAATAGGTATATACGTGAATAGTGTTGTCATACGTGAATAGTAATTTGGTGGATGAATAATAATTTTGAGGATTAGGAAAAGTTTTCATGTCACCTATGTACGAGACGTAGAATGGATATTCCGAAGTCGTACTAGTGACCCATGGAGTAAATAAGTGTATGTAAAGACGATCGGAATTCAGAGAATCCAAACTTTATTTTATTCCAATTTTGACAGAGGAGTCAGGGATATAATAATTGGATTATTAATTGAGGATATTGGATATGAGAAGTCCAAGGAGGGATATATATTATGAGAGGAAAATGGGATTGAGGATGAAACCCTAGAGGTGAGGAATAGAGAATACTTGAGAAAATCGGGAGGACGTTTCCAGAGATAAAGAGAGAATAAACAAGGAATGTTGGATTTAATATTGGATTATAGATTGAACACATGACAAGATTAAATACCATGCAAGATTATTAAGTGCAACAAATCAATAGAAGTAGTGTGAAACCAAACAAGATGCAAGTGGATTAAGAATAGTACAAGGTGAGGTGTTCTTGTTAAAACCATGCAAATAAAACACCTAAACTCTCCCATTACTTGACACTTGTGTGGAAGGAGAATATGAAGAGTAGCACAGCTGATAAACATAGCAAAATATCACACATTAGCTAGAAAACAAGTCAAGAAAGCTAGAGAAAAGCAAGCTAACTCCATTTCTTTCCAAACTGCCCAGCATGAGCTACTATGAAAGAAAAATTCATATCTCCACTTCTATCCATTTATAAATCACCAAATTTGAACCATAGCTTCCTCAATATATGTATAACATTCGTTCAAAATTTCATGGCTAACAAAGGAGTGTAGCCTAGTCAAATCCCTTCCCCAAGTTGAAGAACCAAACCTGTCCAGATTCTGATCAGCAGAAAGAAGAGCCTCAAAACCCTAGCAACCGAGCACCAAATCTTGTGATCTATAGCTCAAAAGAAATCCCTTGAAGAGTAGAAGGTGTGGTAAAAATTTGAGAACCAATCTCTAATTTTTCGATTTTATATAGATTTTACAAAGTTGATGATGAATAGTGTTTTAAGTTGGTTTCTTGTTTTGTTCATGGCTTTTAGGCTTTGTTAAGACTACCCAAGGCTATTATAAGGTGTACAAAGCTTTGTTAGTGTTGTGAGAGTATCAAGAAAGGTATAAACCTCAACTTTACCTTTTATATATATGAGTTTTGGTGAAGTTTTGATGCTAGTGTAAAGATTAGTTCATGTTAAGAATTTATATGATTGTTTAGCTTTGTCTTGAGGTGTATATGTTGAGTGGTGGTCATTGGACCTTACCACTGCCCTTAGAGGCCTAGTATGAGTGTTGGTGTGTAATATTAGAGTATGGGTTGCCTTGTATGGCTTGATTGAGGAGTTACAAAAATGGTAATGTTCGATTTAGAGCCGTTATAATGCCCAAATTTCTTGAACAATGTTGACAGTAGCTACCCGAGTCCTTAAACATGTTTAAATTGCAACCACTGACCATATTGGGTAGGTTTTGGATTCTAGTTTATGTGGCCGCAAGAATCGTGTCAAAAGAGTTTACGGTTTGTGAGTAATGACCGTTTTAGTGAAAGCGATTCGAGAAACCATGTCGCAGAAATGTATCAACTTTGAGGTTAAGTTTGAGACCCTTAAAAATTGAATTAGAGTATGATATTTTGAGGATAAATACTAAGGTCAGTTAGAAAGGTTTGTATGAAGGTTTCGAGTTAAAAAGATTATTTTTCGATTTTATAAAAAGGGCGTAAGCCGAGATTGCGCAAGTGGAAAACCCCTTAGAAAGACCATAAGACTCACTGCATAGCCACTGCCCTGTTTTGAAAATTCCGAAAAATGTGCCTTCTGACCAGAGCCAAGTTTTGAGTTAGTTACCTTCTAGACATTCCCTAGATCGTGTACGCGAAAACGGTGCGTCATTTGGGTTAACGGTTATCGAGTTATGAACATTTTAGTGAAAGAGGTGCAAATAGTAAAACCCGTAGTTGACTGAACTTCAAAAATACAATTCCCCTGCCTAGACCCGTAGATTTGAATCGAAAATTTTATGATAAATATTACAAATACCAAAGGTGATTTTAGAGGTGGTTTCGTATTTAAATACATTCCCGGTGATTTATTAAAAGTGTTGGAGTGCGAGTCACGGAATAGTGAATCTCAGGAAAGTCAACTCTAGAGGTGCTACTTGACCATCCGCTTTGGCTGAGTTAAAAGAGGAATTTCGAGTCGACTAAAACATGAAACTTGTTAAGAATTATCAAGGCAACATATTGGTGTAAAGAACGGGGTTAAAAATGGTTAAGTATAACATGGACTTAGACGAGTCTAGAGGGACCCCTTAGTGCTTTGTTTTGATTGACTTAAGTGTCTAAGTGTTGGACTATTATTGGATTGTATAGGGGATTAATAGCATGTTTTCTTGACTTTATTTAGATTGTCGGACCCCGCTACCAGCCGTTACTGCATCAGGAGTACCAGGCAAGTATACTAACTCTTACTCTATCATTCAGAGTAGAGATGTTTTGTGTATAAAATGTTCGTAATGGTAGTTATATGTGAATTATTATATTGAGGAGATAAGGGAAGTATGGTTAGGAGTAACTTACGTTTCCCTTTAGATGATGTAACATGAGGAGTAAATAGTGAATACGAAGTAGTGAGGAGTTGGATTTTCTTCAAAAACCCGGACAAAGATTTTAAAGAATTTCGCAATAATGAACCTAAAGGAAACATCACCAATAATCTAGCGTTTATTAATCAAGTAGATACTTGGGTAGCATTTACTGATTAAATGAACCTTATTCGTCTAATTAGATTTATTTAATTAGAAGAATATTATTTTCAAAAAAATGTTTTCTTAAAACAACTTTGTCCGGAGAAATATCAATGTTGATTTACAAAATTATTCTATCGAGGTGATTACTTTTAGAGATGTTTTCTTCTTGCAATATATATATATATATATATATATATATATATATATATATATATATATTATTTTTGAGCTGTTACTTGAATAATATTATTATGCTAGATGTTCTATTTTAGTTCATGAGATGGTCCGTATTGTGGGACATTTATCGAGTTACTTCATTCGTACTCGAAGAGGAGATAATAAAGGCGTATTAATAATATCTTCATACTATATATTTACTGTTATTTAAGGGTGGAGTTATGTATATATTTATATATACTGACATGGGTCCTTCATTCTGGATTCATAGTCAGAACAATCTTTCATAAATATTTTCCTCCACTCATTCGGAAGGAGAACCAAATTATTGGAGGTGTATATCGTTCATTGTTTCTGAACGATATTGGAGTATTAATTCGTTTCAAAATAAATAAAGGTGCACGTGTTATTTCACCGTGACGCCTAAGCTATTTGTTGTTAAAGGTGATCGAAGATTCCGACACCTAATATCCTGGACTGAAAGTGCGTAAGAGACCGGGACAGGGCCGGCTCAGCACATAAATCGATGAAAGTGCGTACGAGACCGGGACAGGGCCGGCTCGGCACATAAATTGATGAAAGTGACCGGAGTAACGCACCGGCCCAACTAAGGGTGAGGGTCCGAGTCTGTCGACTCATCCTTATGAGGAATATTATTGGATGGTTCGAGACGTCGACTGTCCTTTCTATCGATAGAAAAATTGAGATGTGACAATGGATTGATCATCCATTACTTGATGCAGCGTTCGAGGAAAAGTCCAATCATTGATTCTCTAGCTATTAACCGATGCCTTTGTGGTTCGGATTAACTAGGGTATCGATCTGAGAAATTATTATATTATATTATTATATTGAGGAGTTTGAGCAATTATCATGTTACCGTTGAGTAATATGGAGAAGTTATTGAGATGTATTTATTCCATCATTTGGGTATTAAAATTCCGAGATAAATCTCTTTTCAAAATAAATATATATTCGTATGAGGGGAAAAGTTTTGTAGAGCGGTTTAGTAATATTTTGTGTGAATTGTTGGGAATAGGGGATAGTTATAACCTTGCTGGGCATTCTTTGGCTCATTCTTGTTATTTTATATATTGTTAAGCAGCGGCATCCAGGGCTAACTCAAGTATGGCCAATCGAGGCAAGGGGAAAGCGACGAACTACTGATTCAGCGCGGTGGCCTTGTAGTATCTAAGTAAGGTGGAAGCTGAAGAGTAGTGGTTTAGTATTTTGTTATCTAGTATTTTGGAATTGTAATAACATTCAGAAATTCTAGTAGATGAACTCGTGTTGTATTAACCTTTGATTTATGGAATGCTTGTTCTAAGACTATAACCCGTGGAGTAATTGTGGAGTCTATTAAGAATATTGTTGTAGATTATATTATGAGCAGGTGATTGTATATTCCGCGAGAGGTGTGACAACCTGGATTCCGGTAGGGAATTTGGGGGTGTTACAGTAATGGTATCAGAGCGATAGGTTATAAACCTTAGAACAAGAGTTTTAGAAACCGAGAGACCGAGATGGAAGTTCGGTAGTAGAACCTTAAGGGGTAGTTAGGGTAGAGGCATGATGGCCCAGACCAGTAGTAGAATCAGTGGGGACGAGAAAAATGTGTATCCATGATTATTGAAGGAGTTAAAAGTTATATGGATCCGTAGATATATATATGTGTAGTTGCAAATGCATTTATATATATTTATGTGCATGTGTATATACTGTTTGCTTCGTAAATAAGTGTTTCATGAGTATGTAGTTTCATTGGACCGACTGATTTATTAAGTTTTCTTTTATTATAGGAGAATGCCGCCTAGAAGGAACGCGGGGGCTAACCCTGATGAAGAATCAATTGGAGGTGGAGGAAATACAGGAGGAGATAACAACCAAGGAGATAACCAGAATAACAACCAGAACCAGCAAGGAATGAACCAACTTTTGGATTTGTTGAGGCAAACCCTAGACCGTGGCCACCAGGATCCTAGACCTAATGTAGGGAACCAGACTGCAGCAGCTTTCAAGGCTTTTAAGTCAATCCAACCACCTGAGTTTAAGGGGTTCGGTGAACCAGTAGAGGCGAGGTCATGGCTGAAAGAGATGGAGAAATCCTTTAAGATTATAGGAGTGGAAGATGCGCAGAAGACGATCTTTGCCACCTATTTGCTGAAAGAGGAGGCAAATTATTGGTGGGAGTCTAAGGAAGCAATGGAACCTGAAGGGGTAGTAACCTGGGCGAGATTCACTGAGTTGTTTTTGGAGAAGTACTTTCCTGAGCATATGGAGGGCAGGATGGAGATAAAGTTTTTGGAGCTGAAACAGAATAATAAGACAGTAGCTGAGTATGAGAAGGAGTTTACGGAGCTAGCTAGGTTTGTACCACATTTCGTGGATACCGACAAGAAGAAGGCGAGGAGGTTTCAGCATGGGTTGAAACCGTGGATACAAACTAGAGTAGCTGTTTTTGAGCTTACTGAGTATGTTAAGGTGGTGAACAAGGCAGAAGTGGTAGAAGCAGGGAGTAATTTTGATCCCAAGGAGAATGAAGGGAAGAAGAGAAAAGCGGAGAGTTGGGGAGGAAGTCAGGCCAGTGGAGCATTTCAGAACCAGTATGGTAGGAGGTCTGGATTTAAGGCTGGGAGGTCCGGGGGGTTTAACCCAGCAGAAAGTATGGCTAGTGTACAAGTGGGACAACAAGGAAATGGGAGCCAGTTTAGGCAGTCAGGACCACCGCTGCCGGACTGTGAGGTGTGTGGAAAGAAGCATCTGGGAGTTTGCAACCAAGTTAAGTGTTATAACTGTGGTCAGGAGGGGCATCAGAAGATGAATTGTCCCAGGAGGGGAGTGGTTTGCTTCAAATGTGGAAAGGAGGGCCACATCTCTAGAGATTGTAGAGTGTCGACAGCTGGACCCGCGACATCGCGACAAAGCAGTGGAGTTAATAGCAACCGACAAACCGCTAGAGTTTTTAATATGACATTGGCCGATGGCTTAAAGGAGAGGAACGAGGCGCCAGGTACACAGTTTCTTAAATTTTGGGAATGCATAGATTAATGATGAGTTAGTGTAAAAATAGAGGCATGTTAAGGAATAAGAGGGTTATCAGAGATGGAATAGCGTTATAATATGAGAATGTATAACTGGAAGTAGAAAGCATAGTACGGGTAAGGCGAATATATTGACTAGTAGAGTACGAGACAATTAACCTTAGTTGTTACCTGCGTTGATTCCGAGGACGGAATCCTTTTAAGGAGGGAAGATTGTAAGAACCCAAATTTTCGGTAGAATTAAAACTTTTATTATTAAGAATAGGTATATACGTGAATAGTGTTGTCATACGTGAATAGTAATTTGGTGGATGAATAATAATTTTGAGGATTAGGAAAAGTTTTCATGTCACCTATGTACGAGACGTAGAATGGATATTCCGAAGTCGTACTAGTGACCCATGGAGTAAATAAGTGTATGTAAAGACGATCGGAATTCAGAGAATCCAAACTTTATTTTATTCCAATTTTGACAGAGGAGTCAGGGATATAATAATTGGATTATTAATTGAGGATATTGGATATGAGAAGTCCAAGGAGGGATATATATTATGAGAGGAAAATGGGATTGAGGATGAAACCCTAGAGGTGAGGAATAGAGAATACTTGAGAAAATCGGGAGGACGTTTCCAGAGATAAAGAGAGAATAAACAAGGAATGTTGGATTTAATATTGGATTATAGATTGAACACATGACAAGATTAAATACCATGCAAGATTATTAAGTGCAACAAATCAATAGAAGTAGTGTGAAACCAAACAAGATGCAAGTGGATTAAGAATAGTACAAGGTGAGGTGTTCTTGTTAAAACCATGCAAATAAAACACCTAAACTCTCCCATTACTTGACACTTGTGTGGAAGGAGAATATGAAGAGTAGCACAGCTGATAAACATAGCAAAATATCACACATTAGCTAGAAAACAAGTCAAGAAAGCTAGAGAAAAGCAAGCTAACTCCATTTCTTTCCAAACTGCCCAGCATGAGCTACTATGAAAGAAAAATTCATATCTCCACTTCTATCCATTTATAAATCACCAAATTTGAACCATAGCTTCCTCAATATATGTATAACATTCGTTCAAAATTTCATGGCTAACAAAGGAGTGTAGCCTAGTCAAATCCCTTCCCCAAGTTGAAGAACCAAACCTGTCCAGATTCTGATCAGCAGAAAGAAGAGCCTCAAAACCCTAGCAACCGAGCACCAAATCTTGTGATCTATAGCTCAAAAGAAATCCCTTGAAGAGTAGAAGGTGTGATAAAAATTTGAGAACCAATCTCTAATTTTTCGATTTTATATAGATTTTACAAAGTTGATGATGAATAGTGTTTTAAGTTGGTTTCTTGTTTTGTTCATGGCTTTTAGGCTTTGTTAAGACTACCCAAGGCTATTATAAGGTGTACAAAGCTTTGTTAGTGTTGTGAGAGTATCAAGAAAGGTATAAACCTCAACTTTACCTTTTATATATATGAGTTTTGGTGAAGTTTTGATGCTAGTGTAAAGATTAGTTCATGTTAAGAATTTATATGATTGTTTAGCTTTGTCTTGAGGTGTATATGTTGAGTGGTGGTCATCGGACCTTACCACTGCCCTTAGAGGCCTAGTATGAGTGTTGGTGTGTAATATTAGAGTATGGGTTGCCTTGTATGGCTTGATTGAGGAGTTACAAAAATGGTAATGTTCGATTTAGAGCCGTTATAATGCCCAAATTTCTTGAACAATGTTGACAGTAGCTACCCGAGTCCTTAAACATGTTTAAATTGCAACCACTGACCATATTGGGTAGGTTTTGGATTCTAGTTTATGTGGCCGCAAGAATCGTGTCAAAAGAGTTTACGGTTTGTGAGTAATGACCGTTTTAGTGAAAGCGATTCGAGAAACCATGTCGCAGAAATGTATCAACTTTGAGGTTAAGTTTGAGACCCTTAAAAATTGAATTAGAGTATGATATTTTGAGGATAAATACTAAGGTCAGTTAGAAAGGTTTGTACGAAGGTTTCGAGTTAAAAAGATTATTTTTCGATTTTATAAAAAGGGCGTAAGCCGAGATTGCGCAAGTGGAAAACCCCTTAGAAAGACCATAAGACTCACTGCATAGCCACTGCCCTGTTTTGAAAATTCCGAAAAATGAGCCTTCTGACCAGAGCCAAGTTTTGAGTTAGTTACCTTCTAGACATTCCCTAGATCGTGTACGCGAAAACGGTGCGTCATTTGGGTTAACGGTTATCGAGTTATGAACATTTTAGTGAAAGAGGTGCAAATAGTAAAACCCGTAGTTGACTGAACTTCAAAAATACAATTCCCCTGCCTAGACCCGTAGATTTGAATCGAAACTTTTATGATAAATATTACAAATACCAAAGGTGATTTTAGAGGTGGTTTCGTATTTAAATACATTCCCGGTGATTTATTAAAAGTGTTGGAGTGCGAGTCACGGAATAGTGAATCTCAGGAAAGTCAACTCTAGAGGTGCTACTTGACCATCCGCTTTGGCTGAGTTAAAAGAGGAATTTCGAGTCGACTAAAACATGAAACTTGTTAAGAATTATCAAGGCAACATATTGGTGTAAAGAACGGGGTTAAAAATGGTTAAGTATAACATGGACTTAGACGAGTCTAGAGGGACCCCTTAGTGCTTTGTTTTGATTGACTTAAGTGTCTAAGTGTTGGACTATTATTGGATTGTATAGGGGATTAATAGCATGTTTTCTTGACTTTATTTAGATTGTCGGACCCCGCTACCAGCCGTTACTGCATCAGGAGTACCAGGCAAGTATACTAACTCTTACTCTATCATTCAGAGTAGAGATGTTTTGTGTATAAAATGTTCGTAATGGTAGTTATATGTGAATTATTATATTGAGGAGATAAGGGAAGTATGGTTAGGAGTAACTTACGTTTCCCTTTAGATGATGTAACATGAGGAGTAAATAGTGAATACGAAGTAGTGAGGAGTTGGATTTTCTTCAAAAACCCGGACAAAGATTTTAAAGAATTTCGCAATAATGAACCTAAAGGAAACATCACCAATAATCTAGCGTTTATTAATCAAGTAGATACTTGGGTAGCATTTACTGATTAAATGAACCTTATTCGTCTAATTAGATTTATTTAATTAGAAGAATATTATTTTCAAAAAAATGTTTTCTTAAAACAACTTTGTCCGGAGAAATATCAATGTTGATTTACAAAATTATTCTATCGAGGTGATTACTTTTAGAGATGTTTTCTTCTTGCAATATATATATATATATATATATATATATATATATATATATTATTTTTGAGCTGTTACTTGAATAATATTATTATGCTAGATGTTCTATTTTAGTTCATGAGATGGTCCGTATTGTGGGACATTTATCGAGTTACTTCATTCGTACTCGAAGAGGAGATAATAAAGGCGTATTAATAATATCTTCATACTATATATTTACTGTTATTTAAGGGTGGAGTTATGTATATATTTATATATACTGACATGGGTCCTTCATTCTGGATTCATAGTCAGAACAATCTTTCATAAATATTTTCCTCCACTCATTCGGAAGGAGAACCAAATTATTGGAGGTGTATATCGTTCATTGTTTCTGAACGATATTGGAGTATTAATTCGTTTCAAAATAAATAAAGGTGCACGTGTTATTTCACCGTGACGCCTAAGCTATTTGTTGTTAAAGGTGATCGAAGATTCCGACACCTAATATCCTGGACTGAAAGTGCGTAAGAGACCGGGACAGGGCCGGCTCAGCACATAAATCGATGAAAGTGCGTACGAGACCGGGACAGGGCCGGCTCGGCACATAAATTGATGAAAGTGACCGGAGTAACGCACCGGCCCAACTAAGGGTGAGGGTCCGAGTCTGTCGACTCATCCTTATGAGGAATATTATTGGATGGTTCGAGACGTCGACTGTCCTTTCTATCGATAGAAAAATTGAGATGTGACAATGGATTGATCATCCATTACTTGATGCAGCGTTCGAGGAAAAGTCCAATCATTGATTCTCTAGCTATTAACCGATGCCTTTGTGGTTCGGATTAACTAGGGTATCGATCTGAGAAATTATTATATTATATTATTATATTGAGGAGTTTGAGCAATTATCATGTTACCGTTGAGTAATATGGAGAAGTTATTGAGATGTATTTATTCCATCATTTGGGTATTAAAATTCCGAGATAAATCTCTTTTCAAAATAAATATATATTCGTATGAGGGGAAAAGTTTTGTAGAGCGGTTTAGTAATATTTTGTGTGAATTGTTGGGAATAGGGGATAGTTATAACCTTGCTGGGCATTCTTTGGCTCATTCTTGTTATTTTATATATTGTTAAGCAGCGGCATCCAGGGCTAACTCAAGTATGGCCAATCGAGGCAAGGGGAAAGCGACGAACTACTGATTCAGCGCGGTGGCCTTGTAGTATCTAAGTAAGGTGGAAGCTGAAGAGTAGTGGTTTAGTATTTTGTTATCTAGTATTTTGGAATTGTAATAACATTCAGAAATTCTAGTAGATGAACTCGTGTTGTATTAACCTTTGATTTATGGAATGCTTGTTCTAAGACTATAACCCGTGGAGTAATTGTGGAGTCTATTAAGAATATTGTTGTAGATTATATTATGAGCAGGTGATTGTATATTCCGCGAGAGGTGTGACAACCTGGATTCCGGTAGGGAATTTGGGGGTGTTACATGGACAGTAGCTGATATGCCAGGGATAGACCCCCAACTCATAACTCACAATTTGAATGTCGACCCCAAGCGGAAGGTAATAAAACAGAAGAAGAGGAATTTTGCTCTAGAAAGGCAAGAGGCCATTAAGCAAGAGGTGGATAAACTCTTGGAAGCTGGTTTTATTGAGGAGATTCAGTTCCCTGAATGGTTGGCTAGCCCTGTGAAGGTCGAGAAAGCCAACGGTAAGTGGAGGATGTGCTTCACCAATTTGAATGACGCGTGCCCTAAGGATTGCTTCCCTCTACCAGGGATTGACACACTAATAGATGCCACGGCTGGGCACGAAATGTTGAGTTTCATGGACGGTTTCAGCGGCTACAACCGGATTAAAATGCACAAGGACATCCCAAAGGTATCTTTCATAACTGACTTTGGTGTTTTTTGTTACCTTGTCATGGGTTTTGGACTAAAGAATGCAGGAGATACTTATCAACGACTGGTAAATAAGATATTTGCCCATCTGATTTGGAAAACCATGGAGATCTATGTTGATGATATGTTGGTCAAGAGCTTGTTTAGAGCAGACCATGTTGAACACCTCAGAGAGGCATTTGAAGTGTTGAGGCACCATAAGATGATGTTGAATCCGGCCAAGTGTGCTTTTGGCATTGGATCAGGGAAGTTTTTGGGTTTGATGGTTTCAAAACGAGCCATTGAAGCCAACCCGGATAAGATTAAGGCAATTCTCGATATGGAACCACCCCATTTCGTGAGGGACGTGCAGAAGTTGACTGGTAGAATAGCTGCATTGGGAAGATTCATCTCAAGGTCTGGCGACAAATGTTTGCCCTTCTTTCAGGCTTTGAAGAAAGTGAAGAATTTTGAATGGACTTTAGAAAGCCAAGAGGCTTTTGAACAGTTGAAAAAGTACATGGCTGAGGCCCCGTTGTTAGCCAAACCTAGTCCTGGAGAGACCCTATATTTATACCTAGAGATATCCCAACAAGCATTGAGTGCCGTTCTCATTCGAGAGGAAAACAAGGTTCAGAAGCCTATCTACTACGTGAGAAAGGTATTGCATGGAGCTGAGTTGAATTACTCACCCATTGAGAAGTTTGCTTTGGCGCTAGTAACAGCTTCAAGGAAGCTACGACCTTACTTCCAGGCACACAAGATTGAAGTCCTGACGGATCAGCAGTTAAGAAGTATATTGCATAGCCCGAAGGCCAGTGGAAGGCTAGTTAAATGGGCAATCGAACTCGGGGAGTTTGATATCACGTATAAGCCTCAGACAGCCATCAAGGCTCAGGCATTAGCTGACTTCGTGGTTGAATGTACCATCAACAACCAAGAAGTCAGGGGGTAGAAGGTAGTGCCAAACCAAGAAGGTGAAGATAAAGCTGAGGAGCATGTACCCGATCAGAAGGAATATTGGGTGCTCTATTTTGATGGGGCATCAAAAATGAAGTCTAGTGGTGCAGGCCTAGTCTTGCAAAGCCCCGATGGGTTTTTAGTAGAATATGCTTTGAAATTGGACTTTCCAACAACCAACAATGAAGATGAATATGAAGCCTTGATAGACGGATTAGGCTTGGCCAGAATATTGAGAGTCAAGAACCTTAAAGTTTGTGGAGATTCAAGACTCGTAGTGTCGTAGGTGAATGGTGAGTTCGAAGCCAAGGATGATACTATGGCAAAATACCTAATGGTTGTGAAAGCCGTTATGACTCAGTTTGATGAATGCTATATGGAGCACATTCCGAGGGAGGAGAATGTCAAGGCCGATGCCCTATCAAAGTTCGCCTTTCTGAGATAGAGAATTATGCAGGGAGTGTTTACTTCCAGGTCTTGAAGGCCCCTACCATCAATTCGAAATTGGTGGCACCCATTGATATAGGAAGTTGTTAGATAGATCCTATCAAGGCTCACTTGGAAACTGGATGGCTCCCTGAAGACGCCTCGGAGGTGCGGAAACTGTCAGTGAGAGCATTGAGATATGCCTTGATTGAAGGCATCCTTTACAAGAGGTCTTTTGTTATCCCGTACTTGAAGTGTTTGAGGCCCCAAGAGGTAGAAGAAGCATTAAAGCAAGTTCATGAAGGGATTTGTGGGCAACACTTGGGGGGCAGAGCCTTAGCCCATAAAATCACCCGTCTGGGATTCTATTGGCCAGAGATGTTGGCAGATGCGCAAAGTTATGTCAAGAAGTGTGACAGGTGTCAGAAACATGCCCCGATTGTTAGCAGCCGCCAGAGATGTTAACGTCGATTAACTCTCCTATTCCGTTTGCCATGTGGGGGATGGACATTCTTGGTCCTTTCCCTATAGCTTCAGCACAAAGGAAGTTCTTGATAGTGGCTATCGACTATTTTACCAAGTGGATTGAAGCTAAGCCATTAGCTAAGATAACCACCCAACAAGTTGCCCAGTTCTTCTGGGAGAACGTAATTTGCAGGTACGGTACCCCATGAATCCTTGTGACGGATAATGGGCGCCAATTTAACAATGAGGAGTTTAAAAAGTATTGTGAGGAGAGCGCCATCGAACTTCGCTTCACTTCAGTAGCTCACCCTCAGGCTAATGGGAAATCTGAGGTAGCGAATCGGATTATCCTTGATGGACTCAAAAAAAGGGTCGAACATTCAAGAAACACGTGGGTGGACGAGCTGCTGCCTATACTGTGGGCATATCGTACCACCTGTAAAGTAACAACAGAAGCTACCCCGTTTTTGCTAGCTTATGGAGCAGAGGCAGTAGTGCCCGTGGAGATCTCTCACGTGTCTCCAAGGGTGGAAGCATATGAGCGAGAAACTAATGAGGAAGGCATGAGGCTTGCCCTTGATCTAATTGATGAAGTTAGGGATGAAGCGAACGCCCGCAATGTTGAGCACCAGAAGAGGGCATCCTTTTATTACAACCATAGGGTTAAAGAAAGGTTCTTTAAACAAGGCGACTTGGTTTTAAGGAAGATAGAAGCATCTGGAGTTGGACAGACAGGCAAGTTAGCCCCTAATTGGGAAGGGCCGTATAGAGTCAGCAAAATGTTGGGAAGAGGTTTTTACAAGTTGGAAACCTTGGATGGAAACAAGGTGCCTCGCACTTGGCATGCCTCGAATCTCAAGATTTATTATGTTTAATCTCTCCTAGTAAGGACTTAGCTTTTTGCCTATCTAATAGAAATAGAAATAACGTTCGTATAAAACCATTGAAGAGCATGTTGCTCATAGTAGGACTTATCATTTTATGTAAGGGCTGAGCCCGTTTAACGTTATTAATACAAGCTTGTTTTCCATTCTACGTTTCCGTGATTTTAGTGATGTACCAAACACCTGATGTGTGTAAGTCTAGGATGACCAAGTACCGTAAATAAAGGAACGTATGAATTAAAGGAAACAAGCATGTAGATAAAATACCTCTAAGGGACAGAATTCGAGTCATAAGTTACAAACATACCGAATAAAAATACAAGTCCATGAAGGACCACAATCAAAGTTAGGATGAAATAAGAACTGGATAAAAGCCACATGAGGCTAACATAGGCCATGCAAGGCTCAAAGGATAATCACTTCTTAATAGAGCAGTCTTCACCAACCGTTTCTTGGTTTTGGGAGGAGCAACCTGAACAGGGACCTCTTCTTCACTGGATGACCCCATCTCACCTTCTTCCTTGCTCTTGGAAGTTGAAGTCGAGGATCTGCTAACACTCACCGATCTGGGTTCGCGAATTCGGCCAGCTAAAGGGCGTTCTGAACTGCCACTTTGATCCTTCCCACGGGATTTTGAAGGGTGTCTCCCGGAACTAGATCTTGAGCGTTGGGGAGTGGCCTTAGTCCCAGAACCAGAAGCACGCCTGTTTACATGAGAGGAAGTCCCAGCACCCTAAAAAAGGTCATCAACATCAGTCACCTTCTAGGGACTTGGATAAAAGGAAGGAAAAACGACCCCTTTATGGTCATGGCTAATCTTATTCACAGCTTTTTCCCAACCTATAGTCATGCTGTCCGGTTGGACCTCCCTGTCATGCTCATCAATGAAGGCAAGGAATGTATCCGAGCCCAAGTAGTTCTGAATGATGGAGTCTTCGTTGTTTTGGGTTCTGTTCTCCAAGGCTGCATATTTTCCCCTAAGGGATGAGAGTTGGTCTTCGGAGGTGAAGTACTTAGCCTCCCATTCTTTAGATTCCTTCTGATGCTTCTCCACAGCCTTGAGGGCAACTCTTTCCTTATCCTTGTACGATTTCCCAAGTTGGACAGCGTTCTGGAAATGAGCATTCAGCTACAAGAATAAAACACCATAAAAAACTATGTTAAGCCATGATGGTCAATATCTAACAAGAGTAACAAAAAGGAAGGGGAGATAAGCTTACGTTATAGGCGTGAAACGCTCCCAAGCTTTCATTTTCCCCAAGGTCCGTTGCTGTTGCAAAATGAACCTTATTAGCCGAGGCTATGGCATTCCGAGACCATTCATGAGCAAGAAATGGCTATCTCGAATAGCGTCCTGCTCGCATATCCCCCACTCAGGCATAAACACAGTTTTCATACTCCTATCCGAACTCCTGATTCTTTTTCCAGCTTTTGAGCAATGCTGAAGGAATTCGGGAACTGGAACGTCGTCATGGTTGGCCTCTTTCTCAGCCTTTTTAATCATCCTTTTAGTAATCTGAGGAGCACGACTCGGCAGGCTGTCAATCTCCTCAGCAACTGCAAGAAAAGACAAAGAAAACAATGTTGGAATAAGAACAAGTATGATGAAAATAAAGGAGTTAAAGTAAGGATTGCCCTCGGGTGGGATACTACTAAGCCCGGTCTCTATCAAGGTATGCTCAATCACGACTTCATGATAGTGAGCATTTTGAAAGGTTGAAATAAGCCAATCCCGATGAGCTTTTTCTTCACTTGAGAGTTGAAGCTCACTAATACCCTCATCATTCACGTGATTGAATTTAGACCTGAAAAACTCACCCCAGTCTCCCCCTTTCCATCTAAGGATGAAAATTTTGTGCCTCCAGTTGTGGTATGAATCAGGCACGGAGGCAGCGTTGATAATCATTCGGGACTTTGTACGATGTTGGATGCTTACCCATCCTTTCCTAGTAATAGGGCTATTTTTGAAAGCAAACAAATGTCTAAATAAAGGAATGCTAAGGCAGATGCCTCCCTTGATGCATTCAACCATAAAAATGAAGATAAATTTCTAGGAGTTGGGATATAATTGGCATGGGTTGATTTTAACCTCAGCTAGCAACCTAACAACCCAAGGGTGAACTGGAAACCTAAGGCTAGCGGTGATAGCACCTTTGTATACAAATAAATTCTCAGGATGCCAATTACAAGTTCTATCCCCTGGTGTGGGGATTCTGAGTTTCAAACCAGAAGGAAATTCATATTTAAGTAAGTCATTAATATCTCCTACATCTAAAGTGCTAGGGAATATGAAAGAATCAAATTACGCGTTGTTTGGAAACACGTCCCCGGGCTCATCTAAGAGTTGGGGTAAAGTTAACTGATAACGAGGAGGAAACACTTTACCTTTGCTATTTTTGTCTTTGGTCCTCCTGTTGATTGCTTGGAGAAGGCCCTTAGAAGGAACTACGGTGCTCTGACCACCCTCACTTGCCATCAGGTTTGTCTGAAATTGAAAGAAGTACTTGAAACTTGAGAGCTCTTCAGAGAGAAATTTTCTTTGAGAGAAGTGGGAAGTGTGAAGAATGACTTCCACCCCTACTCTTTTATAAGGAAATGGGCGACCCTTCATAGCAGGTCATCTTTCCGACGACCCGCGTTTACAGGTTAAATAGCCGAAAATAGCAGGAAAAAGGCTTTATGAATTCGAAATTGGGTCAAATAAATGATATAATTCGTAGAAATAAGCGAAAGAAACGAATGGAAATGCAGGCTGGAGCAACAACATAGTTAACAACCTAGGAGGTTGAACTAACTTATGCTTATTAAGCCTAAACAGAGGATTAAGCCAAAAATCCATGATTAAGGCACTAAACAGAAAGATTAGCTAAAAAGCTAATACTTTAAGGAAAAATGGAGGATATACTCTAAGAAATATGGTGGGAGTTTTGAAACTCTGCACAAAATATAAGCCCAGATGGCCAACGAGGTTGTATGCCCTGAATTAAGCTGGTTGATTGAATTCAAGGCCTGAAAGTCAGGAACCATTGAATAAATTCAAGCTAAGGCACGGTCTTACAAACAAGATAGGAGTTTTAAAGTCCTTGAGTACAAAATCAAGGATAAAAACTGACCATAGTATCCTAGACTTGAAGTCTTTTCAAGGGAAATCCCTATACAAACAAATAAAGAAGCAAAGACCTCCATGACCAGGGGGCAAGGCCAAGGTTGTTTAAAACACCCTATTGTAAGTATGCAAGGATATCAGGGAGCCAAGGGCCATAGTATAACCCAAGGTTATTTGAAACCAAGAGTTCAAGAACAAGTTAAGACCCAGAAGGTCCTGAAAACTAAGAAGAAGGTTGTTTGTGATCAAGGATCACAAAATCAACCATGGTGTTGTAAACTCACTCTAGAAACAAGGAGGGGAGTTCAAAACAAGATTTGGCTTTGGTCAAAGTCAAGGTCAAAGTCAATGGTTAAAGTCAACTAGTCAAAATTTGGCCAAAATTCAAAAAAAAAAATTGGGGTGGGACCCAGCCGACCAGGGGTGGCCGACCAGGTGCCCTTGGCCAGATGGCCGACCAGAGGTTGCCGACTAGAGTGAAGAGTGAACACCTGGACCCCTGAACGGCTTCGTTTGGCTCCCGAACGCTCAAAAATGCTCCGTTTGCGCACAAATTTGAGATTTGGAAACCTTGTAAGGTCCTTTACAAGCCTAGGTAGGTCTCTTAGTGATTTCAAGAAGTTGAAAAAAAGAAGGTGTTTGAAACAAGGTCTGGTTTGAAAACCAGCTTAAAATGAGGCATTTCGCCTCTAAAACGTTCAAAAATGCATATTTTCATGTGATTCTTGTTCATACCAGGAGATTATAAGAATCTCTATCATATGAGATCAACTTCAAAATTTGGGTTTAGAAATGTCAGGGGTGTTCAAAACCTGGAGGGTGTTCAAAACCAGGAGGGTGTTCGAAATCAGGAAGGTGTTTGAAACACCTTGTCCAGAAGGCCGTATTTCTTGCCTAGACAACTCAAAAATGAGAATTTTTACGTGATTCTTTCTACAACCATGAGGTTATAAGAATCTCTATTAGATTGTCTTGACTCCAAAATTTGGGATCAGGGTTTCGCTAATCGCAATTAGGGGGTGATTAACCTCAATTATCGACGTTTAAGGACTTCCACTCTAAAATTAACCTATCTCAAGGTTAAGGGTGGATATCCTGGTAGTAATCACATTAAATACGAACTAGTTAGCCTCAATTAAGGCCTTTGTAGCCCCGTTTAGGGTTGTTTAGCCCCGATTAGGGCCGAATTAGTGTCTTTTGCTGAAAAATTAGCCCTTATTAAGGCTCGTGAGCAATGACCGTCCGATATTAACCCTAACTTAGATAAGTTGAGGGAAATAAATCACTAATGAATTTATGATAAAGGATCCTATGCACGAATTGCACTTGGATTAGTGTCTACGAGCTCGAAACGACACTAATCATATTCCCAAAAGGTCCATGAATCTTAAGAAAAAGGTCCGAGAAGCCAAGGAACGTTTGACTTTCTTAAGTATTAACTTGGGAGATAATTTTAGTCGTTGTGAATGTGTAGGTCGCTCCACACTTCACTGTAAGACGATACCCTGGTAAGGCCGATGTAACCTTAAAACTTCTACGAAATCAAGCTTTCCTAGAAGTTGGGGGGCAAATGATATGGGTGAAAAATAATCCCTAAAGACATAATTAATGTCACATTTATTGGCTCATTAATAAGGCCCGAAACCCTAGTTGGGCATTAAATTCGTAATTAATGATTAAGCCCAAATGAATAGCCCAAACCGGGGACGCCCGGTATAAGCTTGTTTCTAACATGGGCCTGATCCACAAACCAGGAACGTTCTAGAAACAAGGAACGTTCTAGAATATCCCAGGGATATTATGTAGCCTCCAAGGCACCTAATTCGACATGGAAACTAACTCCTACAAGGAAGGAGTCAGAACCTTCCTCAATAACGGTGACTTGTCCATCAAGTCTCCAAACCCTATTACGATTCTAAGGCTCCTACAGCCTATATAAAGGGCCAGACCACTTAGGGGAGAGCAAACCTCGGTTCGGTTCGGTTTTTGGGTAAAACCGGAACCGAAATCGGAAGTCCTCGATTTTAAAAATCGAAAACCGGAACCGTAACCGCAACTGAACCATCGGTTTCGGTTTTAAAACCCCGGTTTGGTTTTTATCGGTTCGGTTTCGGTTTTAAAACCGAATAAAATAATGTCTTCCTGTTCTCCATTTGAATCACTAAAATCTTGACAAAATTTCTCACAGATTTTAATGCTTAATGTAGAACCAAGATGAAATCTTTAGGGTTACAAGAAGAAATATTTATGTTGTCAAGAACTGAAAAACACCCACTTGAATTTAGTGTTTTTTCAAGTGATTTATTGCTTAAATTTGTTTCTTAAAGATCTTTTCGAAGAGATGAAATTTGGGTTTCTTTGGCTTCAAGTTGGCCTTCCATTTTCTTGATTTTAATCTGATACATCTTTATGAGACTTTGTTGTTCTTGAATCTCTGTAAGCAAAAGTGTGACATGAGGTGGTTATGAATTGATATCTTTATTCAAGAAACTTTGTTTAAGCTCGGAGAGTCTTCATAATTCATCAACTATATCTTTATCTGCAGATTGAATCCCATCAATGTTGTAACATGGAAACTGAGCCATTTGTAACTCAGCATAAGAAGCTTTTATCGTTGAAATTCTTAACGAACATGAAAAATAATGTCTTCCTCTGGCCCAAAATAATAACAAATCTTAGACCCCAATTATTTTTTATTTCATTTCTTCTTTACTTTCCAAATATATATATATATATGTGAATGTGCTTAATTTTAAATATCTATGAAAAATATAAATATTTATTTATTTATATAAATAATCGGTTCGGTTTCGTGTTTTTTCGGTTCGGTTTGAACCTATAACCGGAACCGGAACCGAAAGTCTCGGTTTCTAAAAAATAAAAACCGCAACCGCCGGTTCGATTTCGGTTTTGGTTTTTTCGGTTCGATTTTGGCCGATTTCGGTTCGGTTTCGTTTTCAGTTCGGTTTTTTGCTCACCCCTAAGACCACTCAACTCAGAACTACGACTTGGCTTGATTCTCAACTCTGAGATACATAGGCATCTTGTGAGGACCCGAATTAGGTCACGATAACGCAAACGCAGCCATTAAAACACGAAACTCACGAACCCTAGCCGCAATTCGATATCCCTACTTTTTATTCCACAACATTTACTCATATGAAAGATTTGAATTTCAGAATCACCTTCAAAAGTGAGTTTGATTCTCAAGAACACCAAGAACAATTTCCAAGCAATTTCCAGAAAATTAAATCAGAAAATCTGGTTTTCTGATTATTTTGATTAATAAAAATAAAACAGCTGCTATTTATATTAAATCCAAATTAATACCCCAAAAATATTTTTAACCCCTAATTAAAATTATTAAGCCTTAAAAATAATTTTTATGGGATAAAAATGTAAAATTTTTATTTTTAAACAAATATAATATAAATGCCAAAATTTCCCAAAAATTATGAATATTACAAAAATTACAAAATAATGCATTTTTATATACCCAGTCTTTATATAAAAATAATTTTATCAAAAACAGGGCCTCGAATTTAGTACAGTAACTGGGTCCGGAAATTAAAATGCAAAATAACTGTATTCTAAAAATATAAAAATTACATAAAATTAGAATAAAATATTCTATGCTACACAGAAGTCAATAACACGTATGGGATAATTTTCCTATTTAATAAAAATCATAACGCGTTTAAATGCATTAAAAATAAATTAAAACACAATAAAATGAACTAAAAATATATTTTAATATAATAAATTACACGTAATTTTCCCGGTCATTACATCCTTCCTCCCTTATAAGGATTTCGTCCTCGGAATCACATAAGGCAACTAGTGGGGTTCCTTAACTCCTTCATCATCAACACTTGCTTTACAAAATTGGGGATAGTGTTCCTTCGTAAACAACTTCCCCAAAATCTCGATTCAACTATAGGATCTCTATCTGACACAGTTATCACTGAAGTCTTACAACCCCTCGTTATTCGTTTCAAATATGGCTCGACCAACTTTCCATTAACATAATATCCTTGAGAGAGAGTGAACTGATTCCATTGATATGTCACTGATATTCTAATCATTTTAGGACTCGCTCTTACTCTTGGCGATTCCTTTGCGAATCTAATTTCTATCAGCGAATTTCGTTTATTCTGACCTGATTGGCATACCCTTGAAATTCAGTAGAGATAACAAGAATCATGAAATTTTGAAGAGAACATATTCCATATCATAGCAAATGTCCTACAATTATGGTTATGAATTTGTACGAATTTTTAAAGCAACTTGATTTGAAATAAAAGAATAACTGAGAGATCAATATGATCATATGAACCCGACGCTGCGTGTCTTAGCTCCGACATTTACAAATAAAGGTGATCAGCCTTCTTGTAATACACAACACACCAGTGATGGCGTCCCATCCAACTTCTATCACACAGACAAATATACCTGGTGTCCCCTATAAATAGGGTTATTCGTCTCAGTAGGAGTAGAGAAATATGAAAGGAATTCCAAAGGTGTTATTTTCCGAAAAGAAGAACTAGAAAGAAAGTACCGAACAAGTGCTGTCATATTGCAAAATAAAATTATTCACCGCTGGAGAAAACAAAAAGTTGAGAACCTAAAAAATTTGAAAGTAGGTTTCATAATACCCTTTGAAATAATTGAAATCCAAAATGGGTTAATGTCAAAATGTCACTGATTAGAAGAGGAAATATATCTTTTAATGAATGCCTCTTTAGGAGGGATATCAAAATAATTCATAGAAAGGAAATATATTGCCAAGGTCTCTACTTATGCATTCTTTGTCAGTTCCTTCGATAGCTCGTCATTCGATTTTAAGCTTCTTTATTTCCATGTTTTAAGGATATCGATATCGTTTGTCATCGTCAACTCGTAATAATCTCTGAAGATTCTACAGTAGACATCTTCTTTCGCGAGGCGGTCTATCCAGTTCAGCAAAACTATATCAACTGAGTACTCTAATCTTAACTTACTAATTGGTACTACATCGAATAGTCCAACACGAACTCTACATGAGCTCGAACGTTCCTTACTTAACTATACACACTCTTGTTTCTAGTTTACTATAACCCTGCTCTGATACCACTTGTAACACCCCCTAAATATGGGGTCAAACAAACGGGTCAGGGGTCGGGTAAACGGGTCATGAAGAACCCAGTTTCTGATGAAGAATCCGGCGGCCGGAAAATGGGCGTTGGTGCTCCGTTTGGCACTGCTTGAGCATCCAAGCAACACCCCAGCAACCTACAACTACTGGGAAGTCTTAACATCGCCAAAAACCGGTTAAAACTTCCCAGAAATGACCAAAGTCGATCACCTCCGGCGACCATATCCTCCATGGCCGGCGAACTCGCGATATCACTCAAACCGGAACCAAACTCGACGCTCTTTATGCCAAAACAAAGCTAATCGCTCCTACAATCTACCTCAATCATCAAGAACATCAAATAATCAACCAAGAACCCAGAAATTCTAAATCAAAGTTCACCCCACCAAAACTCGATTTTCATATTTAGGACATGAAAAATTAATTAAAAATAATCATAAAATTCCTGAGATCATAACAATCTATAGACACTAACCACATAAGCAACAAATCATAATACAAGCAACACCAAATTCAAGAAATTCTAATTAATATCCGAAAATTATGAGATTATGAAACAAGCATATTTGAATACACACACACACACACACAAACATGTAGCACAAAACATAAGATTCAATTTGGTTAATCATATGAAAGATTTGAATTTCAGAATCACCTTCAAAAGTGAATTTGATTCTCAAGAACACCAAGAACAATTTCCCATCAATTTCCAGAAAATTAAATCAGAAAATCTGATTTTCTGATTATTTTAATTAATAAAAATAAATCAGCTGCTATTTATATTAAATCAAAATTAATACCCCAAAAATATTTTTAACCCTTAATTAAAATTATTAAGCCTTAAAATAATTTTTATTGGATAAAAATGTAAAAATTTTATTTTTTAATAAATATAATATAAATGCCAAAAATTTCCAAAAAATTATGAATATTACAAAAATTACAAAATAATTCATTTGAAATATCCTATCATCATATAAAAATAATTTTATCAAAAACAGGGCCTCTATTCAGTACAGGGACTTGGCCCCGTAATGAAAATAAAAAATAACTGTATTCTAAAAATATAAAAATTACAGAAAAATAGAATAAAATATTCTATACTACACAGAAGTCAAATAACACATATGGGATAATTTTCCTATTTAATAAAAATCATAACAGGTTTAAATGCATTAAAAATAAACTAAAACACAATAAGATGAACTAAAAATATATTTTAATATAATAAATTACACGTAATTTTCCCAGTCGTTACAAGTACAACTATCTTAAAATAATAAGAAGGTTATTTTGATAATCAAAACGAAATATAAGTAGATTTCTTAAAAAGAATAGAATTTTCAGTATAAAAATCGTAAATTTCATCTCTTTTTTTTTCTTGGTAGTTTTAATTGGAGAAAAATTATTAAATAATCACTAAATTAAAGATTATTTTGTTGATTTTACGTAGACTGTAAAATCATCCAAATCAAGTTTTAAGAATTCAAGATAAAACACATAATAAATTGAACGTGTAAAATCTTATATATATCAATTTCATAACAACAATTTGATATGTAAACTAATAACAAATAAATAATAAAAAAATAATATGATAAATATTAGAAAAAAGAACTGTGCGTTTGCACGGGTTAAAAACTAGTATCAATAAAACTAGCAAGCATAATATTGTATAAGATAAATTATTCATTATATACTAATTTGTCTCACTTTTTTTTTGGCCGACACATGTTATATATATTATAAAAATACTAAGAATACAAAATAATAAAAAAGTTAATACCAAAATCTTTTTTAACTTTAGTTTCGATTTGCACTGAGATTCTCTTGGGAAATATTATTGTAAAAAAAGGTTTGCTTTTTATATCCTAACTATAATATAATTTAGAGGTGGGACTTACCTTTAATAACATCAGTTATTTCCTTAATTGCATATTCTATTTTCGAAAATTGAGATAATTTGGAAATTAAATAAATAACTTCGAATGGTTTCAGAGCTCCACCAAATAAAATAAATTATTCATATATTTTTGTATATTGATTTTGTTTTACGAATTTTTAGGCCGACACCTATTGTATATATTATAAAAATACTAAGTGTCCACAATAATAAAAATTTAAATATTAAAATCCTCTTTGATTTTGATTTCGATTTGTTCATCGGTGAAATTTTCTTAGGATTAAATTAGAATTGAAAGATATTATTCTTAAAAATTAGAACCTATTTTTCATATCCTAATTATAATTTAATTTTAAGGTGAGATTTGCTTTAATAATATCAATTATTTTCTTGACTGCATATATTATATTTGAAAATCAAGATAATTTAAAATTAAATAAATAGTTTTTGAATAATTTCAGAATTTCAAAAAACGCTCGAAAAATTTTCATTATATAATATAAAGAAGTTTGTAGAACTCGAACATTTACTGTACATGATTTTTTATTTTATTTTTCGGTTGAGAAGCATGGAGTAACACATTAGTTAGATTTAAGTCAACCTGATAATATAATTTTTGTCAACATGATAATATAATTTTTGAAAACAAAAATAATATTTATAAAGAGAAAATGACCAAAATATCTCAAAATGAGGTATCCATGACCCCAAATGCCTATTTTCGAAACCGATAGCCCTATCTATCCACAGGATATGCCACTGGCAACGGCGTATCCTATCTACTGTAGCATCTCCCTCATCTCTCTTCTCTCCCGTCTCTCTCGTTTTCTTCTAATCTCTTCGATCTCTCTCCCCCTCTTTCTCCTCTCTCCGGCCACCTTCACTATAACTGAGCACACAAAAACAATCACACTGCTTCCTCTTCGTTTTGCCCCAACTGATTTATCAAAATCTGGCCCCGCAGGGGCGTATACGACCTAGTCGGAAAATCGAGGGGAGGTTTATGGTTCGATTTGGGGGTTGAAAATCCGGCGAAACAAATGGTTCGAAATGGGTATGTATGTGTAGATCGTTGAAAGAATATTTCATTGGTATATAACATGCTATGGGAAGATGTGTGGGAACGAAGCTTTTTTTTCCTTTTTCCGGCGAAATCTCCAAAATCGCCACAGCTGAGTTACGTCGCGTAAAATCTGAGAAAAAATGAAGATGTCGTCAGATGACGTCATCACGCATGTTACAGATGTGTGACACTTGATGCGCCGTCCGTGAATGCTACTGTTCACAACTGCCAGCAGCGTATATGCTTGTTACCCCGTTGTCAATAGCGTGTCTACAAGACACTCCGTTGTCAATAGCGTGCCTACAAGACACTCCGTTTCCACTACCGTGTCTTTAAGACGCTCCTTCACCAATATCGCGTTCAGTGGGTATTTAGGGCCGTCCGAGTTGGCGGTAGGTGTTTTGGTCATGGATAGTGAAAAAGAGGTATTATTTATAAATGTGAGTTCGCATTGTCACAAGTTCAACACACCCGGAAGATATTCCCGAACTCAATAATTAATGGGGTTTTATATCATAGCAGTTGCATTCATATATCTTAAGTAGATTATTATTTAAAATGATATTATTTGAAACATTTAATTATATATATTTTATTTCGTTAGTTATCTATTTTTTTAATTGGCGAAAAACCAACGTATCAGATGACATATTACATTTCAATTGAGATGGAACCCCAACAACCAGTTAATGGTGTATATATACGATACATACAACATATTATTAGGATTCATGTGCTTTCAGTTTTTTTTTTCAATAATCGTCCTATTCAATTTAACATCATTGCGTAATAACTTGAAGGAGTCCCATGGTTGAAGGCGAAGTGCTTTGTGATTAATATAAGATATACAAGATGAACAATACGAAATGGATACTAAGAAATAAACAGTGCTTTATTCGATTAAAGTAAATACGAATGATTTCTTAATTGCAAATTCTTGAATCTACTTCAAATGCTCGATTACAATGATTACAGTCAATATTTTTAGGGTTTACGTTTTATTCCCAATTTTCTTTATCCCGTATAATGTTTAATTAGAATTTCTTTAATCTAATGTACTGATGTTATAATCTTCTAATGTCATGTACTTTACTATTTTAATCCCGAATTTATGTATTTTTATTTTTATTATTTTATTCTTTATTCAATTGTCATGTAATGAAATTTGTGGACAAAACGTGGATGCAATGTGGCATCACATGTCAATTAACGGAAAGAAATTTTGAATTTTTACTATTTTATGTCTAATTTGTTGACGTCATCTAATAAAAAAATATTTACGCACAATTAAATATTTTAAATAATATTATTTTTAAATAAATGATCTACTTAAAATATTTGAATGGAATATAAAATCCATCATAATTAATGTACCCACGGAATCTTTCAAATATCTTTTGTTATTCGGGACGGGGAGGAATGCACTAGCTGGAACATTTAGAAATTTTTGCAAAAGCAGTCCCTCTTGACCTCAAATTTACTAAAATTGTTCTCAAATCTCAACTTGGTAGTTTATAGTTTTTCTTCAACTTTCCACGCATAAGCCCTGTCGAGAAGGCAATATAATAGTAGTTATCTTAAACCCTAAATCCAACGTGCTAATCCTCATTTCTGATATTTAAGCTTCATATACATGGCCACGTGTGTTTATGGTCCAACTTAACAACAAACAATGGGATAATCCATTATTATTAGGGGTGTTCATGTGTTCACCAAACCGATCAAACCGATCCAACCCGACCATTTTTTCGGCCGTTCAAATCGATAAAAAAAACCCGATACTTGATTGGGTTTGAAAATTTTCAAACCGATTTAAATGGGTTGGGTATGGGTTTTATATTTTTTCGGCCAACCCAACCCAACCCGATCTAATATATAATTTTTATTTAATAATTTAATATAAATCTATATATTATATGCAGATATGCATTACACAATATATCATAATTTTATTTGTAGATGTATGATTACATATGGCGTGTATGCATATGATTTACGATGTAATTTACATTACTAAAATTATAACATTAATTAAATTAAATATTAACAATAAAATCCTAAGTTACACATAATTTAATTTTACTTAAGTTCTCAAAATGAGCTTTACTTTGCGTACTTTAATTTTTTTTTTTTTATAAAATTATTTAACCCATTCAAACCGAACCAACCCAACCCAAACCGATATATAATGGGTAGGGTTGGGTTATAAAATTATTTTTTACGTGTTGGATTAAAAATTTTCAAACCGATTTAATTGGATCGGGTTGCAAAAACATCGTTAACCCGACCAACCCGACCCGCGAACACCCCTAATTATTATAGTAGTATTTCGTTAACGGGATCACCCTCGTCACAGCGACTCAGTGAGCTTATCTGTGTTTGTTTATATAATTAATCAAATTAATACTATCAATGATGAAATTAGGATTTTGATATAATCGAGATTAAAATAAAACATCATTAATTTTTAAATATTAATCGGGGTTTAATTAATACTCCTTCCGTCATGTCCATTTGTTAACATTTCAAAATAATGTGGTTGGTACGTATTTTAAGGTAGATTTTAAGGATGATTCCATAACTTGTTTTTGAAATTTTCTTTTTTCGTATAAAAATAGAACAATCCGATTTTTAGACAAAAAATGAAAATTTTAAAAATAAGTTATGAAACTATCCTTAAAATTCACCTTAAAATGCGTGTCAGAAAGTGATAAAAAAGTGTTAAGAAATGGGTGGGACGGAGGGAGTAATTTTTACTAAATTTTAATTAAATATTGAGATTTGAATCAAAAATTTACATTGACTTTTATTTTTAATAATTAAACAGAGGTACGAGCGAGGAGTCAAACTCTTGACCTCTGTTAGAGAAGCCTAGACCTCAACTACTTTTGTTACAAAATTTTCGGTTTAACCAATACTTACACTTACGTTACCTTTTACCGGGTTACACCCCGTTATAATTTTTGCTTTATATTAATACCCGCTTATAATTCGTGCAAAGCACAGGTTACTTTTAAAATTATATGATTAAATAAAATAGAGTATAATAATTTATTATGGATATAATTTACTTTTGTAATTAATTAATAAAATTATTAGTAATAATAATAGTTATTTAATAAATGATATGTATTGATTAGAACTAATAATATAAAATCTTAATGTAAATTTGTTGTTTATTGGATTCGAACCTTGGATCTTTATAAGAGGGATTTAAATATAGAATATTCTTTATTATTAGATCTAACGATTATCATCTATTTACTAAATATCTAACGGTCATTATTCTTTTAGATGGTTGAACCAAGTTGAACCAAACAATCAAATTATATCCCTGTTTGCTTATTATATAATAATATAGATATGTAGTTAGTTTATTTAAAGGAGTAGATGCGAATATGCGATAGATTAATGAAGTAAGAAGTACCACTAAATATGTTTACGTATAACCAAGTACAATATTGAAAAACAAAATTTCTGTAGCACTTGCACAAAGATAAGGTATGGGCATGGTGCCGAATTAAAATAGTAAGAAAACTAGCGTGCTTTTCTTGACTTAAGTACCGACTGTTTCCTTGACTCTTCCCTTTTAGTACTGCACGAGGTCCACAATCAAAGTTTCTACGTTAAATTCGAGACCATAACCACTATTTTCAATCCCTGCTTATCTCTCTCTCTCTATCTATATATTAACACACTTTTTCCACAAAATTACATCTATTCGGAAGCACTGGAAAGAGCAATTTGGTGGTGGTGTAGTTTAGTTCGGTTACATAACATACATAAAAGACTGACCAAATATGGCTGAGAAAGCGGCAGCAACAAAGTCCAAAAACATGTTTTTGAAGTTTCTACCAAAGGCTGCATCAGCTCCTTTCAGTCCGAACAAAGACAAGGGATCTTCACAAAAATCGCACATCGGAAAATCGATTATCCCAGCAGATGCGCTACGTAGTAAATCGAAAAACTCGAGCTTCGGAGCCCGTGAACCAACATCACCACAAGTCTCCTGCATGGGAACACTCAAGCACAAGAAGAAGTTATGTAGCATGCTAAGCAGTAAAAACTACGTGTTACCGTCTTTGGATCATCTTAATCTAATGGTTAAGAAATCTGATTTAGAAGGTGATGTGAAGAAAAAGAAGAAGCCCTTAGCTATCAAGAATATGTTTTCTAGAGTACCGTCCACACGAAGAAAGAGTGATGCTATTGCTATGACGACTGATCATATTAGTGATCATAGACCATCATCGTCGTCTAGTTTGAGCATGAGGCGGTTCTCGAGTAGTCGAACATCGTTAAATAATTTTGATTGGACGGCAACGCAGATCGCTCCGGTAGATAATGAAGGGAAAAAAGTTAAGATTAGTCCGTGTGTGCCAAAGGTAATACTAGAATGTAAAGAAGTGAAGCTTGAACCAAGGAAAGATGTTAATCTATGGAAGAGAAGACCTATGGCTCAACCTAGTCCTCTTCAGATCCAAACATAATTAGTAGTATCTAGATCTTTAATCAACTTCAAGCGCTTGTAATTAGTTTCTTTAACGGAATTAGTTGTTACATTTTGTTAATGCTTCGTAATTAGTTTTATCGTACTTTGTTCGATTCGGCACAAGTATTGTTGTACTTGATGAAATTAAATTATCTTGATAGTGCATGTTTGTTAACTAGTTGAAGTAGATTTATCAGAACATCAATGTTGAATTGAGATGTAGTTCTAGGGCTTTCATTTTGAACTGGCAAAACTACAAAGGCCACAAAAACATCGAAATAGTCGCCTACTAGACAGCAGAACATGGTTATTGGTGTTCTTTTCTTAGCAATTTCGCAACCGGCCAATAATTTGTTGGATTCACAACTGGACCCCAAAAGACTTTTAATTAGTTTGAGGCCGTTTGGATTAGCTTAAAATAAGTTAGTTAGGGCTTAAAGTGTAGTATATTAACTTTAAATTAAAAGTAAATTTTTTTACTTTAAGTTGAATAAGTGCGTTTGGATAATTTTACTTAAAGTTAATTGTAATGTTTGATAAATTATGACTTAAGTAACTTTTGACTTAAATAATTAAAATTCATATTTTATTTAAATAAACTAAAATTAAGGTACAAAAAATCAAACACATCCATAAAAGATTATTACACTTTTTTTACTTTTCCAATTTCAATTACTCGATTTGTTACTTACAGTAGAGATACATCCATCAAGGTCAGGAGATGAATTGTTAACTATTCAAATCCAAAAGAAAAAAAAAAGATGAACAAGATGAACAAGAGAAGAACAATGTGTATTACTAGAGTAATTGAAGAATTGATGCATGGGATAACCGTCCGTAATCGAACTTCTGACGAGAGATAGCGGTTGCAAGAAAAAGAGAAGAGGCGGGGCACGAAAAAAATAAGCTCTGTTGTTTAAAAGTCAGAAGTACCTCCTAGCTGATTTTTCCTTATGAGCTTCAAACGACTTTAAGCCCAGCTGAAAAGCAAATACTCAAACGCAACAATATTGACTTAAACCATATGGACTTGTCATAAGTCATTGCCAAACGGCCTCTTTATCACGGAAATTCAAATGTACTAGTCTGCTGTCCGTTCTTAAGCACATGCTTTTCCTATATTAAGCACAGATTTGAATCCACTGAGTGAGAGGAAAACTTGAATTGATCGGAGATAAATTTGGGTCATACAGTAGATTATAATTATTAACAACAAAAAAGAGAGAAACTGATGAATAAATTGTAGAAACTGAGATTGGATTATAATAATGTCGAGTCTACAACGAAAGGATTAGGTGCAGGTGATGGATCAGGTACTCCACATTTAGTTGGAATTGCTTAAATGAGCTTAGGAATCCATGGACTATTCAAAGGAGAATGGTCAATAACATATGTTTGCTATTCTCCATTTTACAACAAACGGTTTTTAAGTTATAGGATCAACTATCCAATGGTTCTGATTTAAAAGAAAATTATATCGTATTGTAGAAACTTTCCGCGGTACGGAAAAATTACAAAATTCCCTCTCCTATTTTCACACCAAAAAACTACTACTCACGTACGGTAAAAACTTTTTACGGTACGGGACAGACCCTTTGCCCCTATTCAAATCCATAAAGATAGTATTACGTATGGAAAGGGACACTAGTAATTGGACATTGATCTCATTACCACAATACAAGGTATGGGACTATGGAGGAGTGACACTTAACACTGCTCTACGGGAAACCAAATACTAGACCGGAAATGTACACTTGAAATTTACACTAAAACATTAATCTTGATAATTATAAATTATTATAATGTCAATTAAAAATAAAAAGCGATCTGTTGATAGCACGTGTAAAAACTACTATTATGGATCAATAATGACAACAAAAATCCCAAACAAAAAATTACAATATTATTAGAGTAGCCAACAAAGCATATATAGTAAATGGTAAATTAAATTTCGAAAAAGGCCGCGCATTTCCGTAGAGGCCAACGGTTGCGTCTCCTCGCGATGAGACACACACAACATCTCCATCCATCATCTATAAATACCAACACAATCAAATTATTACTACTTCATATCTAAATACTATCAGTCTATTACCACTAGTAGCAATATATTCAGACAAACACAATATGGAAGATGTAGAATACAGTTGGGGAGTTGGATCAGTGCTGATAATGCTGGTGGTTGCGGGTTGTCTTTTCTTTGCGCCCCTATTGATGAGTGCACTTACACCGCCTCCTTTTTATGTCTTTCTCTTCGTCGCTATTTTCCTAGCTGCCATTCTCGTATACATGTCGAATGCCGCATCATATGAGTAGAAAAGATTGTATAATTTTCTAGATTTGTTTCCGGTCTTTAAATTAATTTTGGAAGAAGCCGTTCTTTTTGGGAGAAGATGTTCTTACATTCTTTGTTTATGTAACTGTGGCTTTTATTGATTTTGGTTCTAAAACAATCTTTGCTTAAGGAGGAAAACAATTACTTTTAAGTTTTATACTGGTACCATAATTACATTCAAGGTAATATTGTATTTCGCCGCTAAAATTTAACTATACTGAAATGAACGGGTTATTTGACTTACTGCTATAATTTCAGTTGCAATGCTTAAAAACAGAGGAAATATAATTCCATAGTTTATATAGCTGTTGTATATAATTGGACACAAATACGAAATAGACCCAACATAAGTGTGGTGCTAGTGCCCATACAACTGTTGAGAAAGCCCAACATACATATATTATCTTGACTTGCGAGTCGCAACTTGCAACGTGTGGTTCCTTCACCATTTACCACAAGGAAGCAATGGTATATCCAGAAAAAAAATCCGAAAGTGATAACTTAAAATATCTTGGAAGAAACTTTGTTTGGATAACATGAGCCACACATGAATGACCAATGGTGTGGATATAATCACAAGATTTCCATACCTTCCCCTCATCTTCTTCTTTCATTTCCACACCAACATTGAATAGGTAGCTTCTCTCTTAGCCCCCATGGCTACTTTTACAACCTTCCTATCTAAACCACCCACAAATCTTGCATACTCCACTCTAACCAGAATCACCCCTTTACAATTCCAACACAGCCTTAATAAATCACTGTTTACTAAGTTTAAAAATCAGTCTTTTACAAAAACACAAAAACAACCACTCTTTGTTACAAATGCCATAGTGTCACCTAAAGAAAAAGATGTATCCAACACTGATGAAAGAGTGAAGCAAATACACAGCATCGAGGATTTCGATGAAGCTCTTCGATCAGCCAAAGACAAGCTAGTTGTAGTTGAATATGCAGCTAGTACAAGCTACCACAGCCGTAAAATCTACCCTTTTATGGTTGATCTAAGCCGGACATGCAACGACGTCGAGTTTCTACTAGTCATGGGAGATGAAAATGAGAAAACCAAAGAGCTTTGCAAGAGGGAGAAAATTGAGAAAGTTCCACACTTTAGTTTTTACAAGAGTATGGAGATAATTCATGAGGAAGAAGGGATCGGACCAGATGAGCTCGTCGGGGACGTGTTATACTATGGTGATAGCCATTCAGCTGTGGTGCAACTTCACTCGAGAGAAGATGTGGAAAAACTGATTGAAGATCATAAGGTTGATCATCAACTGATTGTTCTGGATGTAGGGTTGAAGCATTGTGGACCGTGTGTTAAGGTTTATCCAACGGTGTTGAAGTTGTCGAGACAAATGCTTGGTACGGTTGTGTTTGCGAGAATGAATGGAGATGAGAATGATAGTTGCATGCAGTTTTTGAAGGATATGAATGTGATTGAGGTGCCTACTTTTTTGTTCATTAGAGATGGTGAGATTTGTGGGAGATATGTTGGTTCTGGTAAAGGTGAGCTTATCGGAGAAATTCTTAGATACCAAGGAGTTCGAGTCACTTAGACAATTGTAGCAGCATTGTACTAAACCACTTTGTTTGATATATAAATTAAAAGAAACGAATGTAGTTTATGTTGGGCTTAAACCCAATACGGTAGTATGGGTATTGGTGAAATAAGTCATATATGGGTAAGGTAATAATTGTATGGATACACAATTATTATATATGGTATGTCTTATTCACAAAGTTAGGAAATTAGGTGCCAAGAATTGGATGGCTTGTATAACAAGTATAGTAAGACTTGTAGAACAAGTATGGCAAGTCTTGGTGGCTAAGTTTTGGGTGGCTATATAAACATAGTCATATTATGTTTTTGATATATACTTGAGTATTGTTTGGCTTGAGTATTATGTGAGTGATACACCGAGTGATTGATGTATTATTGATATTGTTAAGATTAATAATACGAGTTTGGGACGTGGGTTTTCCGCGTCAAATATATTTGTGTGTGTGCTTTGTTTTATTTGTTTGTTTGAATCTCGTTAATTGTGTAGCCCCTAACCTAACAATTGGTATCTAGAGCCGAGGTTCGAGGTTCGTGATGGATAAGGTCGGGGGATTCGAGATTGAATTGTTTAATGGAAGAAACAATTTTACTTTGTGGCAGAGCACGGTGAAAGATCTGTTGATTCAACGAGGGTTGTATGCAACTCTTGAAGACAAGAAGCCTGCTGATGTGGAAGATCCAAAGTGGGCAGATATGAAGTTACGTGCAGCATCGACAATCCGGTTGGCCCTTGCACCGGAAATCAAGTATGATGTTCTTGAGGAGGATAACCCTAAAAAATTGTGGGAGAAGTTGACGAAGACGTATCACTCAAAGTCATTGGCAAATAAGTTGTTCCTCAAGAAAGATTTGTTCGGGCTCAAGATGGAAGAAGATGGAGATTTGAGAGATCATCTGAATCGTTTTAATGGCCTGATCAACCAGCTGAATAATTTGGATGAAAAATTGAAGGATGAGGACAAAGCTGTTCTTCTACTTGTGTCTCTACCAAAGAAGTATAGTACTGTGATTACTTCTTTATTGGTTGGGAATACGGAGTTAGCTTTGGATGAGACTATTGTTGTTCTTCTGGAGTCCGAAAGATTGATGAAGCAAGGATCGAGTGACACATCTGATGGAAGTGCACTCGTGGTGGATGCACGTGACAAGAAAAAGAAGTCCGGTAAGAAACATAACCCTAATATCAAGTGCTTTTATTGTGATGAATTGGGTCATATACAATCCTGGTGTCCAAAGGCAAGAGAAGACTTGAAGGAGTTGAAGAAAACTCGAGGAGGGGGTAGTGTTTCGCTTGTGGAAGGTGATGCTCTTTTGGTACAAGAAGATAAGGGATCGAAAGAAGAATGGGTGCTTGACTCGGGATGTTCTCATCACGTATGTGCTAGGAGGGATTGGTTCTCGTCCTACAAGAAGTGTGATGGAAAGATGGTTGCTTTACCAAACGGTAAAAGGGTAAAGGTTGCTGGTATTGGTGAGGTAATGATAAAACTTCACAATGGTCGTGTTCGAAAGTTAACTCAAGTGAGGTACGTACCGGAGTTAAATCGAAATCTAATTTCATTGGGTAAATTAGTTGATTTGGGATATACTGTTATGATGAAGAACGGTATTTTGGAGGTCACTAAAAGGGATTTAGAGATACTCAAAGGATGGAAGGACAAAAGAAATCTTTTTGTGCTAGAAGGAGAGGTTATTGTTCGAGGGGAGGCATTGGGGGATGGACGTCGATGTCTTGATGGTGACCGTTAAATCGGTTGTGCATGGAACCGTATTGGGTTGAAGGGGAGGATTGTTGGGCTTAAACCCAATACGGTAGTATGGGTATTGGTGAAATAAGTCATATATGGGTAAGGTAATAATTGTATGGATACACAATTATTATATATGGTATGTCTTATTCACAAAGTTAGGAAATTAGGTGCCAAGAATTGGATGGCTTGTATAACAAGTATAGTAAGACTTGTAGAACAAGTATGGCAAGTCTTGGTGGCTAAGTTTTGGGTGGCTATATAAACATAGTCATATTATGTTTTTGATATATACTTGAGTATTGTTTGGCTTGAGTATTATGTGAGTGATACACCGAGTGATTGATGTATTATTGATATTGTTAAGATTAATAATACGAGTTTGGGACGTGGGTTTTCCGCGTCAAATATATTTGTGTGTGTGCTTTGTTTTATTTGTTTGTTTGAATCTCGTTAATTGTGTAGCCCCTAACCTAACAGTTTATACCTGGGGTTTGAAATACTTGTATTAATTGCAGTGATAAGATGCAGAAAATTTGTAGCATTTCTCTAAATCATTACTGGGGAAATTTGTATAATTCACTCAATTGCATAATTAAGATATACTCTTCGATTATGTACTTAATCAACGAGTAACATTCCATTTGTTCTCTTTTAGTTTGTACTTAATATATAGAGCTTGGAAGTGGAACTGCTTAAGATCTCCTCCCAAACTGAATAAAGGCTGTTGCATCATTAGGTAGAGCTAAAGACTCTGGGGTCTGGATACAACTGTAACATCTTACGTACTGCGGTTATCTGTTTTAAAGTGTTTTTTAAGAACAAGTCTACCAATCAGTGAAGAGATTTTGAATTATGTATTCATTAAACCCGTGTTCTCCTAATCGATCCTGTGCTCTAAAGTTCCCAGGAAGCTTCTCTCTTCAATATAGACACTTAATAGTTTGGATCTTGGCAGTGCAATGCGCATCTCATTGCTTAAAATGGATATATTCTTCCTTTTTAGATCAATATTGGGTTTATGCATTCTCAACTCGGCTTGCTATTTCTTAAACAGTCAAACACTCAACTGCAAAACACACTGTAATATGAAGTCGGCTGGGTTCTATGATTGTACCTGTGCTGAATTATTTAAAAAAAAAAACAGGATTAGTGAATCCCTCCAACTGTCGAAAATGGGTCTTTGTCAAATTCGTTCCCACTAATATCTTCTTTTTCTGGCTACTTCCCTCAAGCTCTAAGAATTAAGATCATTGATAGAATGAAAATTTAAACTTTTTATGTTTAATACAACCAAATTGATATGATTATAGTTTCGTCCCTTTGAGCTTACAAAACAAGCAAAACAAGCTGATCACGAGCTTAGAACTCGTGAACATAGTATATTGTTAGCTAACTGATCTCGAGCAAGATCTGAAGTCAGAACAAGCTCGAACCCTATTGCTTTCTCCCAGGTTGAATATGAATGGTGCAAAAAATAATCTTGGCTCTACTTGGTTCAGTTACAAAATTCACAGCATTAGTTTCGTGCTTGCCATTTAAAGAGATACCCGCCTTTTCAAGTTGCCACCATATGTCCATATCAGGGTTGAACTGAAGAAAGTGAACACGGCATGAACATGCACCACCACTTTTAACGAAATGCAAAGAAGTCACAGCATGACAACAGCATAAAAAAAAAAGAACTAGAAAGCAATATTATGTTTCATTCAAGTTTGAAAATGCCAGAAAATTTAATGTGTACATAAGAGTAAAAGCTAAAACCCATGGTGGAACCTGTGAACAAAATAATCTAACTTGTTAGCTTAACTTGTGAACAATGTTATGGTTGTACAAAGTTAAAGCTAGAAGAACCATATTTTCATTACACCTACTAATTTTATTGTCTTATTACTTTTACTATAATATAATCTAAAGTTCGAAGAAAAATCTTTAGTTACCTCTCCAACCAATTAGGTATCCTGGTACACATTCAATCTCCCATCTTTGTCTGAAACATAACTACCTGCAGTCTACCATCTCCCTAGCCATACTGTTTGTGACCGTGCCCCCTTTAAACAAGAGTAGCAAGTAATACTACTGCATTTATACTATCTTCTAAATTGACATAAAGTTTCTAGCTAAACATTTAAAAACTTGTTTCAAGATCTTGAGACACCTGAATCCTGATACACCACTAAACCGCTAATATGGCTGCACCCCCGAGTAAATCATCTTCTGCTCAGTCTGTCGGTAATGATACTGTCATCAAAATCAACGGCCACAGTAGTGAAACTGAAATTACCTCTACCAAAATGTTGTCAGACAATGTGACTAACAATGCCAAGAATAGTGATTTTGTGACCAAATCCCCTGCTGCTCCGCGATCACCCAAGGATGTCAAAGTTTTCTTTAGTGGGAACCTGCGGCGGCGATACAGTGGTAGCAACCACAGTGGTGGGAGTGGCTTTGGTGAAAGGGAGGAGGTGGCACCTTGCAATTCAAACAAGTGGTTTCGTCGAGATTCGCAACTTATGCGTATGAAGAGTAAGTCGAGGCTATTGGATCCACCGGAGCAAGATAGCAAATCTAAGAATCTCATGAAGTCTGGATATATAGGGAAAGGAAGTGAGTTTGATGATGATGACCCTTTTTTAGAGGATGATTTTCCAGAAGAGTTTAAAAAGAGGAATTTTAGTAAATGGGCTGTCATTCAGCTTTGTATGTTGATGTTAATTATCGCTGCTTTGGTTTGTAGCCTTTCTGTCAACTTTTTTGAGAAGAACAGATTGTTTGGACTAGAGTTGTGGAAATGGGGGTTACTGCTTTTGGTTTTGGTATGTGGGAGACTGGTTGCTGGTTGGGGGATTCGCGTGGTTGTGTTTTTCATTGAGCTTAATTTAATGCTGCGAAAACGTGTTCTTTATTTTGTTTATGGGTTAAGGAATGCTGTCAAGAATTGTATCTGGTTGGCCCTTGTTTTGATTGCTTGGAGAAGCATATTGGTCAAGAGAGTTGAGAATTTGACTGATGGTAAGGTCTTGAGTTATGTGACTAGAACTTGGGTTTGTTTACTGGTCGGAACTTTGATATGGCTTGCAAAGACACTGCTTGTTAAGGTGCTTGCTTCATCTTTTCATGTTAGTACGTTTTTTGATCGGATTCAGGATGCTTTGTTTAGTCAGTACGTGATTGAAACCCTCTCGGGGCCACCCTTAATTGAGATTCAACAAGCAAGGGAAGAAGAGGAGCAAATCATGGCTGAGAGTGCTGGAACAAATGTGCCTTCTGAACTCAGGGCAACTGGTTTCCCGAGGAGTGGGAAACTGAATGGGACTTCTAAAAGCCCTAGATATTTGACTACTGGAAAGAGCTTTACCTCTTTAAAAAGTTCTAGATTTTCTACAATCATGACTGTGAAGGAAAATGATGGAATTACTATTGATCACTTGCACAGGTTGAATCAAAAGAATATATCAGCTTGGAACATGAAGCGATTGATAAATATTGTCCGGAAAAGTACTCTGACAACTTTAGATGAGCAAATACAGGACTTCACCGGTGAGGATGAGACGACACTGCAGATCAGGAGTGAAATTCAAGCTAAACAAGCAGCCAAGAAGATCTTCTGCAATGTGGCTAAGCCAGGATCAAAGTAAGTTCTTTACTTTTTTGTTTGTAAAAGATCATAAAGGACATAGGACATTGCATATAGTTTGCTCGCTTGAATAATAGAGCTTTGAATATTTTGCTTTGCTACATGATGTTCTTTTGATACAATTCTTTATTTTCACTCAAATCTCAGTAGTTTATCTTCTTGTCAGACACATATATCAGGACGATTTAATGCAATTTATGAGAGATGACGAAGCATTAAAGACAATAAGTCTATTTGAAGAGGCAAGTGAAACAAGAGGAATTAGCAGGAGAGCTCTAAAGAACTGGGTGGTAAATATTTCTATTCATATGCACTACAAAAACATAAAGATCTTTTTTCTTTTTCTGGTATACCTCCTTATATGTCTTAACTTTTATTATTGGATATGTGGTAATGATAGATAGGGAACAATGATATTGCTGCCTGATACAATTTTCTTTATTCTTTAACTGAAACTGTAAGATCATAGTATACATTTCATTCTCGTCAATAGGCATGCTTTTTAGATGACGATTAACATGTAAATGTGTTATTTACTCCAGCTTCTTCTTAGGAGTCACTCACCTGCTGATCCACTACAAAAGTATTTGATTGCTGTACTTATTTTAAATTTATCTTTATTATGCTTCGCTGCAAATTCTCTACAGGTGTGTGCATTCAGAGAGCGAAGAGCGTTGGCATTTTCCCTGAATGATACCAAAACAGCTGTAAAAAAACTACAACGAATGCTGGACATCTTTGTAGGAATAATTATAGTGATTGTCTGGCTTCTAATACTCAAAGTAGCAAGTATCCAATTCTTTGTCTTTCTGAGCTCCCAGTTACTTCTAGTTGCATTTGTGTTTGGCAACACATGCAAGGCAATGTTTGAAGGCATCATTTTCTTATTTGTGATGCACCCATTTGATATTGGTGATCGTTGTGAGGTTGACGGCATTCAGGTATTATGATACAGATAAGTTATATGGCTACTCAATAGCAATATGCATGAGGGTGTAATCTAATTTTTCTTTTTGTTTCTGTATAAATCTGGTTCAGTTAGTTGTTGAAGAGATGAATATATTGACTACAATTTTTCTGAGGTACGATAACCAAAAGATCAGTTACCCGAACAGCGTATTAGCAACCAAGCCCATCAGTAATTACTACCGAAGTCCAGATATGGGAGATGCCATTGATTTCTGTATCCACATTTCAACTCCTGTAGAAAAGATTGCTACAATGAAAGAGAAGATCACTAGGTATCTTGGCTTAAACGGAATGTCCTAAATATCTAATTTTCTATGTGTGTCCGAATAACATTTCTTATTTTTATTGCCTCTGCAGCTATATTGAACAGAAGAGTGATCACTGGCATCCAGCTCCATTGATTGTTCTGCGTGACATGGAGGACTTGAACAGGCTAAAGATATCCTTATGGCCTTCGCATCGAATGAACTTTCAGGACATGGGTGAAAGGTGGGTAAGGAGAGCCCTTCTTGTTGAAGAGATGATCAAAATTTTCAGAGAGCTTGACATTGAATATCGCATGCTTCCCCTCGACATGAATGTGCGGAACATGCCAGCTACGGTCTCCAACAGGCTTCCCTCAAATTGGACGTCTTGTGCTGACTCATAAATCTACAAGAACATCTGGGCCTCTTCAACAGCTGCCTTGTAGTAGCCTTACCTGCACCACCTACAGCTATATATAATACAAATAGCAGAACTCAAAACTGATTTTAATATACTGGACAAGAAATGAAAACCAGAGTAGGGAAATTTTTATTGAAAACATCAATATTTCTTGTATCTTTTCTCAATTAATAATATAATTAGGTGCGGGAAAAGAAAACGAGAGTACGACTCACGTCCCACTCACTTACAAAGTTACAAGCAATCATCCCCACAGCAACTCTCTGAATCCCATGTATTCAAATTTAATTGCAGCCACTAAAACACCAGGACAGTGAGAGTACAGTATATTGCACGACAAATCACACCACAAATAGTTGACATTCCTCACATTACATGAATACATGATCCTAGGTCTAGTTTGATTCATTGGAACATAGCTATAAGAGCAAATTATTCGACACCAGAGTGAATTATAGCGGGTGTTTAGAAATTAGAGTTTTGAGAAAGAATTAGAGGTTTGAGTCAAATTAGAGTAAATTTCAAGTTAGTACAGGTCAAATGTATTTTAATTATTTAAAATCTTATATACCAGAACTAACAATATATTTCAAATAATGATCTTGATTTATGCTAATAAAATTTGTGAGTTCAAAAATGAAAGTATTGGAGAGTACTCAATTCCTTTTCGAAAGGAACTAAACTGGAACTATATAGTTTAACAATGTGTATAGGATCTTGCAAATTATATTCGTATCAGGCTATTAGCTACTGTTGAGATCGTGGGACACCCATGTACATTGACGAAAAGGATCTTATGAGCTAGCTAGCCATCGACTAACCAGTGGGCACCCATGTAATATGATTGCCGACTGATTGCAAGATACGTGCCGCTTCCTGGAAGAGGTAAAGACAAGTTAAGATTTTCACACCCAGAAGAGTGATATATAGGTAACAATTTTGTTCCTTATGGGATAAACATGCATGGCAGATGCTGCATGTCCAGATTGGATCTTGCTTAATTTCTCACAATGATTTGCAGCACCAAGAGCATCTCCATAATGATTTTATATCATGCGAGCTTATAATAATTCGTGCAACACAGTCTCTTTTTTTAATATTTATAATAATATTAATTTTTTAATATATATATATATATATATATATATATATATATATATATATATAAAAGATTTTACACGTTTAATTAATTTAATATTTGTGATCTATTTTGAATTATTAAAATTTGATTTGGACGATTTTACAACCCACATGAAATTAACAAAATAATCTTAAATTTAGTGATGGATTAACAATTGTTTTTCAATTAAAATTACGCAGAAACAAAACAGAGAAGAAATTAACGATTTTTTACGTTTAAAATTCTTTTCGATTTATGAAATTTACTTATATTTCGTTTTTATTATCAAAATACCCTTCATATTATTTGAAGATAGATCTACTAACAACCAAATATAGTTTTAATAATAAGTGTAAGAGTGATTTTGTCTAAAATTTTGGTAGTCGGTAGTCTAGTCTTCAGTACAACAAAATAAATCAGAACCGTTAGATCATAAAATAAATAGATGAAAATGATGGATCTAGCATAAAAATATTTTATTTATTTACACGTAAACTAAAAGTGTATTTATATTGAAATACGAAAAAGTGTATGTCAATGATTTAAATCGTATAATTTGGTTTTCTACATTGAATAGTATTATCAATGTAGGTCATCTACACTGAATCTGATTAATGTAAAAATTCGTAATTATATCTTCTCTTGATATACTGAGTGTTTCCATTTCGATAATAATTATTAAATCATCAATAAATCCCCTATACCATAAATCCTGTTGCCAAATTTCATGGCTTTTTACACTCCCTACCCTTAAAGTTGTATCAAAATTACAATCACAATGCCATCAAGTCATAAGGAAATTCTATTATCCACAAATAATGACAAATTATTATTCATTTCTCTGTAGACAAATTTAATTCTTTGCAGACAAAACATACAAATAAGGAAAGAGACACAACCCATGTCTAGCAACTGTTTTATCTGAAGCTTGAAAGAGGTAATTTTGAAACCACGACCAGCTGAAAAATAGCTGAAAGAGGAGCAGTACTGTTCACGCGTTCTTCCACCACCAACTGCTACTCTCTTCCAGTTTTTTCACTTTCCCAGATTTATCAAACCAGAGGCGTGAATTAAGGTAATTTGGTACTCTCTTCCACTATTTTCTGGACGGTTCTTTGCAAACCACACAATTCAAACTTCTCTTTGTCTTACTTTATGTTTGTCAAGATAGCAGTAGTGGTCTTTCATATGTATTGTTTTGAAATTCAAAAACTCAAAACAAATATGAGATTCATGAGAGAGGTTCTTTCATCTCTTATTTGCTTCCTTCAATTTTTTGAATTTCTTATCTCTAGATACCATAATGCCTAACTTTCTTCCATTCTTTTGATTTTTTTTTCCAGCTTAATTATAGCCATTTGAGATTGGATAACTTCACATCATTTCAATTTGATCCTGGTATGGGATTTTTAGTTTTTTATGGGATTTTTTTTTGGGTTTTGTGTTTTGATGTTTTTTTTGCAAGAGTTCATGTACTGTTTGTTTTAGGTTATTATGGATTTTGTGTTTTGATCTATTATGTTTTCTTTTCATGTTCATATAGTGTTTATTTTGCGTTTTGGTGTCATGTGTTTTTTAGGCATTCATGATAGAAGGAGGGTTAGAAAAGAAGATGGGAAGAAAGAGAATCAAACTGTCACAAGGTCTAAAATACAGAATGGTTCAAGGCAATGTAAGTTTTCATCATACTTCAGCCTCATGACTAAATATGATATGGTTTTTGAATGGGTAAATGGCCAAATTCATCACTGTACTATGTGAAAACTTTCACTTGGGTCACCAGCCCAAAAAACCTTTCAGTCAAACACTTTAAGTATTAAAATCTTTCAAATAGGTTTCCAACGTTAGTTCCGTTAATTGCACTAACGGAATGCTTGTGTGGCAGCTTGTTTGGCAAATTACATGGCAATTTAATTATAATTACAAATTAAATTATATATATAAAGGGAAATATTATATATTGAAAAGAAAAGAGAAGGGAGGGGGGGAGAGATAAGAAGGGAGAACGGTGGAGAGAGATAAGAGGGGGAGAACGGGGAGAGAGAGAACGGTGGAGGTGCCAGGAAAGAGCTTCAAGCTCGCCCGATTTGGTCAGTTTTGGACCGTTCTTGTTGGTTGTAAATGGGTAATTGGCATTGGGTTGTGGAGAGGGGAGAAGGGGGGTTGTTGAATGTAGGAGAAGGAGAGAGGCTGGTGGTGAAGGGGAGGCGGAGGTAATTGGAGGAGGGGCTGTTGGTTGGAGAATGGATGGGAGGGGGGAAGCAGTGGGGGCTGGTGGTAATGGTCGGAGGAGGAACGGCAGGGGTTGAGGGAGATGGATGGGGGAATGTTTAAAGGTTAAAGGAGAGGCAGAGCAGCAGTGGGATTGCGAGGGGAACGGTGGTGACGGTGTGACTGTGGGTTGTTGGGCGGAGGGGAATAAGTGGAGTGGTGGTGGTGAATGCGAGGTGGGTTGTGGGCGGAGGAGATGACGACTGGATGGAAAACGGAGGAGATGATTTGTTGTAGGAGGTGGGAGAAGAGAAGAAAACGTAGGCCACATAGGTGCTGTGGATTATGTATATATGTAGATAAATTATTACCTTCACAAAATTATGTAGATAAATAATTGAGAAGAAATGATGGCAGGCGGATTTTGAAGAATCGCGCGAGGTGAAGGTCGGAGTTTGTGATTTGGAGGTGAGGCTGTTTGGTGGGTTTGATGTGGTGAGAGATAGGATTGAACAATGGTAGGAGGTTGAAGGAGAAGGTGTAGTGGAGTTCGGAGGTGGTCTGGTGGTGTTGAACAGGTGGGGGGCAGTGATGCGGGCGATGGGATTAAAGTGGAGGCGATCGGAGTTGGTTGGGTGGTGTGGTGTTGTTGCTGTAGAAGGAGGCGGGGGGAGGGAAGAAGGCTACAGAGGCTGCAGTGAGGTGTGGTAACGGAGATGGATGTGTGGCTGTTGAATAAGGAAATGGTGGCTGTTGAATAACGGAGATGGTTGGTTTGATGTTTGTTGCTGGGTTGTTGAGGCTGTAAACACGTTAAATGGTAGCTGGAGTTGTATGTGTGTGTAAGGGCAGCAGGGCAACAGCTTTTCCGGTCATCGGAAACTGGAAATTCCGGAAAGAACAGGGGGGAGATGGTGGTAAATGAGAGAGACAATATGGATGACATGGATGATGATATGGCACTGAGCTGGCAGTTGATGTGTAAAAAATTAACAGACTTCCGTTAAGTCAACAAAAATTTAACGGCAGTGAAATATTTTTAATGTATAATGATCTAATTGAAAGTTATACTGAGTTAAGTAATTCGTTTGAAAGGTTTTTTGGGCTGGTGACCCAAGTGAAAGTTTTCGCATACTACAGTGATGAATTTGGCCATTTACCCGTTTTTGAATGCATAATAGACTGATATTGTGGTTTTTGTCCCTTTTAGGCTTGATTGATGTGAACAAAGAGAATTTAGCTCATACTCCTACCACATCATCCATTGTTGGTAATACCTACTCATACTCCAATATGTTGATATAATGTGTACTACCCCACTCCCAGTTTGATATGCAAGAAATAATGTATCAAATTCTTATTTAATGCAGGTGAGGTTTTTGGGGTTGCAAATACCCTTTGCCTAAAAGAGGTATAAATGCTAAGGGAGTTGATTACCAGAATCTTACTCCTACTGCTTCATCCATTACTCAAAGGGGTGTACTCACTAATATATCTAATCATCAACCACATTCCACAGGTAGTTGTCTTTAAATCCTTTCTTTTATGACACATCATTATGGTAAATGAAAAGAGTTTCTAATTTTTGGTGGCAGGTTCTTCTACAGATTTTAACCCAACTCTTAATGTATCCTTATTTAATGCAGACGAGGTGTTTGGGGTTGCAAACACCCCTTTGCCTAAAAGAGGTGTAAATGCTAAGGGAGTGGATTACCAGAATCTTACTCCTACTGCTTCATCCATTACTCAAAGGGATGTACTAACCAATATATCTAATCATCAACCACATTCCACAGGTAGCTGTCTTTAAATCCTTTCTTTTATGACACATCATTATGGTGAATGAAAAGAGTTTCTAATTTTTGATTGCAGGGTCTCCTACAGTTTTGAACCCAACTGTTAATGTAGTGCAGAAAAAGAGCAAGAGGCAAAGGCATAATAGTGCATCAGAAAATGGTACAATTTTACTTTCTATATAGCTTCCTAATTTTTCATTCCCAGTGCTATCAGAATTTGATATGATTGTACTATATCTCTTACAGTAGGCAGTGGAGTTGAATGTCTAACCACAGAGGAAATAACCAAAAAGAGTAAGCGTAAGATTACCCCAACAAGAATAGCTGAGTCTACTTCTCAGCTTTTCGTAGATGAGGTTTTTGATGATCAGGACGATGAACTTGTTATTAGTGAATCTTCAAGTCCATTATCTGTTTATAAAGATGTAGATTACTATGGAAATGCTGGTAATTCAAAATTTAGGTTTAATTGAATGTCATTCTGTAGACTGTTAGTTTTTGCTTGCCTCTAACTGTTGTTATTTTTGGAAGGTCAGAATTTGGTAGTGATAGTGATGGTGAAGATGTCATTTTACCTGAAGAAGGCATTGTTACCAGTAAAGGTAAATTCTCTGTTCAAATGTCATCATTACAATGTTTTGTTCACCTCTCTTCAGAGAAGAACAGTTACGGTTTTGGCGCTGTCAAACTATTTGCTGATTTACCCTCCCAATTTCAATGTTTTGTTTTAGGTTATGTTAGTTTGGGTCTGCCAACGGAAGTGTGTAACAATTGTCATGCAATTTTGTGGAAGGAGGAGAAAGTGAACAAAAATGTAAAACATGGCCGTCCCGAATTCTCAATCTGTTGTTCAAAAGGTCAAATCCGCCTTCCCAAAACACCTCCAACTCCTTCTTATTTGATGCAAATTTACAATGATCCACAGCGGTGCAATAAGTTCAAAAGGTTGATTCGTTTGTACAATTCTATGTTTGCTTTCACCTCTATGGGAGGCAAGGTCGACCATTCCATAAACAATGGTGGTGCACCTTACATTTATCGGCTAAATGGTCAGAACCACCATGTCTTTGGCACTCTAATTCCTGATGATGGTGGGACCCCCAAGTTTTGTCAGTTGTACATATATGACACTGAGAATGAAGTTCAGAATCGAATGGCATGGGTTAGTGTAGAAGATGGTGAGACAGTTGATACTGAGACTGTACAAGGATTGCTGCAGATGTTGGATGAATCTAATGAATTAGTAAAATACTTCCGTATGGCTCGTGATCGGTTCAAAGAGCAGCTTGTCCAGGATCTTAAAATTGTGATGAAAGTTAGTCGTGCTGTCACTGGTCGTGAGAATTTTATTGGTCCATCTAATGAAGTTGGAGCAATCATGGTTGGCGACTTGGAGAACACCTGTGGTGAGAGAGATATAATTATTGATTGTAAAAGTAAGGGTCTTACACGTATATCGGATATTCATCCCAAGTTTATGGCATTACAATATTCACTTTTGTTTCCAACTGGTGAGGATGGGTACCACGATGATATTCCCTATGTTCAAAATGCACAGAATAAAGGGAAGAAGCGGAAGAGGATAACGTAGAAGGAATTTTTATTCCTACAAACTACATGTCCGTTATGATGAAGGTAATTCTATTGAAATTCTATCATGTTGAGGTTTTATGACTTTTGTTGGGTACCAATGTCATAGATAAAAAACACATTGTTTTGTATTAATTTCCAGGTAATACTCCAAGGCTTGGTGGGAGGCTGTTTCAACAGTATATAGTTGATGCATTTTCATCTATTGAGCAAGCACGTCTCTGGTGGTTTCGCACACACCAAACAGAACTGCGTCATGATCTTTATGACAATCTCAAAAAGAGCTTTCAAAATGGACTAAATGATACAAGTAATATTGGCAGAGGTTTCATACTTCCTGCAAGTTTTTTATGTTCCAAACGATACATGCAACAACATTTCTGTTTTGAAATGATTTTGAACTCTATGTAAGACTTATTTAAAGAATTTGACAATATATATGATATCTGCTTTTATGATTGTATTCCAATACATTTAAAATTTTCGAAATAAAATTTCGAGGGGAAAATAATGGAAATGAACATATTTACGTGCCTTAGTAAAAGAATGGAATATATTTCTTTAATTTTAAAAAATATGCAATTTGTTTATCAAAAGGTCAACATAAACATTTTATATTATATCTAAATTAAAATAAATTTCCAACATGTTTAAACATAAACATTTTCTATTAAAATCTTTGTAACTATCATAATTTGTCTACCTTCGTTTTTTTTATATATCATTGTTTTATATTAGTTTTCAAATAAACAAGGTTGCTCTAAATTTTATAAAGACGCAACGAAAATTTTTAAGTGTAAAGTCAAAGACGTATAATATTTAATTGATTTGAAATTTGTATTCAATATAGCAAAATGACTCAAAAATATTAAAATATTAAAATTAATGAAGCCGAAGCGTAGCGGGCAACATACTAGTTAAATATAATTTTGTGAACTTCGCGTGAGGCGTAAAATCATCCAAATCTTATTTCTAGATCTCAAGATAGAGCCCAAATAGTAAATATGAACTTTTTTAATATTAAAAAATACATAAAATTCAATTGTATCCTTTTTTAATTATATCCTTTTCATATTATAATTTTTTTTTAAAATTCAATTCTAATACAAATTTTTTTAATTATATCATTTTTAGATTATAATTTTCTTTTTAATATGATATAACCTTGATAGTCTATTTTTAAAAATATTAGATTCGACGATTGAGATTATTTTGGTAGTATAGTGACCAAACCAAAATTATGGATAAGATCTCTTTTGCGTTTATTTTTTATAAGGATATAATTCGTATCTTTCAAAATTGTTGTAATTTGATTATAATTACAATTCGTGTATTATAACGTATTAATTTGCACGAAACCTTTATTAATAAGTAAAATTTCTTTTTAATTGTAATTCTATTCCAAATTTGGTTACATCCCTAAATTTCTATTTCTTCTACAATTTTTTTTATTTTTTTAATAAAATATTGAAATATTAGAATTCTATTATATTACAATTTTTTTTATTATAAATAGATTGAATTACACAAATAATGTATATACTAGAATCACGTATGTTGTGTTTTCTAGATTTTCTTAAAATATTTTTAATTAAATGATTTCTATTATTTTTTAGAGAAACGTAAAAGGAAGTTGCACTTGGTTGTTTTTTTTCACAAACCATATTATTGTAAATAATTTCCAAAAAATAGTAAAATCACAAAAAGATTCAAATAAGTAAAAGTAATATTTGGTGATGGCCCAAAATAATCATTTTTAGGATAAAGTGGCCCAAAATACTGATTCTGAAAAAAATGGCCCGAAATACCGACGGGATACAGAGTTTCGGCCTCCGTATTCGCTGAACATGTTACACGGTCTACCGTATTAGCTGGATACGGAACACGGACTTCCGTGTTATGCATGATACGGACGAGCGTGTACCGTGTTCGTGCTGCGCACCCGCCTAACACGAGACAGAGTACACCGTGTTACACATAACATGTTACACCGTGTACCGTATCATGCACTGTTACGGAACACGAAGTACTGTATTACCCCTCATATCACGGTACACGATTTAACGTGTCCCGTCAGTAAATAGGGCCAGCCATGCTCAAATATGAGTGTTTTGGTAATTTTCTCTATACTAATTTCTCAATACTACATTGTCTAGTATTTGTAATTAAGGTACAGGGATATTGGACAACATAAGTATAACATGCAAATTGTAATTTACTTTTCTCCCTGGAATGTTTATAGTGGATAATCGCATAGATTAGGGCTGTAATTCGAGCCGAGCGGCTCGCTCGGCTCGAACTCGTTTAAACTGGCTCGACTCGGCTCGTTTAGTTAAACGAGCCGAGTTCAGGTAGAGGTTTCTGCTCGTTTAATTAAACGAGCCGGCTCGGCTCGGCTCGTGAAATTAAACGAGCCGAGTTCGGGTAGAAAATTAGGCTCGTTTAAGTATTATTTCGGCTCGCTCGACTCGTTTATAAACGAGCCGGCTCGACTCGGCTCGTTTAGTTAAACGAGCCGAGTTCGGACAGAAAATTCGGCTCGTTTAGTTAAACGAGCCGGCTCGACTCGTGAAAAAAAACCCGACTCGAATAACCACCCGGCTCGAACCGAATTACAGCTCTAGCATAGATTTTTTAAGTCTTTAAGAGAGGACCAACATAGGGCTAAACAGACCGATTAGGCGATTAATCTCTAATAGTAGGACTTAATTCAACATCGTCTCCACTGCACTAACATCCAGTCTCGAAGAAGAGTAGTTCGAACTTCGAACATTCACCACGGGAACAAGCGTGTACATGTTAGTATTTCGAGAGAACAAACATCAATATGGGTAGTTAGAGAGTCCAATAGATTTTTAGTTGATTTCTAAAAATATAAATTTTATTTTAGAAATTTTGTTTTGTACATCAACTCTAATAACATTTTCTATATTCATTTCTTCTTATTATTATTATTATATTGATAAATTTTAAATCAATTAGAGAATGAGATATGGACAAATATTGAAAAATGGTGGGAAATTAGTTTTCATTGATTGAAATCAAATTAGGAACGACTAGTGATTCTCCAAAAGTAAAAAATGAAAATAGCTAGAAGTCCTTAATGTTTTAGGAAACCATTAGTAGTATACATTGTTAGAGTGGTGTCTTGTACCGTATTCCTTAAAGGAAATAATACAGGGAAGATGTTAGAGTTATTCTTAACAAGTAAAAGATGAGTACTTGTTGTATTCTGTAGATAAGGACAAAGCACAACTGCACAAGAGAGAAATGGGTAGTTATCCAAAATGACATTCTCTACGTTCTCTCTCCCGTCTCTGTCTGAAATAGCACTCACATTTTTCCGTGGCCACTGATTGTGACTCTCGCTTCCCCTTAAATACAACTACAAATACTACAACTTTCCAGCTTAAAATTATATCAAGAATCACTCTGAAACTCCTTTACATCAAAATCCTAACAACGCAACAAGATACTTAATATTCCAATAAACTGCTCTCATGGTCATGGATGTACCCTCGAGTGATACTTCTTATTATAATCACTCCTTCAGCAATGATTCTGTCATCGGTATCAGTGATAGTGACCTTATTGTGGCCAAAATGCAGATGGACTCGAGCTATGATTCTCACTTTGTGACTGACTGCCCTGCTGCTCACCGCTCATCATGGTCTGAAATTAATAGTAATCAAAATCTTCAGCGTCAAAATTCAGCTGCCAAAGTTTCCTTCAGTGAGAACTTGCATCGGCGTGGAAGACACAGTGGCTCTGGTTTCAGCTCCAACAAATCGTTTCCTCGAGAGGCAGAACTCAAGCACATGAAGAGTAAGTCCAGGCTAATTGATCCACCGGAGCAATATGACAAAAGTGAGTGTCATGATGATGATCCTTTTGTGGAGGAAGATTTTCCGGAGGAGTTTAAAATGATAAAGTTTAGTAAGTGGGCTGTCATTCAGTTTTTTTGTATGATTGTCATTATTGCTGCTTTGGTTTGTAGCCGTTTTGTTAATGTTTTCGACAAGAACAAATTGCGTGGACTTGAATTGTGGAGATGGGGTTTACTGCTTTTGGCTTTGTTTTGTGGGAGATTGATTGCGGGTTGGGGGATTCGGGTGGTGGTGTTTTTTGTTGAGCTTAACTTTATGTTGCGAAAACATGTTCTATACTTTGTTTATGGGTTAAGGCATGCTGTCAAGAATTGCCTTTGGTTGGGTTTGATTTTGATTGCTTCGAGATTCATTTTGGTTGATAGAGTTGAGAATTTGGTTCATGGTAAGGTATTGAGTTGTGTGACTAAAGCTTGGGTTTGTTTATTGGTGGGGACTTTGATATGGTTTGTGAAGACACTGCTTGTTAAGGTTCTTGCTTCTTCGTTTCATGTTAGCACATTTTTTGATCGAATTCAGTATGCTTTGTTTGATCAATATGTGATTGAGACTCTGTCTGGGCCACCGTTAGATGGGATTCATCTAGAGCCAGTAGAAGAGGAGCAAGTCATGGCTGAGGTTCACCAGTTCAATAAAGCTGGGAAACTAAAAAGGATTTCTAAAAGCCGAAAGAGCTTTCCCTCTTTTAAAAGCTCTAGATTTTCGAAAGTCTCGACCAAGGAAGAGAAAGAGGGGATTAATATAGGTCACTTGCACAGGTTGAATCAAAAGAATATATCAGTTTGGAACATGAAGAGGCTGATGAATATTGTCCGGAAAAGAACTCTGTCAACTTTAGATGAGCAAACAGGTGAGGATGAGACTGCAATACAGATTACAAGTGAAATTCAGGCTAGAGTTGCAGCTAAGAAGATTTTTAGCAATGTGGCTAAGCCAGGCTCAAAGTAAGTTTGTTTCCTTTTTGTTTGTACAAGATCATTAGCGTATTGTGTATGGTTTCTTCAATTAAACAGCAGATCCTTGCAAAAAAAAAAAAGAATAATGTTTCGCTACATGTTGTTTTGATGCAGATATTTATATTTGCACTTTAAATCTCAATAGTCTATTTTTTTGTACCAGACTCATTTACCAGGACGATTTGATGCAATTTATGAGAAACGGCGAGGCATTGAAGACAATAAGTCACTTTGAAGGGGCAAGTGGATGGAAAGGAATTAGCAGGAAAGAACTAAAGAATTGGATGGTAAATATATCTATTCATATGGACTACAAAAGTGTACAGTTGATTTTTTTTTCCTGCTGTATGTCGCAATGCGTCTTAACTATAGATGACGATAAATATTGAAATATGTTATTATCTTCGTGTTCTTCTTAGGTGTCAAATCAACTCCTCATTCACTCCAATTTCATGTACTCTACCAGTTTATTTTTAAAATTAAACTTGTATTGTGCTCTGTTGCAAATTCTCTGCAGGTAAATGTATTCAGAGAGCGAAGAGCCTTGGTGTTGTCTCTGAATGATACGAAGAAAGCTGTAAACAAACTTCACCAAACGTTGAACATCTTTGTGGGACTAATTATAGCAAGTATCTGGATTCTTATACTCAAAATTGCCAGTTTCCATTTCTTTGTTCTTCTGAGCTCTCAGTTAATTTTAGCTGCATTTGTATTTGGAAACACATGCAAGACAATGTTTGAAGGGATCATTTTCTTATTTGTGACGCACCCATTTGATATTGGTGATCGATGTGAAGTTGACGATGTTCAGGTATATATCGTAATAGAAGTACCTGTTTTGAACCAAGTCTGTACGTATTCATCATTTATGTGTTTCGTATGCCTCCTCATTAGCAATCAGGGCTGCAGTCTCATTTTCCTTTTCTTTTTTGTTATGACTTCAGTTAGTTGTTGAAGAGATGAATATATTAACTACGACTTTTCTGAGGTATGATAACCAAAAGATCTGTTATCCGAACAACGTGTTATCAACCAAGCCCATCAGTAATTACTACCGTAGTCCAGATATGGGAGATGCCATTGATTTCTGTATTAACATTGCAACTCCTGTAGAAAAGATTGCGTTGATGAAAGAGAAGATCAAAAGGTATATTGGCTTTAAAAAAGTGTCTTGCATATCTGACTTACAAGTTATCTAACTACCGTTTCTTATTTTTAATTCAAATGCAGCTTTATTGAAAAGAATAGTGATCACTGGTATCCGGCTCCAATGATTGTTCTGCGAGACATTGAGGACATGAACAGGCTAAAGATATCGGTATGGCTTTCGCACCGAATAAATTTTCAGGACATGGGTAAAAGGTACGCGAGGAGAGCACTTCTTCTTGAAGAGATGATCAAAACTTTTAAAGAGCTTGACATTGAGTATCGTATGCTACCCCTGGACATGAATGTGCGGAGCATGCCAGCCATCGTCTCGAATAGACTTCCCTCAAACTGGACCTCTTGAGGCTTGAGCTGATCACTGATATGTTTACATGAAAATAAGAGCCTCTGGAACATTTGGCATATAGTAGCCTTTTCTCTACCATCAACAGAGATCCATTTATACATCTTTATGCCCTTCGCTTTATCTGGCTGAAGGCATTTAGTACCTGCACTTTCGAATCAAAACCAATAAAATAGTTATTTGTCAAAAAAGTAAAAGACAGTTTTTCGTTTGTCTGTGACTAAGTTATCCCTTCTAGCTTTACTTGTATATCAAGATATATTGGTCCAGACGCTGGGCCAGATTTGGACAAATTGACAGGGATACAAGACCACGCCCTCTGTGATCTCCAATTTGTAATACATTCCAATCCAGGCCCAATAGTGAAGGTGTTTAATAGGAGGCCCAAAGGCAAGTTGGTCTTTACAGAGGTAGGGGGTAAAAGAGTCAGATAACAAAAGTTGATGAAAGGGGATATTAGGAGAAGAAAAGAGTTTTATATTTTTATGCAATTATTGTCTCTAAATTAGGATTTCAAGAGAGGCTGGCATCTCGAAAGTTCAGTGTTGTTTTTTTTATCGTTATTTTCAATTCAGTACTGCGTTGAGTTCATTTCATCTATAATATCAAGTAAATTGAGGTTAATTTGTCTTAAGCTGCGAGATCTGTTCCTTAGTGATCATTGCAAGTTGAATCTATTATAAGTGGTATTAGAGCCTTACATCAATGGGACCTCCAACGACGGCTCAACGACTTGAACATCTGGTGGGTAAAGCTACGAATATTGAAGAAACCATGGCTGAGTTGGTGACGAAGGCGGGGGAGGCAGTGGTCACCGCTATAAAGCAGTCATTGACCAGGTTATTGGTGGAAGGGCAGGCGATGGCGATGAGAAGACAACGTGAAGAGCTCGACGCGCTAACTTCGCGATTGAAGGGACGTATTGCTCGATCTCATGAGCACCAGGAACAGATGAACCTCCTCCACGCTGAACAACTCAAGTTTCAAAATGAGATACGGTCAACAATCACAGGTACGCACTCCCACCAAACCCAAATAAGTGATAAACGAGAAGGCAGTGTGGCACATAAAGGTTCATATTCCCTTGGGCCTCAATTGGGGAATATTGGTTTATTTTTGGAAAAAATGGAAAGGGAGTGAATACCCAACATCTGGATGAAGGCGGGTTCATAGGGGGTCAGGCTGGGTATGGTGGTAGTGGTTAAGGGCCAGGGAACTGGAGGTATCGAAAATTGGATTTGCCGGTTTTGGTGGGTCGGATCCGGATGACTGGATTCTACGAGTTGAACGATATTTTGGTTTCTATTGGTTGTCGGAAGGAGAAATGCTTGAGGTGGTTGTCGTGGCGTTAGAGGGAGATGCCCTTCGTTGGTATCAATGGGAACATAATCGAAGACCTATCAGATGTTGGATGGATTTTAAAGAGTTCATACTAAGGTAGTTTAGGCCAACACAAGGGGGTCTTTATATGAGCAGTGGTTGGCTACCACGCAGTTGACGAATGTAAATGAGTACCGTAGGAAGTTCATTGAACGGCAGCGCCATTGGAGGGAATTTCGGAGAACTTGTTGTTGGGGCAATTTGTTAATGGACTTAAGGACGACATCAAGGCTGAAGTGCGTTTGTTGAATCTCAGAACCATATAGCAGGCCATGGAACTTGCAGTAAGGGTGGAAGAAAAGCATCAGGTGGTGGGGATAAAGAAGCTGGTATTGAACTCTATCAAGACAGGGATGTTCACGTCTTACAGTAAGGGAGGTTCCAGTAGACCAAATTCTGCAGGGGGCGTTCCTACAAGTCCTTCTGTGGTGACCAAAAGCTGGGTATCAGGAGCAGTAGAATCCTAAGCCTCAATATATTCTCCAAAAACTATAGGGACAGGGGGAGGAGTGCTGAAATTAGTAGGGGAAGTAAAAAGGCTAACTGAGAAAGAGTTACAAGAAAAAAAAAGCAAAGGGTTTATGTTTCCGTTGCGACGATAAATGGATGATTGGGCATCGTTGTAAAAAGAAGGAACTAAGTGTGCTACTTATGGGTGATTAAGAAGAAGACGAGGCAAAGGGGAACAATAATGGTGTACCTGCATCACTCACTGAAGAAATATCCCCAGAGGTGTCCTTGAACTCTGTGATGGTTAATTGGATAAGAGGCAGTTGTTGTGATAGTTGACCCGGGGGCCACGCACAATTTTGTATCCTTACAACTGGTTGAAAAGTTAAAGATGACGGTAACTGAATTTTGAGTTTTTGAGTATCGTTGGGAAATGGAGAAGCAATGCGTGGGAGTGGAGTTTGTAAAGAAGTTCTAGTACATTTAGAAGGGGGACAGGAGGTTTTTGAGGATTTCTTGCCACTAACATTAGGTAATTCCGATTTCATTCTAGGCGTTCAGTGGGTCGAAAAGCTTTGGCTAGTTGTTACTAACTGGAAAACACAGGAAATGAGTTTTGAAGTTTGGGGGAACACGGTGACCATTGTGGGGGATCTATCCTTGGTTCGAGCAAAGGTGTCTTTGAAGGCGATGATGAGAAGTTTACGCAAGGAAGGATGGGGATTTTGGGTGGAGTGTAATCAGTTAGAATCTCAGGTGGATGATGGTAGTTCAATGGAGGACATAATTCGGAATTTGCCCACAGATATATGGTATATTTTCAGCCAGCACACAAAGGTATTTCAGAACCCTACGGAGCTACCACCAGAGAGGGGTCACTGATAAGTGCATATTTTTGCATATTTTTATTACCTATTTATTGCTTAAACTCGTATTTTAATAATTTATTTTGTTGCATTTCAAGAAATTCGTGAATAAATAAAGAAATGGCAAAATAAAGAAATAAAGAGCAAGGAAGGGAAAAAGAGAACGAAAAAGGACTTAAATGAAAAAAGGAAAAAGAATTAGGAGCTTGGTGGAAAAGGAATCTTTGAAGACATGTGGAAGGTGGAGATCATCCCAACACACTAAATAAGTGTATGACCAAGATCCACTCATCAAAGTTTATGGGGGAAGGAAACAAATAGATAGGGTCGAATCCCAATTAGGTTGCTACCCTGCTTTAACATTATAGCGTGTTCGTGACTGATGTGCTAAAAAATAAAGATTTAAATTGCAAGCGTACAATTAAATCATTTTAATACTTGAGATATCGTTCCACAGAGACTTATTATTTTCTCAAGCCTTAAAATTTAATTTAATCGGACTAGGACAAGTGGTTTTTTGAAATTTGGATTTTAAACTATTTAATTACTAAAAAGAAATCAATTTTAAACTAATTAATTAAAACTAATTTATTCTAAATTATTAAAAACTAGATTTTATTCTAAAACAATTTTTAATTATTTAAAATTGATTTTATTTACAGAAAATTCTAACGAAAATTCGACATGATTTATTTGTAAATAAGACTAGCCAAAAATAAAACCAACACAAGAATGCGAGACTCAAACATTCTACAAACTCACTAATTGACCCACTTATTGACTCGGACAAACTTAGTGATTCAATTCAAAAACTTAACAAACTCATTACAAAACTTACCAAAACAAAACCAAGCAAAACTTAACAAACAATTACTAAATTCCTTACAAACTAGGTACCAACTAATTCAATACAAACAAAGAAACGTAGCAACTCAATTACAACTCGAAGTTAAAACAAATGCAACTCAACGATTCTCAACTCGGCAGACTACAAAACTCAGTGAAGGGGACGAAGAAAACAAACGCAATCAAGAAATTGAACTCGGCAATTAAACCATTTACAGAACTTGGCCACTATAATTGAGTCTACTCAAACGAAACTCAGCGAAAACACACGAACACAGGCCCGAATACAGTAACACATAAGACACATTCATCAAAATGAAACACAATCAATTACAATTGAGTCAACTCAGTACAACTCGTGGCTAGACTTAGCAGTATTACTCAGACACTAAACAACCGAAACAAAACTCGAATTAACTAATGATGGAACACAGCAAAAACCGAAACCAAAATAAGCACACCTACAAGACTAACATTCGACCCAGTTCTAATCAAAACAATACTCGTAAAAACGACTCGGCAACTCAACAAAGAACTCGTAATGTGACTCAGTAAACATAACAACTTCAAACTCAGAAAACTTGACAGCAGTAAACATCATAATTAATTCGGATAACTAGCGACTTAAAACAAAATGCAGAAAAGGAAAACCCAATATCGAACTCAGCAATGAACAGAACAATAACTCGCAAACTCAGATTCTGAAATTAAAACAACGATGAGGCTTCAGAAAACAATATCTCAATTGCAAATAACAGAAATAAAAACAACGATAAAAACATAAAAAACAGAGAAAGAAGGAAGAAAGAAGAAGGAGGGAAGGCTGTGTGTATGTTCGAAGAGGAAAAAGAAAGGGGAGGGGGAATTGTGCGAAATGAAAAGAAGAAAAGGGGAATTGGGTCTTGTGAATTAGAAGGGAATGAAGAAGAAGAACAGTAATGTTGTGTTTTTATGTGTTTTAATCGAAGACACAAGAAAAAAAATGAAATGGGTTTGGTTCGTTTAACAGAGAAAACAGGGGAATTTTATGTTTCGAATAAACAAAGTAAAAACAGGTAAAATACGTACTGGAAATTAAACAAGCAAATAACAAAAGTTAACTACGAACTTAAAATTTTACACTAAAACGAGGATTTGATTTGGAATTAAAATGACCCACAATAAAATCAAAATTTAAAGGGGCAAAATTACGAATTAAAACTAAAATTAAAACTACGAGCAAGAAAATAAAAATCGTTATTTTCAACCCATAGTGGTTAGCATTTTGCTACTTTGTCCACTAATCGGATTTATGAAAATAACGAACATAAGGCAAATGTAAACGAAAGAACAAGACGAGAAAATAAAAGAAACTTGAAATTGCATTAAAATAAAGAGAATGTTTACAAAATTTGAAACTACAAAACAAGAAATTAAATCTACCCTAAAACTACCCTAAAATCTAAGTTTCTAAATACAAGGGGGGTAAGGGGGTATTTATAGGATAAGAATTAGGGTTTAGGGGTGTGTTGGGTTAATCTTGGCCCTACACCTTCTAAATGTGGTGGACAAATCCTAGCCATCTATTTGTTTCCTTCCCCCTTAAGCTTTGATGAGTGGATCTTGGCCATACACTTATTTAGTGTGTTGGGATGATCTCCACCTTCCACATGTCTTCAAAGATTCCTTTTCCACCAAGCTCCTAATTCTTTTTCCTTTTTTCATTTAAGTCCTTTTTATTCCTCTTTTTCCCTTCCTTGCTCTTTATTTCTTTATTTTGCCATTTCTTTATTTATTCACGAATTTCCTGAAATGCAACAAAATAAATTATTAAAATACGAGTTCAAGCAATAAATAGGTAATAAAAATATTCAAAAATATGCACTTATCAAATGCCCCCATACCTATCTTTTGCTCGTCCTCGAGTAAAACAAAAACAAAAAGATATCTAAGAGAAGTCCTATACTCCTTTTCGTAGGCGTTACGGGTAATTTTAGGTTTACCAACCCGTTAAACCAATAGACGATCTCTACAGGAGGAGTGTTGTCTCCTAAGGGTTTACAGAAGATATACCCATAAAATCTTTGAGATAAATTAGCAAGTATCCAACTTTCCTCTTTCAATCTAGATTTCATTGGTGTCAACAAAACAATTTTTGTAGGAAAACACATACCTTAAAGATTATTCTAATAATAGCCAAGTTATAGGTTCCCACAATCCACATGAGTTGACTCAAAAAGTTTATAAAAAATTCCAAGGTGTGTAGTGAATTTAAGGCCTTTGATGGATAAAGTGCATACGAACATTTTCTCTTTTTCAACCAATATTGAACTGACCCAATCTCTATCCAAATAAGTATCTAGCCAAACTCACGCTCTTAGTAGTTAGATCGACTGTCGATTGAGGTCCCAAAATACTTTTGCATCGATACCCGTTTATCGAGCTTTAGGTCAACAATCCCAGACCACAAAGGACCTTAGGTTGCTAGGCACAAAGTCCCCTCGGACTTACTTACTCGGGTTATCAATGAGCCCAACCTAGTCAATTTTCCTGCTAAGGACTTATTGGACTTAATAATTTATTAACACTAATGGTTGAAATGACCGTGCAATGATTGAGGTCCCAAAAGGCTTATGCACTAATACCCATGTAGCGAGCGTTGGGTCAGCAATCCCAAACCACAAAGGGCTTTAGGTTACTAAATTTCCTCTTAATCAAAGACCTAATCAAAATGTGAACGCTGTCATTACCCTAAGGTCCGGTAAGCAAATAAAAAATCATGTCGGTGACAAGTGCTACGAAGAAGACGAGTCAAATTCTGAACCAAATGCTAGTCTTGAACCTGAGAGTTCAAAAGAACTAGGATCGATGAGTGGGACAAAACCTGTCCCCGACGAACATAATGAACGAGTCTTTAAGCCGAAAGCTCCTTATCCGCAAAGACTCATTTATAATAAACAATCGGCTCAAGTAGACAAGATTTTGGAAGTCTTTAAGAAAGTCGAGATTAACATTCCTCTTCTAGATGCGATTCAACAAATTCCCTCTTATGTGAAGTGTCTAAAAGATTTGTGCACATATAAGCGAATCAATCACGTCCCTAAGAAAGCCTTTTTGACTTCTCAAGTTAGTTCAATTCTTTCCAACCAAATTCCCATAAAATATAAGGACCCCCGTTGTCCTACAATTTCATGTGTCATAGGCAATACCTTTGTGGACAAGGCGTTACTCGACTTAGGCGCTAGTGTGAACTTACTTCCTTTTTATGTCTATCAAGCCCTAGGATTAGGAGAGCTTCAAAGAACTAGTATTACACTTCAATTAGCCGATCGTTCTGTCAAAGTTCCTAAGGGAATTATTGAAGACGTGCTAATTAAAGTAGGTGACTTTTTCTTCCCCATTGACTTTATCGTCCTAGAAACCGAACCGCTCAAGAACCCTAAGAATTAGATTCCTATAATTCTAGGAAGACCATTTCTAGCCACCTCGAATGCCTTGATTAATTGTAGGAATGGATTAATGAAACTAACATTTGGGAACATGACCATTGACCTCAACATTTTCCATGTGGGGAAACAACCCGACGATATATATGATCAACCTATGGACGTCAATTTAATTGATGAAATAGTTGATCAGGAATTCATAAACCCTAATGATGCTCTTGATTTTTGTTTAAAACACTTCGGTCAAAATTTGGATGTTTCCGAATATACAAATGAGGTCAATGCGATGTTAGATTCCACCATTCCTACAAATAACCAAGCATGTGAACCACCTCCTTTGCAACTTTTCGAAGCTAGTGAACCCGTTGAGTCAAAGTCGCCCGATTTAGAACTCAAACCTCCTCCCGACACTCTTAAGTACGCATTTTTAGGTCCTAACGAGTCTCTTCCAGTTATAATTACCTCTAATTTGACCAAGTCAGAAGAGGATGAGCTTGTAAGTATGCTTAGAGAACATAAGGAAGCCATAGGTTGGAGTATCTCGGATATCAAAGGAATTAGTCCGGCCATTGTCCAACATAAAATTCATTTAGTTGATGATGCCAAACCAGTTCGTGAGCCACAAAGGTGGTTGAACCCAACCATGATGGAAGTAATTAGGAAAGAAATCCTTAAGTGTCTAAATAATGGAATCATCTATCCCATTTTTGATAGATCTTGGGTTAGCCTGATTCAGGTAGTACCTAAAAAGTCGGGTATTACCGTGGTGACTAACGAGAACAATGAGCAAGTTCCTACTCGTGTCCAATCCGGTTGGAGGGTGTGCATAGACTATAGGAAACTCAATGATGCTACTAGAAAAGACCACTTTTTTTACTGTTCATAGATCAAATGTCAGAAAGGTTAGCGGGTCATGCCTACTACTGTTTTCCAGATGGTTATTCCGGATATTTCCAAATTCCCATAGCTCCCGAAGACCAAGAGAAGACCACCTTCACATGTCCCTTTGGAACTTTTGCCTATCATCGATTAGCTTTTGGACTTACCACTGCCCCGGCCACCTTCCAAAGGTGCATGATGAGCATCTTTTCTTACATGGTAAGTGAATTCCTAGAGATTTTCATAGATGACTTCTCCATCTTTGGTTCGTCTTTTCATCAATGCCTAAACCATCTTGAGTTAGTCATAAAATGGTGTAAAGAAACCAACCTCGTTCTTAAGTGGGTAAAATGTCATTTCATGGTTAAAGAAGGAATCTTTCTTGGTCATAAGATTTTTGAAAAGGGGACCGAAGTAGATAAATCCAAAGTTGACCTCATTGGCAATCTACCCCCAACAACATCGGTCAAAGGAATTCGTTCCTTTTTAGGACATGCTGGTTTTTATAGGCGTTTCATTAAAGATTTTAGCAAAAAGGCTAGACCCTTGACAACCCTTCTTGGCAAAGATGTCAAATTCGAGTTCGCTAGTGATTTTTTACAATCTTTTGAACACCTTAACAAAGAATTGACCTCGGCCCCGATTATCAAGTCTCCCGATTGGAGTCAACCTTTGGAGTTAATGTGTGATGCATCTGATTATGCATTAGGGGCGGTATTAGGACAACGAATCAATAAGATACCTCATGTCATATATTACGTTAGTAAGACCTTAAATGATGCGCAACTTAATTACTCTACCACCGAAAAAAAAGCTCATAGCCGTAGTCTTTTCCCTCGAGAAGTTTAGGTCTTATCTTATTGGTTCGAAAATCATTGTTTACACCGATCATTCTGCCCTTCGATATCTCTTCTCTAAGAAAGACTCAAAGGTCAGAATGATTAGGTGGATCTTGTTGTCCAAGAATTTGACCTAGAAATTAGGGATAAGAAGGGATCTGAAAATGTCGTTGCTGATCATCTTTCTCGATTAGTAGTGGAGTCCACCATTTACTCGCCTTTGAATGAATCCTTCCCCGATGCACATCTTCTTTCCATTTCTACTCCTCCTTGGTTCGTCGATATTGTCAACTACCTCGCTACCGGTGACATTCCCTCTCATTGGTCTACACAAGATAGATCGAAATTTTTCTCACAAGTCAAATACTTCTTTTGGGACGACCCGTATCTCTTTAAATATTGTCCCAAACCATGAGTTTCGAAGTATCCTTTCCTTTTGTCATGATCAAGTTTGTGGAGGTCATTTTAGTGCAAAGAAAACAGCTACTTAAATCCTCCAAAGTGGTTTTTATTTGCCTAGTTTGTTTAAGGATGCTGCAGAATTCTGTGCCGCTTGTAGTAGGTGTCAACACTTAGGAAAGATCACTAGAAGAAATATGATGCCTATGAGTCCCATCTTAATCATTAAGATTTTTGATGTGTGGGTCATAGATTTTATGGGACCATTTCCTAGTTCTTTTTGCAACCTCTACATTCTCTTAGCGGTTGATTATGTATCTAACTGGGTAGAAGCCATACTGACTAAGTCCAATGATAACAAGGTCGTTATTAAATTCTTAAAAGAGAATATCTTTTCTCGATTTGGCACACCTAGGGCTATCATTAGTGACCAAGGTAAGCATTTCAAAAATCATCAATTTGAGTCCCTTTTGAAAAAGTACTCAATTACTCATAGGTTGGCTACCCCTTATCATCCTCAAACTAGTGGTTAAGTTGAAGTCTCGAATAGGCAAATCAAACAAATTTTAGAAAAGACTGTCAACTCAAATAGGAATGACTAGTCCATCAAACTGATAGATGCCTTATGGGCCTATCGGACCGCTTTTAAGACTGTTTTGAGCTTGTCTCCTTATAGAATTGTGTTTGGCAAAGCATGTCACTTGCCCGTTGAACTAGAACATAGGGCCTTGTGGGCCATTAGAGAATTGAACTTTGACTTACCAACCGCCGGTAGTCATAGGAAGTTGCAACTGTCAGAACTAGAGGAATTAAGAAATGAGGCCTATGAAAATGCTAAAATCTATAAGGAAAGAACTAAAATTTTTCATGATAAATCCATTTTGAGAAAATTATTTTCTCCGGGTCAAAAAGTTCTTTTTTACAATTCTAGGCTTCATTTATTTCCTGGAAAATTGAGGTCAAGGTGGGAAGGTCCTTACATTGTTAGGACCGTTTTTCCTCATGGTGCTGTTGAAATTGAAAATCCTAAAAATGGTGATATATTTAAAGTTAATGGACAAAGATTCAAACCATTTTTAGAGCCACTTGATCCCGAGGAAGAGGTTATCCACCTCATCGATCCATGATTCAAGTAAGTTTCTTCAGTAGGTAGTCTTAAATTCTCTTCCATCCCTTATCAGGTATTACCTCGTTCTCCTTTACTCATTTCTCTTGCATTTGCATACATTGAGGACAATGTATGATTTAGGTATGGGGGAGGGTTTTTAGTGTAAATACATAAAATTTGAAAAATCCAAAAAAATTGAAAAATTTTAAAAATCCAAAAATAGAGATATTTTAGCTTAGTTGTCCTTCTCAGTCGTTAAATTTTAGAACTAGTTGGTGTTAACAATTTTTTGAAAATTATATGTATAATGCCTTTAGATGATTTGAACGTAGTCAAGTAAGGTTTTACTCATGAAACTTGTGTCGAACAAATTTTTTCTTAAAAGTCCAAGACGGCACATTTGCACAAGACCTTTGATGGAAAGTGTTAGGCCGAATACACAAATATAATCAAGATCGTATGAGAGATTAACAATTAAATACACGTTTAAACAATTAAAAACTGTTTGGAATTAATAACTCCTCTCTCAGTGATGTAAAATATCACAGAGAGCTGCTTAGGTTACAAAGAATGATGTTTCACAATGATCGATACCCTTCTAGGGTTAACCTAACTGTATTTATAAGATATACAGCTGGTATACAATCGATAATTGATACTCCTATAAATTAGCTATACAATTGATATCAATTACGATTGCTACACGTCTCCTTAGTCAACTCAATCTCTTTGACAGCTATCCAATCTTCAAAGATATTGCTTCCATAATAAATCTTCAAACACTGTTGACCAGTAGACGCTGCCTCCAGACAGAGTTTAACAAACTATGTCGAGCTTCCAACTGTCAGCGTTTAACTAAACTCTGACTGCTTCCAGCTAAACTCTGATTTATCACTGTAACACTTAAACAATGATTAATATTCATATCAATTATTTCTAACAATCTCCCCAAACTTGTTCATTAGCAAAAATGCACAAGTTTAACAATAATTGATGATGTCAAAACAAATAAACAAATACAGTTTTTAATATACAAACAGAGTTTAACTTCTACTTAACAAAATCTACAGAAAACAAGAAAATTCTTACAGAGTTTTAATCCTTAATTTCCTCAACATCTGGTGTTGTTCTAAGGTAGTCGATAAGTAATCTTCTTTCAGCATTTTCAAGCTATGTCTGCATAACCTCCTTGATCTCCATTAGCTTAGGATCATCTTCACCAGTTTGATAAATAGCAGACCTCATATCATAGATTTTGTTTCTTCTCATATCATTCCCCAGTCTGATGAACTGTGCTTTATCTGACTCTGAGTTAAAATCAATAACTGTTATACCCAGGTCTGTCTTCAGTTTAGCACTATCCTTCTTCATCTCAACAATATTCCCATGATAATCTCTGTATTTTGGGACATATTGACTGTTGTATCTCATACCTCTGACTGCCAAATTATGCATGTAAGAACCCCAAATTTTGGATATAATTAAAACTTTTTATTATGTACTGAGGTAATGGTGAATAGTGATTACGACTACGATGTAACGATTGAGATAATGAATGAAAGGAATAGATTTGGATTCAAATGTTTATATGCCATGAAGAATACTATGGGTTGACAACTTAGGTAAGAATAATCTATCTCCTAGGGGAATAAGATATGGCAATTCCAAGCCGGAGAATATTCTCGTGTCATCCGGATCGAAAACGATTAGTCCAGTGGTTCCGTGAAAGGGTTAAGGAACGCCCGAGAAATAGCAAGGACATTGTCACAAATATAGGGAATAAAGGAAGAATATAGAATGAATAGTGTTTTTGGTGGAAATGAGAATATTATGAGATGACATTATATAAAAGTATTCGAAACGGATTTCCGAGTTCGTATTAATGATCTAGGGGGAAAATAAGTGTATGTAAAAGCTGTCGAATTCTGAAAAATCGCACTTTTATTTTCTCCAAGAGTTCCCTGGGCACTGAAAGACTTAAGAATTTAACGAAGGGATTTAAGGAATATAAATTCGAAAGTTAGTAAGAAAGATGGAGAATGATGGTATTAATATTAAGAAGATTCCCGGTGAACCCTAATTAGAAATCCGTGAGATATTCCTACGAACGATCAATCGAAACGAGCAATAACCGGACAAAGAAACAAATAAACGGCCAAGAGATGACATGTGCAATTGGTGGAAAAAGAATGATACAAGTGACTTACATATAAGTCAACTAACAAAGGAGTGGTGTAATTACAATTAACCAAGAATGGAGTTGCTTGATATAATGCCAACACTTGGACAAGTAATGGATCAACAAGTGGCACCAATAGAGTGTTAACAACACAAAAGGCAAGAGATGCATCCAATATAGATAGATATTACTTGTATTATTGCATTAAACACCAAAACACAAAGCAAACACAAACTCTCTCCATTTTCTTAAACCTGCCCAGCAAGAACCACTATGAAAGAAAATTCATATCTTCATTTCTATCCATGATAAAATCACCAAATTTTAACCATAGCCTCTCCACTCCATGGGTAATATTCGCTCAAAATTTCATGGCCAAAAAAGTAGTATAGCCTAGTCAAATCCATGCTCAAAGTTGGGGAAACAAATCTGCCCAGTTTCTGTCCAGCAGAAAAAGAGGGCTCAAAACCCTAGCTAGGAAGCTTCATATCTGATGATCTAGGACTCAAAACAAAGATTTTGAAGAGCCCAAGATGTGGTAAAAATTTGAGAGCCAAATTCTTATTTTTCAATTTTCTATGATTTTTACAAGTTTAGGGTGAATAGTAACTTCCAAGAACTAATCTTTGATTTCTTGTTTTCTTTGGTTGATCCAAGCTTTGTTAAGGCTATACAAGGACTAGAACAAGCTTAGTAAGGCTAGTACACACTCCAAGGAAGGTATAAATTTCAAGAACCCAAGTTTTTGTTTTGAGTTTTAATGGAGTTTTAGATGAGTTTTGGTGATGATATTATTATAAGCATGATTATAAGCATGATTATGAATGGGATTTTGATAAATGTTAAAAATAGTTAGATGAATGGAAAGGCATTGCTTGGCCTCAGTTCATGGTTATAAATCATGCATATGTGTTATTTGGAGTGGAAACTATGATTATTGGAGGGTTTTGATTTTGGAAATATCCGATTTATAGCCGTCGTAATGTCGAATTTTTGTTAACACATAGAAACCAAGCATGGCAGTTAATGTAGGTTCCTGACCTTGATAATATTATGACTGGTCCTTGTAGATCTCGAGCCATAGATCGTTTTGGCATGAGAATCGAGACATTCCGACTTACGGTTTAGGAGTTATGTTGAAATTACTAAAATTGGTTCGGAACCGTAAGTAAAAGTTCGTAACTTCAATTGAACCCTCGTAAAGCATGTTACTCAGTGGCGAATCTTGGTAGATAAATACTAGGGGTCATAAGGAAGGTATGAAAGAAATCACATGTTGAACGGATCGTTTTCCGATTTTATAAAAATGTTCGAATCAAGGTTAAACGCGAACGAACCCCTTAAAAGTATAACTTTTGTTATAACTTAGAAAACGAACGATAAAACTCGAGGTATAATCTCGGTTCCTAATCGATCGACTTTAGAACTTATACAACTTAAGTATATACCGAGTGTGGGTATGATGACATGTCTTAATAATGAACGAATGTCGGATCATATCGGTGATAAAAAGAGTTACACTAAAAGGTGTATAACGAGATAATTCGAAAACGTGTTTCGACTTAAGTGAAGTTTATGATAGTATTTTGTCCTAAACCCAATCATGTGTGATGGGTTAGGAAACACTTTCATGTAATCTTATTTGATTTTATTTATATTAATAAAAGACTTGTTGTTTTTATTACAGGCTTTATCTATTTAAAGTGTTTAAATAAGAAGTTCCATAGTTTAGAGTAAAGCTTCTAGAATTATAATGAGATTATAATAATGAGATCTAGAAGATGATAACACTAAACTTAAATAGTTCCCGATCGTAGGATAACTAATTGGGAGTTAGTCAATCCGTAAAGATCGGTACATACTATGCTTGCTTCCTCGGAAGGATGTCTGTTCTCATAGACATTCGTGTGGTGACACTATAGCTAGTATGTAGGTGCTTATTGGAGAATAAGTTCACTGAACGTGACTTGATCAAATGAACGACTAATGGAGTTTACTCACGTGTTAATAGTTGTTCATAAGTTGATGGTGGTACAAGTGTCCTTAGACTTGAGACCGTTAAAGTAATCTTATATACAATGAACTATGTTTTGGTTTAGTTCTAAGTCCTCAAGGGACAATCATTAGTTCTATTCCGGGTATAGGAATTTGTATATGAAGATAGTTAACGATCGATAAAGAATCTACCCCTTTCAGTAAAAGAAAGTGAATATCCTATGATGTTCTTACTATGTTAGTTCTGGAATCTCTGGCCAGAGTAATTGAAGTTAGAAAGAGTTTCTAATTCAAATGAACTAGACATAATGTATAAGAAATTATATGATTAAATTAAATAGGCTTGACACGCGATCCATGCCTTGTATTTAATCGGGATATTGTCGGGTAGAAGGAATGAATTGTACGGTAACCATTTGCTGAATAGGTTTTATATATTCTAAGCAATGAATTCATATTATCCGGATAGTCGCGATATATTCAAAAGTATCACTCACGATGTAGAATAAATATTAATTACTTATGTAATTATATTTAACGAATTAATTAGTAATTCGTATAAGTAATAATAAATAGTTTATTATTATTTATTTCTACTACCGGCTTAATATTGAACCTAAAGGGTCACACCATAAAAAGGTTAAATATTTATAGATGATGAGAATAATTAAAAATGGCTATGAATTATTTATTTATTGAATAAATAATTAATTAGCAATTATTTATAATTTATTAAATGAGATTTAATAGATTATAAATAAATTAAGAAAAGTTCTTAATAATTATTAATTACAAAATTTAGTTTGAGAAATTAAATTTTATGAGAGAATTATTTTCAGAATGGGATTAATAATTAAAAGGGTTTTAATTATTAAATGATTATTTAATTAGATAAAGTAAAGACTTTATTTCTTTAAATATCAAACATATCCAAGAGTTGGAAATACATCTCAAACACATAACACAAACATCCCAGGAGGTTTAGAAGATCATGGAGAGCTTTTGAAGTTCATCAAAATCATTCCAAACCATTTAATTAATTTTCTCAATTGTTCTTAATCTACTATATGATATTTAATCTTGGTAGATACCATTAGAGCACTCCACACTTGAGGGGTGATTGCTGGAAATCATAGACACATTCATAACAATCCCAGGAAAGCTATCAAGGTATTTTTCTTGTGTTCATACAATTTTTAAATCTATATACATGATTAATTAGGTTTTTATGCAAGTAAATGTGATTTACACTTCCGCTACGGTCATAAATTCCTTCAATGTTATCAGAGCATAGGTTGCATGTATATAGATCCCAGAAAAAATTTCAGAATTTTTCAAGCTTGTATGAATTAGTTATGAATTTTTGAAGTTCTAGGAGGCTATAATCAAATTAATTACGAATTAATTAATAAATTATTTTTAAAATAATTTTGATCACTGATATATTTTCTACAAGTGTTGTAGAAGTCCCAGAAAAAGTTTCATAATTTTCCCATGGATAGATTATTTATTATTGATTTTTAAAGAGTTTAGAAATTAATAAATAATAATCTGTTTTATAAATATATATTTTATATTTATAAAATATCTAGATGGGTAGTATTATTGGGGGCCCAAAACTTTAACTTAGTAGGCTGTGTAAAAGTTATAGTGGGCTGGAAAGTTTTTTAGGCCGACTGATATAGTATATGTATATATATATTTAAAATATATTCTGTCGACAGAAAATTAGACAGAACTGCGCGCGACTGGACACCGCGCGTGGGCTTCACGCGCTGGCGGCTCACGCGCCGCGCGTGCAGCTCACGCGCCGGGTCGGGTCGGGTCATCCGGGTCGGGTCGAAAATCGGGTCGGGTCAGGGTCGGGTCGAGGGCTGACGTCAGCATGACGTCAGCATGACTGAGTAACGCATGTGTTGAATGCGTTACAGAGAAAAAATGGTTTTTTGGCCTGTAACGCATTCTGGTAATGCGTTACAGTGTCTGTATGTGACAGAAACGACCCTGATTCGTATTTTGACTTTTCCCGTTGATCCGTAACTCCGTTTGAGGCGTATAATATATCGTTGGATTCGTTTTTCCGAGACGGATCTAATGGAGTGGTCAAATAAATTTTAAAACTTAATTTTAAAATGGTTATAGCTTCCGGAAGTGTTTTAAAGCCTGTTTTAATTGTGTTAAAATACTTTAAAATACTAATATTGTTTCATATAGATGTTTAACAATGTTTAATATGATATAACATGTTTCCCTATATATATGTGTGCATAGAAATGCCATGAGATAATATATATAGTTTTATATATCGTATATAAAATGCATGTTTGACTTTAGGTTTTAACGAAAACGTTTCGCAACCTAAATAATATAAAATCCCTCGTTATTTAATATCAAGTAATAAAATGGCCAATGTCACAACGGGCTTGTGTCGGTCATAGCCTTCCAACATGGTAGAAAGTGATTCTTAGTTTTGAGCTTTGTCGTTTCGTGCTACAGCCGAGGGCTTCGTTTTCAAAAATAGGAATTACTTGTCTATTACATGAGATGCGTATAATTAATTAGAATCCAATTGTCGTTACGTGCTACAGCCGTGGGCTATTGAGATCTTATTAATTTAACGAGATGTTGGGTCTCACTTGACTTAGAATATTGAATTTAGACGTGCTACAGCCGTGATTCAATGATTCAAGAGGCTAAATGGAATTAGGGAATAACATGAGATGTAATTGATAAAGAGTTATCTGCCTATGGAACATTACATAGCGTTTCGTGCTACAGCCGAGGTTATATAATGGAAAGTAGGATCCCTATTCTCACATGCATTGAGAATGCTTAAGTTATACATTTGAGGGTTGTATAATTTTAATAAAACTGTGGGAGCCACCTATGAATAAAGACCCGATTCATAAGGTGTTATAATAAAATTGGATATCTACTAATGTTGTTATGTGTTCACAAATTTCAGATTTATAGATCATGTCTTCTGCTCTATCACTCCGTAGCATACTTGATGCGAACAAATTGACTGGTCCCAATTATGCTGATTGGCTTCGAAACCTGAGAATCGTTCTCAGGGCTGAGAAGAAGGATTATGTGCTTGACTCGCCTTTACCTGTACCTCCTTCTGATGATGCACTTTTCCATGAACGAGAAGTGTATGATGAATGGTTAGATGTTGCTAATGTTGCTCAATGTGTCATGCTAGCATCCATGACACCTGAGTTACAGAAGCAACATGAGAAAATGGATGCTCCAACCATTCTGATACATCTACAGGAGCTTTATGATGTACAAGGGAGAACCGCTCGATATGATATATCGAAAGAGCTATTCCAATGTAGAATGGCTGAAGGGTCGTCTGTGAATGACCATGTGCTTAAGATGATCAATCTGATTGAGCATCTAGGGCAGTTAGGTTTTGTCATGGATGGGGAGTTATGCCAAGATTTAGTCTTGCAGTCACTCCCGGATTCGTTCTCGCAGTTCGTTATGAACTTTCACATGAACAAGCTGGATGCCAGCTTAGCTGAGCTCCACAACATGCTGAAAACTGCTGAGGCGAATTTTCCCTCCAAAAGGGGTTCTGTTCTTATGATCGGTGCCAGTACCTCTACTAAGAGGAAGAGGAACTGGAAGCCGAAGAATAAGAAAAAGGGTGAGAATAAGCCTGTTCCACCAAAGGCTGACCCGAAAAGCAAAGGGGTTTGCTTCCACTGTAACAAGGTGGGACACTGGAAGAGGAACTGCAAGGTTTACCTTGCAGAGTTAAAGAATAAGAAGGGCAATGAGATTACCGCTTCAGATTCAGGTATGTTCATGATTGAACTAAATATGTCTTTAAGTCAGATTTCTACTTGGGTATTTGATACTGCTTGTGGGTCTCATATTTGCAATTCGTTGCAGGGACTAAAGCAAAGTAGATCTCTGGGGGAAGATGAAGTGATTCTATTGATGGGCAATGGAGCAAGAGTTGCTGCTGCAGCTGTAGGATCATTTCCTTTGCATATGCCTACGGGCAAAACTATCGTGTTGAATAAATGTTATTATGTACCATCTATTGTAAGAAATATTGTTTCTATTCCTGTACTTGATTCGGATGGTTTTACATTTATTGTTGAGAATAATAAATGTTTAATTAAGAGAAATAATATTACTTATGGATACGGTACATTACATAATGGTTTGTATATATGTGACTTAGAACATAATTTGTTTCAAATTGAACAACCTAATAATAAAAGAAAAAGAGATAATAAAAATCCAACTTATTTATGGCACTGCAGACTAGGTCATATTAGTGAGAAAAGACTTCGCACATTACATAAGGATAATTTACTAGAACATTTTGATTTTGAATCATATCCTACATGCGAGTCTTGTCTCATGGGTAAAATGACTAAATCTCCATTTACTGGACATGGAGAGAGAGCTGCGGGGTTGTTAGACTTGGTACACACAGATGTATGTGGACCAATGTCAACAAGCGCTAGAGGAGGATTTTCATACTTCATTACTTTTACGGATGATCGATCCAGGTTAGGATATGTATATCTTATGAAATACAAATCCGAAGCTTTTGAAAAGTTCAAGGAATATAGAAATGAAGTAGAAAAACAAACCGCACGTAGTATAAAAGTTCTTCGATCAGATCGAGGAGGTGAGTACTTAAGCGGAGAGTTTTTAGGTTATCTTAAAGAAAATGGTATAGTTTCTCAATGGACCCCTCCCTATACTCCACAATTAAATGGAGTATCTGAGAGAAGGAATCGCACTCTATTAGATATGGTGAGGTCCATGATGAGCTTTACTGATCTTCCAGTATCACTATGGGGTTATGCTTTAGAGACGTCAGCGTATTTACTGAACAAGGTGCCTTCTAAATCGGTTCTCACGACCCCGCATGAGATGTGGAGTGGGAAGAAACCAGGTCTTAAACATGTTAAGGTTTGGGGGTGTCCAGCTTATGTCAAGAAAGTTGAACATGATAAGTTGGAACCTAGATCCGTGAAATGCAGTTTTGTGGGATATCCTAAAGAAGGTCATGGATATTATTTCTATGATCCTTCTGATCAAAGGATATTTGTTTCTAGACACGCACACTTCTTAGAGGAACAGTTCCTCCTTGATAGAAACAGTGGGAGAAATATTGAACTTGATGAAGTTCAAGAACCACAAAATGCAACGATTAGAGAAGAAGTACCTGTTCAGAAAGAACAACCTTCTGTAGAACAACCTTTACGTAGGTCAGAAAGAGTGTCCCGCCCAATCGAAAGATATTACGGGCTTGTCATTGAAAATGATGATGATTTGTCATTTGTTGATGATGAGGACCCTATGACTTATGAAGAGGCTATGAGTTGTAATGACTCAGAGAAATGGCAGGATGCCATGAAATCCGAAATGGACTCGATGTATATAAACCAAGTGTGGACTTTGGTTGAGGCACCTGAAAGAGTTAAACCCATTGGGTGCAAATGGATATACAAACGAAAGTTAGGAGCAGATGGCCAGGTGGAGACCTATAAGGCCAGGCTTGTGGCAAAAGGATTCAAACAAAGACAAGGGATTGACTTTGATGAAACCTTTTCGCCTGTAGCCTTGCTCAAATCCATTAGGATTTTGCTTGCGATTGCAGCCTACTATGATTACGAGATCTGGCAAATGGACGTAAAGACGGCCTTCCTCATGGGAAACTTGAAGAGGAAGTGTATATGACACAGCCAGAGGGTTTTGTTTCCAGTGGAAACGAAAATCTAATATGTAGACTGCTTCGATCCATATATGGTTTGAAGCAAGCTTCTCGAAGATGGAACATCCGTTTTGATGAGACAATCAAAGAGTTTGATTTTATCAAAAACTTAGATGAACCATGTGTTTACAAGAAGGTTAGTGGGAGCGCGGTAACATTTCTTATATTGTATGTGGATGACATACTTATAATAGGAAATGATATACCGATGTTACAATCAGTCAAGGTCTGGCTATCAAAGAACTTCACTATGAAGGACTTGGGAGAGGCATCCTATATTTTAGGGATGAAGATCTATAGGGATAGATCTAATCGAACGATTGGCCTATCCCAAGGTACATACATCGATAAAGTGCTAAAACGGTTTAGCATGGAGAACTCGAAAAGAGGTCTCATTCCTATTAGTCATGGGATTACTCTTTCCGAGAAGATGTCTCCAAAGACATATGAGGAAAGGGTACGCATGAGTAGGATTCCTTATGCCTCGGCAATAGGGTCCATCATGTATGCGATGTTATGTACTAGAGCTGATGTTGCTCATTCACTTAGTGTGACGAGCAGATATCAGTCTAACCCAGGTGAAGAACACTGGAAAGCAGTGAAGAACATATTGAAGTACTTGAGAAGGACTAAAGATGTTTTTCTTGTTTTTGGTGGATCTGAATTGAAAATTGAGGGTTATACTGACTCTAGTTTTCAATCAGAAGGCGATGGTAGCAGATCCCAGTCAGGGTATGTATTTAATCTAAATGGGGGAGCGATTAGTTGGAAGAGTTCCAAACAGCCTACAACGGCTGACTCCACAGCGGAAGCGGAATATATAGCTGCATGTGAAGCTGCAAAGGAAGCTGTCTGGATGAGGAAATTTGTTTCTGATTTGGGAGTAGTTCCTAGCATTGAGGATCCTATAGTGTTGTATTGTGATAACAACGCTGCGATAGCTCAAGCTAAGGAACCAAGATCCCATAAGAATTCCAAACACGTGTTGCGGCGCTTTCATCTGATTCGAGAGATCATAGAAAGAGGGGATGTCAACATCGTAAGAATTGACACACATAACAACATAGTGGACCCATTTACTAAGGCATTGTCTCAGGCTCACTTTGATCGACATAGAGAGAAGATGGGTATAAGATACCAGAGTGATTGGCTTTAGTACAAGTGGGAGTTTGATAGTATTTTGTCCTAAACCCAATCATGTGTGATGGGTTAGGAAACACTTTCATGTAATCTTATTTGATTTTATTTATATTAATAAAAGACTTGTTGTTTTTATTACGGGCTTTATCTATTTAAAGTGTTTAAATAAGAAGTTCCATAGTTTAGAGTAAAGCTTCTAGAATTATAATGAGATTATAATAATGAGATCTAGAAGATGATAACACTAAACTTAAATAGTTCCCGATCGTAGGATAACTAATTGGGAGTTAGTCAATCCGTAAAGATCGGTACATACTATGCTTGCTTCCTCGGAAGGATGTCTGTTCTCATAGACATTCGTGTGGTGACACTATAGCTAGTATGTAGGTGCTTATTGGAGAATAAGTTCACTGAACGTGACTTGATCAAATGAACGACTAATGGAGTTTACTCACGTGTTAATAGTTGTTCATAAGTTGATGGTGGTACAAGTGTCCTTAGACTTGAGACCGTTAAAGTAATCTTATATACAATGAACTATGTTTTGGTTTAGTTCTAAGTCCTCAAGGGACAATCATTAGTTCTATTCAGGGTATAGGAATTTGTATATGAAGATAGTTAACGATCGATAAAGAATCTACCCCTTTCAGTAAAAGAAAGTGAATATCCTATGATGTTCTTACTATGTTAGTTCTGGAATCTCTGGCCAGAGTAATTGAAGTTAGAAAGAGTTTCTAATTCAAATGAACTAGACATAATGTATAAGAAATTATATGATTAAATTAAATAGGCTTGACACGCGATCCATGCCTTGTATTTAATCGGGATATTGTCGGGTAGAAGGAATGAATTGTACGGTAACCATTTGCTGAATAGGTTTTATATATTCTAAGCAATGAATTCATATTATCCGGATAGTCGCGATATATTCAAAAGTATCACTCACGATGTAGAATAAATATTAATTACTTATGTAATTATATTTAACGAATTAATTAGTAATTCGTATAAGTAATAATAAATAGTTTATTATTATTTATTTCTACTACCGGCTTAATATTGAACCTAAAGGGTCACACCATAAAAAGGTTAAATATTTATAGATGATGAGAATAATTAATAATGGCTATGAATTATTTATTTATTGAATAAATAATTAATTAGCAATTATTTATAATTTATTAAATGAGATTTAATAGATTATAAATAAATTAAGAAAAGTTCTTAATAATTATTAATTACAAAATTTAGTTTGAGAAATTAAATTTTATGAGAGAATTATTTTCAGAATGGGATTAATAATTAAAAGGGTTTTAATTATTAAATGATTATTTAATTAGATAAAGTAAAGACTTTATTTCTTTAAATATCAAACATATCCAAGAGTTGGAAATACATCTCAAACACATAACACAAACATCCCAGGAGGTTTAGAAGATCATGGAGAGCTTTTGAAGTTCATCAAAATCATTCCAAACCATTTAATTAATTTTCTCAATTGTTCTTAATCTACTATATGATATTTAATCTTGGTGGATACCATTAGAGCACTCCACACTTGAGGGGTGATTGCTGGAAATCATAGACACATTCATAACAATCCCAGGAAAGCTATCAAGGTATTTTTCTTGTGTTCATACAATTTTTAAATCTATATACATGATTAATTAGGTTTTTATGCAAGTAAATGTGATTTACACTTCCGCTACGGTCATAAATTCCTTCAGTTTATACTTAGACTTTTAAAAGGTGTTAAGTGGTTAATCTCGAATGTTCTGATTCTTTATAGATCATCGAGCAGACCCAGGACACGCTATCTCCACCCACACCTGAGTACCAGGCAAGTTTCTAATACCTTGGAACTGTTGTTGTGATAATAATATGTATATCTGTTGTTTCTGATACATATGCCATAGCATGCATGCCTATTGTCAAATTATATTATGATACCTGTTCCCTGAATTGATATTGGCTTATAGACTAGATACGAATTATCAGTTATAAGCCGGATTGTTTTGATAAGACCCTTAGCGAAGGGCATATGATATTCATTCTTAAGTATAGATCGGGAGTCGGTATTTTGAGATATAGATAGTCGTGGAAACCCGGAGGGATTCCAACGGCAGATTATTATTTATTTTAAGAAATGTTATTATTAAACGTTATTTATATTTCCATAAAGTATCAATTACTTGGAAATATTTTGAGGAATGTTATTCGAGTATTATCTCAGTCGAGAAATATTAAATGAATGTTAGTTTCGAATATTTATTTAGAGTTGATTATTTATTGAATATTATTTTGATATTCATTAGAATGTTATTTATTAAATGAATATTACTTTCGAATATTCATTTAAGGTTTATATACTTGATGAATATTATTTTAAAATATTCATTGGAAGTTCTATTTACTTAAGGAATATTATTTCGATTATTCCTTTAAAGTTTTGATTACAAAAAGAATATTATTTGGATATTCATTTAGAAGATTATTTATTAAATGAATATTATTTTCAAATATTCATTTAAAGTTTGACTCATTTATTGAATATTATTTTAAATACTTATTGGAGTCTAATTATTAATGAATATTATTTTGAATATTCATTTAAGGAGGGATTTATTTAGTAAATAATTCTATATATTCATTCGAGGATTACTTACGAGCAACATTATGATTTAATAATATTCCGTAATTATTACTGAGTTAATAAATATTCTTGGAATATTTATTTAATTCTTTTAAATTCTTTTTAAAATGATTTATATTATTTGGAGATTATCTTTCACCTCCAAATATTATGTAAAATATTTCGGAGTCCTACGATTAATATTATATTAAGAAAGGTCCTCAAGATTCCATTCTTCACTCGAATCTATCTCTTAAATTATAAGGGAACCTTACTTGAGAAAGGTTATTTATCTTGTTGACTTCCCGGTCATAATTTATCCTTTTCACTCGCAACTTGGTTGCTATGGACTCATTAAGTCTGTGTGTACCTTCTCATCATTCGAGGGGTAAGATTGTTGGAACAAGTTGATATCCATTAACAAGCAAAAGCTTGGGAAATGTTGGTGAATTTTCCTTTCCAACTAGATACGACTACTTTGTGGAGTCTTATCAACAAGTATTTCACTTGGGGAAGGGAGGACAAACTCTACGTTTCAATGCTGTGGATTTATTCGAACTAGGAGTCGTGTGTAAGAGGCCGAGTCGCGCGGTCCATCACAAGGCCTAACCATTGGCCAGGGAGTTACTATTAAAGGCAATCGACAAGTGGAGCCGTTAGTTCTTCCTTCTACCGGTACTAAACTATATTGGGCTGTACCATCCCCGACTGATCATCAGGGAGTGGGATAGCTGGCGCGTGATAACTCCAGTATTGGTTCATCTCCCAAATTGGGAATTCCCTGCAACACGTATCGAAGAGACTTCTTTCAGGTTGACGGTGTCTTCCGCAATACGTATCGAAGAGACTTCTTTCAGGTTGTAGGACTTCGAAAAATGTTAATAATTGAAATTGCAATATTTTCCTTGCAAGTTCCTCTTTATATGATAAATGATAATATCTTGCTTATTTTCGACATAGCAGATATTCCAACATATATTTAAATTTTGAGTTACCTTGTAACTTCATCGTTCATATTATACTGGCATCATTTCCGTAAATGCATGGCATATGGTTTGAAAGATACTTTTGAACTGTTATATATTATCGTTCAGTTAAATATTATTGCTGGTGGGCTATTGCTCACCCTTGCTTTATTATTATATCACAACAACAGCTAGACCAGATGACTCGCACAAGGCGCACTCGACGCTGGCGAGGACGATAAGACTACCAGAGCCGAAGAGAAAGCTATTGGTAGGATAGATTTATTCTTTCAGTACCAAGTATATGGTCTAGTATGACTTATGCAAATGGATGGCAAAGAGTATGTATTCATATTGAAATTCTTTTGGATTGTAAGAACTCATACTCACCAATTTTGTACACAGTACCATCTTCCATGAAATAAAATAGAAAATCTTTATCCAAACTTCTTTGATGAATCAACTGTACTGACTCCAGTCTGTCTAAACTCTCCTGAGTAACACCAAGACCTGGAACAGCCAGTGATGAAGGATCTCGAGGACCAGTATTCATTTTGACTTCTTTATGAGAGCCCAATCCAGATTTATCTCGACCTTGCTTTCTTGTTAAAGCTCTACCATGTAGAAAATCAGTAGTAGTACCTCCAGTCATCAGAGATGGATCATGAAGAGTTGGTTTTCTAAAAACCATTTGCATCTGAGTAGATAAAGGTCTCTGTACAACTTGTGTAGCAACAGAGGTTGTGTTATTCTTCTTTGAACCTTCTCCTTCTTCAACAATTCCTTTTAGCTTCAATCTAGCTTCAGCTTCTGTTGCTTTATTAGATACTTGTGATCTTTGATCAACACCAACATTTTCAAGCTATGTCTGCATAACCTCCTTGATCTCCATTAGCTTAGGATCATCTTCACCAGTTTGATATATAGCAGACCTCAGATCATAGATTTTGTTTCTTCTCATATCATTCCCCAGTCTGATGAACTGTGCTTTATCTGACTCTGAGTTAAAATCAATAACTGTTATACCCAGGTCTGTCTTCAGTTTAGCACTATCCTTCTTCATCTCAACAATATTCCCATGATAATCTCTGTATTTTGGGACATATTGACTGTTGTATCTCATACCTCTGACTGCCAAATTATGCATGTAAGAACCCCAAATTTTGGATATAATTAAAACTTTTTATTATGTACTGAGGTAATGGTGAATATTGATTACGACTACGATATAACGATTGAGATAATGAATGAAAGGAATAGATTTGGATTCAAATGTTTATATGCCATGAAGAATACTATGGGTTGACAACTTAGGTAAGAATAATCTATCTCCTAGGGGAATAAGATATGGCAATTCCAAGCCGGAGAATATTCTCGTGTCATCCGGATCGAAAACGATTAGTCCAGTGGTTCCGTGAAAGGGTTAAGGAACGCCCGAGAAATAGCAAGGACATTGTCACAAATATAGGGAATAAAGGAAGAATATAGAATGAATAGTGTTTTTGGTGGAAATGAGAATATTATGAGACGACACTATATAAAAGTATTCGAAACGGATTTCCGAGTTCGTATTAGTGATCTAGGGGGAAAATAAGTGTATGTAAAAGCTGTCGAATTCTGAAAAATCGCACTTTTATTTTCTCCAAGAGTTCCCTGGGCACTGAAAGACTTAAGAATTTAACGAAGGGATTTAAGGAATATAAATTCGAAAGTTAGTAAGAAAGATGGAGAATGATGGTATTAATATTAAGAAGATTCCCGGTGAACCCTAATTAGAAATCCGTGAGATATTCCTACGAACGATCAATCGAAACGAGCAATAACCGGACAAAGAAACAAATAAACGGCCAAGAGATGACATGTGCAATTGGTGGAAAAAGAATGATACAAGTGACTTACATATAAGTCAACTAACAAAGGAGTGGTGTAATTACAATTAACCAAGAATGGAGTTGCTTGATATAATGCCAACACTTGGACAAGTAATGGATCAACAAGTGGCACCAATAGAGTGTTAACAACACAAAAGGCAAGAGATGCATCCAATATAGATAGATATTACTTGTATTATTGCATTAAACACCAAAACACAAAGCAAACACAAACTCTCTCCATTTTCTTAAACCTGCCCAGCAAGAACCACTATGAAAGAAAATTCATATCTTCATTTCTATCCATGATAAAATCACCAAATTTTAACCATAGCCTCTCCACTCCATGGGTAATATTCGCTCAAAATTTCATGGCCAAAAAAGTAGTATAGCCTAGTCAAATCCATGCTCAAAGTTGGGGAAACAAATCTGCCCAGTTTCTGTCCAGCAGAAAAAGAGGGCTCAAAACCCTAGCTAGGAAGCTTCATATCTGATGATCTAGGACTCAAAACAAAGCTTTTGAAGAGCCCAAGATGTGGTAAAAATTTGAGAGCCAAATTCTTATTTTTCAATTTTCTATGATTTTTACAAGTTTAGGGTGAATAGTAACTTCCAAGAACTAATCTTTGATTTCTTGTTTTCTTTGGTTGATCCAAGCTTTGTTAAGGCTATACAAGGACTAGAACAAGCTTAGTAAGGCTAGTACACACTCCAAGGAAGGTATAAATTTCAAGAACCCAAGTTTTTGTTTTGAGTTTTAATGGAGTTTTAGATGAGTTTTGGTGATGATATTATTATAAGCATGATTATAAGCATGATTATGAATGGGATTTTGATAAATGTTAAAAATAGTTAGATGAATGGAAAGGCATTGCTTGGCCTCAGTTCATGGTTATAAATCATGCATATGTGTTATTTGGAGTGGAAACTATGATTATTGGAGGGTTTTGATTTTGGAAATATCCGATTTATAGCCGTCGTAATGTCGAATTTTTGTTAACACATAGAAACCAAGCATGGCAGTTAATGTAGGTTCCTGACCTTGATAATATTATGACTGGTCCTTGTAGATCTCGAGCCATAGATCGTTTTGGCATGAGAATCGAGACATTCCGACTTACGGTTTAGGAGTTATGTTGAAATTACTAAAATTGGTTCGGAACCGTAAGTAAAAGTTCGTAACTTCAATTGAACCCTCGTAAAGCATGTTACTCAGTGGCGAATCTTGGTAGATAAATACTAGGGGTCATAAGGAAGGTATGAAAGAAACCACATGTTGAACGGATCGTTTTCCGATTTTATAAAAATGTTCGAATCAAGGTTAAACGCGAACGAACCCATTAAAAGTATAACTTTTGTTATAACTTAGAAAACGAACGATAAAACTCGAGGTATAATCTCGGTTCCTAATCGATCGACTTTAGAACTTATACAACTTAAGTATATACCGAGTGTGGGTATGATGACATGTCTTAATAATGAACGAATGTCGGATCATATCGGTGATAAAAAGAGTTACACTAAAAGGTGTATAACGAGATAATTCGAAAACGTGTTTCGACTTAAGTGAAGTTTATACTTAGACTTTTAAAAGGTGTTAAGTGGTTAATCTCGAATGTTCTGATTCTTTATAGATCATCGAGCAGACCCAGGACACGCTATCTCCACCCACACCTGAGTACCAGGCAAGTTTCCAATACCTTGGAACTGTTGTTGTGATAATAATATGTATATCTGTTGTTTCTGATACATATGCCATAGCCTGCATGCCTATTGTCAAATTATATTATGATACCTGTTCCCTGAATTGATATTGACTTATAGACTAGATACGAATTATCAGTTATAAGCCGGATTGTTTTGATAAGACCCTTAGCGAAGGGCATATAATATTCATTCTTAAGTATAGATCGGGAGTCGGTATTTTGAGATATAGATAGTCGTGGAAACCCGGAGGGATTCCAACGGCAGATTATTATTTATTTTAAGAAATGTTATTATTAAACGTTATTTATATTTCCATAAAGTATCAATTACTTGGAAATATTTTGAGGAATGTTATTCGAGTATTATCTCAGTCGAGAAATATTAAATGAATGTTAGTTTCGAATATTTATTTAGAGTTGATTATTTATTGAATATTATTTTGATATTCATTAGAATGTTATTTATTAAATGAATATTACTTTCGAATATTCATTTAAGGTTTATATACTTGATGAATATTATTTTAAAATATTCATTGGAAGTTCTATTTACTTAAGGAATATTATTTCGATTATTCCTTTAAAGTTTTGATTACAAAAAGAATATTATTTGGATATTCATTTAGAAGATTATTTATTAAATGAATATTACTTTCAAATATTCATTTAAAGTTTGACTCATTTATTGAATATTATTTTAAATACTTATTGGAGTCTAATTATTAATGAATATTATTTTGAATATTCATTTAAGGAGGGATTTATTTAGTAAATAATTCTATATATTCATTCGAGGATTACTTACGAGCAACATTATGATTTAATAATATTCCGTAATTATTACTGAGTTAATAAATATTCTTGGAATATTTATTTAATTCTTTTAAATTCTTTTTAAAATGATTTATATTATTTGGAGATTATCTTTCACCTCCAAATATTATGTAAAATATTTCGGAGTCCTACGATTAATATTATATTAAGAAAGGTCCTCAAGATTCCATTCTTCACTCGAATCTATCTCTTAAATTATAAGGGAACCTTACTTGAGAAAGGTTATTTATCTTGTTGACTTCCCGGTCATAATTTATCCTTTTCACTCGCAACTTGGTTGCTATGGACTCATTAAGTCTGTGTGTACCTTCTCATCATTCGAGGGGTAAGATTGTTGGAACAAGTTGATATCCATTAACAAGCAAAAGCTTGGGAAATGTTGGTGAATTTTCCTTTCCAACTAGATACGACTACTTTGTGGAGTCTTATCAACAAGTATTTCACTTGGGGAAGGGAGGACAAACTCTACGTTTCAATGCTGTGGATTTATTCGAACTAGGAGTCGTGTGTAAGAGGCCGAGTCGCGCGGTCCATCACAAGGCCTAACCATTGGCCAGGGAGTTACTATTAAAGGCAATCGACAAGTGGAGCTGTTAGTTCTTCCTTCTACCGGTACTAAACTATATTGGGCTGTACCATCCCCGACTGATCATCAGGGAGTGGGATAGCTGGCGCGTGATAACTCCCGTATTGGTTCATCTCCCAAATTGGGAATTCCCTGCAACACGTATCGAAGAGACTTCTTTCAGGTTGACGGTGTCTTCCGCAACACGTATCGAAGAGACTTCTTTCAGGTTGTAGGACTTCGAAAAATGTTAATAATTGAAATTGCAATATTTTCCTTGCAAGTTCCTCTTTATATGATAAATGATAATATCTTGCTTATTTTCGACATAGCAGATATTCCAACATATATTTACATTTTGAGTTACCTTGTAACTTCATCGTTCATATTATACTGGCATCATTTCCGTAAATGCATGGCATATGGTTTGAAAGATACTTTTGAACTGTTATATATTATCGTTCAGTTAAATATTATTGTTGGTGGGCTATTGCTCACCCTTGCTTTATTATTATATCACAACAACAGCTAGACCAGATGACTCGCACAAGGCGCACTCGACGCTGGCGAGGACGATAAGACTACCAGAGCCGAAGAGAAAGCTATTAGTAGGATAGATTTATTCTTTCAGTACCAAGTATATGGTCTAGTATGACTTATGCAAATGGATGGCAAAGAGTATGTATTCATATTGAAATTCTTTTGGATTGTAAGAACTCATACTCACCAATTTTGTACACAGTACCATCTTCCATGAAATAAAATAGAAAATCTTTATCCAAACTTCTTTGATGAATCAACTGTACTGACTCCAGTCTGTCTAAACTCTCCTGAGTAACACCAAGACCTGGAACAGCCAGTGATGAAGGATCTCGAGGACCAGTATTCATTTTGACTTCTTTATGAGAGCCCAATCCAGATTTATCTCGACCTTGCTTTCCTGTTAAAGCTCTACCATGTAGAAAATCAGTAGTAGTACCTCCAGTCATCAGAGATGGATCATGAAGAGTTGGTTTTCTAAAAACCATTTGCATCTGAGTAGATAAAGGTCTCTGTAAAACTTGTGTAGCAACAGAGGTTGTGTTATTCTTCTTTGAACCTTCTCCTTCTTCAACAATTCCTTTTAGCTTCAATCTAGCTTCAGCTTCTGTTGCTTTATTAGATACTTGTGATCTTTGATCAACACCAACATTTTCTTTAATCACAATGCCTTTAAGAACAGGCCTAGGAGCTTTTTCTTTCTTTTTAAACTTTCCAGACTTTAAAGCTTTCTGATGTTCTTCTTGTAGATTCCTTTCTTCAGCTTTAATGTCTTCAATAGTAACTCCTTCTTGATTTTCTTCCAGAAATAACTTAGCAGCCAGTTCTTCATCTGTCTGTGGATTTTCAGTGAATAATAAACTCCTGGTGTTTGAAGTACCCTGAGCATCAGTAATTATTCCAACAGACTTTGACTTAGAAGACTGGCTAGATCTCAGACTTTGATCAACTCTTAATCTTTTCCCTTTGTCATTTGCTCCTGCTCCTCCATCTTCAGTATCATCCTCCTTAGTCAGAGTTTGAGATTGCCTACACTTAGACTTATCAACTCTCTCTCCCCCTTTTTGACATCATCAAGAATTAGTATAGATGTTATCAGCTCCAAGGAGTTAGCAATGGAATCAATCTTCCCAGACGAGAAAATAAAAGAAACTTGAAAGTGCATTAAAATAAAGAGAGTGTTTACAAAATTTGAAACTACAAAACAAGAAATTAAATCTACCCTAAAACTACCCTAAAATCTAAGTTTCTAAATACAAGGGGGGTAAGGGGGTATTTATAGGATAAGAATTAGGGTTTAGGGGTGTGTTGGGTCAATCTTGGCCCTACACCTTCTAAATGTGGTGGACAAATCCTAGCCATCTATTTGTTTCCTTCCCCTTTAAGCTTTGATGAGTGGATCTTGGCCATACACTTATTTAGTGTGTTGGGATGATCTCCACCTTCCACATGTCTTCAAAGATTCCTTTTCCACCAAGCTCCTAATTCCTTTTCCTTTTTTCATTTAAGTCCTCTTTCTTCCTCTTTTTCCCTTCCTTGCTCTTTATTTCTTTATTTTGCCATTTCTTTATTTATTCACGAATTTCCTGAAATGCAACAAAATAAATTATTATAATACGTGTTCAAGCAATAAATAGGTAATAAAAATATGAAAAAATATGCACTTATCAAATGCCCCCATACCAATCTTTTGCTCGTCCTCGAGTAAAACAAAAACAAAAAGATATCTAAGAGAAGTCTTATGCTCCTTTTCGTAGGCGTCACGGGTAATTTTAGGTTTACCAACCCGTTAAACCCATAGACGATCTCTATAGGAGGAGTGTTGTCTCCTAAGGGTTTATAGAAGATATACCCATAAAATATTTGAGATAAATTAGAAAGTATCCAACTTTCCTCTTTCAATCTAGCTTTCATTGGTGTCAACAAAACAATTTTTGTTGACAAAATCAAAATATGAACGCTGTCATTACCCTAAGGTCCGGTAAGCAAATAAAAAATCATGTTGGTGACAAGTGCTCCGAAGAAGACGAGTCAAATTCTGAACCAAACGCTAGTCTTGAACCTGAGAGTTCAAAAGAACTAGGATCGATGAGTGGGACAAAACCCGTCCCCGACGAACATAATGAACGAGTCTTTAAGCCGAAAGCTCCTTATCCGCAAAGACTCATTTATAATAAACAATCGGCTCAAGTAGACAAGATTTTGGAAGTCTTTAAGCAAGTCGAGATTAACATTCCTCTTCTAGACGCGATTCAACAAATTCCCTCTTATGTGAAGTGTCTAAAAGATTTGTGCACATATAAGCGAATCAATCACGTCCCTAAGAAAGCCTTTTTGACTTCTCAAGTTAGTTCAATTCTTTCCAACCAAATTCCCATAAAATATAAGGACCCCCGTTGTCCTACAATTTCATGTGTCATAGGCAATACCTTTGTGGACAAGGCGTTACTCGACTTAGGCGCTAGTGTGAACTTGCTTCCTTTTTCTGTCTATCAAGCCCTAGGATTAGGAGAGCTTCAAAGAACTAGTATTACACTTCAATTAGCCGATCGTTCTGTCAAAGTTCCTAAGGGAATTATTGAAGACGTGCTAATTAAAGTAGGTGACTTTTTCTTCCCCGTTGACTTTATCGTCCTAGAAACCGAACCGCTCAAGAACCCTAAGAATCAGATTCCTATAATTCTAGGAAGACCATTTCTAGCCACCTCGAATGCCTTGATTAATTGTAGGAATGGATTAATGAAACTAACATTTGGGAACATGGCCATTGACCTCAAAATTTTTCATGTGGGGAAACAACCCTATGATATTTATGATCAACCTATGGACGTAAATTTAATTGATGAAATAGTTGATCAAGAATTCATAAACCCTAATGATGCTCTTGATTTTTGTTTAAAACACTTCGGTCAAAATTGGGATGTTTTCGAATATACAAATGAGGTCAATGCGATGTTAGATTCCACCATTCCTACAAATAACCAAGCATGTGAACCACCTCCTTTTCCACTTTTCGAAGCTAGTGAACCCGTTGAGTCAAAGTCGCCCGATTTAGAACTTAAACCTCCTCTAGACACTCTTAAGTACGCATTTTTAGGTCCTAACGAGTCTCTTCCAGTTATAATTGCCTTTAATTTGACCAAGTCAGAAGAGGATGAGCTTGTAAGTATGCTTAGAGAACATAAGGAAGCCATAGGTTGGAGTATCTCGGATATCAAAGGAATTAGTCCGGCCATTGTCCAACATAAGATTCATTTAGTTGATGATGCCAAACCAGTTCGTGAGCCACAAAGGTGGTTGAACCCAACCATGATGGAAGTAATTAGGAAAGAAATCCTTAAGTGTCTAAATAATGGAATCATCTATCCCATTTCTGATAGCTCTTGGGTTAGCCTGATTCAAGTAGTACCTAAAAAGTCCGGTATTACCGTGGTGACTAACGAGAACAATGAGCAAGTTCCTACTCGTGTCCAATCCGGTTGGAGGGTGTGTATAGACTATAGGAAACTCAATGATGCCACTAGAAAAGACCACTTTCCTTTACAGTTCATAGATCAAATGTCAGAAAGGTTAGCGGGTCATGCCTACTACTGTTTTCTAGATGGTTATTCCGGATATTTCCAAATTCCCATAGCTCCCGAAGACCAAGAGAAGACCACCTTCACATGTCCCTTTGGAACTTTTGCCTATCATCGATTAGCTTTTGGACTTACCACTGCCCCGGCCACCTTCAAAAGGTGCGTGATGAGCATCTTTTCTTACATGGTAAGTGAATTCCTAGAGATTTTCATAGATGACTTCTCCATCTTTGGTTCGTCTTTTCATCAATGCCTAAACCATCTTGAGTTAGTCTTAAAACGGTGTAAAGAAACCAACCTCGTTCTTAAGTGGGAAAAATGTCATTTCATGGTTAAAGAAGGAATCGTTCTTGGTCATAAGATTTTTGAAAAGGGGACCGAAGTAGATAAATCCAAAGTTGACCTCATTGCCAATCTACCCCCACCAACATCGATCAAAGGAATTCGTTCCTTTTTAGGACATGCTGGTTTTTATAGGTGTTTCATTAAAGATTTTAGCAAAAAGTCTAGACCCTTGACCACCCTTCTTTGCAAAGATGTCAAATTCGAGTTCGCTAGTGATTGTTTACAATCTTTTGAACACCTTAAGAAAGAATTGACCTAGTCCCCGATTATCAAGTCTCCCGATTGGAGTCAACTTTTGGAGTTAATGTGTGATGCATCTGATTACGCATTAGGGGCGGTATTAGGACAATGAATTAATAAGATACCTCATGTCATATATTACGCTAGTAAGACCTTAAATGATGCACAACTTAATTACTCTACCACCGAAAAAGAGCTCCTAGCCGTAGTCTTTGCCCTCGAGAAGTTTAGGTCTTATCTTATTGGTTCGAAAATCATTGTTTACACCAATCATTCCGCCCATCGATATCTCTTCTCTAAGAAAGACCTAAAGGTCCGATTGATTAGGTGGATCTTATTGCTCCAAGAATTTGACCTAGAAATTAGGGATAAGAAGGGATCTGAAAATGTCGTTGCTGATCATCTTTCTCGATTAGTAGTGGAGTCCACCGTTGACTCGCCTTTGAATGAATCCTTCCCCGATGAACATCTTTTTTCCATTTCTACTCTTCCTTAGTTCGCCGATATTGTCAACTACCTCGCTACAGGTGACATTCCCTCTCATTGGTCTAGACAAGATAGATCGAAATTTTTCTCACAAGTCAAATACTTCTTTTGGGATGACCTGTATCTCTTTAAATATTGTCCCAAACCATGAGTTTCGAAGTATCTTTTCCTTTTGTCATGATCAAGCTTGTGGAGGTCATTTTAGTGCAAAGAAAACAGCTGCTAAAATCCTCCAAAGTGGTTTTTATTAGCCTAGTTTGTTTAAGGATGCTGCAGAATTTTATGCCGCTTGTAGTAGGTGTCAACACTTAGGAAAGATCACTAGAAGAAATATGATGCCTATGAGTCCCATCTTAATCATTGAGATTTTTGATGTGTGGGGCATAGATTTTATGGGACCATTTCCTAGCTCTTTTGGCAACCTCTACATTCTCTTAGCGGTTGATTATGTATCTAAGTGGGTAGAAGCCATACCGACTAAGTCCAATGATAACAAGGTCGTTCTTAAATTCTTAAAAGAGAATATCTTTTCTTGATTTGGCACACCTAGGGCTATCATTAGTGACCAAGGTAAGCACTTCAAAAATCATCAATTTGAGTCCCTTTTGAAAAAGTACTCAATTACTCATCGGTTGGCTACACCTTATCATCCTCAAACTAGTGGTCAAGTTGAAGTCTTGATTAGGCAAATCAAACAAATTTTTGAAAAGACTGTCAACTCAAATAGGAATGACTAGTCCATCAAACTGATAGATGCCTTATGGGCCTATCGGACCGCTTTTAAGACTGTTTTGAGCATGTCTCCTTATAGAATTGTGTTTGGCAAAGCATGTCACTTGCCCGTTGAACTAGAACATAGGGCCTTGTGAGCCATTAGAGAATTGAACTTTGACTTACCAACCGCCGGTAGTCATAGGAAGTTGTAACTATCAGAACTAGAGGAATTAAGAAATGAGGCCTATGAAAATGCTAAAATCTATAAAGAAAGAACTAAACTTTTTCATGATAAATCCATTTTGAGAAAATCATTTTCTCCGGGTCAAAAAGTTCTTTTATACAATTCTAGGCTTCATTTATTTCCTGGAAAATTGAGGTCAAGGTGGGAAGGTCCTTACATTGTTAGGACCGTTTTTCCTCATGGTGCTGTTGAAATTGAAAATGCTAAAAATGGTGATATATTTAAAGTTAATGGGCAAAGACTCAAACCATTTTTAGAGCTGCCACTTGATCCCGAGGAAGAGGTTATCCACCTCATCGATCCATGATTCAAGTAAGTTTCTTCAGTAGGTAGTCTTAAATTCTCTTCCATCCCTTATCAGGTATAACCTCGTTCTCCTTTACTAATTTCTCTTGCATTTGCATACATTGAGGACAATGCATGATTTAGGTATGGGGGAGGGTTTTTAGTGTAAATACATAAAATTTTAAAAATCCAAAAATAGAGATATTTTAGCTTAGTTGTCCTTCTCACTCGTTAAATTTTAGAACTAGTTGGTGTTAACAATTTTTTGAAAATTATATGTATAATGCCTTTAGATGATTTGAACGTAGTCAAGTAAGGTTTTACTCATGAAACTTGTGTCGAACAAATTTTTTCTTAAAAGTCCAAGACGGCACATTTGCACAAGACCTTTGATGGAAAGTGTTAGGCCGAATACACAAATATAATCAAGATCGTATGAGAGATTAACAATTAAATACACCTTTAAACAATTAAAAACTGTTTGGAATTAATAACTCCTCTCTCAGTGATGTAAAATATCACAGAGAGCTGCTTAGGTTACAAAGAATGATGTTTCACAATGATCGATACGTTCTAGGGTTAACCTAACTGTATTTCTAACAATCACTACGCCATAAACGCTCAAATGCAACGCCATGTTTAATGTTGCTTTAGGCCAAAAAAGCGTTGCATTAGACCAAATGAAACACCAGGGGGCGTTGCATTCGAGACCGTCTCGTTAGACCCCATAATCCAACGCTTTTTGGCATCTAAAGTAACAGCAATAAGCGTTGCATCTGACATGTAATGCAACACCACAGCAAGAAAATGCAACACCAAAGAGGCGTTGCAATTGACATGAGACATAGTTACAATTCCACGTCACGAATGTGGGCCCCACAAGCATGCCACATCGCCACGTCAACAACAGTCCAGCTGGCATGCCACGTCAGCAATAGTACATCTGGCATGCCATGTCAGCATGTGGGGCCCACGTGCCACGTCAGGGATGGGACCTGCCATGCCACGTCAGTAGTGGGTCCCACATGCCACGTCAGTACAGGGGTCCATGTGCCACGTCAGCACAGGGTCCCATATGCCACGTCAGCACAGGGTCCCACATGCTACGTCAGCACTGGGCCCCACATCTATGTAATGCAACGCTTTTATCTGCTTTTTAAAACACTAGAAGTATCTAATAAAACAGTAGAAATGCAACACAAGAAATATCAAATGCAACGCTTTGATGATAATTTCTGCAATGTTCTGTTTCTTACATAAAGAAACCCATCAAAATACAAAGGCATTCAAAGCCATCCAAAACATTCAACATCCACCAAATATTCAACAGCCACCAAATATTTACAATCATCCACACCAACATCATACTAATACCAAAAGAACAAGTGTGCTAAACCAACATAATTCTAAACCGAAAAGCACATACGATTAAGTCTAAATTCTAAAAGTACGAAACCATTACATATTGCTATTCGGTGGTGCCGCCTTGAGTCGTAGGAGTACCAGTACCGTTGTCATCATAATTACTTGAAGCGGTGGCACACAACTCTTTCACATCGAATTTTAGACCTAGAATATCTTCACCAAGTTTGTTCAACATCCATGACATATTCTCTTTCACTTTTGTGTTCACCTTGGCCATATAATCAGCCTAAAGATTTTGCTTTATTTTCATGGTCAATTCCTGCACATAACTGTCTGAAGGAGCAGGAGGAGTTGTATTCTGTTCAGATTTTTTACCTCTCCTGCCCACTAACCAGTTCTGCCCATGAGTTCTCCCACCAGCGACAAGTGCATTGGCCTCATCAATTTTTCCAGCATTTACCAATTCCTGAACTTTTATCTACAGCAAGTGGTTACATTAATATTAGAAACCATACATGAATTCAAACTACTTATGCATGATATATAGACAGCTAACTGGGAGAAGATATTCAAAACACATGGTAATATTAAATCATGGAGGTTTCTAAATACAAGACAAAAATACGTACTTGTACATTTCACAAAACAGCAAATGTGGGAAACTATCTATAGACAGTTACGTTGAGTACCACTGGATTGAGTAGGAATTTGTGATAAGTATGAACTATGAACTAAACTTCTTCTGTAAACAATATTATTTTGCCATCTCCATTTTACTAGAAAAATGCAACTTTTAGCATCAATATAAGAAACCTAAATCAGCACATTCCTATCCACGTAGTACTTACATATTTGGTTCTCAGTTTTTCTGTATCTGCCTTGTAAGTTTTCCCTGGTTCTCGTTTATAGGTTTCCAAATAGATCTCAGCATCAGATGGATTGGTAAGTTTCTTGTCCTTTCTTTGTCAAGTATCAACATTATCAATATTAAACAGAATTTTTAACATTCAATATTAAGAGTTTAAAAATCTAACTTCCAATGGATAAGCAAATCTTACGTACATACAATCCATGGATATATATATATATATATATATATATATATATATATATAATTTAGAAAAGCTTTAATTGGAGAAAAAACATAAACTTAGAGGCAAGTATCAATTAGCATAGACTTGCAATTCCCACAGATTTAATTAGTAGCAACAAATTGAACCATAACTTTGGAATCATAGGGAGACTATATCCTACCAGCATTTCATATAATTTGGAATCATAAAATTTATCCAAGTATTAATTTTTTTGCTTTCTACACATTACCTTCACAAGGACCAATTTAATTACAAGAACATAAATATAAACATAAAGATTTTAACTATAACCACTGCAGGGTCAAGAATTCAGATAAAAGTGAAAAAGAATCAGAATTAAATAAAGAGTTAAGTTCAATCTATTGTAACGTGGAGTTGAGAAAAAACACATACTAGCTTTTCTTTAGCTTGTGCATGAGTTATGGGACCCAAAGTATGTGTCTCACTTATTGTATTACGACATGCTGCATTATCCTCGGCTAGGGCCTAAAAATTAAAACAAAACAGAAAATCAAAAGAATTTTTTTTTAATTAAAGGATTTTGACTAAACAAGATAAATTAAAATGTGAACTAATATATGAAAATTCTTGATAAATTAAAATGTGAACTAATATTATTTTTTGTCACATTTAAGAAGTACCTGAACTGATTCATCCCCCCAATACTTCAAGAGCATTCTAAAATCTTCAAGAGGAACTGCATTGGGCCTGTTCTCAATCCTTTGCTCATCAGTTGCATATTTTTTATAATGCGCTGCTTTCATCACAGACTTGTGCCGCCTCCAAGCTTCATTGAGTGTGTGCATGACCCACTTGTGTCCTCCTTCCGGAATATCATACCTAGCCTGCAAACATAGAATTCATGAAATAAATTGGTTAATTAAAATCATAAATAAAGTAAGTCTGTTGAACTATATATGATTTAGGGTGATAGAGATTAGCAGTATATATTCCATCATTTCATTCTTTAATTGGACAGGAACAACATGCCAATTGATGTAAGTGAGAGACACATTATCCTTCACTAGTGTCCCTAGAAAATTACTTAACTCAGTAACTACTTTTCGGTTATCAGAAATTGGTTGACCATCTTCATTCACAGAGAGAACTACTTTATCATCAGGACCTCTTACATGAACCTTACTCATTTTGACCGCCCTCTTAGTTTTCTTGGAGCTTGTACTTTACATACCAGGTTCAAAGAAAATGAATAAAAAAATCAATGTACAACCTCACAAAAACATATAATAGAAAACATAAAAATCATGCAAGAAATATGATATTGTACCTTCTTCAACTTCTTCATTTTCAATCCCTTCTTGGTCTAATTCATTGACATTTTCCATTATTGGAGCTGCAACATTCTGCATTTGACGTTCCCGCATCGCTAAATAAGCAGCGACTGAACCAGCTTATCCAGGATTGCTTGGTTGTTTAAACAATTTGCTACATGTTGGTTTCAAAACTGAAGGACGAGACGAGCTTGTAGCTCCCTTGGTAGTGCCAGCTTTGTTTGGTTGCTTCTCGGTTGCAGTGGGAGCGCTTGTTGGTTCTTTCTCAATCTGAAGGGCTGCATTGGCTCGCGAACGAGTTCTTTGTCCAGTAGGTTTGCTTGACTGAACAACTTTTGTTCTCTACATTTCAGTAAAAGTTCAGGATTATTAGCTTGATAATTTTTATGTGCATAAAAACAAGACAGTAAGTAGTAAACAAATTATCTTTATGCACCTCTGATGAATCATCACCATCATCTTCACCCTCATTTTCAGGAATATATTCATCGCATGCCTCACGATCTTTACCTTTTCTTTTCATATTCTGTTGTGCAGAAGTTGTCATACCAGTAACTAATTTACGCAACCCAAGTGATTCAAAAACTACATCATTTTCTTTCATGCGTGATAATCTCCCTAGCTCATAATTCGTCAATGGTGGTGGTGGTTGCAACTATAAGCAAGTTAAGCAAAAAATGTGCTAGTTACATATTACTAATGTACAGGAAATTTGAACAGAAAATGATAAGTCAAAAGTACCTCAACATCATTCTCTCCGGTATCTGCATGGTCATCTGGTCCAATTTCTAAATTCAATTTCCTCCTCGTTCCATTTTCTTTCACACCCACATCTTGTTTACTAGTAGTCAAATCAGGCACAGGTTCTGTCCCCTTACTCAGCCGAGGTGACTTTCTTTTCGGCATTTTTTTTTGCTGCTGAAGTTGATGTGTGGTACTGTACTTGCGCTTTGCCACTGGTTTCTTAGCAGAATCTGTAACAACAGAAATAAAAACGGTGGACTTCATTATTCGTTACACATATATAACCATATATAACACGAGAATGACATCTAAATTACATATACGATATATACCTTGAATTATATTTTTCCTTGGCCGTATTATTACATGTGGCTGCATTTGACTAGTGGGCTCAATGTCTTTGTCCACAGTGTTGTCAATGTAAAAATCAATTTCTTCTTCATTATTGAAGCCTTTTACAAAGTTGGTCACATCCTTGTCATCCAACACAAGCTCCCAGCCACCCCTCTTTTCTTTTCTGATATAGACTCCTCCAATTTCTGTGAACTCGAGGTAATCTTTCACAAACTCCATAAGCACAGTATATGAAAATCTCTCAGAATCCACGGGTGCTAGCAAAGATTTTCCACCCACATAACTTGTCTTGTGAAACTCTCCAGCGTAATGCAGCCTGACATGTAGAGTTGTATCCATCCTGTACAAAATAAATACATTAATGGCTCTATTTGTGCAACACAAAATTGAAAATATGAAGACAAACTATGAAAATTATTAAACAGTAGCACATATAAAAATTAAATATATAACACAATTCCTAAAAAGTACACTGATTTATGCCATAGTGTAAAGAAATGCAGAGTCTAAATTGAATTTTTAAAAAGTACTGCCACATACATTAATCAAAGGTAAAGAATTACAACCAAATCAAAAAGTGCTTAATACATCATAAAGTGCCAAATACATCATAAAGTAAACAGCCAGCAGTTTCTTTGATTTAAGGAGAGGGAACAGGAATTTGTGTTAAGGGAACATCATCCCTAATCCACCCCCTTTCAACAACTTCAGCTTCTATTTCAAGATCTATTCCAATATAATGTGAACACATGTTTACTTCCATTGCGTTCTGATTTTCAGCATCAGACCAGTCCCTCGGCAACTTCATAATAACATAGCGACAGTTCTTTTCAAATGGATCTTCCACATAAAAGACTTGTTGAACTTGTGAAGACAGGACATAAGGATCAGATTTATAGCATAACTTATTAAAATTAACTCGAGTAAGACCATACGGATCTTTTTCTTCTTGGTACCAGCAGCACTTAAAAAGGACCACTCTAAAAGCTCCCCAATAGTCAAGTTCAATAATTTCTTCAATTGATCCGTAGTAATTGACAGCCCCAACTTTTGGGTTTTGGTCTTTCGAACTTGCAAAGCTAGTGGTTTCAACAGTCAAAAATACCCCGCTATTTTGTGTGGTACATCGAGCATCTCAAAATTTGGTGTGGAATCTATATCCATTTATTACAAAGCCCGTAAAGTTCCTAGCTACTCGATTAGGACCCAAAGCAAACACCTCTAATTCCCTTGAAATATTTTCCTTTTTCAGAATCTCATCCTTTAACCATTTCGAAAACTCTTCGGTGTGTACTCTTTCCCTTTTGTACCTTCTTTGACTTGCAAAATCATTTTGTAAAGCTCGATGCTCCCTGAATAATTATTAAGGTTAAATAATCTATAAAATGCAGACATTAATATTAAAGTGTTGAGTAAAATGAACTTACTCGATCAAACTCCCTATTTCCTTATTACCGGAATTGAACAGAACACAGCCATGTGTTGCCTTCCAGTCTGCATCTTTCAATTTGAATATCTTGTCATCTTTGTTTTTTTTGTTCCAATATGATATTCCACATCTGTTGGACATCTTCCAAAATCAGTCGACTTATTTTCAATTCCTCCATCAACATTCAAAAACCTTGAAAAAAATGTTAGACACTCTTCTGCCAAGTACCTTTCTGCAATGGAACCTTCTGGCCTACTTCTATTTCTGACATAAGATTTCAACTTTCCTAGATACCGCTCAATTGGAAACATGCATCTCAGGTGTTCAGGTCCACCGTATTCGACTTCTCTGCATAAATGAACAGGTAAGTGGACCGTTATATCGAAAAAAGGCTCTACAAAAATCGTTTCAAATTGGCAAAGTATCTCGACAATTTCTTTTTGCAGTCTCTTGATATCATCCAATTCAATGACCTTGCCCCATAGACCTCTAAGGAATGCACTAAGTCTGATCATCGGCAATGCAACCTCGGGTTTTAATGTATTTTTCACGGCAAATTGTAATAAATGGTGGAGTATGAAATGAGCATCATGGCTCTTATACCCCACCACCTTTCTCTCTTTTATGTGCATATATCGACTAACATTCGGGGCACAACCATAGGGCAGTTTGGCATTCTTCAATACGGTGCAAAAGATTTCTTTCTCCTTATTTGTCATGTCAAATATCGCTGCCCTAATTTCAACATGCTTTCCATCACCACAATCAACAGGATGAAGGGCCTTTCTTATGCCCCGCTCCTGTAAATCGTAACGAACTTCTAAGTGATCCTTCGACTTGCCACTTATATTAAGAAAGGTGCCTAATATTTTATCGCATATGTTCTTCTCTATGTGCATGGCATCCAGGTTATGTCGAAGTGGATTATGACACCAATATGGTAGATCAAAAAAAATTGACTTCTTTTTAAAAGGGCAATCACTTCTATGGTTTTGCTTGTTCATATTCCCAAACTTATTTTCATACCCCCACAATAACTCTTCAATTTCTGTTCCTGATAATATTTCTGGACTGGTCCCCATTTCAATTTCACCATTGAATCTCCTCTTATCCAGCCTCCACTTGTGTGTCGGTTCAAGAAACTTTCTATGGTTCATGTAGACCACTTTTATGCTATGTTTCAAATAAGTGGAAGAAGTCTCGTAATGGCATACTAGACACGCTAGCTTCCCCTTCGTGCTCCAACCTGACAACATAGCGTATCCTGGAAAATCGCTTATGGTCCACAATGCCATTGCACGTAAATTAAAATTTCCAGCAGTCGAGGCATCATAAGTTTAGACACCAACATTCCATAATGCTTTCAGCTCCTCAATTAAAGGTTGCATATACATGTCAATACTGTTCCTGGGAGAATCTGGACCGGATATTAATGTTAAAAGAATCAAATTCTCTTGTTTCATGCATAACCAAGGTGGAAGGTTGTAGTTTACCAACACGATTGGCCATGTACTATGAGTTGAACTCATCGAACGAAATGGGTTAAATCCATCAGATGCTACACCCAACCTAATGTTTCGATTTTCCGATGAAAAATTAGGATAAAGAGCATCCATCGTCTTCCAAGCCAAAGCATCAGCCGGATGTCTTAGTTTTCCATCTTCTGTTCGTCCCACTGCGTGCCATCTCATAAGTTAGGAAAATTCTTTACACATGAACATCCTTTGCAACCTTGGTATTAGCGGAAAGTAGCTCATAACGTTTGCTGGCACTTTGTGAATCAACTTCGGTGGATCGTTATCATCAGCGTTGCCTTTCTTTTCTTGTACAACCCACCTCGAAACACCACAAGTGTCACAAACATCTTTATCTTGATTTTCTGCCCAATACAACATGCAACTGTTTGGGTAGGCATGTATTTTTTGGTATTCAAGACCTAAATCCTTAATGACACTCTTTGCAGCATTGAAAGACAAAGGCAGATGGGCATCAAGAAAAGCTTCTTTGATCAACATTAGCAATTCCCCAAACGCAGACTCACTAATTCCATGATCACACTTTAAATGATAAAGTCTGATCAGGAAACTTAATCGAGAAAATGTAGTACAACCAGGATATAATGGTTGTTTTCCTTTGTTAACATGCCGAGTAAATTTCTGAGCCTCTAGATTTGGTTCGCCTTCACCGAAACCGTGATTTTCAAAATTCTTACGCGTACAACTGAACATCGCATCTAAATTATCTTGAAAATCTATCTCCATTTCAGAATCTTTGAAGTCATCAGTAGCTCCTAATTTTGTTTGTGAAACCTCATAAATCCATTCGGCGTGCAACGGAGAAGGGCCATTGACCACAAGATGATCGTATATGACATTTTGACAATACCAATTACGTTCCGAACATTTTTTGCAAGGGCACTTCATTTCATCGCCATTTTTATAGATGGGAAATGCATTTTTCAAAAAAGCTTTTATCCCTCCTATATACTCTGGACTAGATCTTGGAAATCCTATCCAAAGGTAGTACTCATCATCCATGACCTCAATCTCTTCGTGGCCTAGTACGACTAATTCGGTACAACTAACAGTTCCAACACGTGAACAATGGCTACCCCTGTACAGTTTGGTTTGACCACATTAAATGCATTCACTGACTAATATTTAATTTTAAATATTGGCGCATATGATTTTATATGTCCTAATCACTCCCTGTATATCCCTATCTATTAAGCCTCTACAAAATTATAAAATAATAGAGTTTTACTGAATAAAGTTAAGATACACATACATTCATACTTAACTGGTACAAGCGCAATAGATCAATTAAAGTTACACGCAGATACACCACACATAGAAATAAGGATACAACAAGAAAATTATCTGCATTTCTGTTTAAGAATATTTTTAAGTGCCACATAGAAGCGAAACATGGCAAATTAAAACATAACAGGCATACATTTTATTAAGTAAAACCACATATAACAGGCATGAAGATATAAAATCAAATGCGTTCAAGAAGAACATATAAAACAAAAACATAACAGGCATGAAGTTCAAGAAGAGCAGAGGAGGCTTACTTATAAAATGCGTTCCAAAGTACAAAATCAAATGCGTTCCACTTAATCCTCTTTCCTCTGCACAAATACAGATATCTTAATTAGTAAAACCATACAAATACACACATAAACTACTACCTAAACAGACACCAACAGAGACACAATATCACATTAAAATCATATTATTTATACACACACATAACCATACAAAAAATCAAAAAGAAAACCCTAATTAAAAAACAAATCAAAAAGAAAACCCTAATTAAAAAACAAATCAAAAAGAAAAACCAAAACAAAGATGATACATAGAAATCGAGTTCAAATCAAAACAAAGATGAAAAAACCCTAATTAAAAAAAACCCTAATTAAAGAAATGTAAACGAGCATGCACATAGAATAAGTTGAAGATGACACATAGAAACACTTTCAAAAATCCGGGTATCTAATTAGAGATGAATTACATAAACAAGTTCAAGCTGAAGCCCTAATTAAGCAGCAAATCAAAAAAATTAAAGTGAGTCGGGTAATTAATTAAACATCGAGAAGAAAGGTATATACAATTACCTAATTAAGCTGAAGCCTAACTATACGATGCACCAATGACTTTTATATAAAATGTATTACATTATGAAATATATTATAGTATAATATATATATATATATATATATATATATATGTTCGGATTTTTTTCGGGTTTCGGGTTTGAATCGGGTTTGGATCGGTTTTCGGGTTTCGGATCGGGTTTCATAATATCCAAATCCAAATCCAAAAATTTTCGGGTCTGAAAATCAAATCCAAATCCAAAAAATCGGATTAGGGTTATCCAAAATTTCGGGTTTCGAATCGGGTATTTTTTGTTTCATCGAATTTTTTTTTGAAAAAATAGTTTCATCATTCGGGACAAGACTATTTAAAAGGGAAGTCTACATTGACCGGTTTGACCGTTATAAAACCAAACCAAATACATCTAGCAAATTTTTTAAAAATTTACCACTTCACTAAAACCGTTATATCTTGACATCCATACGATTGGAACGTCGATTTTTTTTAAAAAAAAATAGTTTCATCATTCGGGACAAGACTATTTAAAAGGGAAGTCTACATTGACCGGTTTGACCGTTCTAAAACCAAACCAAATACATCTAGCAAATTTTTTAAAAATTTACCACTTCACTAAAACCGTTACATCTTGACATCCGTACGATTGGAACGTCGATTTTTTTTTTAAAAATAGTTTCATCATTCGGGACAAGACTATTTAAAAGGGAAGTCTACATTGACCGGTTTGACCGTTATAAAACCAAACCAAATACCTCTAGTAAATTTTTTAAAAATTTACCACTTCACTAAAATAGTTATATCTTGAAATCCGTACGATTGGAAAGTCGATTTTTTTAAAAAAAAATAGTTTCATCATTCGGGACAAGACTATTTAAAAGGGAAGTCTACATTGACCGGTTTGACCGTTATAAAACCAAACCAAATACATCTAGCAAATTTTTTAAAAATTTACCACTTCACTAAAACCGTTATATCTTGACATCCGTACGATTGGAACGTCGAATTTTTTTTTAAAAAAAATAGTTTCATCATTCGGGACAAGACTATTTAAAAGGGAAGTCTACATTGACCGGTTTGACCGTTATAAAACCAAACCAAATACATCTAGCAAATTTTTTAAAAATTTACCACTTCAGTAAAACCGTTATATCTTGACATCCGTACGATGGGAACGTCGAAAAAAAAAATTTTAAAAATAGTTTCATCATTCGGGACAAGACTATTTAAAAGGGAAGTCTACATTGACCGGTTTGACCGTTATAAAACCAAACCAAATACATCTAGGAAAGTTTTTAAAAATTTACCACTTCACTAAAACCGTTATATCTTGACATCCGTATGATTGGAACGTCGAATTTTTTTTTTTTAAAAAATAGTTTCATCATTCGGGACAAGACTATTTAAAAGGGAAGTCTACATTGACCGGTTTGAGCGTTATAAAACCAAACCAAATACATCTAGCAAATTTTTTAAAAATTTACCACTTCACTAAAACCGTTATATCTTGACATCCGTACGATTGGAACGTCGAATTTTTTTTTTTAAAAAATAGTTTCATCATTCGGGACAAGACTATTTAAAAGGGAAGTCTACATTGACCGTTATAAAACCAAACCAAATACATCTAGCAAATTTTTTAAAAATTTACCACTTCACTAAAACCGTTATATCTTGACATCCGTACGATTGGAACGTCGAATGTTTATTTTTAAAAAATAGTTTCATCATTCGGGACAAGACTATTTAAAAGGGAAGTCTACATTGACCGATTTGACCGTTATAAAACCAAACCAAATACATCTAGCAAATTTTTTAAAAATTTACCACTTCACTAAAACCGTTATATCTTGACATCCGTACGATTGGAACGTCGAAATTTTTTTTTTTTTAAAAATAGTTTCATCATTCGGGACAAGACTATTTAAAAGGGAAGTGTACATTGACCGGTTTGACCGTTATAAAACCAAACCAAATACATCTAGCAAATTTTTTAAAAATTTACCACTTCACTAAAACCGTTATATCTTGACATCCGTATGATTGGAACGTCGATTTTTTTTTTAAAAAAATAGTTTCATCATTCGGGACAAGACTATTTAAAAGGGAAGTCTACATTGACCGGTTTGACCGTTCTAAAACCAAACCAAATACATCTAGCAAATTTTTTAAAAATTTACCACTTCACTAAAACCGTTACATCTTGACATCTGTACGATTGGAACGTCGATTTTTTTTTAAAAAATAGTTTCATCATTCGGGACAAGACTATTTAAAAGGGAAGTCTACATTGACCGGTTTGACCGTTATAAAACCAAACCAAATACCTCTAGTAAATTTTTTAAAAATTTACCACTTCACTAAAACAGTTATATCTTGAAATCCGTACGATTGGAACGTCGATTTTTTTTAAAAAAAAATAGTTTCATCATTCGGGACAAGACTATTTAAAAGGGAAGTTTACATTGACCGGTTTGACCGTTATAAAACCAAACCAAATACCTCTAGTAAATTTTTTAAAAATTTACCACTTCAATAAAACCGTTATATCTTGACATCCGTACGATTGGAACGTCGAATTTTTTTTTTAAAAAAAATAGTTTCATCATTCGGGACAAGACTATTTAAAATGGAAGTCTACATTGACCGGTTTGACCGTTATAAAACCAAACCAAATACATCTAGGAAATTTTTTAAAAATTTACCACTTCACTAAAACCGTTATATCTTGACATCCGTACGATTGGAACGTTGAATTTTTTTTAAAAAAAAATAGTTTCATCATTCGGGACAAGACTGTTTAAACGGGAAGTCTACATTGACCGGTTTGACAGTTATAAAACCAAACCAAATACATCTAGCAAATTTTTTAAAAATTTACCACTTCACTAAAACCGTTACATCTTGACATCCGTACGATTGGAACGTCGAAATTTTTTTTTTAAAAAATAGTTTCATCATTCGGGACAAGACTATTTAAAAGGGAAGTCTACATTGACCGGTTTCACCGTTATAAAACAAAACGAAATACATCTATCAAATTTTTTAAAAATTTACCACTTCACTAAAACCGTTATATCTTGACATCCGTACGATTGGGACGTCGATTTTTTTTAAAAAAAATAGTTTCATCATTCGGGACAAGACTATTTAAAAGGGAAGTCTACATTGACCGGTTTGACCGTTATAAAACCAAACCAAATACATCTATCAATTTTTTTAAAAATTTACCACTTCACTAAAACCGATATATCTTGACATCCGTACGATTGGAACGTCGAAATTTATTTTTAAAAAAATAGTTTCATCATTCGGGACAAGACTATTTAAAAGGGAAGTCTACATTGACCGGTTTGACCGTTATAAAACCAAACCAAATACATCCAGCAAATTTTTTAAAAATTTACCACTTCACTAAAACCGTTATATCTTGATATCCGTACGATTGGGACGTCGATTTTTTTTAAAAAAAATAGTTTCATCATTCGGGACAAGACTATTTAAAAGGGAAGTCTACATTGACCGGTTTGACCGTTATAAAACCAAACCAAATACATCTAGCAAATTTTTTAAAAATTTACCACTTCACTAAAACCGTTATATCTTGACATCCGTACGATTGGAACGTCGAATTTTTTTTAAAAAAAATAGTTTCATCATTCGGGACAAGACTATTTAAAAGGGAAGTCTACATTGACCGGTTTGACCGTTATAAAACCAAACCAAATACATCTAGCAAATTTTTTAAAAATTTACCACTTCAGTAAAACCGTTATATCTTGACATCCGTACGATGGGAACGTCGAAAAAAAAAATTTTAAAAATAGTTTCATCATTCGGGACAAGACTATTTAAAAGGGAAGTCTACATTGACCGGTTTGACCGTTATAAAACCAAACCAAATACATCTAGGAAAGTTTTTAAAAATTTACCACTTCACTAAAACCGTTATATCTTGACATCCGTACGATTGGAACGTCGAATTTTTTTTTAAAAAAAATAGTTTCATCATTCGGGACAAGACTATTTAAAAGGGAAGTCTACATTGACCGGTTTGAGCGTTATAAAACCAAACCAAATACATCTAGCAAATTTTTCAAAAATTTACCACTTCACTAAAACCGTTATATCTTGACATCCGTACGATTGGAACGTCGAATTTTTTTTTTAAAAAATAGTTTCATCATTCAGGACAAGACTATTTAAAAGGGAAGTCTACATTGACCGATTTGACCGTTTTAAACCAAACCAAATACATCTAGCAAATTTTTTAAAAATTTACCACTTCACTAAAACCGTTATATCTTGACATCCGTACAATTGGAACGTTGAATGTTTTTTTTTTAAAAAATAGTTTCATCATTCGGGACAAGACTATTTAAAAGGGAAGTCTACATTGACCGATTTGACCGTTATAAAACCAAACCAAATACATCTAGCAAATTTTTTAAAAATTTACCACTTCACTAAAACCGTTATATCTTGACATCTGTACGATTGGAACGTCGAATTTTTTTTTTTAAAAAATAGTTTCATCATTCGGGACAAGACTATTTAAAAGGGAAGTCTACATTGACCGGTTTGACCGTTATAAAACCAAACCAAATACATCTAGCAAATTTTTTAAAAATTTACCACTTCACTAAAACCGTTATATCTTGACATCCGTACGATTGGAACGTCGATTTTTTTTTAAAAAAATAGTTTCATCATTCGGGACAAGACTATTTAAAAGGGAAGTCTACATTGACCGGTTTGACCGTTCTAAAACCAAACCAAATACATCTAGCAAATTTTTTAAAAATTTACCACTTCACTAAAACCGTTACATCTTGACATCCGTACGATTGGAACGTCGATTTTTTTTTAAAAAATAGTTTCATCATTCGGGACAAGACTATTTAAAAGGGAAGTCTACATTGACCGGTTTGACCGTTATAAAACCAAACCAAATACCTCTAGTAAATTTTTTAAAAATTTACCACTTCACTAAAACAGTTATATCTTGAAATCCGTACGATTGGAAAGTCGATTTTTTATTAAAAGAAAATAGTTTCATCATTCGGGACAAGACTATTTAAAAGGGAAGTTTACATTGACCGGTTTGACCGTTATAAAACCAAACCAAATACCTCTAGTAAATTTTTTAAAAATTTACCACTTCAATAAAACCGTTATATCTTGACATCCGTACGATTGGAACGTCGAATTTTTTTTTTAAAAAAATAGTTTCATCATTCGGGACAAGACTATTTAAAATGGAAGTCTACATTGACCGGTTTGACCGTTATAAAACCAAACCAAATACATCTAGCAAATTTTTTAAAAATTTACCACTTCAGTAAAACCGTTATATCTTGACATCCGTACGATGGGAACGTCGAAAAAAAAATTTTAAAAATAGTTTCATCATTCGGGACAAGACTATTTAAAAGGGAAGTCTACATTGACCGGTTTGACCGTTATAAAACCAAACCAAATACATCTAGGAAAGTTTTTAAAAATTTACCACTTCACTAAAACCGTTATATCTTGACATCCGTACGATTGGAACGTCGAATTTTTTTTAAAAAAAAATAGTTTCATCATTCGGGACAAGACTATTTAAAAGGGAAGTCTACATTGACCGGTTTGAGCGTTATAAAACCAAACCAAATACATCTAACAAATTTTTTAAAAATTTACCACTTCACTAAAACCGTTATATCTTGACATCCGTACGATTGGAACGTCGAATTTTTTTTTAAAAAAATAGTTTCATCATTCAGGACAAGACTATTTAAAAGGGAAGTCTACATTGACCGATTTGACCGTTATAAAACCAAACCAAATACATCTAGCAAATTTTTTAAAAATTTACCACTTCACTAAAACCGTTATATCTTGACATCCGTACGATTGGAACGTCGAATGTTTTTTTTTAAAAATAGTTTCATCATTCGGGACAAGACTATTTAAAAGGGAAGTCTACATTGACCGATTTGACCGTTATAAAACCAAACCAAATACATCTAGCAAATTTTTTAAAAATTTACCACTTCACTAAAACCGTTATATCTTGACATCTGTACGATTGGAACGTCGAATTTTTTTTTAAAAAAAATAGTTTCATCATTCGGGACAAGACTATTTAAAAGGGAAGTCTACATTGACCGGTTTGACCGTTATAAAACCAAACCAAATACATCTAGGAAAGTTTTTAAAAATTTACCACTTCACTAAAACCGTTATATCTTGACTTCCGTACGATTGGAACGTCGAATGTTTTTTTTTTAAAAAATAGTTTCATCATTCGGGACAAGACTATTTAAAAGGGAAGTCTACATTGACCGATTTGACCGTTATAAAACCAAACCAAATACATCTAGCAAATTTTTTAAAAATTTACCACTTCACTAAAACCGTTATATCTTGACATCTGTACGATTGGAACGTCGAATTTTTTTTTTTAAAAAATAGTTTCATCATTCGGGACAAGACTATTTAAAAGGGAAGTCTACATTGACCGGTTTGACCGTTATAAAACCAAACCAAATACATCTAGGAAAGTTTTTAAAAATTTACCACTTCACTAAAACCGTTATATCTTGACATCCGTACGATTGGAACGTCGAATTTTTTTAAAAAAAAATAGTTTCATCATTCGGGACAAGACTATTTAAAAGGGAAGTCTACATTGACCGGTTTGAGCGTTATAAAACCAAACCAAATACATCTAGCAAATTTTTTAAAAATTTACCACTTCACTAAAACCGTTATATCTTGACATCCGTACGATTGGAACGTCGAATTTATTTTTTAAAAAATAGTTTCATCATTCAGGACAAGACTATTTAAAAGGGAAGTCTACATTGACCGATTTGACCGTTATAAAACCAAACCAAATACATCTAGCAAATTTTTTAAAAATTTACCACTTCACTAAAACCGTTATATCTTGACATCCGTACGATTGGAACGTCGAATGTTTTTTTTTTTTAAAAATAGTTTCATCATTCGGGACAAGACTATTTAAAAGGGAAGTCTACATTGACCGATTTGACCGTTATAAAACCAAACCAAATACATCTAGCAAATTTTTTAAAAATTTACCACTTCACTAAAACCGTTATATCTTGACATCCGTACGATTGGAACGTCGAATGTTTTTTTTTTTAAAAATAGTTTCATCATTCGGGACAAGACTATTTAAAAGGGAAGTCTACATTGACCGATTTGACCGTTATAAAACCAAACCAAATACATCTAGCAAATTTTTTAAAAATTTACCACTTCACTAAAACCGTTATATCTTGACATCTGTACGATTGGAACGTCGAATTTTTTTTTTAAAAAATAGTTTCATCATTCGGGACAAGACTATTTAAAAGGGAAGTCTACATTGACCGGTTTGACCGTTATAAAACCAAACCAAATACATCTAGCAAATTTTTTAAAAATTTACCACTTCACTAAAACCGTTATATCTTGACATCCGTACGATTGGAACGTCGATTTTTTTTAAAAAAAATAGTTTCATCATTCGGGACAAGACTATTTAAAAGGGAAGTCTACATTGACCGGTTTGACCGTTCTAAAACCAAACCAAATACATCTAGCAATTTTTTTAAAAATTTACCACTTCACTAAAACCGTTACATCTTGACATCCGTACGATTGGAACGTCGATTTTTTTTAAAAAATAGTTTCATCATTCGGGACAAGACTATTTAAAAGGGAAGTCTACATTGACCGGTTTGACCGTTATAAAACCAAACCAAATACCTCTAGTAAATTTTTTAAAAATTTACCACTTCACTAAAACAGTTATATCTTGAAATCCGTACGATTGGAAAGTCGATTTTTTTTTAAAAAAAATAGTTTCATCATTCGGGACAAGACTATTTAAAAGGGAAGTTTACATTGACCGGTTTGACCGTTATAAAACCAAACCAAATACCTCTAGTAAATTTTTTAAAAATTTACCACTTCAATAAAACCGTTATATCTTGACATCCGTACGATTGGAACGTCGAAATTTTTTTTTAAAAAAATAGTTTCATCATTCGGGACAAGACTATTTAAAATGGAAGTCTACATTGACCGGTTTGACCGTTATAAAACCAAACCAAATACATCTAGGAAATTTTTTAAAAATTTACCACTTCACTAAAACCGTTATATCTTGACATCCGTACGATTGGAACGTCGAATGTTTTTTTTAAAAAAATAGTTTCATCATTCGGGACAAGACTGTTTAAAAGGGAAGTCTACATTGACCTATTTGACCGTTATAAAACCAAACCAAATACATCTAGCAAATTTTTTAAAAATTTACCACTTCACTAAAACCGTTATATCTTGACATCCGTACGATTGGAACGTCGAAATTTTTTTTTTAAAAAATAGTTTCATCATTCGGGACAAGACTATTTAAAAGGGAAGTCTACATTGACCGGTTTCACCGTTATAAAACAAAACGAAATACATCTAGCAAATTTTTTAAAAATTTACCACTTCACTAAAACCGTTATATCTTGACATCCGTATGATTCGAAAGTCGAATTTTTTTTTTAAAAATAGTTTCATCATTCCGGTAAGAGCAGTAGTTAACGCAACACTTCAAAACAGCAAATGCAATGCTTTTTTCACCTAATGCAACGCTTCTGCCACGTCAGCAAATGTGGGCCCCACATCTGCCACGTCAGCAATTGTGGGCCCCACACCTGCCATGTCAACATCTGTGGGCCTCCTGCCACGTCACCCTTGTGGGCCCACACTGCCACGTCACCCCTAGTGGGTCCCACAGCTGCCACGTCAACATTTACTAAAATTAAAAAAATAAATAATGCAACGCTTTTATACAGCAAATGCAACGCCCTTTTCACCTAATGCAACGCTTCTGCCACGTCAGCAAATGCCACGTCAGCAAATGTGGGCCCCACATCTGCCACGTCAGCAATTGTGGGCCCCACATTTGCCACGTCAACAAATGCCACGTCAGCAAATGTGGGCCCCACTGCTGCCACATCAGCATTTTTTAAAATTAAAAAATATCTAATGCAACGCCAACTGTTAGTGTTGCATTATGTGAAACACCGTGGATCAAATGCAACGCTAATTATGTGTAATGCAACACCAGTTCAAGTTCTGTTTCATTAGAGCCAAAATTTCATACCTAACAAAACACTTTCAGTGAAACACTTTCTAAAAGCATTGCATATGAGCATTTATGGCGTAGTGAATCTCCCCCAACTTGTTCATTAGCAAAAATGCACAAGTTTAACAATAATTGATGATGTCAAAACAAATAAACAAATACAGTGTTTAATATACAAACAGAGTTTAACTTCTACTTAACAAAATCTACAGAAAACAAGAAAATTCTTACAGAGTTTTAATCCTTAATTTCCTCAACATCTGGTGTTGTTCTAAGGTAGTCGATAAGTAATCTTCTTTCAGCATTTTCAAGCTCTGTCTGCATAACCTCCTTGATCTCCATTAGCTTAGGATCATCTTCACCAGTTTGATTAATAGCAGACCTCAGATCATAGATTTTGTTTCTTCTCATCTCATTCCCCAGTCTGATGAACTGTGCTTTAGCTGACTCTGAGTTAAAATCAAGAACTGTTATACCCAGGGCTGTCTTCAGTTTAGCACTATCCTTCCTCATCTCAACAATATTCCCATGATAATCTCTGTATTTTGGGACATATTGACTGTTGTATCTTCTTCTTTAGCACATTTGCAGCTTGTTGAGTCCTTTGATTTTTCACCTTGAAGAGATATAGAACATATTCTAATTCCTCCCATAGCTTCAAATCAAGATCATACTCACCAATTTTGTACACAGTACCATCTTCGATGAAATACAATAGAAAATCTTTATCCAAACTTCTTTGATGGATCAACTGTACTGACTCTAGTCTGTCTAAACTCTCCTGAGTAACACCAAGACCTGGAACAGCCAGTGATGACGGATCTCAAGGACCAGTATTCATTCTGACTTCTTTATAAGAGCCCAATCTAGATTTATCTCGACTTTGCTTTCCTGTTAAAGCTCTACCATGTAGAAAATCAGTAGTAGTACCTCCAGTCATCAGAGATGGATCATGAAGAGTTGGTTTTCCAAAAACCATTTGCATCTGAGTAGATAAAGGTCTCTGTACAACTTGTGTAGCAACAGCGGTTGTATTCTTCTTCTTTGAACCTTCTCCTTCTTCAACAATTCCTTTTAGCTTCAATCTAGCTTCAGCTTTTGTTGCTTTATTAGATACTTGTGATCTTTGATCAACACCAACATTTTCTTTAATCACAATGCCTTTAAGAACAGGCCTAGGAGCTTTTTCTTTCTTTTTAAACTTTCCAGACTTTAAAGCTTTCTGATGTTCTTCTTGTAGATTCCTTTCTTCAGCTTTAATGTCTTCAATAGTATTCCTTCTTGATTTTCTTTCAGAAATAACTTAGCAGCCAGTTCTTCATCTATCTGTGGATTTTCAGTGAATAATAAACTCCTGGTGTTTGAAGTACCCTGAGCATCAGTAATTATTCCAACAGACTTTGACTTAGAAGACTTGCTAGATCTCAGACTTTGATCAACTCTTAATCTTTTCCCTTTGTCATTTGCTCCTGCTCCTCCATCTTCAGTATCATCCTCCTTAGTCAGAGTTTGAGATTGCCTGCACTTAGATTTATCAACTCTCTCCCCCTTTTTGACATCATCAGGAATTAGTATAGATGTCATCAGCTCCAAGGAGTTAGCAATGGAATCAATCTTCCCAGACAAGACATTCTGATTTTGTTCAACTTGACTTAGCCTCTGAAACAGAGTTTCTTGAGCTTTGGAAATGGTCTTAAACTTTGTCTGATTATCCCTCCGCATAGTCATATCTCTAGCAACAACATCAGCTCTCAGTTCATTAATAGATTTTTAAGACTCATCAAATCTTTCATCCAGAGTTTTGACTTGAACAATGGTTGCTTGCAGACTTGGGAGAATATCAGGATTTGAGATCTTTGTGGCAGATTGATGAACAAATTTAGCTGCTCTTTCAATAGGAAAAATGCAATCTGACTTATACCAATCCCTTGAATTCTTGGCAAAGTGTTCAGCTTCAATGTCATGTTGATATGAAGGTTTAGAAAAAGGGTGTGCTTAGCCTCAGTTTGTACTGGTGTAGGTTGAGAAGAGTTTGACTCTGCACTTCCTTCATCTTCAACATCAACAGCTACATCTTCAACTTGATCAGTATGCACTGCAACATTCTCTGCAACAATCTCTGCAGTTTCAGTAACATTCACTGCTCTTTCAGCAACAATCTCTGCAGGTGTATCTCTAGCCTCAACAGACTTTGGAACTTCAACTTGTTCAACCTCTTCACCTTGTTCAGGAACCTGGTGAGCATCAGAGAATAGCTCAGTGTGTGATGCCACTGTTTCATCAAGTACTATAGTTGGCTGATCAGCTGCACCAGTTTCTTCAGAATTTTCAATGATAGGTGAGAGAGGAACATTAATGTGATCAGAGAATGGTATGAATGTTTCAACAAAATCATCAATAGCAGTAAAATCTTCTCTGTTGTCCTCATCCATTTGTACATTGGCAGCTTCTTCTGCAGTATATGTCTCAATAGTAGGTATTTCCTTGGAAATCACCTCTGGAGCTTCAAAGTTCATTTCTTCATCAGAATCATCAAGAATCAATCTTCTTCTTTTAACTTGAGGCACCTCTGCTGTCTCTTCTTCAGTAGAATCCTCTAGAATAAAAGGAGATGGAGGTTTATTTGCTCTTTCCTTTCTATCCCTTTTAGGCCTGACAGACTCTTTATGAGTTTGAACAGATTCCCTTCTAGCTCTAGCTAATCGATGCTGTGTATTTGCTGCTGTGTGTTTTCTTCTACCTCCATGTTTTGGTTTGGATTGTTGTTGTTCAGGTTGAGATTGAGGTTGAGGTTGTGTTTCAGTGTTTAGAGTTTGAGGTTCAGTGTTTAGAGGTGGCTGAATGGGTTCAGTGTTTATAGATTATTGAGGTTCAGTGTTTGTAGGTTCAGGCTCAGGCTGTGGAGGGTCTTGAGGTTGATGTAGGAAATTTTGAATTGCAAGAGGCAACACCAAATCAGGTAATTGCTCCTTGTTAGCATCTTTGTTGGTTAAATCAGAAAATATCCTCTTATTAACCTTAAAAGCTAGTATGGTGTCATCCTCAGAAATTTCAACACCAGCAACACAAGTAGTGAATAATAATTGACAAAATCTAGCAAAATAGACAGTACTAGAGTCTAACAACCTATCACCTATATTCATTAAGACAAGTCTACCAAAATCGAAATTACTTCCGTAAAGAAGAGAATACCCGATTTGAAGACTGTCAGTAGGAATGGCATCCCAGTTTGTGACTTTCTTGCCAAAAGCTCTTGTGATGCAATCAAAGAAGAAACTCCATTCCTTCTTGAGCATTGGTCTTTTTACATTACCAAGTCTTGCTAGAGGGTCTGAACAACCAAGTTGTTGCAACTTCTCTTTCAGTTGATTCTCACCACCAACACTGTATGAAGTGTGTATATGAAAACCCATAGTGTCTCTAACTGTTATAGGAGTAATCACATACTTTGTCTCCTCATAAGTGAAAACAATTGATGGATTCCCAAACTCTCCTCTATCGTCATACACAGAGTTTTTCCAGAAAGTAGCAATCTGCGTGGCAGAAAGCGTTTGTGGTTCGACTAGAGCTGTACCAATCTCTGAATCTCCCAAAAAGTTTTGAATCAAATGAAACGCCTCTGGAATATTTTCATTGTTCAATGATGCTGCATAATTGTTAGGAACAAACAATAATCCTTGGACAGTAAAAGCTTTAGTGGCCATTAGAATCGATTTGAGAAGAAAAATATGAGTGAAAAAGATATGTAGTAAAGGTGTTTGTGAAAATGTGCAAATGAGATAGCAAGTAACTGTGAGTGGGTTGTGTGCAGAGAAAATAACCGTGTAAGTAAAAATGATTAGAGTTGTAATGAAAAAGTAAAACCCAATCGTTTTAAAATTAATACACTCAACCAATTACTCAATTAATGTGCAAGTGGGACACATTAGTGGGTGAGTGGGACACGTGGCACATATATAATGGAACAACTATGCACGTTCAGTAACTATAGCAATAATTACTGCTAATTTCTCTCCCATTACCAACACACTTTACCACTCCAACACTCATTAACAGTTGGCAATAATTTATTTCATTTTTCAAAAACTCTTTTTACCCCAAATATGTAAATTGTCTGAAATAAATTACCTTAGAGTATTAGACAAAATTCGTCAGCGTTTGTCAATTCTCCAACTGCATTACCATAATCCTTTCAAAAACTGCACAGGTGTGAATATATGTGTGTGTATAGCAAAGTTTACCAATTCAAATTTTAGAGCATCTAATTTTTCATAAAATCCATAAAGTAAATCAGTAAACACTGGATGCACAAACTCTCATAGTAAACACTGAATGTATGATGGATGCTAAACTCTGTAGTAAACAATTTATATACAGTAATATTTAATTAATTTATAACCCCCGTCTCCTTCTTTTTTTTTTCTCCAGTAATCAGAGGTTGAAACTAGTCACCAAAAATCCTATAATTTTAGCCCTTATCATTTTGATAAGTTCCTGGGTCGTCCTAGTCTTTGACTAGTCACCAAAAATTAGAGAATCTTAGCCCTTACTATATACCAGCAAGTTCCTGGGTCATCCTAGACACCAACATAATCTCAAAGGAGTTCTAACAGTCTATATACATTTGCGTTGGGGGTTGACTAATAACAAAATCTAAATTAACAGTGTATAACAGAGTTTAGAGCTCATCAACATCAGAAATTATTCATGAGAGGCAATGCACACAGTATTTACAGAATCAGAGTTTAGGATAAATAAACTAAGAGATGCTATAAATATGAAACAGTATCATGATGTGTTGATTTTCTGCACAATCTAAGATTAGATCACAAATAACTTAGAAAGATTCATGAGTAATTACTGAGAATCATGCTTCATACAAATTTCTTCATTGGTGTTAACATTCAGACAAAAACATTATCAGAGTTTCTCAGAGTGTATCCAACATGTCAACAGTGTATGACCTACAGAGCATGCTATCAGAGTTTAACAGTTAACGAACAGAGTTTGCATAGTAGAGTTTAACAACAGAGTTCACATAGCAGTTAACATACCACAGAAATATGAGCAACACATTACATAAGTAAAATTTTGAGTCTAACCAATATCTCTAGTCAAAACCAGAGACCATTCCTAGTTCATTTACCAGCCTTGTAAATACAGCTTCACTCAATGGCTTGGTGAAGATATCTGCAAGCTGTTGTTCTGTAGACACAAAATGAAGCTCAATATTCCCTTCCTCTACATGTTCTCTGATAAAGTGGTACCTTATGCTGATGTGCTTGGTCATTGAATGCTGTACTGGATTACCTGTCACAGCAATAGCAATTTGATTATCACAGTAAATAGGTATTTTACTGTACCTCAATCCATAATCCAGTAATTGATTCTTCGTCCACAGAATCTGTGCACAACAGCTACCATCCGATATATACTCTGCTTCAGCTGTAGATGTAAAAATTTATTTTTGTTTCTTGCTGTACCAAGAAACAAGTCTATCACCCAGAAATTGAAAACTTCCACTGGTGCTTTTTCTGTCTATCTTGCAGCCTGCAAAGTCTGCATCAGAGTAACCAAGTAGCTTGAAATCTGATTCTCTAGGATACCACAGACCTAAGGTTATGGTTCCCTTGAGATACTTAAAAATCCTCTTCACAACTGTTAGATGTGGTTCTCTATGATCTGCCTGAAACATTGCACAGAGACAAGTTGCATACATAATATCAGGCCTGCTAGCTGTTAGATAAAAAAGAGACCCTATCATGCCTCTATAGCTTGTCATATCTACTGAAGCTCCTGTGTCTTTGTCCAACTTTGTTGCTGTTGCCATGGGAGTTGATGCAGATGAGCAGTCAAGCATACCAAATTTCTTGAGAAGATTTCTGGTATATTTTGCTTGATTTATGAAAATCCCATCATCTGTTTGCTTCACCTGTAGGCCTAGAAAATAACTAAGCTCTCCCATCATGCTCATTTGATACCTAGACTGCATGAGCTTGGCAAACTTTTTACAGAGTTTATCATTAGTAGATCCAAAAATTATGTCATCAACATATATCTGAACTAAAAGCAAGTCATCACTATAGTTAAAGTAGAACAGTGTTTTATCAATTGCACCTCTGTTGAACCCACTTTCTAAAAGAAATTGAGCCAGAGTTTCATACCATGCTCTTGGTTCCTGCTTAAGTCCATAGAGTGCCTTATCCAGCCTGTAGACATAGTCTGGATATTTTGGGTCCACAAAACCTGGTGGTTGTTCAACAAACACTTCTTCTTCAAGCTTCCCATTCAGAAAAGCACTTTTCACATCCATCTGAAATACCTTGAATTTCTTGTAAGAGGCATATGCTAGAAAAATTCTTATTGCCTCCAATCTTGCAACTGGAGCAAAAGTTTCATCATAATCTATTCCTTCCTGCTGTAAATAGCCTTTTGCCACAAGTCTAGCCTTATTCCTTGTAACAACTCCCTCACTGTCAGTTTTGTTTCTGAAAACCCATCTAGTACCAACAACATATCTATTCTTTGGTCTAGGTACAAGGGTCCATACTTCATTCCTTTCAAATTCATTTAACTCCTCCTGCATTGCTGTTATCCAGTTAGCATCTTGAAGAGCTTCTTCTACTTTTTTTTGGTTCATTCTTAGACAAGAATGCATGAAACAGACATTCACTTGCTGTAGCACGTCTTGTCTTTACTGTTGCATCTGGATCTCTAATAATTAAATCAGGTGTATGAGATTTTGTCCATTTCTTAGCAGAAGGTAAATGGCTTCTATCAGTATGTGATCCTCCCCCTTGATCCATGTTCTCCTAATTTTCTTGTTGTCTTTCTTCATTTTCTAAGGCTCCCCCACTGTATGATTTTGCACTTTCAGAGTTTGAGTCATCAGAGTTTGATCCAGATTTTTCAGTTGACTCACTATCAGAATTTGAGTCATCATTTTGATCATGCTCCCCCTCAACTGGTTCTCCCCTTTTGTTCTGGTTGAGAAGTTTCTTCAATATTTACCAGTAGAGGTTCAAAGTATGCTTCAACAGAGTTTGTCAGATCAGTTTCATTAGAGTTTACTTCATCAGAGGTTAAGTCTTCATTTTCAAAGTGCAGTTGATCATGTTCATCTACATCTTCAAGTCCAATTATTTTCTTGTCATCAAATGACACATGAATTGACTCCATGATCACCTTAGTCCTCAGATTATAAACTCTGAATGCCTTAGTTGACAGTGGATAGCCAACAAAAATTCCTTCATCAGCTTTTAACTCAAATTTAGTCAACTGTTCAGGATGAGTTTTCAACACAAAGCATTTGCACCCAAAAAAATGAAAATATTTCAGGTTTGGCTTCTTTTCCCTCACCATCTCATATGGTGTTTTTCCATGCTTGTTGATCAGTGTGGCATTTTGAGTAAAACAGGCTGTTTGAACTGCTTCTGCCCAGAAATAGGTTGGCAATTTTGCTTCATCAAGCATAGTTCTGGCAGCTTCTATCAAGGTTCTGTTCTTCCTCTCAACTACACCGTTTTGCTGTGGTGTACCAGGTGCAGAAAACTTTTGCTTCACTCCTCTGTTCTTGCATAATTCTTCCATTGTTGCATTCCTGAATTCAGTTCCATTATCACTCCTGATTATTTTGACTTTGTGTTTTGATCCTTTGTCTAGCAGCTTTACATGCTCCATCAAAGTTAATGCAGTTTCATCCTTCTTTGCTAGAAAATACACCCATGTGTATCTGGTTTGTTCATCAACAATGACTAGAGCATATTTCTCTCTTCCAATTGACAAGACATTCACTGGTCCAAAGAGATCAACATGTAGAAGATGATAAGGATCAACAATTGAAGATTCAGACTTGCTCTTAAAAGATGACTTTCTTTGTTTGGCCTTTTGACAGGAATCACACAGGCCATCAACATTATTAAAGACTTTGGAAGTCCTCTTACAAGATCCTTTCTAATCAACTCATTAATGTTGCTTAGATTCAGATGAGAAAGTTTCTTATGCCACTTCCAACTCTCTTCACTAGACATTTTTGTGGACAGGCACAAAGCTTTTCCATCAGAGTTTGCCAGTAACTTTGCTTCATAGATATTATTGTGCCTGTGTCCAACTAGAACAACTTTCCCTGTAGATTTACTGATGATTTCACAGTATTCAGGCTGAAAATCCACATGATATCCTCTATCACAGATTTGACTCACAGATAGCAGATCATGCTTGAGTCCTGGAACCAGAGCTACATTTGTAATGATGACACTTCCAAGATTGATATTTCCATATCCCAGAGTACGTCCTATGTTGCCATCTCCATAGGAAACTTTTGGGCCATCCTTCTCCACATACTCTGATAGCATGGCTTTATTTCCAGTCATGTGTCCTGAACATCCACTGTCCACGACTAGGGTACTCTCTCTGATGCCCTGCAATCACAAAAAATCACCGAAGATTAGACTTAAGGATCAAGACTTGCTTGGATCCTTTGGCTTTCTTAACTTTATTAGCTTTAGCAACGGATCTTATCAAAGTTTAAGCTAACTTTTTCAGAGTTTACACTTGCAGAATTAACCTTAACCCATTTCAAATTGGGCTTAAGTTCATAGTAGTTATGATAAATAGCATGATAATCCCTGCAAGTATAAATAGAATTCCAAGTACTTCCACAATGTTTGCATAAAGTCTGTGGTCTAGTTCTAACATTATCTTTCTTTACTTCAGACTTGGAAGGTAAAGAATTAATGTTTTTGTTCTTCCTGCAGAAACTAGCAAAATGGTTAGTGCTACCACAGTTATGACTTGGAGCAAAAGTAGCAAGCATTTTATAATTACCTTGAGTAATGCCTACTGTACCATTTCTATTCTTCCTAGACACTTTCTGTTTCTTGACAGATTTTAACTCCTTAAGCTTATGCTTGAGTTGTTTATCTGTCATTGAACCAATATTAACCTGTTTAACACTAGTTTTTACTGGTTCTTTCTTAACAGCTTCTTTTTCAGCTTCAGACTTAGGTTCATTTATTTCATGAACAAATTTTGTAGATGGAAGATGTGTTCTAATTTTGACTTTGTTTTGAAACCTAAGTTCATCTCCCTCACAGTAACCTAAACCAACTATGTCTGACTGAAAAACCTCTTGAGTGTCTTTTCCAGAATGAGTCCAAGTTTTAATTATGTGATTTGCCTTTTCCAATTCAGATTCAAGTTGCTTATATTTTCCTAGCAAATCCTGTTCTAGATAAACAACATCATCTCTTTCTTTCTGAACTTGTTGCATGTTTTCAAGTTTCTCTTCAACAATTTTATTTCTTACTTTAAGTTCAGAATTCTCAGATTTGATTCTCTCATTCTCTAAAGTCTGATCCCTATAACTGATATGCAAAGCCTTAAGATAGATTCTTAATTCAGTTATATCATCAGTATTATAAGCATAGGTAGTTAGAGGTACCTTGTTTTCAGAATCTTCAGATTCATTCTCAATAGAAGCCATGAGAGCATAGTTAACATCCTCATCTGAGTCTGAAGTGTCTGCCCAGTCTCTACCTTTTTTGAAGAGTGCTTTTTCAGTTTTACCCTTCTTGCACTCAGGAGCATAGTGACCCATCTCTTACACTTGTAGCATTGAATCTCAGACTTGTCTTTCTTCCCAGACTTGGTATCATTTCTCTCAGACTTTCTGAAACTCTTTATGTCAGAGTTTGAATCTTTCTTAGAAAACCTTTTGCCCTTCTTGAAGTTCTTGAAACCCATCTTCTTGAAGGTTTTCACCATCAAAGCAGCCACTTGCAACATTTCTTCTTCATCATCCTCAGAGTCAGATGATTCATCAGTGTTTTCAATATTAGAGTTTGATGACTCACTTTTAGAATGTATGACTGAAGCCTTTCCCTTAGCTTTCTTCCTTGATGCTTCCTTCTTCAATGGTTTTTCTTCAACCTTAAGAGCAACAGACTTTGTCTTCTTGCTTGATCTCCTGTTTCACTGCTCCAATTCCAATTCATGAGTTTTGATCAGCCCATAGATTTCATCAATCTAAATATCAGCAAGATCATAGTTATCTCTTATGGTGGTTGTCTTCACATCCCACTTTTCAGGTAAGGCAAGAAGAAATTTGAGATTTGAGTCTTCTAGATCATATTCTTTATTAACCAATGATAAATCATTGAGCAGTTTACAGAATCTGTCAAATGTTTCTGTCATGGTTTCTTCAGATTTAGCCTCAAATTGCTCATACTCCTGTGTGAGTATATTCCTTCTATTCTTCTTGATAGCAGCAGTTCCTTGACACCTAACCTCAAGAGCATCCCAAATTTCTTTGGCAGTAGTGCAGTTAATCACTTAATTAGACATAACATTGTCTAAAGCACTATGAAGTAGATGCCTAACTTTTGCATCCTTAGCAATAAATGAAAGATCTTCAGGAGTCAGATATTTCTTCTCCTTTGGAACTGTTTTAGCTTCTTGACCAGCAGTAGCAACAGATAGCTTTGTAGGTTTATGAGGACCTTCATAAATTCTGTCAAGATATTCTGGATCTGTAGCCTCCAGAAACATGGTCATCTTTACCTTCCAGATTGAATACTCTGCTGGCCTGAGAATAGGAACCCTGATTGTCTCATAACGACTCACGGTAGTAGGTTGTGCCTTCTCAGAACTTGAACCTGTAGGAGGAGGTATCTCTGCCATTGATTATAGCTGTATGTATGGATCTTAAACTATATAGAGTAACATATTAGCTCTGATACCAATTGTTAGGCCGAATACACAAATATAATCAAGATCGTATGAGAGATTAACAATTAAATACACGTTTAAACAATTAAAAAACTGTTTGGAATTAATAACTCCTCTCTCAGTGATGTAAAATATCACCGAGAGCTGCTTAGGTTATAAAGAATGATGTTTCACAATGATCGATACCCTTCTAGGGTTAAACCTAACTGTATTTATAAGATATACAGCTGCTATACAATCGATAATTGATACTCCTATAAATTAGCTATACAATTGATATCAATTACGATTGCTACACGTCTCCTTAGTCAACTCAATCTCTTTGACAGCTATCCAATCTTCAAAGTGAAAAACAACACCTAGAGGGGGGGGTGAATAGGTGTTTATGGCTAACAATGCTTAGTAATGACCTATTTTGAAAATTACCAAAAATAGCTTGCTGTTTGTAATAACACAGTTTACAAATGGCACGCTGTTTGTGTCTAATATGCAATGCAGAATGAAATAAACAGTAAGCAAAATGTGACACACGATCTTTTAGCCAGGTTCGACCCCTAAGCCCCTATGGTCTACGTCCTGGTCCCTTACCAAACTTGGTAAGAGAATATATTATTGATCAACTATAAACCGATTACAAGATACAACAATATATCTCCCTTACACCCTGCTGCTTACAAATGGCTTGCTGTTTCCTGTGCTGAACTAACCCTCTAAGTAATACTTCCCAAGTATACTTCTCTAGTATAGTTCGACTCACCCTAAACTTGAAGCCAACCTTGTACAGCAACAAATGGATACAATTTGAACAATACAAGTGTTTGAATATTACAACTCAATCTATGACCCTCTGAGTATATAGATATATGTACGAATGTAATGGGTTTTGAAAGATTGAAAAGGATTTTGCAATGAAAGCTTGTAGCTGTTTATGTATCGTGTTTTTCTGCACTTTAATGGATATTCAATAATTGATCATAGAACTGAGAAAAACCAGCCCTTATATAGGTAAACAAGAATGTTTAAAATCAAGCTTCAAGATGTTCCAACGGTATGAAAAAGAATGAGACCGTTAGAGATGTTTTGTTATCAAGAAGTGGAGGAGCTTGAGTAATCTGAAAAATCAGAAGAGGTGGAGCGTGTATAGAGTTAAAAATATGGAGAGAATATTTGCTATGATGAGTCCCATGTGTTGTCTTTGAGTGGAGGTGTGGTGAGACATTAAATTAATGAAAAGTAAAACTTTACTTTTCTTAATTTAACTCAAGGAATATGTTTGTCTCCCTATATGTACATGATATGATAGTTTGCATATTCAATTATACTCAGAGGGCCCTTACAAATATTCCTAATAATGTATATACTTGATGTTCTCTGATTTCTTGATATTCGGTAAAACTGCCCAAACGAAATCACCATGCTGTTTTGTGAAACTGGTACGCCATTTGTGCAAATGGCTTGCTGTTTGATACAGACTGATTACTTAATCAGTATGCTATGTTCCCTACAAAACAAGTTAGAACATACACATATGGTAGGCTGTTTTATATGTGAAAATAAGCCAAATGACTTTCCATTTGTTTTCACCAAAACCTAGGAGTTTCAATCTCCCCCTTTTTGATGATTACAACCAATTTAGGAGAATTTTAATACTCCCCCTAAATCCCTGTACTGAATGTTAAATATAAAACCATAATAATAATAATAGAATTATGTAGCCACTTAACACATTCATCGAACCATAAAACTAGCAATATCCAACAAAACAATTAAGCATCAAGGTTCACATAATTTCACATAGGTTCACATAAGCTGAAAATTAAACAAGTTCACCCAAAACAAGACAAGTTCAGATAATTTAACATAACAATTCTCCAAATTTTTCTCCCCCTCAATTCATCAAAAAAATCAAGGATCTTTAGGGGCCTTATCATCAACATCCTCATCTGTGTTGGTTGCTTCAGTGTCACCATCTTGATTATCTCCATCTTTAGCCGCTGCGGTAGGCAAGTCATCGAGGATGTGATCATGATCCATTGCAGAATGGGTTGCAGAGGTAGTTCCACCTGTCTTCAGCATCAGATCCTTCAAAGTTTTCATATCACTGATAAACCCCTTCATAACTGTCTTGATAGTCTGACAATCTACTTTGACACTTTGGAGATCACTTTTGATTTCTAATATGTCTTTCTTAATCTCAATAATGTTCCCAGTGTTAAGCATAGCATCAGTCTGAATTGATTTTAACAATAACATTTCAGTAGAGGCAGAATCAGTAGCACCAGGAGTGGGGTTGGAAGGTTCTCCAATGTCAGGAATAGACTCTGTTGGTGGAGAGGTTATAATCCTAGACACTTCTCCATGATCAAGTTGAAGATTGTTTTGGCTTAAGGTCTTTTGATCAAAGTTGTCTTTGATGGTTAGCTTTATAGCAGACTTGACATCAACCTTAAAACCTTCAAAAACCCTAGTAAGAAGCTGAGCATATGGAATGCCAGTGTGAGCTTTCTCAACTGTCCCAACAATTTTTTTCAGAATAAGGGTTGACAGATCAAAAGGTTTACCAGAGATAATCATGGCAACCACAATAATATCTTGGTTAGTGAAGCTAGATTTGTTTTCTAGACGAGGACAGATATGAGATCTAGCAAGCTTGAATATGAGATGAGCTAGAGGAGACACATTGGTGGTAGCATGAGAAGTAGCAGTTATTGAATCCTCAGTATCATACAAAATTTTTAATTGGTCTTGTACTGAAAAATCAGGTAGAGTAACAGCACTTTGGGCAGTATAAATATTTTCATTGCTCTCAGTCTCAATTGATAGAAATGAATTTAGCAGGGGAGGGTTTAACTGAATTTTCTTCTTTCGAACAGAGGATAACACATTTCCAAAGGAATCCTCATGCAAATTAGCATAAAACTCACGCAGAAGATCAGGATAATAGATTTTTGGTAGATCTAACATAAAATTCCCAAGCCCAATATCATTAAACAACTTCATAACCCCACACTCAGTTAAGAATGAAAGTAGCTTACCAGAGAGTGGAGACCCATGAATCAATTGACGAGTGCCTAGCTCCATATCCGTGTATCTCGATTCAAACTAAGGACCAGCGAAGTTTGGAACCCCTTTGAGCCTCTTCGATTCAGAAGTTTGTGATACTTCATCACCGCTGAAATTTCCACGACTAGCAAGATCAACAACTGATTCATCTTTCTTAGAAGGTGTTTGATTTGCTTGGAGACCAGATTTTCGTCCACGAGTACGAGCCATGGTTTTGTTTTTGAGAAAATTCGCCGCTTGAGAGAGAGAGAGAGAGAGAGAGAGAGAGAGAGAGAGAGAGAGAGAGAGAGAACAAAACCCTAATTGAAATGTTTGTGTTGAGGATATGACCCGTCTCTCTTGTTTTTGATTAAACATTAGGGGAGAATTTAGAGTTAATTAATTTAAACTAAATTGGAAAATCAATTCGGCACATAATGTAATTATAAAATTAAGTACATGTCTCTCTAAACTATTTTTTGTTTCACCACATATACCTATTTAGCATCAATACGAATCACATTATTCATGAGATATCTATTTTTAAAAAGGACCATGATAAAATAAAAGAGTTTATATAGGCATGTAACACATAACATATTGATAACCCTGTAGGATAAAATGATTTCAATCATATAATAATCATGAAACATTTATTTGCACTTAAATGATAAGCTAGAAAAATGACAAACAGTATGCCATTTGTAACCTGTGATTAAGACAAATGGTAAGCCATTTTGCCTAATACCTGTCATCCAGCATGCTGTTTTACATAGAGCACATACCAAGTTGCATTCGAATGACTGAAAATCTTTCTTCAGCAAGGGGCTTTGTGAAGATATCAGCTAGTTGAAATTCTGTTAGGACAAAGATCAATTCTATCTTGCCCTTAGCCACATTATCTCTCAAGAAATGGTGTCGAACATCAATATGCTTCGTTCTTGAGTGATTCACCGGATATTTAGAAATGCTAATGGTGCTAGTGTTGTCACAGTTGATTGGAACCTTTTTACACTTGATGTCAAAGTCCCTTAGTGTTTGAATCATCCATAGTAGTTGAGAACAACAGCTCCCAGCTGCTAGATACTCCCCTTCTGCAGTGGATAAAGCAACCGAGGTTTGTTTCTTGCTTTGCCATGAAACTAGACTTTGTCCAAGGAATGTACAAACACCACTAGTGCTCTTTCTATCAACTAGACACCCTGCATAATCTGCATCACGATACCCAACAAGATCAAAAGTATTTGTGATAGGATAAAACAAACCAAGAGAAATGGTACCACTTAAGTATCGAAATATTCTTTTAATAGCATTTAATTGAGACTCTTTAGGGTTTGATTGAAACCTTGCACAAACACAAACACTATACATTATGTCAGGTCTAGAAGCAGTTAAGTAAAGAAGGCTACCAATCATACCTCGATACCTTTTTATATCGAAAGCCTTACCATTTTCATCAGCAAACAGCTTGCTGTTTTGAATCATAGGAGTCGATTTTGGCTTAACATCCTCATAACCAAATCTTTTCAGTAGACTTTTTGTATACTTGGATTGGTGTACAAAAATTCCATCTTTAGATTGCTTGATTTGAAGACCCAAGAAATAATTGAGCTCACCCATCATGCTCATTTCGAACTCACTATGCATACACTTTGAAAACCACTTGCACATTGTTTCATTAGTAGCTCCAAAAATAATATCATCCACATATATTTGAACAATTAAAATGTCTTTACCATTTTGCATAATAAATAATGTAGGATCCATTTTGGATTAGATACTTACTAATCCTTTTGTACCAAGCTCTTGGAGCTTGCTTTAATCCATAGAGAGCCTTCTTTAGCTTGAATACATAGTTTGGAAATTGAACATTCTCGAATCCAGGAGGTTGCTTGACATACACTTCCTCTTCCAGCACGCCATTTATGAATGCACTCTTTACATCCATTTGATATAGCTTTATTTTCTTGAAACATGCATAGGCCAGAAGCATTCTAATTGATTCCAAACGAGCAACAGGAGCATATGTTTGATCAAAGTCAATGCCTTCTTGTTGGTTGTAACCTTGAGCTACAAGTCTTGCTTTATTTCGAGTAACGGTGCAAAATTCATCAACTTTGTTTTTGAACACCCATTTTGTTCCTATAATTGAAGCATCTTCTGGAGGCTTGACAAGTTCCCATACATCACATCTTTCAAATTGATTTAATTCTTCTTGCATAGCCATGATCCAATTTTCATCTTCTAGAGCTTCATTTATATTTTTAGGTTCTTCTTGAGCTAGGAAGGCTGCATTAGCGCAATAATTTGCTTTCCCTCTTCTTGTAGTAATTCCATCAGTAATATCACCAATAACTAACTCTGGGGGATGATTCTTTACTACTCTTGTTGACCTTGGTAAAGAATGTTGAGCTATTTCCTCATGAGTTGTCTTCCTTATCTTTGCTGGTGGTAACTGATATTCTCCATCATAGATAGGTTGTTTCTCAGTAGCCCTTGAACCTCTAGGACCTTCGAGAGTCATTTTTGCTATTTTGGAGATTGTATCTTCCATTCCAGCTTGCTGTTTTGATCTTCCAGCTTGCTGTTTGTCAATATCTGCATCCTTCTTGGTTTGATGACTTTCAGTGTCATCTATATCTTTAGTTTGCTGTTTAGAACTTCCAGCTTGCTGATTTGTTCTTCCATCTTGCTGACTTTCACTTCCAGCTTGCTGATTGTCAGTGATTTGAGGTTGCATACTTTCTCTTTCACCTGCAAATTCTTCTTCATCTCTTGGTAGATCATTGTTAGATTCTTGAAATGTAACATCAATAGATTTTTCGACAATATGTTTATCTATATTATAAACTCTATAAGCCCTACTTGATAAAGAATAACCAAGAAATATAGCTTCGTAGGATTTTTCATCGAATTTACCATCTTTACCAATTGTCTTGAGGACAAAACACTTAGAGCCAAAAATCTTGAAGTAACTGATGTTTGGCTTCTTGTTTCTCAACAATTGATAAGGAGTTTTATCCAAAATAGGTCTTATTATGATTCGATTCAACAAATAGCATGCTGTATATACAGCTTCGGCCCAAAAACTCCTAGGCAACTTGCTTTCTTGTAGTAGAGTCCTTGCTGTTTCTTGAAGTGACCTATTCTTCCTTTCCACCACACCATTTTGTTGTGGAGTCCTTGGAGCAGAAAATTCATGAGAGATTCCTTTTTCTTCACAATATGCAATAAACTTCTCATTGATAAATTCACCTCCTCTATCACTTCTTATACCTACAAGTCTTGTATCATGCTTGTTCTCAAGTAATTTTATCAGTTTTTCAAACTCAATAAAAGCACAATCTTTAGTACGAAGAAACAATACCCAAGTAAATCTAGAATAATCATCTACAATTACAAAGCCATATTGTTTACCTCCAATACTCTTATAAGATTCTGGACCAAAAAGATCTAAGTGCAAAAGCTCTAGAGGTTTAGAACTAGATACCATTTTCTTTTCTTTGTGAGTGCTTCGAATTTGTTTACCCAATTGGCATGTTGAACATACTTCAACCTTAGTATATTTCAGTTTTGGTAGTCCTCTGACCAGATTCTTGCTTGAAAGTTTATTGATCAAGTCCATGTGTGCATGTCCCAACCTTCTATGCCATATATATGGATCATTATCAAAAACAGCCAAACAGCATGCTGTTTCCTGCAATTCGAAGTCTAATACATATATATTTCCTTCCCTTCTAGCAACTAGTGGGATTTTGTTAGCACCAATAGTAATAATAGTTTTATCTATGCCAAACTGAACAAAATGTCCATCATCAAATAATTGAGTGACACTAAGTAAATTATATGAAAGACCTTTGACATATTGAACTTTATCGATGGAAATATTACTATTACCAATAGAACCAATACCAAGGATTCGAAGAGTCTTGCTATTGCCAATTGTAACTCTTCCTCCTTTCTTCATTCTGAGACTAATGAACTGATATTTGTCTCCACACATATGTCTAGTGCATCCGCTATCCAAAATCCATTGTTTTGACTTCATTTTATCGGCAAGGCATATCTACAAAACAAACACTTACCAACTTAATGTTTTGGTACCCATATAGGTTTGGGTCCAGATTGGTTAGTAACATAATATAAAACATTTAAATCAGCTTTCTTGATCCACATTTGGATCACTTTTGGTGACTGATGGTAAGCTGTTTTCCTTTTGACAGAAGCATTCTGGCGTGCTGTTTGTAGCCTGACAGGTCCATTCTGGTAAGCTGTTTTTGCTTTATGATCTACTTGAGCCACACAATGTATTTCCAAATGGCCTTTTCCACCACACTGGTTGCATGTCTTCCAAGGCATAGCATAGTTGTAAGGTATGCCATTTCTTCCATCATATTTAAGCATACCATGCTTTTTGTTGGAGTTTGAGCCAACTCCTTCTCTAACCAAGGGGACATTTGCCTTCTTCATCATTGTCTTTAAGCTGTCTTCCCCTTGAATAAATGTTTCCATCCCTTTCTCGAGATCCTTGACCTCTTTTTCCAGGAGAGAGATCAGTTCAGCTTGCTGTTTGATCAATATGGCGTGCTGTTTGTCTGCACATTCAGCTTGCTGTTTTCTCTTCTCCGCAGATTTTGAGGATTCAGCTTGACTAGATTCCTTGAGCTTGTAAGATTTAATACATTCATCTTTGGTTTCAATTTGTGATCTCAAATCCTTGAGTTCTTTCATGAGAGCTTCAATCCTTTGTAGAATTACTTTGTTAACTCCTTTGAATTGAACAATTTTCTCCTTTAGATCAGCAATAAGATCATCATGATTGATTTCAAGATCCTTCTCAACCATTAATTACGAAATGATTTTCCTTAATTGAGTGTTTTTCTTTTCCAGCTTGCCATTCTTATTTTTTAGTTCCATAAATTCAATTATGGATACATTATTTTGTACCTGCATGGTTAGTTCTTCTAGCATGTCAGGAGGGGAGAGTAAATCAGAGTCAGTAGAATTTACCTCACTTGCATCTCCTTCTAAATCTGATTAATCACTATCCAAATCATCTTCTTTTACGGATCCTTGAGAGTTTTCTTCATCATTTAGACCTATGAGAGCCAAATTCACCATGTCTTCACTTGAGTCATTACTGGAGTCTGAGTCATCATCACTCCAGGTTAGTAAGGCCTTCGATTTTCTCTTGTCTTTGAAAACAGCTTGCTGTTTTGACTTTAGCTTGAAACAGTCCTTCTTAAAATGGCCTGGCTTGCCACATTCAAAACATGTTTGTTCCTTGGCCTTCTTGTTGTAACTTCCTCTATCCTTTTTCATTCTTTTTTTCCTTTCAATCAGCCTCTTAATCTTCTGAGAGATTAGTGCAATTTCTTCATCAGATTCTTCATCAGATTCAATCAGCTTGCTATTTGTGGCGGCTGGCTTGCTGTTTGTAGAATGAAGTGCCAAATTCTTCATTTTGGTTTGAGGAGCCCGAACATCTTCCACCTGGCTTTTGTTTATCTTGCTTTCAAATTGTTCTAGCTCAGCAAATACAGCTAGGTGATCCATGATGTCGATTGTTGAAGATGATTCCAAAGCCGTGACTTTAGCTTCATAAATAAATGGTACGGAACTTAACACTTTCATGTTAATTTCATCTTGTGGAATATCCTTTCCAAGTCTCTTTAAAGAGTTTATAGTGACTTGAAACCTTGCTTGTCCTTCCTTGATTGTTTCACCATCTTTGAGCTTGAAATTTCCAAAATCTTTTATTAGCTTGCTAAGCTTCACCTTTCTCAAAGTGGTCGATCCTTCATGATAAGTTTCCAAGGCATCCCACATTTCCTTTGCCGTTTTTAGAGAGGAGACCTTGTCATATTCAGCTTGATCTAATGCATTCATTATAGAATTTCTAGCTTCTCCATTGAAACCACACTTGATAATATCATCCATGGTGAGATCAACATCTTTCGGTTGGTTTTTATCATCCAAAAACTGGTAGTCTCCTTTCTGCACAACTCTTAATACCAGTGGCCTTTTGGACAAGAATGTTTCCATTCTACATTTCCATCAGTTGTAATTTTCTGATCCAGTGAGGAGAGGAGCTCTATAATCGGCTTTTGCTTCAAGATAATGTTCAGCCATGATCGATACTTTCCTGTTACAGAATTGTTAGTAAACCTCGCTCTGATACCAATTGAAAAACAACACCTAGAGGGGGGTGAATAGGTGTTTATGGCTAACAATGCTTAGTAATGACCTGTTTTGAAAATTACCAAAAACAGCTTGCTATTTGTAATAACACAGTTTACAAATGGCACGCTGTTTGTGTCTAATATGCAATGCAGAATGAAATAAACTGTAAGCAAAATGTGACACACGATCTTTTAGCCAGGTTCGACCCCTAAGCCCCTATGGTCTACGTCCTGGTCCCTTACCAAACTTGGTAAGAGAATATATTATTGATCAAATATAAACCGATTACAAGATACAACAATATATCTCCCTTACACCCTGCTGCTTACAAATGGCTTGCTGTTTCATGTGCTGAACTAACCTCTAAGTAATACTTCCCAAGTATACTTCTCTAGTATAGTTCGACTCACCCTAAACTCGAAGCCAACCTTGTACAGCAACAAATAGATACAATTTGAACAATACAAGTGTTTGAATATTACAACTCAATCTATGACCCTCTGAACATATAGATATATGTACGAATGTAATGGGTTTTGAAAGATTGAAAAGGATTTTGCAATGAAACCTTGTAGTTGTTTATGTATCGTGTTTTTCTGCACTTCAATGGATATTCAATAATTGATCATAGAACTGAGAAAAACCAGCCCTTATATAGGTAAACAAGAATGTTTAAAATCAAGCTTCAAGATGTTCCAACGGTATGAAAAAGAATGCGACCGTTAGAGATGTTTTGTTATCAAGAAGTGGAGGAGCTTGAGTAATCTGAAAAATCAGAGGAGGTGGAGCGTGTATAGAGTTAAAAATATGGAGAGAATATTTGCTATGATGACTCCCATGTGTTGTCTTTGAGTGGAGGTGTGGTGAGACATTAAATTAATGAAAAGTAAAACTTTACTTTTCTTAATTTAACTCAAGGAATATGTTTGTCTCCTTATATGTATATGATATGATAGTTTGCATATTCAATTATACTCAGAGGGCCCTTACAAATATTCCTAATAATGTATATACTTGATGTTCTCTGATTTCTTGATATTCGGTAAAACTGCCAGAACGAAATCAGCATGCTGTTTTATGAAACTGGTACGCCATTTGTGCAAATGGCTTGCGGTTTGATACAGACTGATTACTTAATCAATGTGCTATGTTCCCTACAAAACAAGTTAGAACATACACATATGGTAGGTTGTTTTATATCTGAAAATAAGCCAAATGACTTTCCATTTGTTATCATCAAAACCTAGGAGTTTCACAAAGATATTGCTTCCATAATAAATCTTCAAACACTGTTGACCCGTAGACGCTGCCTCTAGACAGAGTTTAACAAACTCTGTCGAGCTTCCAACTGTCAGCGTTTAACTAAACTCTGCCTCCTCCCAGCTAAACTCTGATTTATCACTGTTACACTTAAACACTGATTAATATTCACATCAATTATTTCTAACAGAAAGATTATATAGGGATGTTATTCGATACCTGAGAGAGAACCCACATGTTAAAACAATGTCGAATCAAACCTTTGCGATAAATTGTTCATATAGTGCCTAAAAAAAAAGAGTCAATAAATGTTTGTAGTTGTAGAGTGCTAATGGAAGGAATGGCTAGATTTGGCTCATTAGTACCCGAGCAATTAAGTCTGAGGGGACTTTGTGCCTAGTAACCTAAAGCCCTTTGTGGTTTGGGATTGCTGACCCAACGCTCACTACATGGGTATTATTGCATAAGTCTTTTGGGACCTCAATCATTGCACGGTCATTTCAACCATTAGTGTTAATAAATTCTTAAGTCTAATAAGTCCTTAGTAGGAAAATTGACTAGGTTGGGCTCATTGATAACCCGAGTAAGTAAGTCCGAGGGGACTTTGTGCCTAGCAACCTAAGGTCCTTTGTGGTCTGCGATTGTTGACCTAAAGCTCGCTAAATGGGTATCGATGCAAAAGTCTTTTGGGACCTCAACCGACAGTCGATCTAACTACTAAGAGCGTGAAGTTTGGCTAGATACTTATTTTGATAGAGATTCACTACACCAAAACTGGCCATTAGTAACGGATATATCCGTTACTAATGACATTAGTAACGGATATATCCGTTACTAATCGTCCGTCACAATTGCTTTTTTTTAAATTTTGTAACAGATATATCCGTTACTAATTAGTAACGGATATATCCGTTACTAATTAGTAACGGATATATCTGTTACAAAATAAAAAAAAAAGCAATTGTGACGGGCGATTAGTAACGGATATATTAGTAATCGAAAATAATATTTTTTAAAAAATCGAAAATAATTTTTTTTAAAAAAATTCGAAAATAATAATTATTTTTTAAAAAATAGAAAATAATTATTTTTTTAAAAACGAAAATAATTAATTTTTTAAAAAAATCGAAAATAATTAAATTTTTTTAAAAAATCGAAAATAATTATTTTTTTAAAAAAATCGAAAATTATTATTTTTTTAAAAAAATCGAAAATAATTTTTTTTAAAAAAATCGAAAATAATTATTTTTTTAAAAAATCGAAAATAATTAAATTTTTTTAAAAAATCGAAAATAATTATTTTTTAAAAAAAATCGAAAATAATTATTTTTTAAAAAAATTGAAAATAATTATTTTTAAAAAAATCGAAAATAATTATTTTTAAAAAAACGAAAATAATTTTTTCGACGATGCAACCATAAGGTTGTTAATATCTAATGATTTTAGTGATATACACAAAAAATTAAAAAATTACAAGCTTATTTGATGTGATTTTATAATATAAATCTCCGAAAAACAATACTCGCGATAACTAGTATCGTCCCGATTGCACAAAACAATATTTTTAAAATATTTTTTCGACGATGCAACCATAAGGTTGTTAATATCTAATGATTTTAGTGATATACACAAAAAATTAAAAAATTACCATCTTATTTGATGTGATTTTATAATACAAATCTCCGAAAAACAATACTCGCGATAACTAGTATCGTCCTGATTGCACAAAACAATATTTTTAAAATAATTTTTCGACGATGCAACCATAAGGTTGTTAATATCTAATGATTTTAGTGATATACACAAAAAATTAAAAAATTACAAGCTTATTTGATGTGATTTTATAATATAAATCTCCAAAAAACAATACTCACGATATCTAGTATCGTCCCGATTGCACAAAACAATATTTTTAAAATCTTTTTTCGACGATCCAACCGTACGGTTGTTAATATCTAATGATTTTATTGATATACACAAAAAATTAAAAAATTACAAGCTTATTTGATGTGATTTTATAATATAAATCTCCGAAAAACAATACTCGCGATAACTAGTATCGTCCCGATTGCACAAAACAATATTTTTAAAATATTTTTTCGACGATGCAACCATAAGGTTGTTAATATCTAATGATTTTAGTGATATACACAAAAAATTAAAAAATTACAAGCTTATTTGATGTGATTTTATAATATAAATCTCCAAAAAACAATACTCACGATATCTAGTATCGTCCCGATTGCACAAAACAATATTTTTAAAATCTTTTTTCTACGATCCAACCGTACGGTTGTTAATATCTAATGATTTTAGTGATATACACAAAAAATTAAAAAATTACAAGCTTATTTGATGTGATTTTATAATATAAATCTCCGAAAAACAATACTCGCGATAACTAGTATCGTCCCGATTTCACAAAACAATATTTTTAAAATATTTTTTTGACGATCCAACCGTACGGCTGTTAATATCTAAGGATTTTAGTGATATACACAAAAAATTAAAAAATTACAAGCTTATTTGATGTGATTTTATAATAAAAATCTCCAAAAAACAATACTCACGATATCTAGTATCGTCCCGATTGCACAAAACAATATTTTTAAAATCTTTTTTCGACGATCCAACCGTACGGTTGTTAATATCTAATGATTTTAGTGATATACACAAAAAATTAAAAAATTACAAGCTTATTTGATGTGATTTTATAATATAAATCTCCGAAAAACAATACTCGCGATAACTAGTATCGTCCCGATTGCACAAAACAATATTTTTAAAATATTTTTTCGACGATCCAACCGTACGGCTGTTAATATCTAAGGATTTTAGTGATATACACAAAAAATTAAAAAATTACAAGCTTATTTGATGTGATTTTATAATATAAATCTCCGAAAAACAATACTCACGATATTTAGTATCGTCCCGATTGCACAAAACAATATTTTTAAAATCTTTTTTCGACGATCCAACCGTACGGTTGTTAATATCTAATGATTTTAGTGATATACACAAAAAATTAAAAAATTACAAGCTTATTTGATGTGATTTTATAATATAAATCTCCGAAAAACAATACTCGCGATAACTAGTATCGTCCCGATTGCACAAAACAATATTTTTAAAATATTTTTTCGACGATCCAACCGTACAGCTGTTAATATCTAAGGATTTTATAATATAAATCTTTTAAAAGTATTAAATTAGTAATAGATATATTATTCCTTAGTAACGGATATATCCGTTACTAATATTAGTAACGGATATATCTGTTACTAATTCTATGTATTCGTTACTAATTAGTAACAGATATATCCGTTACTAATTAGTAACGGAGTATAATATTAGTAACGGATATATCTGTTACTAATTAGTAACGGATACATAGAATTAGTAACGGATATATCCGTTACTAATTAGTAACGGATATATGTGCATTAGTAACGGATATATCCGTTACTAATTAGTAACGGATATATCCGTTACTAATTTTATGTATCCGTTACTAATTAGTAACAGATATTTAATATTAGTAACGGATATATCCGTTACTAATTAGTAACGGATACATAGAATTAGTAACGGATATATCCGTTACTAATTAGTAACGGATATCTGACACATTAGTAACGGATATATCCGTTACTAATTAGTAACGGATATATCTGTTACTAATGCCATCAGTAACGGATATATCCGTTACTAATGGCTTTTTTTATCTGTTAGTAATTTGCCAGTTTGGTGTAGTGATTGGGTCAGTTCAATATTGGTTGAAAAAGAGAAAATGTTCGTATGCACTTTATCCATCAAAGGCCTTAAATTCACTACACACCTTGGGATTTTTTGTAAACTTTTTGAGTCAACTCATGTGGATTGTGGGAACCTATAACATGGCTATTATTAGAATAATCTTTAAGGTATGTATTTTCCTACAAAAATTGTTTTGTTGACACCAATGAAAGCTAGATTGAAAGAGGAAAGTTGGATACTTGCTAATTTATCTCAAAGATTTTATGGGTATATCTTCTGTAAACCCTTAGGAGACAACACTCCTCCTGTAGAGATCGTCTATGGGTTTAACGGGTTGGTATACCTAAAATTACCCGTGACGCCTACGAAAAGGAGCATAGGACTTCTCTTAGATATCTTTTTGTTTTTGTTTTACTCGAGGACGAGCAAAAGATAGGTATGGGGGCATTTGATAAGTGCATATTTTACATATTTTTATTACCTATTTATTGCTTGAACTCGTATTTTAATAATTTATTTTGTTACATTTCAGGAAATTCGTGAATAAATAAAGAAATAACAAAATAAAGAAATAAAGAGCAAGGAAGGGAAAAAGAGGAAGAAAAAAGGACTTAAATGAAAAAAGGAAAAAGAATTAGGAGCTTGGTGGAAAAGGAATCTTTGAAGACATGTGGAAGGTGGAAATCATCCCAACACACTAAATAAGTGTATGACCAAGATCCACTCATCAAAGCTTAAGGGGGAAGGAAACAAATAGATGGCTAGGATTTGTCCACCACATTTAGAAGGTGTAGGGCCAAGATTAACCCAACACACCCCTAAACCCTAATTCTTATCCTATAAATACCCCTTACCTCCCTTGTATTTAGAAACTTAGATTTTAGGGTAGTTTTAGGGTAGATTTAATTTCTTGTTTTGTAGTTTCAAATTTTGTAAACACTCTCTTTATTTTAATGCAATTTCAAGTTTCTTTTATTTTCTCGTCTTGTTCTTTCGTTTACGTTTGCCTTATTTTCGTTATTTTCATAAATCCGATTAGTGGACAAAGTAGCAAAATGCTAACCACTATGGGTTGAAAATAACGATTTTTATTTTCTTACTCGAAGTTTTAATTTTAGTTTTAATTCGTAATTTTGCCCCTTTAAATTTCAATTTTATTGTGGGCCATTTTAATTCCAAATAAAATCCTCGTTTTAGTGTAAAATTTTAAGTTCGTAGTTAACTTTTGTTATTTGCGTGTTTAATTTCCAGTACGTATTTTACCTGTTTTTACTTTGTTTATTCGAAACATAAAATTCCCCTGTTTTCTCTGTTAAACGAACCAAACCCATTTCATTTTTATTCTTGTGTCTTCGATTAAAACACATAAAAACACAACATTACTGTTCTTCTTCTTCATTCCCTTCTATTTCACAAGACCCAATTCCCCTTTTCTTCTTTTCATTTCGCACCATTCCCCCTCCCCTTTCTTTTTCCTCTTCGAACATACACACAGCCTTCCCTCCTTCTTCTTTCTTCCTTATTTCTTTGTTTTTTTATGTTTTTATCGTTGTTTTTATTTTTGTTATTTGCAATCGAGATATTGTTTTCTGAAGCCTCATCGTTGTTTTAATTTCAGAATCTGAGTTTGCGAGTTATTGTTTTGTTCATTGTTGAGTTCGATATTGGGTTTCCCTTTTCTACATTTTGTTTTAAGTCGCTAGTTATCCAAATTAATTATGTTGTTTGCTGCTGTCAAGTTTTCTGAGTTTGAAGTTGTTATGTTTACTGAGTCACATTTCGAGTTCTTTGCTGAGTTGCCGAGTCATTTTTACGAGTCTTGTATTGATTAGAATTGGGTCGAATGTTAGTCTTGTAGGTGTGCTTATTTTGGTTTCGGTTTTTGCTGTGTTCGATCATTAGTTAATTCGAGTTTTGTTTCAGTTGTTTAGTGTCTGAGTAATACTGCTGAGTCTAGCCACGAGTTGTACTGAGTTTACTCAGTTTTAATTGATTATGTTTCGTTTTGATGAATGTGTCTTATGTGTTACTTTATTCGAGCTTGTGTTCGTGTGTTTTTGCTGAGTTTCGTTTGAGTAGACTCAATTATAGTGGCCAAGTTCTGTAAATGGTTTAATTGCCGAGTTCAATTTCTTGATTGCGTTTGTTTTCTGCATCCCCTTCACTGAGTTTTGTAGTCTGCCGAGTTGAGAATCGTTGAGTTGCATCTGTTTTAACTTCGAGTTGTAATTGAGTTGCTACGTTTCTTTGTTTGTATTGAATCAGTTGGTACCTAGTTTGTAAGGAATTTAATAATTGTTTGTTAAGTTTTGCTTGGTTTTGTTTTGGTAAGTTTTGTAATGAGTTTGTTAAGTTTTTGAATTGAATCACTGAGTTTGTCCGAGTCAATAATGGGTCAATTAGTGAGTTTGTAGAATGGTTGAGTCTCGCATTCTTGTGTTGGTTTTATTTTTGGCTAGTCTTATTTACAAATAAATCATGTCGAATTTTCTGTGAATAAAATCAATTTTAAATAAAAAAATTGTTTTAGAATAAAATCTAGTTTTTAATAATTTAGAATAAATTAGTTTTAATTAATTAGTTTAAAATGGATTTCTTTTAGTAATTAAATAGTTTAAAATCCAAATTTCAAAAAACCACTTGTCCTAGTCCGATTAAATTAAATTTTAAGGCTTGTGAAAATAATAAGCTTCTGTGGAACGATATCTCAAGTATTAAAACGATCGAGTTGTGCGCTTGCAATTTAAATCTTTATTTTTTCAGCACATCAGTCACGAACACGCTATAATGTTAAAGCAGGGTAGCAACCTAATTGGGATTCGACCCTATCGGTACCCGCAGAGTCAACAAGATGAGATAAAGAGATTGATTAAAGAAATGCTAGCAACTGGTTAAATTAACCCTCCAAAAGCCCATTTTCCAGCCCTATACTGTTGGTCAAGAAGAGAGACAAGTCGTGGTAATATTGCGTGGATTACCGTGCCCTTAGCAAAGAAACAATACCGGATAAGTACCCAATCCCGGTCATCGATGAACTTCAAGATGAGTTACATGGTGCCAAGATTTTTTCCGAATTGGATTTAAAAGCGGGATATCACCATAATGCCTTTCAGGCTTACAAATGCTCCGACTACGTTTCAATGCTTGATGAACGACGTGTTTAGGCCATTTTTGAGGAAATTTTTCCTCGTTTTCTTCGACGATATCTTAGTCTACAATGGATCCCGAAAAGAGCATAACCACCATCTCCATCTGGTATTGCAAAAGCTTGAAGAACAACAGCTATTCGCGAACTTCAAAAAATGTGAGTTTGCTAAATCATCAGTGGCTTACTTGGGCCATGTTATATTCACATGGGGTCGTAGTCGATCAAGAGAAGGTTAAGGCAGTTTTGGAATGGCCAACCACGCGAAACTTGCGATAGCTCAGAGGATTCCTTGGATTAACGGGCTATTACAGAAAATTTGTGGCCAACTATGCCCAAATTGCTCAACCATTGATAGCTCATCTTAAGAAAGACGACTTTGGGTGGTCTGAGGAAGCTACAAAGCATTTGAGTGCTTAAAATTAACCATGGGTAGTCCTCCAGTTTTATTGATGCCAGATTTTTTGAAACTTTTTGTGGTGGAAGATGATGCTTCGGGTTTTGGGCTGGGTGCTATTCTTATGGAAGATAATAGCCCCTGGATTTCTTTAATAAGCTTCTAGGCCCCAAGGTAGAGCATAAGTCAATTTATGAGAAAGAATTAATGGTAATCTAATTGGATATCAGTTGGTCGTCACTTTATTGTCCGAACTGATCAGCAGAGCTTGTGCCATTTAATGCTACAACATGAAGTGAATGTGGAGTACTAGATGCGGATACAGAAACTGCTGGGTTTTGACTTTAAGGTGCAGTATAAACCAGGGTCAGCCAATCGTGTGTCAGATGCCTTATGTCGGAAAAAGGGGATCAGGTCGAGTTCGGAGCGATGCTAACTACTTCAAGAGTAAACTGGGAGGAACCAGTACCAGAGATTGAAAAGGATGCTACAATGGCACGTATTCGCAAGGAGCTATAAACTAGACAAGCAGGTCCAATTAGGTTTCAATTGGTAGAAAATAGGGTACTTTTTAAAGGAAGATGGGCTATACCCCGTACTTCTAAATTTATTCCAGTCTTGTTGACGGAGTACCATGATTCGGTGGTGGGGGGCATGCAGGTGAGCTGAAAACGTACTTGAGGTTGGTGAGAGATTAGTTTTGGGAAGGAATGTGACGAGACATTGCTAAGTATGTGCAACAATTCACTGTGTGCCAACAGCAAAAAACATTCACAGAAGTCACCCGCGGGATTGTTGCAACCCCTTGCCCATTTTGAGTTTAGTGTGGGAAGGTATATCTATGGACTTCGTGGAGGGGTTACCAATGTCTAAATGGTTTAATTCCATCTTGCTGGTGGTAGATAGGCTATCAAAATATGCACATTTCACAGGACTGCATCACCCATACACGGCAGTAACAGTGGCAGAATCGTTCATGAATGAAATAGTCAGGTTGTACGGGTTCCTGACATCAATTGTCACTGATAGGGACATAATTTTCTTGAGTGTGTTTCGGAAAGAGCTTTTTCACTTACAAGGAACGCAGCCGGAGTGTAGCACGACCTACCACCCACAAACGGATGGGCAGACCGAGATTGTGAAAAAGGCCTTGAGACATATTTACGATGTTTTATGGGGCTAAGCCAAAGTGTGGGCTTCGTGGCTAGCTTGGGCAAAATTTTCTTATAACACTTCACCCCACATTTCCACCAAGGTGAGCCCGTTTAAGGTAATTAATGTATGGTCACAACCCACCTTCAGTTGTAGGGATTGGGCAGGGGCAAACTCAGGTCCATAGCTTGGAAGAAATGTTACAAGTTGGATTTACCACCAACTAGCCGCATACATCCGGTATTCCATGTCTCACAATTGAAGCGATCAATTGGCTCCACACCGATCTCAGTTTCTATTCCGGAGTAGTTGACACCAGGCTTGGAGCTAGAGGTGGAATCAGAAGCTGTCTTTGATGTTCGACATATAAAACATGGGATCCAGTCCATGTAAACTAAGGTACTGAGCAAATGGAGAGGGTTGCCACAGTTTGAAGCCACTTGGGAGAGCATGGGCGTCATCTGTTAGCGCTTTCCATCATTCCACCTTGACGACAAGGTGGGTCCTAAGGGGAAGGGAAATGTAATACCTTCCAGTCCAGGCCCAATAGTGAAGGCGTTTAATAGAAGGAGGCCCAAGGGGTAAAAGAGTCAGCAAACAAAAGTGGTTGAAAAGGGATATTAGGAGAAGAAAAGAGTTTAATATTTTTATACAATTAGTGTCTCTAAATTAGGGTTTCAGGAGAGGCCGGCATCTCGAAAGTCCAATGTTGTTTTTTATTGTTATTTTCAATTCAGTATTGTGTTGAGTTCATTTCATCTATAATATCAAGTAAATGGAGGTTAATTTGTCTTAAGCTCTGAGATCTGTTCTAATTAGTGATCATTAAAAGTTGAATCTATTATACAATTTTAATCGAACATTATCTTTTGACTTTTGCCTTCTGGTACCCAGATATTAGCTTATATGTGAACTTCATACCCGGAATGCACCATTGAGTCGAGAAGTAAAGCCCAATGCTTCCTACTAAGGAAGCAACAACATGCACGAGCAAACATTCATCATCCCTAATCTCTACACGAATATATCCTACTGGGAAGAGATTATAGTACAGCTGAGCAGAAAGATTGAGGGAGTTTCCTTGGAGAGGTTCTCTGTTCCTCCCATTCCAGGACTTCCTACCGTTACTCAGAAGGCAATTACAAATATCGTTGCTATGGAGGACTCCCAGCCTATTCAAGAATCAAGATCCACCTTCTTCTCCTATAGTGGAGGAATTAAATGCATCCCCCAAGGAGAATGATTCATCTCCTAAAAAGAATGGGGATGAGTTTATTGATAATCTAGATCTTTAGATGGCCTTGCATGGCTTGCTTTTGTAATATCTATTCTGAATTTTTACCCTTCGGGGTTATGATGTAACTTAACTTAACTATTTATTTAGTTTCCTTCGTTTCCATATTCTTGTCTTTTGCTTATAGTTTGTTATGCTTTAAAGTGTTACGGGTACTTGGCCTCTTGGCTTGTACCAAACTTCTGCATTAGTATAACCTTTGTCTTTCGTGTTTAAGATAACAAAACAAAAGAAGTAACTCAATAGAAAGCAAAAACACACTTTATTAATAAGCTAACAAAGAATGTCGATAATATGGGCTCAACCCTCACATAGATACTCTACTTCCTACTCGGAGCTCGGAGGCTCTGAATGGTTTCATCGAACCTTATTTCTACTTCTCCTAATAAATAGATAAAAAGATAAGTCCTTCCTAGGATAGCTTAAACATAATAAACCTTCAGGTTCAAGGCATGCCATGTACGGGGCACCTCATTTCCATCCAAGGTTTCCAGCTTATAGGATCCTCGTCCTAATGTCTTCCTGACTCGATACGGCCCTTCCCAATTTGTGGCTAGCTTTCCTTTCTAGCCAACTCCAAAGGCCTCTATCTTCCTCAAAACCAAGTCACCTTAACGAAAGAACCTCTCCTTAACCCTTTGGTTATAGTGGAAAGACGCTCTCTTCTGATGCTCTACATTCCTGGCATTTGCTTCATCCCGGACCTCATCAATCAGATCGAGGGCTGGCCTCATGCCTTCTTCATTAGTCTCCGATTCATAGGCTTCAACCCTCAGTGATGCGTGTGTGATAGGAGAGTTAATCGATGTTAACATCTCTGGCGGTTGCCTTACAATCGGGGCGTGCTTCTGGCATCTGTCACAATTCTGGACATAGTTCTGTGCATCGGCCAACATCTCTGGCCAATAGAACCCTAAGTGAGTGATCTTACGAGCTAAGGCTCCACCCCCCAAGTGCTGCCCACAGATCCCTTCATGAACTTCCTTTAGCGCTTCTTCTGCCTCTTGGGGCCTCAAGAATTTTAAATACAGGATGATAAAAGACCTCTTATAAAGGATGTCTTCAATCAAGGCATATCTCAAAGCTCTCACTGATAGTTTCCTTGCCTCCAAGGCATTGTCAAGGAGCCATCCAGTCTCGAAGTGTGGTTTGATAGGGTCTATCCAACAGCCCCCTATGTTGATCGGTGCCACCAACTTCGAATTGATGGTGGGGGCCTTCAATACCTGGAAGTAAACACTCCCGACATGGTTCTCTATTTCAGATAAGGCAAACTTTGATAGGGCATCGGCCTTGACATTCTCCTCCCTAGGAATATGCTCCACATAGCATTCATCAAACTGAGTTATTACAGCTTTCACAACCTTTAAGTACTTTACCACAGTTTCCTCCTTGGCTTCAAACTCACCGTTCACTTGCGAGACTACGAGTCTAGAATCTCCACAAACTTTGAGGTTCTTAACCCTCAATATTCTGGCCAAGCCCAATCCGGCTATCAATGCTTCATATTCAGCTTCGTTATTAGTTGTCGGAAAATCCAACTTCAAAGCATACTCAACTATGAACCCATCGGGGGTTTCCAAGAGTAAACCTGCACCACTAGATTTTGTTTTTGATGCTCCATCAAAATAGAGCACCAAATAATCCTTCTGATCAGGTACAAGTTATTCTTCTTTATTCTCACTTTCTTGGTTGGGCACTGTCTCCTTCCCCTAGACTTCTTGGTTTCCAATGGTACATTCAACCACGAAGTTAGCCAATGCCTGAGCCTTGATGGCTGTCCGAGGCTTGTATATGATGTCAAATTCTCCAAGTTCAATCACCCACTTAATCAGCCTTCCACTAACCTTCGGGCTACGCAATATGTTTTTCAGCTGCTGGTCTATAATAACTTCAATCTTATGTGCCTGGAAGTATGGTCGTAGCTTTTCTTCGAGGCTGTTATCAATGCTAGGGCAAATTTCTCTATGGGAGAGTAATTCAACTCAGCTCCATGCAACACCTTGCTCACGTAGTAGATAGGTTTCTGAACCTTGTTTTCCTCTCGAATGAAGACAGCACTCAGTGCTTGTTAAAATACCGCCAAGTACAGATAAAGAGTCTCTCCGGGACTAGGTTTGGCCAACAATGGGGCTTCGGCCATGTACTTCTTCAGCTATTCGAAGGCCTCTTGGCTTTCAGGTGTCCACTCAAAGTTCTCCAACTTCTTCAATGCTTGAAATAAAGGCAAGCACTTATCACCAGATTTGGAGATGAATCTCCCTAGGGCTGCAACTCGGCCCGTCATCTTCTGCACATCTCTTATAGAGCGTGGTGGCTCCATATCTAAAATCGCCTTGATCTTATCGGGGTTGGCTTCTTTGCCTCGCATTGAAACCATTAGACCCAAAAAATTTCCTGATCAACACCAAAGGCACACTTGGCTGGGTTCAACATCATCTTATGGTGCCTCAGCACTTCAAATGCCTCTCTGAGGTGCTCAATATGGTCTACCTTGAACAGGCTCTTGACTAACATATCCTCAACATAGACCTCCATGGTTTTCCCAATCAGATGGGCGAATATCTCATTCACCAGTCGTTGGTAAGTAGCTCCTGCATTCTTTAGTCCAAAAGCCATGAGAAGATAACAGAAAACACCAAAGTCGATTATGAAAGATACCTTTGGGATGTCATCCTTGTGCATCTTAATCTGGTTGTAGCCACTGAAACCATCTATGAAGCTCAATATCTCATGCCCAGCTGTGGCATCTATCAATGTGTCTATCTTTGATAGAGGGAAACAATCCTTAGGACATGCATCATTCAGATCAGTGAAGTCAATACACATCCTCCACTTCCCATTCGCTTTATTGACCATCACAGGGTTAGCTAACCATTCGGGGAACTGAATCTCTTCAATGAACCCAGCTTCTAAGAGCTTGTCTACCTCTTGCTTAATGGCCTCTTACATTTCTGGAGTGAAATTCCTCTTCTTCTGCTTTATTATCTTCCGCTTGGGATCTACATTTAACTTGTGAGTTATGAGTTGGGGATCAATCCCTAGCATATCAGCTGCTGTCCAACCAAACACATCAATATTTTCTTGTAAGAATGCTATCAACCTGCCCTTCAAGGAATCCTTCAGAGAAGCTCCAATATAAGTAACTTTTTCAGGGTCTCCAAGCTCTAGAGGTATAGGGATCAAATCCTCTGTTGGCTTCCCTCGGTGTTCATCATCACCACGTACATCCATGTCTTCAATCGGAAGGACCTGCCCGCCGACTCTATCGGCTCTTAAAGCAGCCACATAGCAACTTCTTGCCATTTTCTGATCACCTTTTTTGTTCTCCAACACCATCCCTAGATGGAAACTTGATCTTCATGTGATAAGTAGAGGCAACAGCCTTGAACGCATGAAGTCCAGTCCTTCCTAGGATTACGTTGTATGTCAAAGCCGCCTTGATTACCATAAAATTCAGCATCTGAGTAGCCTCCTTAGGTTCCTGCTCAATAGTCACGGGCAATTGAATTGTTCCTTCAACATTAGACTCCACTCCATTGAATCCGTATATGGGCATGTCAGTGGGGGTCAACTGAGAATCATTGTACCTCATCTTCACAAATGCATCATGAAACAGAATATCGACGGAAGCTCCATTATCTATCAAGACTCGCTTCACCTCCGAATTTCCAATCACAGGAGTTATGACCAACGGGTCGTCATGGGGAAACTTAACCCCTTCCAAATCCGAATCATCGAAACCGATTGCTACTTCAGTCTTTGCGCACTTCGGGGCCTCTCCCACGATGTGCATCACTTCTTTGGCATAAGCCTTTCGAGAGTTTTTTGTTGTGCCGGCCGCTAACGGGCCTCCCCAAATCATGTTGATAATTTGCCCTCGGGCTGTGGGTTGCGATCACGGTCGTTATCCCTCCTATCATAATCTCTTCTCTAGTTTCCATGATATTCACCTTTCGTGAACTTGCTTAGTTTCCCCCTTCGAATCAGGAATTCAATCTCGTCCTTGAGTTGCCTACAATCATCAGCGTCGTGTCCCACATCCTTGTGGAACCTACAGTACTGATCCTTGTTTCACTTTTCGGGGTCACCTTTGAGTGGCTTCGGCCATCAAAAATCTTTATCCTTTTCGATATCCAACAAGATTTGACTCATAGGAGCATTCAACCTTGAATACTCAGAAAACCTTGGTCCCAAATTCTTTTTGGGGGAAGAATCAAAATCCTTGCTAGTTCGGGGATACTTGTCCCTGGCATCATAATCCTGATCTTGCTTTCGCTTCCTAGAGTTCCCGTTTCCTCCAGTCACGGTTGAGGCCCCTGTCTTCCTCATGCTTTCTTCAGCTTTTATGTACTTACTCGCCCTTCTTTGGAGCTCAGTCATGCTCTCAGGGTATAAGAACCCAGATTTTGGATAGAATTAAAACTTTTTATTATGTATGGATGTAATAGTGAATAGTGGTTGCGACTACGATGTAACAATTGTTCTAATGAATGAATGGAATGGATTTGGATTCAAATATTTATATGTCATGAAGAATGCTATTGGTTGACAATCTAGATAAGAATTATCTATCTCCTAGGAAATTAAGATTTGATAATTCCGAAGGGGAAGGTTATTCTTATGTCATCCAAATCGATATCTGTTATCAGTCCAGTGGTTCCGTGAAAGGGGTAAGGAATGATCGAAAGAGAATCGGGACATCTATATAACCCTAAAAGAATAAGTAAAGAATAAGTGGTGAATAGTGATTTTGGTGGATTTAGGAATATTATTAGACGACGCCATATAGAAGTACCCGGAACGAATTTCAGAGTTCATATCAATGATCCAGGGGGGAAAAGAGTGTATGAAAAAGCTGTCGGATTCTGAAAAAGGGCATTTTTATTTTCTCCGAGATTTCCCTGGATGCTGAAAGACCTAAGAGATTATTAAAGGGATTTAAGGAATATGGATTCGAGAGTTAATAAGAAAGATGGAGAATAGTATTATAAATATTAAGACGGTTTTCAGTAAAACCCTAACTAGAAATCTTTGAGTTATTCCTTCGAATTGAGTAATAACCGGACAAAAAGACAAGCAGAGAGCCAAGATACAAGAGAAATAAATTGGTGGAAAGATAAAGATACAAGTGACTCACATATAAGTCAACAAGCAAGTGAGTGGTGTAATTGTACTTTGCCAAAAATGGAGTTGCATGTTGTGGTGCCAACAAGTGGCCAAATAGATGGGTGACACTTGGTCCAATAGATTTTTAACAGCATAAAAGTCAAGAGATGCATCCAATATAGTTAGACATTACATACATTATATCATTACATACCAAAACACAAAGCAAAAACACCATCTCTCTCCCCCTAACAACTCTCGGCCAAGGAAGGAGAAAGGGAGGTTCCCACCATCAAAGAATTACAAGAAAATTTAGGTGAGCTCTATAATTCCTAGTTAAGATACCCTATAAATTTTAGCTTCTAATTCCATACCAATCTTGAGATATAAAATCAAGAAGATGGTGATGAATAGTGCTTTCATAAAACTAAGTTTAGTTTTCTTGTTTCTTTCGTTGATCTAAGCAAACTTAAGCACTCTCAAGGATCATTCAAGGCTTAGTAAGGCTAGGACATACTCCAAGGAAGGTATATCTCATCAAAACCCTAGCTCTTACTTTAAGTTTATTGATGATCTTGATGGTTGTTAGCATGGTTAGGATGTTAGCATGATTATATAGTGATTAATTGATTTAAGAGGTATGATGATCATGTTGGTAAAGTAGATGATTTTGGACAGATTGAAGATGAATAACATGTGTTTAAGTTGTATGGATGCCCGATGTGACTTGGTTGTGATGGATTGATTTTTAGAACGTCCGATTTATAGCCGTCGTAATGCCCGATTTTCGTTAACCTTAAGAAATCGTGTTTGAGAGTAGCTATAACTCACTGTCCAGTTTCATATTATGCCATGATAAGATAGATTATGTTATAAACTTCATTTTGATATAAAGATCATGTGAAACAGACTTACGGTTTAGGAATTATGGTCGATTTACTAAAGGTCGTTCGAAACCGTAAGTATGAGTTCGTTATTGAAATTGAACCCCTGTAAAATACATAAGTCAGTGGCGAATCATGGTAATTAAACACTAGAGATAAAAAAAGGAAGGTGTGAAAGAAAACCACACGTCAAACGGATCGTTTTTCAATTTTATAAAAATGTTCGAATCAAGGTTAAACGCGAACGAAACCTTAAAAGTACATTTGGTTATAACTTTGGTAAAACACTTAGAAAACGGGCGATAAAACTCGAGGTATAATCTTGGTTCGTAAACGACCGACCTTAGAACTTACCCAGCTTAAGTATATGTCAAGTGTAAGTATAATGACATGTCTTAATAACGAACAAAAGTCGGATCGTATCGGTAATAAAAAGAGGTATTCAAAAGGGTGCATAACGAGATAACTCGAAAGCTTATTTCGACTTAAATAAAGTTTATTCGTAACCTTCTAAAGAAGTGTTAGGTGATTAATCTCGAATATTCTGATTGTTTATAGATCACCGAGCTGACCTGGGACACGCTACCTCTACCGAGGTGATCAAGTTATATTGTTATACTTGTTCCTGATTTAATGTTGGCTTATAAGATAGATAAATAATATATCGATTATAAGCCGGATATTACTAAGACCCTTAGCGAAGGGCATACGAATCTCATTTTTCGAATGTAGACCGGGAGTCGTTATTTCTTGATATATCATGGTTATTTTCGGAGGAAAATATTTAAGTAGATATTTTCCATTACTATTTATTAAATATTCTTTGAAATATTCAATTGAGTTTATTTATTTAATTACTATTACTTTAAATATTCATTGAAGCTTTATTTATTTAAGGAACATTATTTTGAATATTCATTCGACCTTTATCTATGTGATGAATATTATCTTTAAATATTCATCTAGAGTTGATTTATAAATCGAATATTATTTCGAGCCTTCATTCGAATTATTTAATATTAATTTCGAATATTCGATTAATCATTATTTATCTAATAAATACCATCTCGAACATTCTTTTGGACTTCTGTTTATAAATATTATCTCTAAATATCCCTTTGATAATTATTTCTTTCACAAGCATTATGTTAAATATAGTTGATGTGGTTAATATCAGTGTTTAAGTTTTACAGGGGAAAATAGAGTTTAACTTGAAACTGGAAGCAGTCAGAGTTTAGTCAAACTCTGACAGTTGGAAGCTCGACAGAGTCTGCTAAACGCTGACAAGAGGAAGCAGCTAAACTCTGTTGAAGAGAAGCGTTTGCTGGTCAGTAACAGAATTATTGAAGATAATTATGGAAACGATATCTTTGAAGATTGGATAGCTGTCAAAGAAGTCGTGCTGACTAGAAAGACGGTAGCAATCGTAATTGATATCAATTGAATAGCTAATTTATAGGAGTATCAATTATTGATTGTATAGCAGCTGTATATCTTATAAATACAGTTAGGTTAACCCTGGAAGGGTATCGGGTAACGCAATATTATTTCATTGTAACCTAAGCACATCTCTGTGATATTTTACATCACTGAGAGAGGAGTTAATTCCAAAACAGTTTTTAAAGTCTTTTAAGAACTTATTGTTATTCGCTCATACTTAGTTGATTATAATTGTGTATTCGGCTTAACAATTGGTATCAGAGCCAATCTGTTAATTTAATACAGTTTAAGATCCACACACACAACTATAATCAATGGCAGAAATTCCTCCTTCAACAACAGGCTCTAGTGCTGAGAAGGCTCAACCTACAACTGTGAGCCGATATGAGACAATCAGGGTTCCTATTCTCAGGCCAGCAGAATACTCAACCTGGAAGGTGAAAATGGCTATGTTTCTGGAGGCTACAGATCCAGAATATCTTGACAGAATTTATGAAGGCCCTCATAAGCCTACAAAATTATCTGTCATTACTGTTGGACAGGAAGCTAAATCTATTCCAAAGGAGAAGAAAGATTTGACTCCTGAGGACATTTCACCCATTGCTAAGGATGCAAAGGTTAGACATCTGCTTCATAGTTCATTGGATAATGTTATGTCTAACAAAGTGATCAATTGTAAAACTTCAAAAGAGATCTGGGATGCCCTGGAGGTTAGATGTCAGGGAACTGCTGCAATCAAGAAGAATAGAAGGAACATACTCACACAGGAGTATGAACCCTTTGAGGCTAGATCTGAAGAATCAATGACAGAAACCTTTGACAGATTCTGTAAGCTACTCAATGATCTGTCACTGGTTAATAAAGAATGTGATCTAGAAGATTCAAATCTCAAGTTTCTTCTTTCTCTACCTGAAAAGTGGGATGTTAAGACAACCACTATTAGAGATAACTATGATCTGGCTGACACTGATATTGATGAGATCTATGGGTTGCTCAAGACTCATGAACTGGAAATGGAACAGCGAAGCAGAAGATCAGGCAGGAAGTCGAAGTCTGTTGCTCTAAGAGTTGAAGAAAGACCCTCAAAGAAGGAAGCATCAAGGAAGAAAGCAAAAGGAAAAGCTTTGGTCATTCATTCTGAAAGTGAGTCATCAAACTCTGATGTTGACTCAAACACAGATGGATCATCTGATTCTGAAGATGATGAGGAAATTATGCAAATGGCTGCTTTGATGGTAAAGACCTTCAAGAAGATGGGATTCAAGAACTTCAAGAAGGGAAAGAGATTCTCCAAGAATAATTCAAAGTCTGACAGGAAGAATTTCAACAAATCTGAGAGAAAGGATACCAAATCTGGGAAGAGAGACAAGTCTGAGATTCAATGCTACAAGTGTAAGGAGATGGGCCACAATGCTCTTGAGTGCAAGAAGGGTAAAACTGAGAAGGCACTCTTCACTAAAGGCAGAGATTGGGCAAGCACCTCTGACTCAGATGAGGATGTGGACTATGCTCTCATGGCTACTACTGTTGATGAAGCTGAAGATTCTGAAAACAAGGTACCTCTAACTACCTATGCTTATAATACTGATGATATAACTGAATTGAGAATCTATCTTAAGGCTTTGCATATCAGTTTTAGGGATTAGACTTTAGAGAATGAGAGAATCAAAACTGAGAATTCGGAACTCAAAGAGAGAAATAAGGTTGTTGAAGAGAAACTTGAAAACATGCAACAAGTTCAGAAAGAAAGAGATGATGTTGTTTATCTAGAACAGGATTTGCTAGGAAAATATAAGCAACTTGAATCTGAGTTGGAGAAGGCAAATCACATAATTAAAACTTGGACTCATTCTGGAAAAGACACTCAAGAGGTTTTTCAGTCAGACAAAGTTGGTTTAGGTTATTGTGAGGGAGATGAACTTAGGTTTTAAAACAAAGTCAAAATAAGAACACATCTCCCATCTAAAAAATTTGTTCATGGAATAAATGAACCTATGTCTGAAGCTAAAAAAGAAGCTGTTAAGAAATAACCAGTAAAAAATAGTGTTAAACAGGTTAATATTGGTTCAATGACAGATAAACAACTCAAGCATAAGCTTAAGGAGTTAAAATCTGTCAAGAAACAGAAAGTGTCTAGGAAGAATAGAAATGGTAAAGTAGGCATTACTCAAGGTAATTATCCAATGCTTGCTACTTTTGCTCCAAGAAAGACATGCCATAACTGTGGTAGTACTAACCATCTTGCTAGTTTCTGCAGGAAGAACAAAAACATTAATTCTTTATCTTCTAAGTCTGAAGTAAAGAAAGATAATGTTAGAACTAGACCACAGACTTTATGTAAACATTGTGGAAGTACTTGGAATTCTATCTATACTTGCAGGGATTATCATGCTATTTATCATAACTACTATGAACTTAAGCCCAATTTGAAATGGGTTAGGGTTAATTCTGCAAGTGTAAACTCTGATAAAGTTAGCTTAAACTCTGATAGTGTAAATTTCGCTGCTAAAGCTAACAAAATTAAGAAAGCCAAAGGATCCAAGCAAGTCTGGATCCTTAAATCTAATCTTCAGTAATTGTTTGTGATTGAAGGGCATCAGGGAGGGTATCCTAGTCATGGACAGTGGATGTTCAGGACACATGACTGGAAATAAAGCCCTGCTATCAGAGTATGTGGAGAAGGCTGGCCAAAAAGTTTCCTATGGAGATGGCAACATAGGACGTACTCTGGGATATGGCAATATCAATCTTGGAAGTGTCATCATCACAAATGTAGCTCTGGTTCCAGGACTCAAGCATGATCTGCTATTTGTGAGTCAAATCTGTGATAGAGGTTTTCATGTAGATTTTCAACCTGAATACTGTGAGGTTATCAGCAAAACCACAGGGAAAGTTGTTTTAGTTGGACAAAGGCGCAACAATATCTATGAAGCAAACTTGTTGACAAGCTCTGATGGAAAAACTATGTGCCTGTCAACAAGAATGTCCAGTGAAGAGAGTTGGAAGTGGCATAAGAAACTCTCTCATTTGAATCTGAACAGCATCAATGAGCTGATAAGAAATGATCTTGTTAGAGGACTTCCAAAGTCTTTGTTAAATGTTGATGGTCTGTGTGATTCATGTCAAAAGGCCAAACAGAGGAAGACTTCTTTCAAGAGCAAGTCTGAATCTTCAATTGTTGATCCTTATCATCTTCTTCATGTTGATCTTTTTGGACCAGTAAATGTTATGTCTCTTGGAAGGAAGAAATATGCTCTAGTCATTGTTGATGAACACACCAGATACACATGGGTGTATTTTCTAGCAAAGAAGGATGAAACTGCATTAACTCTGATGGAGCATGAAAAGCTGCTGGACAAAGGATCAAAAAAAAAAGTCAAAATAATCAGGAGTGATAATAGAACTGAATTCAGGAATGAAACAATGGAAGAATTCTGAAAGAACAGAGGATTGAAGCAAGATTTTTCTGCACCTGGTACACCACGGAAAAATGGTGTAGTTGAGAGGAAGAAAAGAACCTTAATAGAAGCTGCCAGAACTATGCTTGATGAAGCAAAATTGCCAACCTATTTCTGGGCAGAAGCAGTTCAAACAGCCTGTTTCACTCAAAATGCCACACTAATCAACAAGCATGGAAAAACACCATATGAGATGGTGAGGGAAAAGAAGCCAAACCTGAAATATTTTCATATTTTTGGGTGCAAATGCTTTGTGTTGAAAACTCATCCTGAACAGTTGACCAAATTTGAGTTGAAAGCAGATGAAGAAATTTTTGTTGGCTATCCAGTGTCAACCAAGGCATTCAGAGTTTATAATTTGAGAAAAAAGGTGATTATGGAATCTATTCATGTGTCATTTGATGACAAGAAAATAACTGGACTTGAAGATGTTGATGAATATGATCAGTTGCACTTCAAAAATGAAGATCTAATCCCTGATGAAATAAACTATGATGAAACCAGTCCAACAAACTCTGTTTATGCAAACTCTGAACCTCTACTGGTACACACAGAAGAAACCATATAGACAGAACAAAGGAGAGAACTAGTTGAGGGGTAGCATGCAGAACAAATCTCTGATGACTCACATTCTGAAAGTGAGTCACTTGAAAAATCTGGATCAATCTCTGATGACTGAAACTCTGATAGTTCAAAATCTGACAACTTAAACTCTGAGCAATCAAATTCAGGGGGAGCCTCAGAGAATGAAGAAAGGCAACAAGATGATCAGGAGAACATTGATCAAGGGGGAGGATCAACTATTGACAGAAGTCATTTACCTTCAGCTAGGAAATGGACAAAATCTCATACCCCTGATCTAATAATTGGAGATCCAGATGCAAAAGTCAGGACAAGAAGTGCTACAACAAATGAATGTCTGTTTCATGCATTTCTGTCCAAATCTGAACCAAAGAAAGTGGAAGAAGCTCTTCAAGATGCTGATTGGATAACAGCAATGCATGAGGAGTTTAATGAATTTGAAAGAAATAAGGTCTGGACCCTTGTACCAAGACCAAAGAATAGATTTGTTGTTGGTACTAAATGGGTTTTCAGAAACAAAACTGACAGTGATGGGGTTGTTACAAGAAACAAGGCCAGACTTGTGGCCAAAGGCTATTCACAGCAAGAAGGCATAGACTATGATGAAACTTTTGCTCCAGTTGCAAGGTTGGAGGCAATAAGAATCTTTCTAGCATATGCTTCTCACAATAAATTCAAGGTTTTTCAGATGGATGTGAAAAGTGCTTTTCTGAATATAAAACTTGAAGAAGAAGTGTTTGTTGAACAACCACCAGGATTTGTAGATCCCAAGTATCCAGATTATGTCTACAGGCTTGAAAAAGCACTCTATGGACTTAAGCAGGCACCAAGAGCATGGTATGAGACTTTGGCTCAATTTCTTTTGGAAAGTGGGTTCAACAGAGGTACAATTGATAAAACCTTGTTCTACTTCAAACTTGGTAGTGATCTGTTATTAGTTCAAATATATGTAGATGACATAATCTTTGGGTCTACTAATGATAAACTCTGTAAGAAGTTTTCCAAGCTCATGCAGTCCAGATATCAAATCAGCATGATGGGAGAGCTTAGTTATTTTCTAGGCCTAGAGGTGAAGCAAACAGATGATGGAATCTTTATCAATCAAGCAAAATATACCAGAAATCTTCTCAAGAAATTTGGCATGCTTGACTGTTCATCTGCAACAACTCCCATGGCAACAGTAACAAAGTTGGACAAAGACACAGGTTCACCAGTGGATATGACAAGCTATAGATGGATGATTGGGTCTCTTCTTTATCTAACAGCAAGCAGACCTGACATCATGTATGCAACATGTCTTTGTGCAAGATTTCAGGCAGATCCAAGAGAACCACGTCTAACAGCTGTGAAGAGAATTTTCAAGTATCTTAAGGGCACCATAACTTTAGGTTTGTGGTATCCAAGAGACTCAGACTTCAAGCTACTTGGTTACTCTGATGCAGACTTTGCAGGATGTAAGATAGACAGAAAAAGTACCAGTGGAAGTTGTCAATTTCTTGGTGATAGACTTGTTTCTTGGTACAGTAAGAAACCGAAATCAATCTCTACATCTACAGCTGAAGCAGAGTATATTGTTGCTGGTAGCTGTTGTGCACAGATTCTGTGGATGAAGAATCAATTACTGGATTATGGATTGAGGTATAGCAAAATACCTATTTTCTGTGATAATCAAAGTGCTATTGCTATGACAGGTAATCCAGTACAACATTCAATGACCAAGCACATCAGCATAAAGTATCATTTTATCAGAGAGCATGTAGAGGAAGGTAACATTGAGCTTCATTTTGTGTATACTGAACATCAGCTTGCAGATGTCTTCACCAAGCCTTTGAGTGAAGCTACATTTACAAGGCTGGTAAATGAACTAGGAATGATCTCTGGTTTTGATTAGAGATAATAGTTAGTTTCAAAATTTTCTTGAAAAATATGTTGCTCATGTTTCTGTGATTTCATGTCTGTACTTAGAAACTTTTCATGTGTTACTATGACTGTTAACATGCTTTGTATGTCAAAATTTGTTGCAATAATGATTAAACTCTGATAAGACTCTAATTCTGTTTTTGTCTGAACATAAACACCGATGAAGAAATATGTATGAAGCATGATTCTCAGTAATTAGTCATGAATCTTTCTAAAGTTATCTGTGATATAATCTTAAACTGTGCAGAAAGTTAACAAAGCATGATACTGTTCCATATTTATAGCATCTCTTAGGTTATCTATCCTAAACTCTGAATCTGTAAACAGTGTGTGCATTACCTCTCATGATTAACTTTTGATGTTGATGACTCCTTGTAAGAACCCCAAATTTTGGATATAATTAAAACTTTTTATTAAGTAATGATAAAATGAGGAACAATGATTCCGACAACAAGGTCACCAGCTCTAATGAATGGTGGTTTCAAAGAACAATGATTGTAATGAATGGATATTGCTTTGGACAATGATCCTGATGCATTGGTATATTGTCAGAATAGAGTAATTCGATGGTTGAGGACCTAGATAAGAATAATCTACCATCCAGGAAGGAGCTAATGGATCCTTGAAGGGAAATGAGTACGTGCATAGTGTTTCCCGTATGTGCATAGTATTTCCCGTACGTGCATAGTGTTTCCCGTGCATGCATAGTATTTCCCGTACGTGCATAGTGTTTCCCGTACGTGCATAGTGTTTCCTGTACGTGCATAGTAATTTGGTGGATGAATAGTGATTTGGTAAGTTGGAAAACTTTTCACACCACCCTATGTACGGGACGTGATATGGATGTTTCGAAGTCATATTAGTCATACGCGGAGGAAATAAGTGAATGCAGAGACGATCGGAATTCAGAAATTCCAAATTCTTTTTCGGTATAATATTTGACCGGACAGTGGATTAAATATTATTATAATCCAAGAATTGAGATATTAACTTTGAGGATTTGATATTTTGGGATGTTATTATATTTGATTTAAGAATGAAGGTAGGAAACCACTGAGGCGGTGAAACAAGCGTTCTAGAAACCGATAAAACGTTATAACGAGATTAATCAATAAAACGAACGAATCCTAGATTACGGATTAAGTTCGTATCAAGATTAAATATCCTACATGGTCATCACGAGGATTATATTAAGGATTGGGGAAGATATTATGAATATCGAGAAATTTCCCGGTAAACCCTAGAGGTGAAACTACTTAGTTATTCGTCCGAACGATCAATCGAAACGGGCAATAACCGGACACAGAAACAAGCAGAGAAAGCAAGGTGCATGCATGTGCAAGTGATAATATCTAGCAACCAAGTGGCTCCAAGTAACTAGCACACTTAGGAAAGGAAGTAGTACTTAGAAATCTAACCATTACTTAGCTCTCCACCATTTAAAACAAGACACATGCTTTGCCAAATACCTCATCCATTACATCACACTCCACTAACACTACCAAGATGAGATATTATCTACCAAAAGTCACTTTATGCATAATTGAGCAAAACAAATCAAGAAAACAAGCAAACTCTCTCCATTCATTTCTTCTTCATCCATTCGGCTTTTTGGTTAATTCCAAGACCAAAGATCAACTTCCAACCATCATTTGATCTTGTAATTTTTAAGGTGAGTCCTATATTTCACAAAACTAATCTCCTAAAAATTTCAAGCTCAAATTCCTTTGTTTCCATTTTCAAAAAAATCCAACAAGAGGAGGGTGAATAGTGTTCATATGAACTAACCTTTGATTTTTATGATTCTTTTGATTGATCTAGCTAGCTTAAGGTCACATGAGGATGGATCAAGCCTTGATAAGGCCATATCACTCTCTAAGGAAGGTAACAAGCTCAAAAACCCTTGGTATCATTTTGAGATGTTATGAGTTTTATGGATGATTTAGTGTTAGTATGCCATGTAATGCTTAGATCTACGTGATTAGTTGATTATGGTTGTTATTTGGATTGTGATCCATGACATGGTTGAGATAAGATGATTTTAGAATAGTCATGATGTTGTCATGTGTTAGAATGGATGGGGTGTAGTGCTTGAATGATTCACGGTGAGGTGAAAACTTTGGAAAACGCGTAAACATAGCCGTTATAATGCCCGATTTTACAATATCATGTTTTGTGTGCCATTTTTCATATCAAGACCCTACTGTCCAGAAGTCTTTTCTGCCATTATATGATAGTTTATGTTATAAGCTTCGTTTTGATATAAAGATCATGTGAAACGGACTTACGGTTTAGGATTTATGACCGATTTACTAAAAGTAGTTCGAATCCGTAAACGAAAGTTCGTAACTGAATTTAAACCCTCGTAAAATATGTAAAGTCATGGCGAATCTTGGAAAATAAATACTAGAGGTAAAAAGGAAGGTGTGAAAGGAAACTGTATGTCAAAAGGATCATTTTTCAATTTATTAAAAATGTTCGAGTCCAGGTTAAACGCGAACGAACCCCTAAAAGACGACTCTTTTATAACTTCGGTAAAACACTTAGAAAACGGGCGATAAAACTCGGAGTATAGTATTGGTTCGTAACGATCGACTTTAGAACTCATATGACTTAAGTATGTCCCAAGTGTAAGTACAATGACATGTCGTATTAACGAACGAATGTCGGGTCGGATCAGTGATAAAAGTAATCCACTAAAAGGGGTATAACGAGATAACTCGAGAACGTGTTTCGAATTAAGTATAACTTAACTTTTAATATGTTAAGTGATTAATCCCGAATGCCTTGGCTATTTATAGATCACCAAGCTGAACCGGGACCCGCTACCACTACCCCTTACCTTACTCGACTACCAGGCAAGTTTCAATTCCCTTCTTTTAGGCTGTTGTTGTGATTGAATAAATATATATATATGATTGCTGATATACATATGCCATTGCATGCATGCCTACTTTCAAGTTGAATTGATATACTTGTTCCCTGAATGTTATTGTTGGCTTATAAGCTAGATAGTTATATATCAGTTATAAGCCGGTTATTGTAAGACCCTCATAGAAGGGCGTATACATCTTATTAATCAAAAATAGACCGGGAGTCAATATTCCTTGATATATCGAGATTACCTCGGAGGAAAATATTTAAGTAAATATTTTCTATTATTCAGGCGACGAATATTATTTGAATATTCGTTCGAGATTATTTATTTTAATGATCCTTACTTCAAATAATTATTTGAACGTGATCATTCGACGAATAATATTTGTCAATATTCATTCAGAGTCGAATTGATTATCGATTATTATTTCGAATACTCTTCTAAAGATGAGACTACTAAATGAATATTATGTGGACATTCATTTAGAATATTATTTTATTAAATAAATATTACTTTTGAATATTCATTTAAGATATTAAATACTTGATGAATATTATTTTAATATTCATCTGAAGCTTGATTTAATTATCGAATATTATCTCGAATATTCCTTAAAGCTTGGATTACTAAATGAATATTACTTGATATTCATTTAGAATATTATTCATTAAATGAATATTACTTTATCAATATTCATTTAAATTCCTAATTAATTATGAATATTATTTTGAATATTCATCAGGGTTCTATTTAATCACCGAATATTATTTTAAATATTTTAAATATTCCTTTCAGGACTTATTAAGTAATGAATATTACTTTGAATATTCATTTGATTATTTAATTATGCAATAAATATTCTCCTGATATTTCTTCAGGGATTATTTTGAGAAACACTCTGATTAAAGATATTCTTTCATATTCCCAAATATTCCTTAAATATTTTAACTCAATAAATATTCTCTGAATATTTATTCCATACTTAGAATAACATCGATAAGGTTTATCTTCTTCGATTATTACAGAAAATATTTCGGAGTCATATTATTATTAATCTTATATCAAGAAAGGTTCTTAGATATCATTCTTCTTTGAGTCTATCCCCTTAATAATAAGGGAACCTTACTTGGAAAATGTTATTTATCTTGTCGACTTCCGGGTCATAAAGTTTTCCCTTCACTCGCAACTCGGGTGCTGTTGGCTTATTAAGTCGTTGCTTACCTTCTCATCTTTCGAGGGGTAAGATTACTGGAACAAGTTGATATCCGTTACCAAGTAATAACTTGGGAGTTATTGGTAAATTTTCCTTTCCAACTAGATACGACTACTTTGTGGAGTCTTATCAACAAGTATTATACTTGGGGAAAGGGGGACGAACGTTACATTCAGAATCATGAATTCTATTTGAACTAGGAGTCGTGTAAGAGGCCGAGTAGCGCCGGTCCATCCCCTTTGGCCCAACCGTTGGCCGGGGAGAGCTAGTAAGGCGGTATACAAGTAAAGCCGTCAGTTCTTCCTTCTACCGGTAGTAAATCTAAATTGAGCTGTACGATCTCGACTGATCATCAAGATTGGAACAGCGGGCGCGGTGAATACTCCATCATTGGTTCATCATCCAAACTTATTTATTTCCTGCAACATGATTACTGTTGGCAGAGCTGGAAAAGTGTCATAACTGGAATTGCAACCTTTTCATGCAAGTTCCTCTTCTTAATAACAATGAGAATATCTCGCTTACTTTTGATGTAGCAGATATTTCTACAAACAAATACTTTAAGTTACCTTGTAACTTCATCGTTTATATTATACTGGCATCATTTCCGTACATGCATGACATATGGTTTGAAAAATACTTTTGAACTGTTATACATTATCATTCAGTTATATATTATTGTTGGTGGGCTATTGCTCACCCTTGCTTTATTATTATATCACAACAACAGCTAGACCAGATGACTCGCACAAGGCGCACTCGACGCGGGCGAGGACGATGAGACTACCAGAGCTGAAGAAGAAGCTATTGGTAGGATATATATTTATTCTTTCAGTACCAAGAATATGGTCTAGTATGACTTATGTAAATGGATGGCAAAGAGTATGTATTTATATTGAAATTCTTTTGGATTGTAAGAACTCATAATGTGATTAATAAAAATTGGATTGTTACTCTGATTTCATCTCTGGGACTATAACGGGTGTGTTTTATATTGTTGTGTTGGGTCATAGAGACGTAATTTATTTTATGTTAAGGAAAGTTCAATTGTTGTGGACAGAATTGGAAACCGTAAACACCGGATCCCGGACCCCGGATCTGGGGGTGTTACACTCCTAAACTCTGTTAGATAAACTCTGTTAGTTCAAACTCTGATAAGTTAGTTTCTGTTATTAGTCTACCCCCATAGCAAATATAGATAGGCTATTTAGAACTCCTTTGAGATTATGTTGTAACTAGGACGACCCAGGAACTTACTGGTAAAAAGTAAGGGCTAAACTTCTTTAATTTTTGGTGACTAGTCAAAGAGTAGGAAGACCCAGGAACTTATCAAAAGATAAGGGCTAAAATTACTTAATTTTTGGTGACTAGTTCCAACCTCTGATTACTGGAGAAAATAAAATAAATAAATAAAAAAGAGTGAAATTTTTTTAGTTAGAAGGGGGTATAGGAAAATTCAGAGTTACTGTATAATATTCATCTTCTACAGAGTTTAGCATTCATCAGATATTAAGAGTTTACTATGAGAGTTTGTGCAAACAATGTTTACTGATTTATTTTATGGATTTTATAAAATATTAGATGCTCTAAATATTGAATTAATAAACTCTGCTATACACACACTCATATTCACAACTGTGCAGTGTTGGAAAGGATTACAGTAATAAAGTTGGAGAATTGGTAAACACTGTTGGATTCTGTTGAGTACTCTGAGGTAATATTTTATTTCAGACAGAGTATATACTTGGAGTACAAAGAGTTTTTGAAATTTGCATGTAATATGTGCCAACTGTTTATTGGTGTCAGACAGTTAAAGCGTATTAGAAATAGGAGAGAGAATAGCAGTAATAATAGCCATTATTACTGCGCGTGTAAACGGCTGTTCCACTATTTACGTGACACGTGTCCCACTCACACACTTAACAAGAAATTGGTTGCGTGTTTAATGTCTAAACCGATTGGGTTTTTAATTTTCAATTACAGATCTAATCAAAATCGCTTCATTATTCACTTTTTCACTTTTACACCCACGAACACACAACTTTACACACAATTTCTCTGTTATTCTCACTTAAGCATTTTCACAAACACTTTTTTACACATTCTCTTTTCTCAAAATTTCTAAACTGTTCTAATGGCATCCAAGCCTTTTGTTGTTCAGGGATTATCGTTTGTTCCTAACAACTATGCAACACCACTAAACACTGATAACGCACCAGAACCGTTTCATCTGATTCAGAACTTCCTAAGGGATTCTGAAATAGGTCAAGCTCTTGTTCAACTAACAAAACTCTCTGCCACACAGATCTCTACTTTCTGGCGAAACTCTGCTTATGATAATGGAGGAGAGAATGGGACTCCATCCATTATGTTTATTCATGAAGACCAAGAGTTTGTAATCACTCCGGCAACTGTTCGAGATACTATGGGTTTTGACACTCACACTTCATACACTGTTGCTAGTGAGAATGACTTGAAGGAGATGTTGTAGTAGCTGAGGTTTTCTGGCTCTTTGGACAAGCTTGGTAATGTAAAAAGACCAGGGCTCAGGAAGGAATGGAGTTTCTTCTTTGACTGTATCACAAGAGCTTTTGGAAAGAAAGTCACCAACTAGGATGCCATTCCCACTGACAGTCTTCAAATCGGGTATTCTCTTCTCAATGGAAGTAATTTCGATTTTGCTAGACTAGTTCTTATGAAACTAGGTGAAAAACTAGCAGAGTCAGATACAACTGTCTATTTCTCACGTTTTTTTCAAAGTTTATACTCTGCTTGTTTGCCTAATGTGGAAATTTCTGATGAAGATTTCATCCAACCCTTCCAAGTCCATAAGAGAATATTCTCTGACTTGACCAACAAAGATGCAAACAAGGATCAATTTCCAGAGTTTATTTTCCCACTTGCCCTCAGAAATTTTCTCAATCAACCAAAGGAACCACAAGCACAAGCACCTGAACCTGCACTTGAACCTACATCAGAACCCACACCTGAACCTACCTCTAAACCTACATCTACATCCATTCCATCCACTGCTACTACTACTTCACAAACTTCACCTCAACCTTCACCTCAACCTGAACAACAACCATCTATTATCCAACCCAAACCAAAACATGTACGTAGCAGAAAACACACAGCAGCAAGTACCCATCATGGACAAGCTAAAGCTAAAAGGGCATCTGTTCAAGCTCAAAAGGAGTCTGTTAGGCCAAAAAGAGCTAGAAAGGCAAGAGCAAACAGACCTCCATCTCCATCTACTTTAGATGATTCTACTTCAGATGAAGAGAAAGCAGAAGTGCCTCAAGTTAAAAGGAGGAGACTGATTATTGATGAGTCTGATGAAGAAATGAATATTGAAGCTCCAGATGATATCTCTAAGGAGACTCCTGCTGTTGAGACAGAGGTTATCTTAGAACCTACTGTAGCAGAACCTGAACTAAGAATTGATGAACCTGTACTTGCTGAGGTTCAGATTGAAAAAGATGCTAGAACTGAGTTACCTGCAATGGAAGAGTTTGATGAAAATTTCATGTCATTCTCTGTTGAGGTTGAAGATCCTACTCCAACACCCATGGCTGCAAACTCTGCTGATACTGGTGTAGCTGATCAACCTATTGTGGTGCTAGAAGAAACAAGGTTGCATCTCACACAGAGTTATTCTCTGATGCACATCAATTCTCTGACCATGGTGAGGAAATAGATCAGCCTACCAAATTTCTCTATTCAGAGATTGTCATGGTAAACTCTGCTAATCAAGATGAACAAGTTGCTCAAGAAGAACCTATTCCTGAACTTAATGAAGAAACTGCCTAAGTTGCAGATACAGATGATTCTATAAAATGAACTTTCTGAAAAAGTGAGTGCAGAAGCTGGATCTGCTTAAAATGTTGAAGTTCATCTTGATGGACTGAAACAGGGGAGAAGACAGACTTTGATGGACCTTCTGCAAGAGATATTGAAAATGATTATCTGGCAAAACAAACTGCAGAGTGGTACAAAGAAGACTGCATCTTTCCTACTGGAAGAGCAGCTACTTTTCTCAATGATAATTCTAAGAAGATTTCAAATCCAGACATTCTGACATGCTTGCAAGGCACAGTGATTCAGGTTAAGGCCTTGAATCACAGATTTGATGAAAATCAGAAGTCAATTGTAGATCTGAGAAATGAAGTTGTAAGTAGAGAGATGAGTCTACAGAGAGACAACAACAGGTTGTTTCAAACCTTTTCAAAGGCTCAGGAGACTCTGATTCAAAGATTGGGCAATGTTGAAGAAAATCAGACTTTGTTAGCTGACAAGATCGAATCCATTGCCAACTCTCTTGAGTTAATTACTTCAATCTTGATCCTTGATGATGTCAAAAATGGGGAGAGAGTTGCTAGATCCAAGTGTAAGCAGCAGCCTAAAACTCTATCAAAGAAAGATGATCTTGATGATGAAGGAACTAATTCAGAGAGGAGGCTGAGATCAAAGTCTGGTGTTAATCTGAAAGCTGGCAAGTCTACAAGATCAAGTACAGCAGTGAATACAAATGTACAGAGTACTTCAAGGCAAAAGGATTTGTTATTCTCTGACAATCCACAAACCGATGAAGAACTTGCTGCTAAGATTTTCTTGGAAGAGAATGCTGAGGGAGCTACCTTAGAAGATGTTCATGCTGAAGAATTACTCTTGCAAGAAGAGCATTTGAAAGCTATGAAATCTGGAAAGGCCAAGAAAAGTGCTAAAGCCCCAAGGCCTGTTCTAAAAGGGATAGTGATTAAAGAAAATCTTGCTGGTAGTCAAGAAGAAGAAGAAGAAGGAAAATTGATAAGAAAATCATCACTTGATGCCAAGCTGAAGCTTAAAGGTATAATGGGTCAAGAAGACAAAGGGAAAATGGTAGATACAACCTCTGTTGCTACACATGTTGTGAGTGAACCTATACCTGTTCAAAATAATCCATTATCTGCTCAAATGCAAAGATTTTTCTCCAAGCCTACAATTCCTGTTCAAGCTCAGAAGAAAGGAGTTGGTACTTTTCAGCATGACAGAGCTTGCTTAGGAAAGCCTCCTAGTAAGAACACATCTGGTTTGGGTCTCACAAAGATGTCAGAATAAACAACAGTCCTAGAAATCCTTCATCAATTATTTCTCCTGGAGCTAGTATGATTCAAGAAAATCTAGACAAACTGGAATCAGTTCAGCTGGTTCATCAGAAGAGTTTGAATGTATACTTTTTACTGTACTTCATAGAGGATGGAACAGTGTATAGGGTGAATGAAGATGACATCAAGCTGAAGCTGTGTGAAGAACTTCAATATGTTCTGTACTTATTCAGGGTTACAAATCGAAGAACAACACTTATTGCTGATTCTATAAGAGAACATATGAAAAAGCTAAAGTACTTACTGGTTCAAAGACTACAGAAGAGTATGTTCCTAGGTACAGAGACTATCATGGAAATCTTGTTGAAATGAAGAGGAATAGTGCTCGACTGAAGACTGACTTGGGTATAACAGTGCTGGACTTCAATTCTGAATCTGAGAAAGCATATTTTATCAGGCTTGGAAACGAAATGAAGAAAAACAAAATTTATTCTCTGAGAGCTGCTATCTACCAAACTGGAGAAGATGATCCTAAGCTGAAAGAGATCAAGGAGATAATGCAAAGAGAGCTCGAGAATGCGGAAAGAAGACTGCTTATAGACTACCTTAGAACAACACCAGATGTTGAGGAGGTTAGGTAGAAAAAGTCTGTAAGTAATTCTTATTTTCTGTAAATTTTGTTAAGTCAAGATTAAACTCTGCTTATTTGAATAAACACTGTGTTTGTATAAAATTGTTTTCACATCATCAATTACTGTTAACTTGTGCATTTTTACTAATGAACAAGTTGGGGGAGATTGTTAAATATAATTGATGTGGTTAATATCAGTGTTTAAGTTTTACAGGGAAAAACAGAGTTTAACTTGAAACTGGAAGCAGTCAGAGTTTAGTCAAACTCTGACAGTTGGAAGCTCGACAGAGTCTGCTAAACGCTAACAAGAGGAAGCAGCTAAACTCTGTTGAAGAGAAGCGTTTACTGGTCAGTAACAGAATTATTGAAGATAATTATGGAAGCGATATCTTTGAAGATTGGATAGCTGTCAAAGAAGTCGTGCTGACTAGAAAGACGTGTAGCCATCGTAATTGATATCAATTGTATAGTTAATTTATAGGAGTATCAATTATTGATTGTATAGAACCCGTATATCTTATAAATACAGTTAGGTTAACCCTAGAAGGGTATCGGGTAACGCAATATCATTTCATTGTAACCTAAGCAGCTCTCTGTGATATTTTACATCACTGAGAGAGGAGTTAATTCCAAAATAGTTTTTAAAGTCTTTTAAGAACTTATTGTTATTCGCTCATACTTAGTTGATTATAATTGTGTATTCGGCTTAACACATTATTATTCTTTGAATATTCATTATTCGTTCAATGAATATTATTATGAATATTTATTCAAGGATAATTCCGAGCAACATTCTTTCAATAATTATGACTTAATAAATATTCTTTGAGTATCCATTGAATTCTTGCTAACTAAGCTTTAAAATATATTACTTCATTCAAATATTATCTTCGATCTTCAGATATTATGTAAAGTATTCTAATCCTTATTATTATTATTATTATTATTATTATTATTATTATTATTATTATTATTATTATTATTATTATTATTATTATTATTATTATTATTATTATATCAAGAAAGGTTCTCAAAATTTCATTCTTCATTCGAATCTATCTTTCAAATAATAAGGGAACCTTACTTGAGAAATGTTATTTGTCTTGTTGACTTCCCGGTCATAAAACCTTCAAAAATGATTCTTTTCACTCGCAACTTGGTTGCTATGTATCTATTTAATCTTGTGTACCCACTCATCATTCGAGGGGTAAGAGTGTTGGAACAAGTTGGTATCCATTAATGATAAGTGGATTTCATATCCACTTATTTTCCGCTAATTGGACCTAGATTGGTGGTTTATCCTTAAATATATTGTGTCTTTTAATTTGTTTTTGTTTTGTTTCAGCATTTGTTGTGCAGAACTCGCAACTTTAGGTATCTAGGCGATAAAAGGCTAAAAACGGTGGATTTCTGTCTCAATTTTATCAAGTGGACAGACTATGAGGAAAAAGAATTATCATAAAGAAATTATGAGTGATATATTCTTAAATCTGGAACCCCGGTTGGAATTGATATATTTTTTGTTTCCCAAAAGGAATCCAGTTTTAGATCCTCAAGAGACCGTAATTTACACCTGGACGAGCAACGAGAAAATAGAATTATCACAAAAAGATGAAAAGTGATATATTCTTAAAGAGAAAACCCCGGTTTGAATTGATATATTTTTTGTTAAGCAAAAGAAGTCCGGTTCCAGGCCCTCAATAGACCGCATCTTAGGACTTAAAGATATATTTATATTAATAAATATTTTTTTAATTAGGAAATTATATTTTTAAATATCTAATAATATTAGATATTTATTTTTATAATTTCTGGATTAAATTAATTATTTATTAATATAAATAATACGCTACGCGGGTTAAAAGCTTTTTTTTTTTCGGAATCGTGCTTATAAAACAAAACATGCCCAACCGGTTGTTGTATTTGTTTTGTAAAAAAAAGTTGTCGGCACAATTAACAAAGAAGAAATAAAAAACTTGAGAAAAGAAGTTGTCCAAGTTGTGGGAGACACGCGCCAGAATCTGCCAATCCAATGCCGCGCGTGGCCTGCACGCGCATGTAGTGCGAATTGAAAATGCTGGAAGCAGTTTGTGGAAATGGGGCTTGTGATAACTTTCGGCTGTTAAATAAATTGTGTGCTGTATGATATATTTTTTTTTCTTTTTAATTCTTTTTATTTTTATTTTATTAAATTGGTGTGCTAATTTGTGCTATAAATAGGTGAGTTCTCAAGCTCAAAATGACACACCAATTTAGAGAGCAAAATCCTCTCTTGTATTCTCTCTAGTCCTTTGTAAATTTAAGTTTCATTTTTATACACTTTTATTTTTTGCAAATTTAGTATAAGTGTTATTTTAGTTGAAGAATTTACGGGGATTATTTGGAGTGCTCTTTTCTTTCATTTGAAGCTATTTCGGTTCTACTTTCTAACTCTTGTAATTTTCATATTTAATTTATCGCAATTTTTAATTTAGTTATTATTATTATTATTATTATTATTATTATTATTATTATTATTATTATTATTATTATTATTATTATTATTATTATTATTATTATTATGTTTTCATTTAATCCCATGATGACGATTCGTTCGATTATGAACTAATCGCCGTCATGGGGTTCTAATGGATTTATTTACGTAATTTAGTAATTCGATGCCTTAATAATTTGTATTATGATAAAAATTCAGATTGCCTAATGTGGTTGCGCTTAATTTATTAAATGTGTAGCTAACGTCTAAATTATTAATTCCTAATGAATGCGAAAGTGGATTTAGGAATTTAGAATTTGCCATATTAGCATAGGTTCGTAATTGTCATGTACATTTACAATAAGTGGTAGGATTTTGGATCACATCACCCTATGTAGTCATAATAAAGGAATTTATTCGTAAACCAATTATGTTTTCAAATCTTATAGACTTATAGGGTCTAAGCATAAAAGCTGTCCTCGCAACTTCTATCTTTTTAAGTGGATGTTCGTGTGGTTTGATATGAGTTAAGGCTGAAAGGCGCTTATGTTAGTTTCGTGTTCCCGGCTAGCTTTCGTAAATTATCAAAATTACTTTGAAATTAAGGCATCAATTCTAAATGAAATAAATAATGAAATTAGAATCCCATGTTTTTCTCACATATAAATTCTCATTTAATTAAATTAATTAGTATTTATTATTAATTTAATTAATCATTTAGAAAAATACAAACAAAACCCCCCTTTGTATTTATTCAAGCAGTTTGTTGTTTAATCATACGTCGTTGCTTAAACAATATTTCTGAACAAACTCAAAGTCTTCGTGGGAACGAATTTATTATATTACTTGTGACCGTGTACACTTGCGCCGTTAGTTTTCGAACCAACAATTAACAAGCAGTAGCTTGAGAAATATCAGTGAATTTTCCTTTCCAACTAGATACGACTACTTCGTGGAGTCTTATCAACAAGTATTATACTTGGGGAAAGGGGGACGAGCTTTACGTTTCAGAATCATGGAATTATTCGAACTAGGAGTATTTGTGTAAGAGGCTGTGGGACAGTCCATCCTTGAAAGAGGGTCCGAGTGGCACCGGTCCCAACTCTGCCCAACCGTTGGCTAGGGAGATCCGACATATGGTGGTGTCCATATGTTCTTCCTTCTACCGGTAGTAAAACAAATCTTGAGATGCACAACCTACGACTGATCATCGTAAGGCGGTGTCATCTGGCGCGACATACTCCAGTATTGGTTCACTATCCAGAATCTATTCATTTTCTGCAACATTATCAGTGTTGGCAGGGTTGAGAATTATTCAAAACCGGAATTGCATATCTTTTCCTGCAGTTTCCCTTTTTGGCAAAATATGATGATATCTTGCTTATATTTTACATAGCAGATATTTCCACGGATTATATATGTTGAGTTACCTTGTAACTTCATCCTTTACATTATACTAGCACTATCTTCGTTAAAGCATGGCTGTTACATATATTTTCACTGTTCAGTTATATTATTGTTGGTGGGCTCTTGCTCATCCTTGCTTATTTATTATGTCACAACAACAGCTAGGCAGAATGGCCCGTGTAAGGCGCACTAGGCGCAAGCAGGTTACCCCAGCCAGAGGTCTACCCGCTGATTTCATCGCTACCATTGCTGAGGTAGCATAGATAGGCAGCTTATGCTTTCCAGTTTAAGTATATGTATAACTAATGTTAATCAATGGCAAGAACTTTAAACTTATGATGTTACTCCTTTTGGATTGTAATAACTTTTATTCGTAAATCCTTAAATGTGAGACTTATTTCAATTTCATCTCTGGGACTATAACTGTTATATGTGTGAGTGGATATTATTGCGGGGTCACAGCATGTTACTTATTTATTTTCGACTCAAGTCAAGTGTTATGTATGGAATACGAGACCGTAACGACCCGATCCCCGACCCCGGATCTGGGGGTGTTACAGAGATGGTATCAGAGCGAGAGTTATATATCCCAAGAGATTATGCGATGTTATATAATAATAAATTCACTAACATAATAAGAACACTTGCCAAGTTCACTTAAAACCCTTATGGGAACTTTTTAAGTATCATGATAGTAACATAGTTCGTCTTGTGTAGGCGAGCGACATGTCTACCCAGGAGGCAGCTGCGAGACAGCATGATGAGGAAATGTTCCGGACTAGAGACCCGTATTATGAGCACTTTCCTGATGAGGACACTGATGTTATTGAGTCTGGGGAGGAGGACCTTGAGGAGGTCCAGGCTGATGCTGATACTGATGTTGTCGAGTCTGAGGAGGAGGAGGACCCGAAGGAGGTCTAGACAGGAGAGGATGCTGAGATAGTTGCTGAGGATGTTGATGAGCCAGTGGATGATGCTGTAGGGAGTTCCGGACTTCGTGTGCCACCCCTCTCTGTTGAGAGAGCCCCTTCACCACCACCACCACTACCTGTGAGCCCATTTTCCGATGAGTTTGAGGAGCTGACACCAGAGCCGCAGCAGGTAGAGGCCGCACCTCCAGCAGAGCCATCTACTCCACCCCACATCCCGGTAGAGGGGATCCCATTGGGCGTGCACAACTATGTTGTGGCCAGACTTTCTACAGAGGTAGCCATAGCTGAGGCTAGGTTGGCAGAGTCCCGCAGAGAGCTAGCAGCAGAGAGAGATTCCAGATTGAGGCACCGGGGTGGGAGACGTGCCAGGGCTAGAGAGATGTATATGGAGGTGACCCGCATAGAGCTGAGGGCTCGAGTGAGGGTGCGACAATTACCCAGTGATGGACATGGCATGGTATCTAGGGCAGACGCAGAGGATATCTTTCATATTGCCATGAGGAGGGTTCTAGCTTTGAACCGCCGTCGTGGCTGACTATAGGGATAGTGATGTATTGGTCTAGTTGTCTAGTCTTTTACGGACATAGTAGTGCCGATTTTTGGTGGGATAGTCTCAGTGTATTTAGTTTCCCTTATGCAGACTAGATAGATAGACAGCATATTTCGCTTTTGACTAGTGTTATTCGGAGGGTTGTACTCTTAAAATGGTCGATGTGACCCAGATGATGTACCTTTCAATATCTTGTATATATTCATTTCCCTTTCAGTTATTTCAGTTTCGTTATTGCACGATCACCAGTTTGTTACATTATATCTTCACGTATTGCTTCATATTAAAGTTGCCATGAGATATAGAACTGTGGGATCCTAAATCCATTTATGCATCGATATTGTGAGGAGAAATCCTTTGAAATAGGTGAATAAACCTAAGGTATAATTGTCCAAATTTTCAGTAAAATGCCTCCGAGAAGAATGGGTACTAGGGCTAACCCTCATGAATCCATAGACCAAGAGAGTCACAACCAACATGAGGAAAACCCTGAATACGATGAAGAACAGGATCAAGATTATAATGAGCAAGAGGATTCCCAGTATGGGGCAAAGGACGATACTTTTTATAGTGCAAATTTAAAAGAAGAAGTAGAAGAGGGAGAGACTGAAGTGGAGCAACAAGGGGAAAACCAAGACAGAGACCCCATGGGTCAGTTTATGGATCTACTTAGGCAAAATTTGAACCATTACCCCCAACCACCCCAGGGAAACAACAGCACCGTGGCAAACTCTTTCTGGGCCTTTAAGTCCCCTAAACCCCCAAAATTCCACGGATCAGCTGACCCCGTCGAAGCAAGAGCCTGGATTAAAGAAATGGAAAAGTCCTTCGAGATTCTTAGTATCGACGAGGCACAAAAGACTGTTTTTACCACTTACCTTCTAAAGGAAGAGGCCAATTATTGGTGGGAGGCCAAAAAGAACATGGAAACCGATGCTATAGTAACCTGGGAGAGGTTCAAGCAATTATTTCTGGAGAAGTACTTCCCGAGGTTCATGAAGACCCATATGGAACTTAAGTTCTTAGAGCTGAAATAGAACAATATGTCAGTGGCTGACTATGAGGCCAAGTTTACTGAGTTATCAAGGTTTGTGCCAGAATTTGTGGATACGGAGGAAAAGAAAGCTAATAGGTTTCAGCAAGGGCTGAAACAGTGGATCCAAAACCGGGTAGCAGTTTTAGAGATCACAGATTATGCCACTTTGGTACAAAAGGCAACAATTGTAGAAGCAGGAAGTGATTAGATGTTGAGGGAAAGAGAGAAAGGGGGATTAAAAAGAAAGCATGCTAGAATGGGCGGAGGGTCCGCAGGAGGAAAACCCCCAACCAAGTTTAACAGAGGAACCGTTTCCCTACCTAGTAGAAACGTAGGGTTTAAACCATCTGGGAGTGCAAGTGTGAGCCAGGGCGGCCAGCAAGTAGGAGTGTCCCGTTCCCACCTTTCCAGACCTCCATTACCTATATGTGCCACTTGTGGGAAAAGACATCTTGAAGTGTGCAATTAGAAACTGGTAACTTGTTTTAAGTGTGGACGAGCAGGTCACTATGCTACCTCATGTACCACAGTCATTCCTAATCCCATCCAAGGCACCACTTGTTTCCAGTGCGGACATCGAGGTCATATGAAGAAGGATTTCCCGATGAACAAGCCAACAGCATCAGGAGCAAGCAAAGCTGCCTCCAACAGGCCACCAACTGCTAGGACATTTAACATGACAGTGCAAGATGCCGTGAGGGACACGGACGTGATAGCAGGTACCTTTTCTCTCAATTCAGCTAGTGCAAATGTCTTATTTGATTCTGGAGCGACTAAGTCTTTATATCGAGGGATTTTGCGCGTAAATTGAAATTTAAGACCCAATCACTAAAGGATTCCTTACAAGTAAAGATAGCTAATCAGGAAGTCGTTCCAGTTAATCAGATTCACCCCGATTGCAAATTAGAGATAGGAGGACGATCTTTCTATGTCGATTTGATTCCTTTTAAGCTAGGGGAATTTGAAGTTATCTTGGGAATGGATTGGTTGTCTCGCGATAATGCTCAAATAGATTGTAAGGGAAAGAAAGTTAATTTGAAAACCCCAGGAAAGAAGGAAGTAGTGTTTAAAGGGGTGCGTAAGACTCAGACAATTCTAACCATGGCGCAAACCAAGAGATTGTTGCGGAAAGGAAACGAGGCTTATTTGGCTTACGTTATAGACACCCAGAAGGAAGCGCCCAAGATACAAGACATTCCGGTAGTTAATGAATTCGAAGATGTGTTTCCACAAGATCTTCCCGGCGATGCGCCAGTTTCAAAGGCCCCGTACCGATTAGCCCCGGTGGAAATGAAAGAGCCAGCTAAGCAGTTACAGGAATTGTTGGATAAGGGTATGATAAGACCCAGTGTGTCACCTTGGGGCGCACCAGTGTTGTTTTTTAAGAAGAAGGACGGGAGTATGAGCTTATGCATCGACTACCGAGAGTTGAATAAGCTAACCATAAAGAATAAGTACCCGTTACCCAGAATTGACGACTTGTTTGACCAGCTAAGAGGAGCTGTGTATTTCTCTAAGATTGACTTGAGAACTGGATATCACCAAATGAAGATTAAACCTGAAGATATCCCGAAGACTGCATTTCGTACCAGATATGGACATTATGAGTTCTTGGTAATGTCATTTGGATTGACGAATGCCCCAGCAGCTTTTATGGATTTGATGAATAGAGTGTTCAAGGAATATTTGGATAAGTTCGTGATAGTTTTCATTGACGATATTCTTATCTACTCAAAGACGGAGGAAGAACACGCCGAACATTTGAGAATAACCTTAGAAACACTCAGGAAAGAGCAGCTATATGCCAAATTCTCGAAGTGTGAGTTCTGGAAAAATGAGGTACAATTCCTAGGGAACATAATCAATAGAGAAGGAGTGTTGGTTGACCTCTCCAAGATAGAGGCAGTCTCAAATTGGGAACGACCAACCACCCCAATCGAGGTAAGTAGTTTCATCGGACTGGCAGGATATTATAGACGATTTGTTCAAGATTTTGCAAAGATCGCAGCCCCGTTAACTCGACTTACCCGTAAAACTGAGAAATTCGAATGGACTGAAAAGTGCGAGAAGAGTTTCCAAGAGCTAAAGACGAGGTTGGTGACGGCCCCAGTGTTGGCGTTGCCTGATGGAAAAGGAGATTTCGTAATTTATAGTGATGCTTCGCATAAAGGATTAGGGTGCGTGCTTATGCAGCACGGTGTGGTAATAGCATATGCGTCAAGGAAATTGAAAGATTATGAGATATGAGACCCCACCCATGATCTGGAATTAGCAGCAATTGTTTTTGCCTTAAAGATTTGGAGGCACTATGTGTATGGAGAAATGTGCGAGATCTACACTGACCATAAGAGCCTCAAGTACATTTTTACTCAGAAAGAGCTTAACATGCGCCAGAGAAGATGGCTAGAGCTAATCAAGGATTATGACTGCGAGATTCGTTATCACCCGGGCAAAGCCAGTGTGGTGGCCGACGCCCTTAGTAGGAAAGAGAAGATCAAGATGATAACTTCAGAGGAAGAGTTAGTGAAAGATTTTGAGAAGCTGGAAATTAATATTAAGCTACCCGAAGAAGGCCAAGAGAAGTTGATGGAAATTCGAATCCAGCCTCCATTTTTAGAAAAGATTAGACTATGTCAAGAACGGATAATGGAGGAAGCAAAGAACTCCACGGAAGAGATAATGACTGGAGAAGAAATTAAGTGTGAAAGAGACAAAGAAGGAATCATGAGGCACACATACAGGAAATGGATTCCAAACATTCATGAACTCAAGGATGAGATCTTATATGAAGCACACAACTCCAGGTACTCAGTGTTCCCCGGTAGTACCAAGATGTATAGAGATTTGAAAGAGTACTACTGGTGGCCCAACATGAAAAAGGACGTTACAAAATGGGTAAGCATATGCTTGACCTGCCAGCGAGTGAAAGCAGAGCATCAGAGACCCAGTGGACTTCTACACCCCTTAGAGATTCTTGAATGGAAATGGGAACACATAGCCATGGATTTCATAGTAGGTTTACCAAGGACCAAGGCTAATCATGACACCATATGGGTAATTGTAGATCGACTGACGAAGTCAGCTCACTTTCTCCCGATCAATGAAAGGTACACGATCGACAGACTACTGGATATCTACTTAAAAGAGATAGTGGCACGACATGGAGTCCCAATCACTATAGTATCCGATCGAGATCGAAGATTTAACTCCAGGTTTTGGAGGAGCTTCCAAGAATGTGTAGGAACCAACCTAAACATGAGTACGGCTTATCACCCCCAGATAGACGGGCAAAGTGAAAGGACCATCCAAATGCTACATGATATGTTGAGAGTCTGTGCTATAGATTTAAAGGAAACTGGGATGATCACTTGCCATTGATTGAGTTCTCCTACAACAATAGTTTCCATTCAAGCATAGGAATGCCACCTTACGAGGCCCTTTGTGGAAGGAAATGCCGATCTCCCTTGTATTGGGATGAAGTTGAAGAGCGAAAGATGCTCACACCCGAAGTGGTCCAACGGACTAAAGATGCAGTAGATCTAATCAGAGGACGACTGGTAGCAGCCCAAGATCGACAAAAGAGATATGCCGACTTAGCTCAGAAAGGCAAGGAATATGAAGTTGGTGACCTAGTATTTTTGAAGGTATCTTGTAACACTCCCAGATCCAGGGTCCGGGATCCGGTCGTTATGGTCTCCATTACTGCCCACAATACTTGAACTGACTTTAACATAAAATAAATTACATCTTTATGACCCAACACAACAATATAAAACTCACCCATTATAGTCCCAGAGATGAAATTGTTGGGTTTAAACCCAATACGAATAGAATGGGTTTTGGTGATCCAAAACATACATGGATTGGATAATAATTATGTGTTTAGATAATTATTATAGATGGTATATTTAGATACCAAGTATGATAAGGATTGTAATTGGAAACCAAGTATGAAAAGGATATCTTGGTGGCTAAGTTTGTGATGGCTATATATACATAGTCATATCGTATTTATCTCTGGGGAGGTGAAAGCTTAAGAGATGTAGTCTTAAGTATTGTTTGGGGATGCTTGAGCATTGTTGGCTCAAGTATCGGGTTGGGACACCGTTAAGGTGTTATTGTTTTGATGTATTATTGATAATTGTTTGGATTAATAATACAAGTTTGGGACGTGGGTGTTTCCACGTCAAGTATTTGTGTGTTCTTATTTTGTGCTTTGGTAGATCTTGTCAACTTATTGATTGGTTATGTGTGTGCTCTATTTTGGTGATTGTGAATCTCGGATTGTGTAAGTCCCTTAACCTACCAAGTGGTATCAGAGCCAGGTTCGGGTTCGTGATGGATGAGGTTGAGGGAAAGTTCGAGGTCCAATTGGTATGGCAGAGCATGATGAATGATTTGCTGATAAGAAGATTGCTACTAAAGCGGGTAGAGACAAAGTTACGTGCGGTATGGATTATTCGGTTGGCCTTGCACCGTGGATCAATCCTGTGCGGACTCGAGATGGAAGAAGATGGAAGAGGTCATCACAACTATTTCAATGGCTTGATCAGCCAGGTGAACTATTTGGATGATACTAGTGATTTTCTTCAGGAGACCGAAGGATTGTGAAAGCAAGGATCGGGTGACTCAACATGTGGAAGAGCACTCGTGGTGGTTGATGCACGTGATTTTGTAGATGGATACATCGTTATGGTGAAGAACGATGGTTTGGATGGTTTGGAGGGTCACTATACGGGTTTTAGCGACACTCAAGATTGGAGGAGCAAGATGAGGAGATTCTTGTTCGAGGGGAGGCGTTGGCAGATGGACGTCGATGGCTTTGATGGTTACCGTTCAATCCGATGTGGGTATTGGGTTGAAGAGGAGGATTGTTGGGTTTAAACCCAATACGAATAGTATGGGTTTTGGTGATCCAAAACATATATGGATTGGATAATAATTATGTGTTTAGATAATTATTATAGATGGTATATTTAGATACCAAGTATGATAAGGATTGTAATTGGAAACCAAGTATGAAAAGGATATCTTGGTGGCTAAGTTTGTGATGGCTATATATACATAGTCATATCGTATTTATCTGTGGGGAGGTGAAAGCTTAAGAGATGTAGTCTTAAGTATTGTTTGGGGATGCTTGAGCATTGTTGGCTCAAGTATCGGGTTGGGACACCGTTAAGGTGTTATTGTTTTGATGTATTATTGATAATTGTTTGGATTAATAATACAAGTTTGGGACGTGGGTGTTTCCACGTCAAGTATTTGTGTGTTCTTATTTTGTGCTTTGGTAGATCTTGTCAACTTATCGATTGGTTATGTGTGTGCTCTGTTTTGGTGATTGTGAATCTCGGATTGTGTAAGTCCTTTAACCTAACAGAAATCAGAGTAACAATCAAGTTTTATTAATCACATTATGAGTTCTTACAATCCAAAAGAATTACAATGTGAATACATACTCTTTGCCCTCCATTTGCATAAGTCATACTAGACCATATACTTGGTACTGAAAGAATAAATCTATCCTACCAACAGCTTTCTCTTCGGCTCTGGTAGTCTCATCGTCCTCGCCAGCGTCGAGTGTGCCTTGTGCGAGTCATCTGGTCTAGCTGTTGTTGTGATATAGTAATAAAGCAAGGGGGAGCAATAGCCCACCAACAATAATATTCAACTGAACGATAATATATAACAGTTCAAAAGTATCTTTCAAACCATATGCCATGCATTTACGGAAATGATGCCAGAATAACATGAACGATGAAGTTACGAGGTAACTCAAAATGCATATATAGGTGGGAATATCTGCTATGTCAAAGATAAGCCAGATATTATCATTTATCATATAAAGAGGAACTTGCAAGGAAAATATTGCAATCCCAGTTATTAACATTTTTCGAAGTCCTACAACCTGAAAGAAGTCTCTTCGATACGTGTTGCGGAAGACACCGTCAACCTGAAAGAAGTCTCTTCGATACGTGTTGCAGGGAATTCCCAATTTGGGAGATGAACCAATACTGGAGTTATTACTCGCCAGCTGTCCCACCCCTGATGATCAGTCGGGGATGGTACAACCCAATATAGTTTACTACCGGTAGAAGGAAGAACTGACGGCTCCACTTGTAGATTGCCTTAATAGTAACTCCCTGGCCAATGGTTAGGCCTTGTGATGGACCGCGTGACTCGGCCTCTTACACACGACTCCTAGTTCGAATAAATCCACAACATTGAAACGTAGAGTTTGTCCTCCCTTCCCCAAGTGAAATACTTGTTGATAAGACTCCACAAAGTAGTCGTATCTAGTTGGAAAGGAAAATTCACCATCATTTCCCAAGCTTTTGCTTGTTAATGGATATCAACTTGTTCCAACAATCTTACCCCTCGAATGATGAGAAGGTACACACAGACTTAATGAGTCCAAAGCAACCAAGTTGCAAGTGAAAAGGATAAATTATGACCGGGAAGTCAACAAGATAAATAACATTGCTCAAGTAGGTTCCCCTATAATATGGAAGTTTGAGCGAGCATTTAAATCCTTTTAAGATAGATTTAAATGAAAAATAAAGAGTTGGGAACCTTTCCTTGATAAAATAGTCGTAAAAAGACTCCGAAATATTTTACATAATATCTGGAGGTGAAAGGTAATCTCCGAATAATATAAATCATTTTAAAAAGAATTTAAAAGAATTAAATAAATATTCCAAGAATATTTATTTACTCAATAATAATTTCGGAATATTATTAACTCATAATATTGCTCGTAAGTAATCCTCGAATGAATATATGGAATTATTTACTAAATAAATCCCTCCGTAAATGAATATTCGAAATAATATTCATTAAATAATTAAACTCCAATAAATATTTAAAATAATATTCAATAAATAAGTCAAACCTTAAATGAATATTTGAAAATAATGTTCATCTAATATTTAATCTTCAAAATGAATATCCAAATAACATTCATTTAATAAATAACCTTCTAAATGAATATCCAAATAATATTCATTTAGTAATCAAAACTTTAAACGAATAATCGAAATAATATTCCTTAAGTAAATTGAACTTCCAATGAATATTTTAAAATAATATTCATCAAGTACATAAAACCTTAAATGAATATTCGAAAGTAATATTCATTTAATAAATAACATTCTGATGAATATCAAAATAATATTCATTAAATAATCAACTCTAAATGAATATTCGAAACTAACATTCATTTACTATCTCTCGACTGAGATAATACTCAAATAACATTCCCTGAAATATTTCCAAGTAATTGATACTTTATGGAATATAATAACGTTTAACAATAACATTCCTCAGATAAATAATAATCTGTCGTTGGAATCCCTCCGGGTTTCCACGACTATCTATATCTCAAAATACCGACTCCCGGTCTATATTTAGAATGAATATCATATGCCCTTCGCTAAGGGTCTTACCAAAACCATCCGGCATATTATTGATAAATCGTATCTAGTCTATAAGCCAATATCAATTCAGGGAACAAGTATCACAAAAACCAGAGTCACAATATAATTGGAAATAGGCATGCATGCGATGACATATGTAAAACAGAAATCATATACATATATTATCACAACAACAGGTTCAAAGGTTTGAACACTTGCCTGGTATTCAGGTGTGGGTGGAGATAACGTGTCCTGGGTCTGCTGGATGATCTATAAACAATCAGAACATTCGAGATTAACCACTTAACACCTTTTAAAAGTCTAAGTATAAACTTCACTTAGTCGAAACACGTTTTCGAATTATCCCGTTATACACTTTTTAGTGTAACTCTTTTTATTACCGATACGATCCGACATTTGTTTGTTATTACGACATGTCATCATACCCACACTCGGTATATACTTAAGTCATATAAGTTCTAAAGTCGATCGATTACGAACCAAGATTATACCTCGAGTTTTATCGTCCGTTTTCTAAGTCATAACCAAAGTTATACTTTTAAGGGGTTCGTTCGCGTTTAACCTTGATTCGAACATTTTTATAAAATCGGAAAACGATCTGTTTCACATGAGGTTTTCCCTCACACCTTCCTTTTTACCTCTAGTATTTATTTACCAAGATTCGCCACTGAGTAACACGTTTTACGAGGTCTCAATTGGAGTTACGAACTTTTACTTACGGTTTCGAACCAATTTTAGTAATTTGACCATAACTCCTAAACCGTAAGTCTGAATGTTTCAATTCTCGCGCCAAAAAGATCTATGGATCGAGATCTACGAGGACATGTCATTTATTCATCAAGGCCAGAAACTCATCCTAACTGTTATGCACGGTTTTCTAGAGGTTTAACGAATATCGGGCATTACGACGGCTATAAATCGGACGTTTCCAAATTCCAAACTTTCTAATAATCATAGTATCCACTCCAAACAACATATACATGTTATTTAACCATGAACTAAGGCCAAGCAATTCCTTTCCGTTCATCTAAACTATTTTATCCTCTTATATCAACATATCACTACATAAGCATGCTTTAATCATTACCATAATCATACTAATCTAAATTCTCATCAAGAACATCATTAAACATAAAGTAAGGCCTAGGGTTTCAAGAGTGTTATACCTAGCTTGAGGTGCCTTATTAAGCCTTGTATAGTCCTTGTATAGCCTCCATGAAGCTTGGATCATCAACCAAAATCAAGATTCAAGAATTTTGTTCTTGAGGTTACTATTCATCCTCCACTTTCTTGATTTTTTTGGAAATGGAAAAAGTGGTGTTTGGGGCTAAGATTTCTAGGGTGTCATTTTTATGAAATATAGGATCTATGATAAATTTTTGGAGATCAAACAATGGTGGGAAGGATGATTTTGTTCTTTGAATTAAGATGAAAGCCGAATGGAGCTTTCTTGCAAGGGGGGGGGGAGAGTTTTGCTTGGTTACTTTGCTCTCATCCAATATTATTTGCATTATTATGAAAATATCTAGCATAAAGTGGCTTTAATAAAGTGCCCATGTCATTGCATGCATCATCTAGCCAAGTGTTGGTGTTTGAAAGTGTGGATGATAAGATTTAGCTAAGTACTTGGTTTGTTTCTCCAAGTGAGCTAGTTACTCTTGTAACTACTTAGTTACTTGATCCCATCCACTTGCACATGCTTATATCTTGGCTCTCTACTTGTTTCTTTGTCCGGTTATTGCTCAATTCATTGATCGTTCGGAGGAATACCTCGAAGATTTCTAGTTAGGGTTTTACCGGAAACCGTCTTTAATATTTACACCATCATTTTCAATTCTCTTTAATAATTCTTGAACCTATATTCCTTAAATCCCTTCAATAATTCTTTAAGTTTTTCAGTGTCCAGGGAAATCTCGGGGAAAATAAAAGTGCTATTTTTCAGAATCCGACATCTTTTACATACACTCTTTTTCCCCCTGGATCACTAATACGAACTCAGAATTTCGTTCCGGATACTTATATATCACGTCGTCTAATAATATTCCTATGTCTACCCAAAATCACTATTCATCCATTTTTCTTTACTCGTCCTCTTAGGGTTGTACAATTGTCCCTGATCTCTTTCAATCGTTCCTTAACCTTTTTATGGACCCACAGGACAAATAACAGATATCGATTTGGATGACATAAGAATAATCTTCTCTTTTAGAATTATCAAATCTCAATTCCCTAGGAGATAAATAATTCTTATCTAAAGTGTCAACCAATAATATTCTTCATGGCATATAAACATTTGAATCCAAATCTATTCCTTTCATTTATTATCTCGATCGTTACATCGTAGTCGTAATCACTATTCACCCTTACCTCAGTACAAAATAAAAAATTTTAATTATATCCAAAATTTGGGGTTCTTACAGTCTCCCCTCCTTAAAAGGATTCCGTCCTGGAATCAGGTAGGAAGCAAAGAGTCGTTTGTCTGTCGTTCACTTCTTAGCTTCCCGGTCAATTCTTAATCGTTCTACCCTTTCTCAGCACATCTTCCAGTGCTACCATCCATACTTCATCCTTTTTCCATCAACGTTGCTACTTTTCGTACAACACACTATCCGGGTTTTGCTCTTACTCAGTCTTATCCTTATTGATACCTGCAGTGGCTTTGGTATCATTATCGTGCTGCGAATTCGGAGATAACCTCGCTCGTACTATGCATTTCCTGATCACTTTAATCTTCGCAATCTCGATCAATATAGAGAAGTAGAAAGATTTATTGAGAGATCACTATGATCAATGAACATTTGTTATAATGCATAGTTAGTACAGAAGGGGGCCAGCCTTTATGTGACGCCCCCAGATCCGGGGTCGGAGATCTAGGCGCTCACGGTCCATTTTCCATTAATAACATACCTGTTCTTGCACACACAGTATATATAACACAGCCATCGACCCCACAATAAACTCACACCACACTCACACACACAGGTTAGAGCCTCAGAAACGTCACACATTGATTAAACAGTAATAAAGTTATTAGAGTTATTACAGAAAGAATTAAATAGTATTTATGCTACCAGCAACACTCCGATATGAAGCGAAGCTGGCGGCTTGAAAGTTTGTTACGATACACTGCCTTGCACAGGTCATGCTGATAAATAAAACGTACTAACAAAAGCTGCCAACCAATCCGGCTAATGGGGCCTACCGGTGGAATCTCAAGTGGAGGCTCGGGCCTAGTCACCTGCTTTCGAGCAGTCTGCCTGGGTCTTGCCATTTCACTTAGCTGTTGTGTTGTAAAGTTTGAAAACAAGCAAGAGTGAGCAACTATAGCTCAGCAAGAAATATATATATAAGATAAGCAATATACATCTCATATGATTGGCAGTTGATATATTTGTTTGTATCAATCAGTTATAAAATCACTTGTCATAGTTGACAAATCTCGAAGGTGCAACAATATGTGCCCTTGTTTTCAAAATAAACTTGCAGTTCTAGATACTGCATTGAATCAACATCATTCTCATCAAAATAGAACACTATCAGCAACTTGGCACAAAAGCCTAAGAAGCAGTGTCAAAGCATTTTTCCAAAATGGAGGAATGGGACTTAAAGAAAACATAAAAACCTGACAAGGATTGACGATGATCAGTCGCCACATCCAAGTCCAATAATCCGCGGGTCTTCTCTACCGGTAGAAGGATAGAAACTACATCCGTAACTATCCCTCGGGTGAAAACTACATCTGTAATCACCCTCGATGAAAACTACATCCGTAATCATCCTTCTGCAACACCTGGGCCGGAATAATAAGTGATGGACCGCCTGGCTCACGGCCGCTTACACATCCCGGAAATCGTTCGTCAACGGTTCCCACACCTGCCAGAGTCCCTTTTTCTTTTCTTTTAAAACTTGATTTTGATTGAAAACAGAGTAATTGAGGTTCGACATCAGTCGACCGATGATTCTTGAAATCATACAAGAAGCAGAATCTGACCGGGGGTTTTCGAAAATGTTTTGAGTTCGAAAGAGTTCGAGTTTAAAAGTATTAAAAGGTATCTTGGATTAGCTTTGTCTTTAAAGAATGAACAATAATTAATAAATAATATTTTAAGATTTTATATTAGTAATTAATAAAATAATTATTCGATAAAATAAACTCTTAATCTAAGATAGGATTTCGAGTATTTACGAAGATATAACGATAGTTATTTGAATATACGATACCACCCGAATGACCCTTCGGGTTTTCGCAATATAGATACGATATAATAATATACCGTTCCCCGGTCAATAGTATATATGGACCGCTACGACCTCTATTGCTAGAGTCGTTGTCCGAAGAAAACATTTCAATCTAAGTTCAAGGGGTAAAAGCATACACGTACTTGTTCAATCTCAATTGCATCAATACTTCGATAAACATAGCATTCGATATAATTTGAAAACTACAAACACAACAGTGAAAATCCTTGTATAGGGATAAGTTTTGAAAAGTAAACTTGCCTTTGTTTGGTTGGGGTGGTCGAGCGTGCGAATTCGAACGAACTATACATAAACAATAATCGTTCGTTAGTACCTTAACAATTTCTCTTTAATTACGGGGTTTTAAGGGGGGTACGAAATTAACTTAACGACTTCGTCTTATGACTCCCTAGTCCCACTATAAGTCCATGACATCACTCGTTTACGCTCGTCACTTACTCGACTCAATTTAGTTACCACGTTCGAACCATAACCACTAACCCTAGAATAATGTTCCACTAATCGACTTTTTTCCATTGCGCGAATTTTACTCTAGCATTTTTATAAAATCCAAAAATTCATATTTTAATCCAATTCCTTTTGGGTGGTCTTCACCACTGCATTACTTACATTCTCAAATTTTTCCATGACCCCAAACATATTTTAAGGTGTTTAAACAAGGTTCACAAGGGGGTCACTTAATGCAGTCCATAGTCCAGAAACAAAATTCACTCCTCCGGCCATAACTAAAAATCCACACATCACCTAGCTATGAATCTTACATATCCAGAAACTAAATTCAATTATCTTTCCAAAAATATAAGGTAGGACATCAGGGGACATCATTTGGGTGTTCAAAATCGTGCTACAACACAGATCAAAGTTCCTGGACAAACTCAGCAAGCTCAACTCACTTAGATCAACCATTTTTCATGCTTCCATAACATAAACACCACTTAAAACACTTAGATCATGATTCATAACACTCATGGAGATATATATATATTAACCATAGTCATAAAATTCACAATCTCAACATCAAAACCCAAGATCCATGCTATCCAATACATATACATTCAAGATAACCCCTAAAATGCATGGATCTACTACCATACTATAAGAACAACACATAACCAAGGGTGGTTTGAGATTTCATACCTTCTTGAGCTCCTAGAGACCTTGAACAATCTTTATACAACTTAAAATCACCTTAGATGGCCTCCTACAACACTCACAATGCAAGATCTAAAAGACAATAAACTTATGTTAACATTTCTCTAAACTTCCAACACTTATAACTCAAGAACCAATGGATGGAAGGCTTTGAAATTTATACCATACCTCTACTAAGATGCAAGGAAGCCCTAGGAAGGTTGTAGATGAAGAAATGGTGGAGAGAAAATCTCTCCCTCTCTCTTGAAGGAGTTCGGCCGAGAGCTTCTTTCTAGGGGGGAGTGTTTTTGTTTTTGTTTTGTTTTGGAATGGTAAAAAGAAATGCTAGAATGACTTGTATTATTATGGTTAGTAGAAAAAGTAGTCACATGTTGCCAAGCTAGCCTAGGTTGCATCCATGCCCTATTGTCCCCTAGTACATCATCCACCATGCTAGTCACTATTCACATTTGCTTTTATGTCTCCTAGTTCCTTTTTCTAACTATCTAGTTACATGGCACTTGCATGTAATTTCTTTCCTTGTAATATTATTCTCCCACCAATGCTTGTTATTTAATCCTTACTTCGTATCGTAACTTAATTATTCTCTCGTAATAATATTTCGTCGCGTACAGATTTCCCCTATAATTCCTTAAGTACTTATTGTGTAAATTCCTCGAATGTCCAAAATTCCTCGTCATAATTCTTAATAAATCCTTTAATATTCTAACCATTCTCAAATTCCAAGTTTTATAAATATTACTAACAACAGGACTCTTGCTTTCACAATCTCTCTGTATATCTTACATCATAAATGCAACAACGTAGTTTCTCAGACAATCAATTCTATAAATCAACAGGGATGACTAGAAAGGTTCCATAATAATAATGTCACAAGATATTAAATAAAAGGAAATATTACCAAAAATTAGGGTTCTTACAGCCTCCCCTCCTTAAAAGGATTCCGTCCCGGAATCAGGTTGAAAACAGTTGGGGGTGCTTTTCACGCATTGCGCTCTCTAGTTCCCATGTTGATTCTTCGACATTCTGATTCCTCCACAAGACTCTCACTAGTTTGACAACCTTGTTCCTCAGCACCTGTTCTTTTCGATCCATGATTTCTACGGGTTGTTCGACATATGATAAGTCTGGCTGCAGATCCACTTGATCATGTTCTATCACATGTCGGAAGTCGGTATGGTACGGTCGTAGCATGGACACATGGAACACGTTATGTACTTTCTGTAAGCTTGGGGGTAAAGCCAATTCATAGGCTAACTTCCCAACTCGTTTCAAGATCTCAAAAGGTCCAATAAACCTCGGGCTTAGTTTTCCCTTCTTACCAAATCTCATCAATCCTTTCCACGGTGATACTTTCAACATCACAAACTCTCCTACTTCATATTCTTTGTCCTTGCGGGTCTGGTCCGCACACTTCTTCTGTCTGTCTTGGGCCGCTACCAGCCGTCCTCTTATGAGCTCGATAGTTTCTCTTGTCTGTTGGACCAGTTCAGGCCCTAAAATCTTCCGCTCTCCAACTTCTTCCCAACACAAAGGAGACCGACATCTCCGTCCGTATAAAGCTTCATATGGGGGCATGCCTATACTCACATGGTAGCTGTTGTTGTAGGAAAATTCGATCAATGGCAAGTGGTCATCCCAACTTCCCTTAAAATCAATGGCACATACCCTCAACATGTCCTCGATGGTTTGGATGGTTCTCTCACTCTGTCCGTCTGTTTGGGGATGGTATGCAGTACTCATGTTTAACTTAGTCCCCACACAATCCTGAAAACTTCTCCAGAACCTGGAGTTGAATCTCGGGTCTCTATCTGATACAATGCTCACAGGAACCCCATGTCTAACCACAATCTCCTTTAAGTAAATATCTGCCAGCTTGTCGACAGTATATCTCTCGTTGATTGGAAGAAAATGTGCTGACTTGGTCAACCTATCGATAATTACCCAAATGGCATCATGATTCGTCTTGGTCCTTGGTAATCCGACCACAAAGTCCATCGCAATCTGCTCCCACTTCCACTCGGGTATCTCTAAGGGTTGCAACAATCCACTGGGCCTCTGGTGTTCGGCCTTTACTCTTTGACATGTCAAACACTTACTTACCCACTCTGCCACGTCCTTTTTCATATTAGGCCACCAATAGTATTCTCTCAGATCTCTATACATCTTAGTGCCTCCAGGGTGAATTGAGTACCTCGAACTATGAGCCTCTTGCAAAATCTCATCTTTCAACTCTTGAACGTTCGGAATCCATATCCTAGATGCGTACCTCATGATTCCATTCCCGTCCTTCTCACACTTAATTTCTTCGCCAGTCAAGATTTTCTCCATCGAATTCTTTTCTTCTTCCATCTTCTTTTCCTGGCACAACTTAATCTTTTCCAATAACGGTGGTTGGACTTTTATTTCCATTAGACTCTCTTGTCCAATTCCTGGTAGCCTCACTTCAATCTCTAGTTTCTCAAGGTCCTTGATCAACTCGTCCACTGACGTTATCATCTTAAGCTTCTCCTTTCGGCTAAGTGCATCGGCCACCACGTTGGCCTTCCCTGGGTGATAATGAATCTCACAATCATAATCTTTAATTAGCTCTAACCATCTCCTCTGCCTCATGTTTAACTCTTTCTGAGTGAATATGTACTTTAAGCTCTTGTGATCCGTGTAGATTTCACACTTTTCTCCGTACAGATAATGTCTCCAGATCTTTAAAGCAAAAACTATCGCTGCTAATTCCAAATCATGGGTGGGGTATCTTATCTCATACTCCTTAAGTTGTCTGGACGCATACGCAATCACCTTACCGTGCTGCATAAGCACACACCCTAAACCTTTATGGGCTGCATCGCTATAAATCACAAAATCTCCCTTATCATTAGGTAGGGCTAGTACTGGTGCTGTCACCAACCTCTTTTTCAACTCTTGAAAGCTCTCTTCGCATTTTTCAGTCCACACAAACTTCTCGGTCTTGCGAGTTAGTCGGGTCAAAGGGGCTGCTATCTTTGCAAAGTCTTGGACAAATCTCCTATAGTAGCCAGCCAACCCTATAAAACTTCTCACCTCTGTCGGAGTGGTTGGTCTCTCCCAATTTGATACAACCTCTATTTTGGCTGGGTCCACTAGAATACCTTGTTCGCTAATCACATGCCCTAAAAACTGAACTTCCTTCAACCAAAATTCGCACTTCGAGAACTTAGCGTACAAATATTCTTCTCTCAATGCTCCCAATACAATCCTCAAGTGCTCTGCATGTTTCTCCTTCGTTTTGGAATAAATCAGGATGTCATCGATGAAGACTATAACACACTTGTCCAAGTACTTCTTGAAGACTCGATTCATTAAGTCCATGAAAGCTACAGGGGCATTCGTTAACCCAAATGACATTACTAGGAACTCATAGTGTCCATACCGGGTGCGAAAGGCCGTCTTTGGTATATCTTCTGGTTTAATCTTTAACTGGTGGTACCCGGTCCGCAAATCAATCTTAGAGAAATAAACTGCATCTTTCAATTGATCAAACAGGTCATCTATCCTGGGCAAGGGATACTTATTCTTGATAGTCACCTTGTTCAACTCCCTGTAGTCTATACATAATCTCATGCTGCCGTCCTTCTTTTTCACGAATAACACCGGGGCTCCCCACGGTGACACACTAGGTCTTATCATCCCTTTATCCAATAACTCTTGTAACTGAGTGGCCAGCTCTTTCATCTCCACTGGGGCTAGCCGATATGGGGCTTTCGAAATTGGGGCCGTACCCAGAACTAAGTCTATAGCAAACTCGATGTCCCTATCGGGTGGTAGTCTGGGAAGATCGTCCGGAAATACATCCGCGAACTCATTGACGACAGGGATTTCCTGCAGGTTTGGTGCCTCCTTCTTGGTATCCTTCACATATGCTAAATAGGCTTCGCATCCTTTACGTAACAGCTTCTTAGCTGGAATCATAGTCAGGAACTTTTGGCTTTGCCGTTTCCCACTAAATACTACTTCCTCGTCCCCTGGCAGTCTCAAACTTACTTTCTTCTTGACACAATCAATCTGGGCTCCATGGGTTGTTAACCAATCCATACCTACTATTACGTCAAACTCCCCTAGTTTAAAAGGTATTAAGTCTACCCGAAAGTGTCGCCCTCCTATTTCTAGGTCGCAACCTGGACATACTAGGCTAACGGGAATGATTTCATGATTAGCTATCTCTATTTGCAATCTGTCTTTCAATGGTTCAGTCTTAAGGCCTAACCGACATACAAAATCTAGAGATATGAAAGACTTGGTAGCTCCCGAATCAAATAAAACATTTGCTTTAACTGAGTTGAGTAGTAGGGTACCTGCAATCACATCCGTGTTCCTCACGGCATCCTGCACCGTCATGTTAAAAGTTCTTGCAGTAGGGGCCTTGTTAGAAGCAGTTCCACTCACTCTTGATGCAGCTGGCCCAGAGGACATACATTCCCTCATTCGGTGCCCTGGTTTCCCACACTTGAAGCAATTACCTCCGACACTCAGGTTGTTACTGGTTCCGCGACAGGCGTTAGCATAATGCCCTGTCAGCCCACACTTGAAGCACTTCACATCTTGCAGGTTGCACACGCTCGCATGTTTCCTTCCACATTTGTTGCATTCTGGGGGTTGGGTTCGGGATGGGGTAGAGTAAGACGATCCCTGCGGTCGGCCGCCCTGGCCCACACTCCAACTTTCAGCTCTCTTGGTTCCAAAGTTTCCGCTGGGTTGGGACATCGTTCCTCGCTTAAATTTGCTCGGAAAGCTCCCACCAGCAGAGTTTCCCTTTCGGCTATCCAACTTCCTCTTCTTTCCTTCTCTCTCCTTCTGCATCTGTTCACTTCCAGCTTCGACAATTGACGATTTCTGTACCAGGGTGGCATAGTCTGTCAGCTCAAGAACCGCCACACGATTCTGAATCCATTGTTTTAGCCCTAATTGAAATCTTCGGGCCCTCTTTGCCTCAGAGTTCACATACTCCGGCACAAACCTTGACAACTCAGTAAATTTGGCCTCATACTCGGCCACTGTCATGTTTCCTTGTTTCAGCTCCAAAAACTTTAGCTCCATTTGCGTTTCCATGAACCTAGGAAAGTACTTCTCCAAAAACAGCTCGCTAAATCTCTCCCAGGTTACCACACCTCTTCCTTCCAAATTCTTCTTAGCTTCCCACCAATAGTTCGCCTCACCCTTCAGAAGGTAAGTGGCGAAAACAGTCTTCTGCTCTTCAGCGACACCTAGTATCTCGAAAGATTTTTCCATTTCCTTCAGCCAGGCCCTTGCCTCGACAGGGTCGGCAGTTCCTTTAAATTCTGGGGGTTTCAGGGATTTGAAGTTCCTGAAAGCATTAGCATTAGCATTCTGGGGTGGTTGCTGAACTGGGGGTTGGTCCAAGTTCTGCCTTAGTAACTCCATGAACTGTTCCATAGGGCCTCCCCTAGGATGTTCTACCTCTCGGGTATCATCACCAGCTTCTTCTTCTTCATACTCAGAGTCATCAAACAGGTTATGATCGTTGCCCTCATCATCACTCAGGTTGACATTCTCCCCTTCACGGTTCTGGTGGCCTCCGGTTCCATGGTGGCTACCCTGGCCCTCAGAACTGATCGGGTGAGCTCGAGTGTTCATTCTTCTAGGTGGCATGATTCTGATAATAAAACAAGAAAGGGGTTAGGGTTTTCCAATTAACTGACAACGTTTGCACGGGTCAGGAGCGTATCGTTCCTCCTCGTAAGGGTGGAAGTGCAAAAGTTTTAATAATCCGCTGTTGGAGATAAAATGTCGAACATTTTTGGGGAAAAATCCCTTTGGGATGCGAAAACATTTACAAGAGTTTTCAAAATTGGAAACCCCAAAAAAATATTTTTAAAAATTTCAAAACACAATTTTTTTTTTTTGAAAAAATTTATTTTTAAAGATTGTAGGAACATTTTTGGAAATTGTAGAAAATAACTTGAAATTGCATATTGTAAATTTGAAACAGTATGGTTGTATTTGTGGCTTGTAGCAATTGTATAATCACAGTTGTATATCAAAACAGTAAAGCATGGCATCGGAAAGTAAAGCAGTTGAGGCAATATTAAGGAAACTGAAACTAAATAAGTACGGTACAAGGGTTATCACAAGTTTGGATGTTAGAGCCAAATACATAGTTCCGATGTCAAAGTCTAGCAAAAGTGGAACAAATACAAGTACATCATCCGAATAGTCAGGCTACACAAAAGTAAGGCTACATCCATACATACTACCCGAAGTCACATCTACATATCTGTAGGTCAGTCTACTCATCCACTGGTCAGAAAGGATACCACTGCACAAGTCAACTATCCCGCAAAATCGACACACTAATGTCATCTGAACCTAGGGGACTGAGCTATAAGTAACACATCACGGGGCCGCGCCGCGACGGAGCAAGGTCCTCACTCGGGTAAATGCACGACGCACAACACGTCTAGCATCCCTAGCCTGGATCACTCCGCCCCCGCGGATCCCTAAACCAAGAATCCTATCGCGACTCCTCCTCTCGATCCTGTGGAGTCGAGCCCTAGTCCTCCTAGCAACAATGGTCCTCATCTCAGCCTGGATCCTCAAGCGCGCCTCGCGCTCCTCCACTAGTGCCCGCCTCGCCTCGTTAAGTCAGGCCTCTGCAGATAGTAAGTCTCGGGTCAAGAACTGTACCACGTAAGCATGCTCAGTACCAGACACTGGGGGTAGGTCCGCCGGTGGAGGTGGTATGACCGGAACAGGAGTAGGTGCAGCAGCAGCAGCAGCAGGAGCAGGAGCAGGGGTAGGGTCAAGCTCCTCCCCGCCAAAAGTGTCATCCTCAGAATCACCGTCCGATGAAACAGGGCTAGATGTCTGTGGAGAAGGTGGGGGTGACACAACACGACCCTCGCCGGATCTCACACTCTCCTCATCAGTAGCTACAGGAGATGGGGTATCAGGCTCTGGCTCGGGCTCAAGCTCAAAGGGCTCCTCAACGGGATCCTCATCATCAGTACTATCTATCACTGTAATCCAGGGGCCAAGCTCGGAGTCAGCACCCATATCCTCCTCAGGGTCCTCGGTCTCTCTCATCAGGGCCTCATCATGCTCCCTCTCGAAAGCCTCAGGGTCTGGTATCTCATCCATCTACACAAGGGAAATAAAGTGGGTCACTAACCATAAAAGAAGGGTTTATGAGTAGTTCCCTCACGGGCCTTAAAGTCAGGGCTATATCGGATAACCCGACTACCAACTCGATGAGAGTTCTAAATATTATTAAGGTTATTATTAAGGTTATCGTTATTGTTATTATTATTAGGGTTGCTTTCTTAAATTACTACCGTTTCTGAGAACTGTAACCTCGCTCTGATACCATTTCTGTGACGCCCCCAGATCCGGGGTCGGAGATCTAGGCGCTCACGGTCCATTTTCCATTAATAACATACCTGTTCTTGCACACACAGTATATATAACACAGCCATCGACCCCACAATAAACTCATACCACACTCACACACACAGGTTAGAGCCTCAGAAACGTCACACATTGATTAAACAGTAATAAAGTTATCAGAGTTATTACAGACTGAATTAAATAGTATTTATGCTACCAGCAACACTCCGATATGAAGCGAAGCTGGCGGCTTGAAAGTTTGTTACGATACACTGACTTGCACAGGTCATGCTGATAAATAAAACGTACTAACAAAAGCTGCCAACCAATCCGGCTAATGGGGCCTACCGGTGGAATCTCAAGTGGAGGCTCGGGCCTAGTCACCTGCTTTCGAGCAGTCTGCCTGGGTCTTGCCATTTCGCTTAGCTGTTGTGTTTGTAAAGTTTAAAACAAGCAAGAGTGAGCAACTATAGCTCAGCAAGAAATATATATATAAGATAAGCAATATACATCTCATATGATTGGCAGTTGATATATTTGTTTGTATCAATCAGTTATAAAATCACTTGTCATAGTTGACAAATCTCGAAGGTGCAACAATATGTGCCCTTGTTTTCAAAATAAACTTGCAGTTCTAGATACTGCATTGAATCAACATCATTCTCATCAAAATAGAACACTATCAGCAACTTGGCACAAAAGCCTAAGAAGCAGTGTCAAAGCATTTTTCCAAAATGGAGGAATGGGACTTAAATAAAACATAAAAACCTGACAAGGATTGACGATGATCAGTCGCCACATCCAAGTCCAATAATCCGCGGGTCTTCTCTACCGGTAGAAGGATAGAAACTACATCCGTAACTATCCCTCGGGTGAAAACTACATCCGTAATCACCCTCGATGAAAACTACATCCGTAATCATCCTTCGGCAACACCTGGGCCGGAATAATAAGTGATGGACCGCCTGGCTCAAGGCCGCTTACACATCCCGGAAATCGTTCGTCAACGGTTCCCACACCTGCCAGAGTCCTTTTTTCTTTTCTTTTAAAACTTGATTTTGATTGAAAACAGAGTAATTGAGGTTCGACATCAGTCGACCGATGATTCTTGAAATCATACAAGAAGCAGAATCTGACCGGGGGTTTTCGAAAATGTTTTGAGTTCGAAAGAGTTCGAGTTTAAAAGTATTAAAAGGTATCTTGGATTAGCTTTGTCTTTAAAGAATGAACAATAATTAATAAATAATATTTTAAGATTTTATATTAGTAATTAATAAAATAATTATTCGATAAAATAAACTCTTAATCCAAGATAGGGTTTCGAGTATTTACGAAGATATAACGATAGTTATTTGAATATACGATACCACCCGAATGACCCTTCGGGTTTTCGCAATATAGATACGATATAATAATATACCGTTCCCTGGTCAATAGTATATACTGACCGCTACGACCTCTATTGCTAGAGTCGTTGTCCGAAGAAAACATTTCAATCTAAGTTCAAGGGGTAAAAGCATACACGTACTTGTTCAATCTCAATTGCATCAATACTTCGATAAACATAGCATTCGATATAATTTGAAAACTACAAACACAACAGTGAAAATCCTTGTATAGGGATAAGTTTTGAAAAGTAAACTTGCCTTTGTTTGGTTGGGGTGGTCGAGCGTGCGAATTCGAACGATCTATACATAAACAATAATCGTTCGTTAGTACCTTAACAATTTCTCTTTAATTACGGGGTTTTAAGGGGGGTACGAAATTAACTTAACGACTTCGTCTTATGACTCCCTAGTCCCACTATAAGTCCATGACATCACTCGTTTACGCTCGTCACTTACTCGACTCAATTTAGTTACCACGTTCGAACCATAACCACTAACCCTAGAATAATGTTCCACTAATCGACTTTTTTCCATTGCGCGAATTTTACTCTAGCATTTTTATAAAATTCAAAAATTCATATTTTAATCCAATTCCTTTTGGGTGGTCTTCACCACTGCATTACTTACATTCTCAAATTTTTCCATGACCCCAAACATATTTTAAGGTGTTTAAACAAGGTTCACAAGGGGGTCACTTAATGCAGTCCATAGTCCAGAAACAAAATTCACTCCTCCGGCCATAACTAAAAATCCACACATCACCGAGCTATGAATCTTACATATCCAGAAACTACATTCAATTATCTTTCTAACAATATAAGGTAGGACATCAGGGGACATCATTTGGGGGTTCAAAATCGTGCTACAACACAGATCAAAGTTCCTGGACAAACTCAGCAAGCTCAACTCACTTAGATCAACCATTTTTCATGCTTCCATAACATAAACACCACTTAAAACACTTAGATCATGATTCATAACACTCATGGAGATATATATATATTAACCATAGTCATAAAATTCACAATCTCAACATCAAAACCCAAGATCCATGCTATCCAATACATATACATTCAAGATAACCCCTAAAATGCATGGATCTACTACCATACTATAAGAACAACACATAACCAAGGGTGGTTTGAGATTTCATACCTTCTTGAGCTCCTAGAGACCTTGAACAATCTTTATACAACTTAAAATCACCTTAGATGGCCTCCTACAACACTCACAATGCAAGATCTAAAAGACAATAAACTTATGTTAACATTTCTCTAAACTTCCAACACTTATAACTCAAGAACCAATGGATGGAAGGCTTTGAAATTTATACCATACCTCTACTAAGATGCAAGGAAGCCCTAGGAAGGTTGTAGATGAAGAAATGGTGGAGAGAAAATCTCTCCCTCTCTCTTGAAGGAGTTCGGCCGAGAGCTTCTTTCTAGGGGGGAGTGTTTTTGTTTTTGTTTTGTTTTGGAATGGTAAAAAGAAATGCTAGAATGACTTGTATTATTATGGTTAGTAGAAAAAGTAGTCACATGTTGCCAAGCTAGCCTAGGTTGCATCCATGCCCTATTGTCCCCTAGTACATCATCCACCATGCTAGTCACTATTCACATTTGCTTTTATGTCTCCTAGTTCCTTTTTCTAACTATCTAGTTACATGGCACTTGCATGTAATTTCTTTCCTTGTAATATTATTCTCCCACCAATGCTTGTTATTTAATCCTTACTTCGTATCGTAACTTAATTATTCTCTCGTAATAATATTTCGTCGCGTACAGATTTCCCCTATAATTCCTTAAGTACTTATTGTGTAAATTCCTCGAATGTCCAAAATTCCTCGTCATAATTCTTAATAAATCCTTTAATATTCTAACCATTCTCAAATTCCAAGTTTTATAAATATTACTAACAACAGGACTCTTGCTTTCACAATCTCTATGTATATCTTACATCATAAATGCAACAACGCAGTTTCTCAGACAATCAATTCTATAAATCAACAGGGATGACTAGAAAGGTTCCATAATAATAATGTCACAAGATATTAAATAAAAGGAAATATTACCAAAAATTAGGGTTCTTACACTTTAGTACTTGACAAGCAATTAAACAAGTTATGGTATTCCACTTAGACTTCTATCACATAGACAGATAGTCACGTAGCAGTACCTCCCCTCCTTAAAGGGTTGTTCTTCTCAATTCACAAAGAAGATGAATAAAATAAAAGAATTCTAAAGGATTATAGAAAGCTTTCATGATTGTAAAATATCATACTCAGAATTTACCTCTGAACTATAGAGGTTCATCAAAGAAGAAATTAATCATAATTATATCCAATACTATTTGATCGCAATCTCATGTGTCAACATATCTTGCTGCTTTGTCCACTGTTCTATGGACTTATACTCTGGTTCAACCTTAGCAACGCTCACTTTTTGGAAAAATCTTTCAACCCTCTGAGGTTAAATCTTAGGTTTCTTGCTTGACACCATTGTTACTGACATTCCATGTCACGCTACTAGCTTTTTCATATCTATAATATTAACACTATCAGGTTGTCATCCTGAGAATTCATTAGAAAACCCATTCATTAATCCATTCGTAACATCCCTTGCTTCACATTCTATAGTTGCTTTCTCAGTCTTTTCTTTATCAATCACATCCTTCTTATTATCTGATTCTTATTTACTTCCACCTTCATTTCTTTATTGAGACATCTTTTGCACTTGGCACCTCCTTATTGGTATCCCGTCATATTTACTCTACAATCATCACATTATTCCAATTTAAATTCTCCGAAATGAATCTGGCCGATCCCTTTAACTTAGATTCAATATAATCTACTTCTGCCAACCTTGTTTCTCATCACTGGTTCTTTTCTATCCGTGGTTTTCCACAAGCTATCTTTCGTAAGTCAGACCAGGTCGTATATCTACCTGCTCGTACTCTTATCATCTGTTGAGCATCTGCATTTTACTGGCGTAGCCTTGCCACATGAAAACCCGTTATGACCGTGCTATAAGTTTTGGGGGTAAGGCTGGCTCAAATACCACCGTCCGAACACTTTTAAACTCTCAGGTGGCCCAATAAGTCTCGGGCTCAACTGCCCTTCCCTCCAAGTCTCATTAATTCTATACACGGGAATATCTTTAACATCATGAATCATCAACCTCATATTCTCTATCTTGTTTGCGCAGAAGTACACTAACACAAACTTGTTTGTCATTCATCAACATGCCATTTAGTTTATCAATGGCAACACTTTCTTTATCCTTACGTGGTCATCTACTTTCTTAGAAGAATCACCATCGCTTGTTGTTTACGTAGTGCATTAATAGCTAATCCTACGGGTTTCAAATCCCTTAGGAAGACAAAGTAATCACTATTCCTTATCCATAAGGAACACTTCCTGAACTTGATGTAGATATTACATGAAGTAGATAAAATTGCAGAAGAGTTTCAAGCATCGCAGCTAGGTCCGGTTGATGAAACTATCACTCATGCATCTTCCATAAAAGACTGGAAATTTAATGGTTTACTTCATCAATTTTGTATCATGGTCCTGGTTTGCCTCAAAACGGGACTTTCTACGGTGTGTAGTTTGCTTAAGACAATATCGGGAATTGAATCTTTACTTAAACTATTATTACCGTCGATTCTTGCACATTCATCAGAAGGAATGTAAATTCCTCCACTCCGATATGACCTTCAAGGTCCTTCCAAATATCATTCTGTTTCTTCGGTATAAACATTGTAATTATTCTTCTATACTTAGACTGTCGGCCACCTCATTGGCCTTTCCTGATACTAACAATTTCTTGTAATCCATGTTCTCTGGATACATTCCAACTCAAACTTTTCTACCTCATTCCCATCACTGTTGGGTGAAAGCATTTTCCCTTAAGCTCTGCTGAAGGAGAAAAATATATCTATCAGTCTTTTTCCATACGTCATTGCTTCCACCTACCCGTGGGAACTTTATCACGTTTATTCCCAATCCTACTTAGGATACTTCTTTTCTTAGTTCTTTCCTTATCTTAGGATAATCTCAACCTTTATAGGTTCAATCCATACTTCCTCAGGGTTTCATACATGCCTTATCTGGCATTATTGTTACTATGTCATACATTCCTTACCAAACTTCCATTTTGAAGTTCGGAATATTACCTTTTTCCTTGTAAGGTTTCTTAGGTCGTCCTCATCATTCCTCCTGTATTTTCTAGGTACAGGGTATATCAACACATCATTGATCAATACTCTAATAATTCTATCTATGTTCTTTCCAGAACTTTTTTTAATAATCCTTACCGGTCATTGTTGCCTTAGCAAGTCCAACTCATACTGAATTCATAATGTCTTTATTAGGGTTAATGCCATCCCTTGTGCATTCCCCAGGGTTTGTCTTAATTTATGGATATCCTATCCTTAATTCAACTGCCAAGGAATTCTTTCATCCTATATTTGGCAATCAGATCATGTATCCCTAATAAGGGTCTCTTTTCAATCATTCTCATTTGATAATCGATCGACGGCTTAATGCTAACCTCTTCTTTCAGATAGTTGTCAGCCTATTTGACCTTCCAAAAGACAACGTATGTCTATCTGCTTTCTTACAGAACTTGGTAATGGTAGAGTTCAACGTGAATCTCTTAGTACTTATCGTTCTTCTCAAAGGTAATTGCCTTAGACAAAATTTCTACAGCATACTGATCAATCTCTGACCATTTCTATACTCTCTTCAAAACCTTCGTTGTTTACTTTTTTTAGTCAGAATATATTCATGGTATTCATGATACCTTAACATCATACATCTCAAGTTACTATACTTTTATTTTTACTCGTAATCTTGGACAATCGTATACACATGAATCACTTTAGTACGGGTGACCCCATAAAATCTAGTAAATTCCCAATCAAAACATGGGTTGCAAGGTTCAGTTGAAGATTCCTACGATCTCATTAATATTTCCTTTATATCAGAAACCCTTGTAGTCGGTGCTTACTTAGAAGTAACCCTGCTTTGTCCTTTCATTGCTGGTCTAGTCACTTGAGAATCCTTTGTGACTTGGCCTCAACTGACCACACTAAAATAAAAATATATGATTTTAGGGGTTGGCTAATAGCATTACTTTTCTAGCAATTACCGACATAGTACCTTCTTTGATACCTTTCCACCTTTCCAAAACTTTACTTCATATAAGTCTTAATCAACTATTCGGCACCGTCTCTGGTCACCTTTCCTCTACCTTTATCTTTTCAACTATTCTTATCAATCCCACGTGCCACGCAAGCTTACCATTCTTGGCATAACAGCCTTTTCACTTAAGTCAATCCCGGAGTTTCCTAGTTCGGCTGGTTTCTTATTTACATTTCCTGTTTCCGTCCAATCTCACTTCATCATTTTATCTCTACCATCGATTGTAATACTCAGGGTCCGTCTACTAACCCATATGGCGGCTACTTTACCCAATTCACGGGGTTCGCCCCAGTTTCCATTCTTTTCAATGATGTTCTCTGATAATCAGAAAGACAAGGTTTGCCAAAATTCTCCAGATTTCTTTCCAGAATCAGGGAAATTTTGGTCAATCTATCCACCTACTGGTAACATTAAGGAGACCAGTTTCGAAACCTGAAGAACAGTTCTATGAACCTCCAAGCAGGTAGAACCATAAGCAGTCCTAATTTACGAAATAATAGTCATCAGATTGGAAGTTTAACTACTGGAGAGGAATCAATTATATACATCCTGTAAGGTCCCGTAAGAGGGATATATTAAGCTAGAAGGGGGGTTGAATAGATTAATTAACAATTTAAAAATTATTATGGCATTTAAAAATAATTTTCCCTTTTTAAAACTTTACCGAGTCGTTATGCAGTTTATAAATGCAGAAATAAAAGACAAGGGAAGAAAATACCACACAGGAGATTTTATCCTGGTTCGCGATGGCGCAACCCCTAATGGATTCGCTCACCCCTACTCCAGTCCCCGAGCTCCTCTCCGGACTCGAGATTTTCCCTTAAAAATATCTCGCTCCTTTAGTAGGCGGAGAATCCTTTACAACCCTATAAATATTGGTCTTGGTACGTATCTCCAAGATACTACCTCACAATAAATATAAAAACCCACAAGACTCGTCTTGGGTTGTAACTCCCCGTTACACCCTCAAAGTCGTTGTGAAAAACCTACACAACTTATCTTACACAGCAACTCCCCGCTACTTCTTCGAAGATGATGTAGAACCCTTGGTGTAGTCTTTGAATTCCTCGCTTTTACCGGTCTTGGATCTTAGATGCAAGGTATTGGGTCTTTTCTCTTCTTCACGGTGCAAAGGCAACTAACTCCCCGTTAATGCCTAGGACTTGGGTCTTAGAACGAGAATCACCTCACTTCAACTTCACCTCACTGCAAAACTTAGAAAACAATATCTACGAAACAAACCGTAATATGAAGAGAGGTTTGGACTTAATATGTCCTAAGGTGACTATAATATTCTTACCCGAATATTAATTAAAGTAAGTTCAATAAGCTTTATTTGCTTATGACTTTATAATACAATACTTCGTATAGTGAGATTTAAATATATCTCGGAGTTTGTAAATCTTTATTATTTCCTTTAAGCTCGTAGGCTTATAAGGTTTTATAATCGTATACTTTGGCTCGTCTTTTGTAAAGATCGAAGTATACTTACAATTACTTCTTTGTTGAAAATACGTCTATCTTCGAAGTATTGCATAAATCAAGTCCTTGTATATGCTTTATAGCTTAAGGATCTTGGATGAACAACTTCTCGTTCGATATAGTCTTGATTAGACTATTCGTATTTTTATATTTAAACGAGAGTTTATAATTTTACTTTAACGATTTGCACTTTAATATTAATTTGGCCAATTAAACACAACACACAAATAAACGCACACATACGTAAAAGTAACTCGCCTTATCTATAGGATAAACCGAGGGCCGCTATTATGCGTTAAATTAGTGCGAAAAAGTAAAATCACTCACAAGTGTGAGGACGAGAATAAAAAGTGCGGAAAGTAAAATCACTCACAAGTGTGAGGGCGAGAATAAAAAGTGCGGAAAGTAAAATCACTCACAAGTGTGAGGACGAGAAGAAAAAGTGCGGAAAATATATAAAAGGCTTTCGCCACGCTATTATGCGTTTAAAGTAGTATCACTCACAAGTGTGAGGACGAGAAGAAAAAGTGCGAAAAATATATAAATAGAAGCTTAACAACTTATTTCCCCCGGAACACTAGAGGTGATAGAAGGGAAACAAATCACGCTTTAGCACAGTTATATATATCACAATAATAAATATTAATGGCCAAAGTAAGTGCGTTAAAGTTTTAATTAATTGCTTTTAGATTCTTTTCCCCCGGAACACTAAGGTGATAGAAGGGAATCAAATCAAGCTCGATGTATTATTTGACCGTCGTCAAATATAACCTCTTTTTGAGGTTTTGTAATATTTCGAATCGTTGTTCGAAATTTAATCCTTGTACGGATTTTGATGGTCTCGTTTAGAGATCCGATATAAGAGCTTACTAAAGAAGAAGAGATGAAGGTATAGAGCTCTTATATGTATATAAAAATATGGTCGGTTAAGACTCGGATATGAAGCTAAATTATTACCACTTTTGGATATCGCCGGAAAAGTTCGCCGGAAAAATTCGCCGGAGGTTCGGCCGGATTTTGGCTTATGGCCGAACTTGGGCAGCCCTTCGGGAGGCCGGATAGTAGTGGTAGAGGAGCTTGCTAGGTGGGAGAGAGCTTGGTTGGATGAACTAAGCTTTATGGAACAAAAACCTTGTATATATTTGAGTGTATATAAGAAAGAGAAGGTTTTTAAGATGAAGTGGGTGTAGAGAGTATTTGGATATATTGAGAGAGCTCACACTTCAAAATTCCCAGAAATTATTTGGCTCTTTAGATTAAAGAAAATGGTTGGGGGAAGGGGTTTATTTATAGGAGGAGTTGGGTGGAAGGAAGGGTGAGGATTTAAAGTAAAAGGAGTGGTTGAGATTGAAAGCACTTGGATTGATGAGGTGGAAATTGGTATTGTGTTTGTTGGGGGTGGTTTTGTGTTTCTTTGGAGTGGGTTTGGTAAAGTAATACCAGTTGTGTTTGGGCTCAAATTAATTGTATCGTACTCGTATCAATTAAGAAATTAATACGTAACATATATCGTTAATTAAATACCCGAAAAATACGAAAATTTCCAATAAATAATTCTAAAATTATGGAGCATTTAGGAATATTATAAAATGGAATTCTGAAAAGTTTGGTCAATAATGGTCAACATTGACTTGGTCAAACGTGGTCAAACGTGGACCCACTGTCTCGATTTTTGTGCCCGGACCAAAATTCTCAGAAAATTACGAAACTTTTACCATGCATAGAAAATAGTATTTAAGTGACCCATCTCAAGTTTCAAGTCATTCTAGCAAGTGGAAATATTTTATTTGGATTTAATTCGATTAAATCAGGTTTCGGTTCCGAATAAAATACGATTGGTCTTTCCTTGAATTAGATACATCTTTTTACCAATGTTTTGAATTGAATAAATACTTAGAATATATTTCCTAATATATAAAATATATTGAGAGTGTAGGAAATATTTTTGAGTATTTAAAATAATTTTCTCCGAAAAATAGAATAAATTTACGAAGTGGGAGAAAAATTACTTTAAATATTTCTGGCACGAGATAAAAATGAGTATTAATATTCTACCACTGAATATTAATATTCTTGAGGATAAAAGTATTTTGAGTGCAAAGGCGGAATATTTTTGAATAAAAACTGATTGTTTTTAAATATAGCACGAGTTTTCTAAAGAATATTAATCCTCGAATATTCTTTGTTCGAGCCTATCGCCTTATTACTTTTGCAATGGAGATCTAAAAAATATCACACCTCGATATTTCTTGTTCGATCTTATTGCCTTGGTGTAGAAATATATTCCATAAAAATATAATTTGATTTTTCGCAATAATTGAATATCTCTTCTAATTAAAAATAGATTTAGCTAGAATTGACTTTTGACAGAATCAATTAAATTAATGACCTAGTGGAGAGGATAACTAAGTGTAATTAAATTTTATGTTAAATTGTACAAATACCAAAATAAATAATATATCGAAGATATCCTTTCAAACTTCCCCTTTTTGGTATTTTCCAAATAAAACATAAAATTTAAAAAAAAATACCCGTGTGTGCTTCCCCTTAGTGTATGCATGAATTTTTGAAAAAAAATTATTTCAGACTCAATTCGAAGTACACGGCAATTGTTATTCTCCACTAATTGATTCCTACAAAACAACTTATTAGATGAATAAACATTGATAGACAATAAGAAATTTTGAAAATTTTAAATTAGGGGTCTAATTTTCTCTTCCCCTTTTTGTTTGGTGTAATACCAAAAAGTTCTAATTTCTTCTTTCCTTATATCTCCCTTTTTGATGTATTTATCAAAAATTGGTGCTTCCCCTCAAACTCTGATTCGTTTTTGAATCAAAATTATTTTTACTTTCCTTATCTCTTCCCCTTTTTGGAATAATATAACTTGGTGTATTACCAAATTGTTAATTTCTTCTTCCCATTTTGTCATTTCCCTTTTTCTTCCCCTTTTTGAAAAATTCGATTAAGGCCAATTGAATTGGTGGAGTACCGAATTTTTTCTTTTTGAACAAGATTTTAATTGGTGTTTTTACCAATTAATTTTCTCTTCCCCTTGTGGCTTCCTTTTGAATCATAGTTCGTTTGGAAAACCTTTTTAGTAAAAGAAAATATTTGAACAAATTTTTCTTTTATCATAGTAATTGGTGTGTTACCAAAATGTATAATCGGTAATTTCGAGTTTGTTTGTTTTGATGTCGATCTGTGTTGCTTGTAATTTGCAATCTAGATTCGTACAACAATCAATAAAAAAAATACGATGATATAAAACATTCAATCTGATCACATAGCATTCTGTCTATTGCAATTTTAAAAAAAAACGTTTAGTACAGAATCTTTGTTTAGTATGGAAAAACAATCATCATAAGTTACCCAAATTTAAATTTATAAGGATAATCTCAAAATGTAATCTGGATAATCTAAATAAAATTTTCCGAATATTTAAGTACTATTTCACACAATTACAAATCAGTCAGTCTTATAAATACATGAATATTTCCGTATGCCATCTGAATGGTCATAAAAAGCTATTGAAGGCTGATCATTGAAAGTCAGTTCTCCATACAAGAACTGAAAATACTAAGAGATCATATAATTCAAAACTCTTTTGTTTACCTCATCTTCTAATTCATATCTATCATATAACATTTGCAGGTATAGCCATGACAGTCAAGATTTAAGGACAGATAAGTGCAATGAGAAGATTCAGTCAATGTAGTCTTATATACACAAAAGAGATCTCAAATAATCAGTGTGGTTCAATAATTATAGAGAAACAACTACATTGGTATTATTACAACAGAAAGCAACATACCAGAAACATTACCAAAAGCATTCTTAAACAACAACCCAGAAACATGCAGAGAGTTCAAAAACAGGTTTGCAAGCATTATGGTAACCAAGAACAAGTAGTCAAGTTGCAGATTTAACCACAACAGGATCAGAAGCAACAACACCAAGATCTTCACCTAGATCAGGCAAAGAAGCATATACTTTCTCCATTTCATCATCATTACCAACAGCACACAGTTCACCAACCAACTTAGTTTCAGTTCCTTTAGCAGTTTCAACAACAACATCATTCTCAACCATTTTCTCTTTATCCTTATGAACTTTTCCCTCTAGATTCTTAACCCTAGTTAGAAGCTCTATGTTAGACTCTTTAAGAACCACAACTTCTAAACTTAGCTTGTTGACTTCTTCCCTAATGATAGCATAAATGTCAGTTTTGGGAGCAAGAGAAGGAATCACAATTCTGTTTGGATGACTAGTTTGACAATTTTTCAAGGAAATTCTAGGTTGAGTCAAACCATCAATATCACAGTATTCAATCTTGTTAAGATGCATCCTAGACATGTGCACATAGTGGGTTTCAAAGATAGAGGTTAGGAGCAAACCATATGGCATGTAATCAACATTATAGGCATTTATCATGTTTAGCACAATCACATAGTTAATGTTGAAATCTACAGAGTTGGACACAATCTTAAACATAACTTTTAGGTCAACAAAGTCAAAGAATTTGTCATTTTGAGGCTTGGGCAGAATATTTGACCATAGAGCAATTGCAAGTTGTTGAAATTTAGGCAGAAAGTGTCTATAGTTAACAGCAAATTCTCTTACACATAAACCATCAGGCACATCCTCTTCACAGAAGAGACCAAGAAATAACTCAAACTCACTTTGGTTAAAGATAAACTTATCAAAGATGTTGACACAAGGAAGGTCAGAAAACTTATTACCTAACCTAAGAGACTTGCTAAGGACATTATGATCAACATATATGTTTTTACCATTAACAAATGAGCTCAAGTAGAAGACACCATCAACCCTTTGTTGTACCTCCATATTGGCATAGAATTCAGCAATCAAATGAGTATAAAAATTTTGACCCCTATAGAACACAAGGTTTTCCCATTTGACACTAGTGAACATGCTGTGAACATCACCATTTTGTGGGACATAAACCATCATTTCTGGCTGATTTTTTTTAAGCATCCTATTGAGTTTACCAGTATTGGCTAATCTCACTAGGGTAGGGCTTGGAGGTTTGATGTTTGTTCTAGCTTTGTGGGAGTTAACAGATTTTTCAGATATAGGCATAGCTTGAAAAGTCATGTTAGGGTTAGGGTTTCTAAAAACAGGCAGCTTATTAGCATGAGAGAAATAAGCATATTCATTGAGGTTCGAGGGTTCATGTTTGATTTTCTTATGGTAATGCTCTTTGGAGCTATCTGGGTGACAGTAAGGAGTGAAGGGAGCATAGAGTTTATGGTTAAAATCTTTTCTATTTATGGTTGGAAATAAAGGCAGAAGAGTGAGGTTTTTAGCTTTTGGGTTTGGGGTTAATGGTGTTTAGTCCATGTAATGGTAATGCAAGTGCAGGTGAGTGTGTGTGCTTGTAAATGTATACATATCTATATATAGGTAGTTACCACATATAAAGATTAACTCAAGCATGCACAACTTTTCATGTAATCCCACTAGAAATGATGCATTTTGAAAACTCTATAGTGTTTTCAATAAATGGACTGCACAGCATGCAAGGATGAAAATATAGGATTGTATGCAATTGGTAGAGATACTCTATGTCAGATAACAGCTGTTTTTTTTTGTGGCTCAATGCATGAGGTTTTTGAAATCCAATTCGGGTATGTGAACTGAACCAAGTGACAGACTGATGAAGGTTCTATATGTACAGACCATGACTTAAGTTTGTACCATAAATAGTGTTGACAGTGGTGTGGGAATATAATGTGTCAGGCATGAGTGTATAAGTGTGTGGAGACAATACTCTCATAATATCATAACTGGACATGTAATGCATATTTTATGACATATTTGACTTTTCAAAGTTACATAAAAGGGGACACATGGCTGTCTTTACTAAAAGTTATCACCTAAAGACAAACTTTGTAACCCTTAAAGTCCAACTGAGGTCATCTTCATTTAATGCCAAGCTACCACTTTTAGTACTATAAGAATATATTAATGACTCAAGGTTCTATATGTTACAAATGATTGATTGAAAGAGATATGCACACCAGACCACAATCTTTCTTTTATTTAAGAGGCACATATCATATATTGACTAAGTCACATATATAAACCAAGCATACACTGCACACAGACTGCAACAATGGTTTCACAGATTATAATACCATACCAATTAACTAAATATATGCAAGGAATGAATACTATTATTCTAAGTGGCCGTTATCATCCCAGTGTCCAGATACTAGGGTTCTCAAGAGGATCCCCAGCCAGGTCTTTGGATGAGGGCATGTGTGTGAGTGTATGTATGGCTATATGAATGCAAGCTTGGTTTACACAATTACAGCAGTGATATATCAGTTTACATTATTTGAAGTAAACACCCAAGTCACAAGCAGCTAACTCATCACATTACAGACACCAAGGTAACATGACATATCCAGAGTATACATTCATATTAAATCATATAATATAAGCACAGATAAAGACAGTGTTCTCACCTATCCAGATGTATACAGAGATATATTTGCAAACTTAGTTTTTAATTACAACAGTAAAGCATACAGATTCAATTCATCTCCATTAAATCCAAACTGCATAGCAATATCCGTTCAATTTCTAATCAGATAGCTTGTAAACTTGACTATTCACATTAGTACAGCATCACAAAATCATATAATTGACCAAGTCAAGTTCTATAGATTCAATCACGTTATCACACAATTATTCATCATTCATAATCTTATATATCAGAAATTATAATCACTGATTATCATGATCCAAATTCAATTTAAATGATTTCAAAACAAGCAGGCAGATAAAGCTTAGCTCTTCAAGTAATATAATATCATCAGAAATTAAATTGACTACAGAATCAACAACTATATTTCAGATTCATGCTTAACATCATTTCAAGGCACAGTTGACCAAGTCAAACAATATAGATGCAATTTACATGAATACAACCATTTATAAAGCAGAGCATGTAATTGACTAAGTCAACTAATATTAGTTGTATTTTCACAAACTTTTCACCATTTAACATTTTCAATCATAACTTGCGGTTATAATCACATACAATATCCAAATAGCACATATCTAAACTTGTCAATTTAATCCATACTGTAAAGTTAATCAATTGAGCATCTTAACAAATTATCACAGTCACACATGTCAATCTTTGCTTATAGACCATCCCAAGTGTATTATAAGTTCATTACCCAACATATCAGCATATTATGAATTCCTAGTTCGAATTCCTAAACTAGTAACCAGAATCACCTATGAATGAGTCATAATAGTAAGCACTTCAAAGATGTATAATTAGGTAAAGTCATACAATCCCAACAGAGATTACACATAGACAGTATCATACTGCAAATATATATATATATATATATATATATATAGAGTTGCACTCCATAGCAAACACCTTATATAACAAACAATAAAGAACACCTCATATCTAATATAATTTAAGAGTTCCGTCATATCGCCCAATACAAAAAGTTATTATTTTTTTACCCTCTAGCAAACCAGCATAAAAAAAAAATTTGAAAATTTACTGTTCACCTGATGACGTCATGATGACGTCATCAGGTGAACAGTAATTTTCAATTCTTTTTTTTTCAGATTTGATAGAGGGTAAAAAATAATAACTTTTTGTATTGGGTTCCCCTGGCGGGGCCAAAGGATCTAATAGATCTAAGGTGTTCTTTATTGTTTGTTATATAAGAGTGTTCTGTATGGAGCAAAGGCCTATATATATATATATATATATATATATATATATATATATATATATATATATCAATAGGTTTCCTCACACTTAGAACACTAGGTTGACCAAGTCAAAAAGACACAGTCCACATATAAATAGTGTTAACAGCTATTTTTAACATATAATATCTCTTGGATTAGTCTCAATCAACATATATTCAAATCAAATTAATCCAATCAACAGAGCCAATATATCAAGAAAAACCAATCAAGCATGTTAATTGAATTTCCATTTCAGAAATACATGTCTAATAACTCAACCATATTCAAACCATAAAGATTTAGCATAGACTCACAACTTTAATCAAGTATCATGTTAACCATCCGAATGTTCAAATAACTGTTCAAATAACCACATAAATCGTTAATAAGATTCTAGATGTCATAGAGTGATTTAATAAAATTCACGATTTCACACATAGAACATACGAGATCACATCGGTTTACACAGAGAGCATAAGAGTTACTGAGTTTAATCGAAATAATACCTTAGCCCAAGGCCTCGTAGTCATCTTGGGACTTACCGATCCATAACTCGTCGAGTTCCGAGTTGACTCGCTGAGCTGACTCACCGAGTCGAGGCGATTCCACCGATTTAAGCTCTTTCGAAGCTCGATTTGGGACTCCTTAACACAGCAAACACCTTAATTAGGTGTTACTTCTTCATTCCTGTACAAACCCTCAAAATACGAATTAGGGTTTTGAAAATGTAAATTATGAAAATTGAAATCGTGTTAGTGTGTGTATAAATATTGTATATATGTGTATAAATGTCGATTTTGATCTTTAAATCGCAATCGATTGAGGCGATGGCAACTAATTCATCAAAATCTTTTTAATTTTACCAAAACTCAGCTTTGTTTGTTTGATTACTGGAATTAATCAAAACAATTAGGAGAAATAAGACTCGATTTAGTGTGTAATGACACTAATAAGGATAGAAATTTAGGCTTAGATCGAGAGTATTAGGGTTAGCTGAGAGAGAGAGAGAGGCGAGAGATAAATGTTAGGGTTCGAGAGAGAGAGATCAACTCGGCTGAACAGTACAACACTGAAATGATAATTGTGTTATAACATAGTATATATATTTTTGAGAACCGACGGCCAGGATTAATTCATCCTTAAGATAAATGGCCAGGATCTTAGGGTTTTAACAAAATGGGTTGGGTTATGCTGAGTTGGGCTGGTCCAATTAAATGGACTGGGTCAAAAATAATTCTGAAAGTAATATATATATATATATATATATATATATATATATATATATATATATATATATATATATATATATTTGAAAATAGTTTTTGAAAATTAATAATATTTATTATATATTAATATAATAATATATTAATCATTAACACTTAAATACTAGTAATTATACTAATATTTTGATTCTTTGTATTTGAGATAAATATCATTTATTTAGTATCTCAAAAATATTTTCGAAATCAATTTCGATAAATATTTACTCGAACAGTTTTATCTTTAACCGTGGGAAAATTAAGTTCTCGATAAAACCCGATCGATAAAGTTTCATATGTTATCATTATCGATGAATCTGAGTTTTAGAGATTTAATCATCCGGAAAGATATCTTTTTCGTGAGATGACTATAAATAATGATAAATTTTCTCACAAAAATATATAAATATTTATAATATTTATATATTAATATAAACCATTATTTTGGAATTTCCAACATTCCTAAATCCAAACGGAGTTTAGTGAATCTTTCGGAATTCAATGGTTTCGTGAATATATCTGCGAGATTGTACTCAGTTTCGATATGAGTCAACTTTATATCGCCTTTATTGACATGATCACGTAAGAAATGATGTCTCACATCTATATGCTTAGATCTTGAATGTAACACGGGATTCTTGCTAAGATCAATAGCACTCGTGTTGTCGCATAAGATTGAGATTACATAAAATTTAGTATTATAGTCGACTAATGTTTGCTTCATCCATAATATTTGAGCACAACATTTTGCGGCCGCTATATACTCGGCTTCCGTAGTGGAAATAGATACCGAATTTTGTTTCTTGGAAAACCAAGATACTAGGCATCCACCCAGAAACTGACATGTACCACTTGTACTTTTTCTATCGACTAAATGCCCGGCATAGTCCGAATCAGAAAAACATACTAAGTCGAATGGTACTCCTTTTGGATACCAAAGACCTACGTCAGTGGTTCCTTTTAAATATCTCAATATCCGTTTTACCGCGGATAAGTGAGATTCTTTTGGTGCTACTTGAAATCTAGCACACTTACCGACACTATATTGAATATCGGGACGACTTGCGGTAATGTATAGCAAGCTACCAATCATGCCTCGATATTTCTTAGTGTCAACGGGTATTCCGTTGGGATCTTCTGTTAATTTATCAGAAGTTGACATGGGAGTAGAGATGGGTTTTGAATCTTCCATTTCAAATTTCTTTAGCATTTCTTTACAATATTTCGATAATGAAATATGTATGCCTTCATCAGTTTGCTTAATTTGCAAACCTAGAAAGAAATTTAATTCACCCATCATACTCATTTCGAATTCTTTGCTCATATTATGAGAGAATTCTTTACATAGTGCATCATTGGTTGACCCAAAGATGATGTCATCTACGTATATTTGTACAAGCAAGATATCATCTTTTTCTTGTCTTGTAAATAAGGTTTTATCGGTCGTTCCCATTTTAAAATTGTTTTCTAATAGGAACTTGCTCAACCTTTCATACCAAGCTCTTGGGGCTTGTTTTAAGCCGTATAAAGCTTTGTATAATTTGTATACATACTCCGGATGCGTGGCATCTTCAAAACCGGGAGGTTGTTTAACATAAACTTCTTCTTCTAATATCCCGTTTAAGAAGGCCGATTTGACATCCATTTGGTATACCTTGAAATCTTTATGACACGCGTAAGCTAATAGCATTCGAATTGATTCGATTCGTGCTACGGGTGCATAAGTTTCATCAAAGTCTATCCCTTCCATTTGGGTATAGCCTTGAGCGACTAATCTCGCTTTATTTCTAACAACCATTCCATTTTCATCTAACTTGTTTCTAAATACCCATTTGGTTCCAATTATGGAAGTATCTTTGGGTTTTGGAACAAGTTCCCAAACTTTGCTACGAGTAAATTGTAGTAATTCATCTTGCATAGCCGAGATCCAATCCTCGTCTAGTAAAGCTTCTTTAGCGGTCTTAGGTTCTATTTGTGATAGAAAACTAAGATGATTCACAACGTTTTGTACTTGTGACCGCGTTTGAACTCCTTTATTTAAGTCTCCAAGAACATTATCTAGTGGATGACTTCTAATAATAGGAATTTCTTTTGGAAGTTCTACTTCCGTTTCGGCTAATTCTAATGGATTTCTAGGGATGGGAGTTCCAAGATCCATATTTTCGAATTGTCGAATAATATTTTCTACATCGTCTTGTTCAACATTATCGTTTTCAACAAGATCTTTGTACTTTGATGGTGGTTTTCTTTCATCAAATGCTACATTCATTGATTCTTCCACCACAAGTGTTTTAAGATTTAATACTCGATAGGCTTTGCTATTTGTAGAGTATCCGAGAAATATACCTTCACTTGATTTAGGATCAAATTTGGTAAGATAGTCTTTCGAGTTTAATATGAAGCATTTGCATCCGAATACTCGAAAGTAACTTAGTTTCGGTGTTTTGCCAAAATAAAGCTCGTAAGGAGTCTTTTGAGATATTGGTCGTAGCAAAACCCCTTAAGAATATGGCAAGAAGTAGACATCGCTTCGGCCCAAAAATATTTAGGTCGACGATATTCATTAAGCATATTGCTTGCCATTTCTTGTAGTGTTCGATTTTTCCTTTCTACAACTCCATTTGATTGAGGAGTGTATGGAGCGGAAAAGTTGTGTGTGATTCCATTTTCATCAGAAAAGTTCGTAAAACTGGAATTCTCAAATTCTTTACCATGATCCGTTCATATATAGACTATGGTACTATTTCGTTGATTTTGAATCTTTTTGCATAGAGAAGACAAAGATTCAAAAGCATCACTTTTAGATTTGAGAAATTCCGTCCACGTGATTCGTGAATAATCATCAACGATTACTAACGTGTATGAACAACCTCCGAGACTTTGTATTGGAACCGGACCAATAAGATCCATATGTAAAAGCTCGAGAGGTCTAGAGGTTGATACCATGAACTTAGCTTTGTGAGATGCTCGAATTTGTTTTCCAATTTTGCAAGCTTCACAAGTATGATCTTTTTGATAATTCAATTTTGGTATACCTCGTACATGATCTTTAGTTGATATATTTTTGATCAACTTCATGTTTGCATGTCCTAATCTTCGATGCCATAACCAAGGGTCATCGTTTGTTATGATTAGGCATACATTCTCATTCTTGCTCATGTCACATGTGTAGACATTTTTATTTCGAGGGCAAGTGAGAATTAATTTCCAATCTTTATCCAAAATACAACAATGAGTAGTAAAGAAGATTACCTTGTAATCATTGTCGCAAAGTTGACTTATCGAGAGAAGATTGTATTTTAGTCCCGTGACTAGTTGTACATTTGAAATCTTGAAGTGACTATTTCCGATGTCTCCGATGCCGACAATGATGCCTTTACTACTATCTCCAAATGTGGCACTTCCCGCAGTGACCTTTTTAATGTTGTTTAATAATGACTCGTTACCCGTCATATGTCTCGAACAACCACTATCAAGGTACCACATGTCTTGTTTTGAGGCAAGACAAACCTACAAAATAAATCAATTAAACTTATAGGTACCCTTTCTTCTTGAGGGTCCTGGGGTTAGTACATCATAATCAACATTAGCATGATAGTATCTAGGCATTGGTTAATCATTGTTAGGTGCGTATAGATTTCTAGAAGCATAATGTCTAGCATGATATGTAGGTCTAGTATGATCATAAAATCCATAGTTAGTACGATGTCCGTTGTATCTATTATTTGCAAAGTAGGGAGCATTTTGAGGATAGATATTTCGATTAGGGACATAATGATTTCTAGATGAATATCTTCTAGCACTGTTATGATACATTGTGTTTCCATTTTGAAACACTCTAGGTTGTTGAAACCTTTGTTGCCTTTGATCATTATGAGCGACTCTATTAAATGGTACTTGTCTTTTAACCGTCTCATGTGGGTTAGATCCTTTACGAATCCAAACATGCTTCCCCTTAATCTCACCACTCTTGTATTTGCAATCAAAGACTAAATATCCATCTTTGTTACAATATGTGCATTTTAGAGTTTGTGGTTGAGGAGGAGCTACTATAAGTTGCACTCTTGGTTGAACGTCTCGCACAGGGGGAGCGTTCCTATCATATCCCAAACCTTCACGGTTACGGGGTACTTGAGTGTGTACCATTCTATTCAACATCTCATTGCCTTTTGTAAATTGTTGAACAACCGTTTCAAGGTTTTCTTTTTCTCTTTCTAAGGCATCAATCTTGTTATTAAAGAATCTTGCTTGATCCATAACTTGAGATATGAGTTTAAAATTTTCTTCCTTCACTCTTTGAGTTTCTTCTTGGAGTTTCTTTTCTTTTAACTCAAAGATTTGTGAAAACTCATTCTCTTTTTCAAGATTGTTTTCATGAGATTGAGATGTTACACTATTTCGAACAATCGATTCGTTTTGAATCTTTAAGTTCAAAAGATCAACATTAAGTGTACTAATGTTGTCGTTGAGTTGTAACTTCTCATTTCCAACTCTTCAACTTGAAGTACTAGAGCCACATTTTCTACTTCATGGTTGAGAGCATTTTCCTTTAATTGATTGACCTCACTTTTTAAGTGATGATTTTGGTCATTCAAGGACATGATTTCATTTTCATTTTGGATTTTTAAATCCATCATTCGAGTGAACTCTTTACTTTGCGTATGATGCATTTCTTCGAGTTTCATTTTCTCGGCCCATAATAGATGAAGCCTTTTATCAACGTCTTTATATTTGTTGTTGATACCTACTACAAGCTCAATTAAATCATATTTGCTCATATCAACTAGATTCAAGTTAGATTCATCTAATTGCAATTTATTTAAGATGTAGTTGAGATTAGAACTTACCTCATGATGAGAAGTGGAGGCTCCCGTTGAAGTGGCTTCAACCCCGATAGCCTTTAAGCACAAGTTGACAATTTCTTCGCTAGCTTCCGGAGCTTCTTCATCCTCACTTAGATCCCAACCGTTTTCCGCCACGAGAATTCTTCCTTTAACAAGCTTTGGACATTCTCTTTTGAAGTGACCCGGTTGCTTACACTCGAAACACACTTCTTGTGTTTCCTCCGGAGTTTGTTCTTTATATTTTGGAGGAGTGTAAGGAGGATTATTATTGTTGTTGGCATTATTATAGGCATTTTTATTTTGAGTGCCTTTTCCTTTGTTAAGCTTGTTGTTGGAATATTACTCTTATAGTTAGGACTATAATTTTGAGAGTAATTAGGTCTTCCTTTAGAGTTAAAAACTCTTTGTTGATTGTTTGATTTAAGGAAGCCTTTTCCGTATCTTTGAGCATTGCTTTGAAGCACACGACGAAGTTGTCTCGTTAGTAAAGCAATTTCGCTTTCATCGAGATCTTGGAGTTCTTCGTTTAACTCCTCGTCGTTTTCATTTTCATCGATTAATATAGCTTTTAACGCCATATTTTTCTTTTTGTCTTCCACTTTAGGAATGACCTTATCCGGAATATTGTCTTCTTCGTATGCACAAAGATTCCCGAATAAACTATCAATGTCATAATCATTGAGATTATACATTTCTTTTATGGTAGTAACTTTAACCTTCCAACTAGGAGGTAAAGACTTAAGAACTCTTCGGTTCTTCTCATTTCGAGAATAATTCTTTCCGAGTTGAGATAATTCATCGATTATACGAGTAAACCTTGTTTCCATATCGATGATATTTTCTCCTTCTTGGAGTTTAAAGTTCTCGTATTCGTGGATTAAAGTATCCATTCGAGAATCTTTTATATCAATGGTTCCTTCGTAGGTAACCACTAATTTGTTCCACATTTCTTGTGCGGACTTGCAATTGCTTACTCTTTTATATTCCTTTTCTGCAAGTGCACTTGTGAGAACCATTTCCGCTTTTGCGGCTACATTCATCATATTTTCCTCGGCAAGAGTGTATTCACTAACCTTCTTTTCAACAATTACACCGTCAATTGTTTCGGTAGGAATGACAACTCCGTCTTCTATGGCCATCCAAACTTTGACTCCTTGAGATCTAGCATAGATGCGAAACCTCGTTTTCCATGTTGCAAAGTTGGTGCCGTCAAATAGAGGAGGGCGAGTGCTAGATAGGCCTTCACCGCAACCGATGGTATTTAGATACGCCATGTAGGATCACTTTTTGTTGTGCCTGTAAATCTGCAAATCACTTAACAAACACGTTAAAAAGCACCGCTCTGATACCATTTGTAAAGTCCCGTAAGAGGGCTATATTAAGCTAGAAGGGGGGTTGAATAGCTTAATTACCAATTTAAAAATTATTATGGCATTTTAAAATAATTTTCCCTTTTTAAAACTTTGCCGAGTCGTTATGCAGTTTATAAGTGCAGAAATAAAAGACAAGGGAAGAAAATACCACACAGGAGATTTTATCCTGGTTCGCGATGGCGCAACCCCTAATGGATTCGCTCACCCCTACTCCAGTCCCCGAGCTCCTCTCCGGACTCGAGATTTTTCCTTAAAAATATCTCGCTCCTTTAGTAGGCGGAGAAGCCTTTACAACCCTATAAATATTGGTCTTGGTACGTATCTCCAAGATACTACCTTACAATAAATATAAAAACCCACAAGACTCGTCTTGAGTTGTAACTCCCCGTTACACCCTCAAAGTCGTTGTGAAAAACCTACAAAACTTATCTTAGACAGCAACTCCCCGCTACTTCTTCAAAGTTGATGTAGAACCCTTGGTGTAGTCTTTGAATTCCTCGCTTTTGCCGGTCTTGGATCTTAGATGCAAGGTCTTGGGTCTTTTCTCTTCTTCACGGTGCAAAGGCCACTAACTCCCCGTTAATGCCTAGGACTTGGGTCTTAGAACGAGAATCACCTCACTTCAACTTCACCTCACTGCAAAACTTAGAAAACAATATCTACGAAACAAACCGTAATATGAAGAGAGGTTTGGACTTAATATGTCCTAAGGACTATAATATTCTTACCCGAATATTAATTAAAGTAAGTTCAATAAGCTTTATTTGCTTATGACTTTATAATACAATACTCCGTATAGTGAGATTTAAATATATCTCGGAGTTTGTAAATCTTGATTATTTCCTTTAAGCTCGTAGGCTTATAAGGTTTTATAATCGTATACTTTTGCTCGTCTTTCATAAAGATCGAAGTATACTTACAATTACTTCTTTGTTGAAAATACGTCTATTTTTGAAGTATTGTATAAATCAAGTCCTTGTATATGCTTTATAGCTTAAGGATCTTGGATGAACAACTTCTCGTTCGATATAGTCTTGATTAGACTATTCGTATTTTTATATTTAAATGAGAGTGTTATAATTTTACTTTAACGATTTGCACTTTAATATTAATTTGGCCAATTAAACACAACACACAAATAAACGCACACGTACGTAAAAGTAACTCGCCTTATCTCTAGGATAAATCGAGGGCCGCTATTATGCGTTTAATTAGTACGAAAAAGTAAAATCACTCACAAGTGTGAGGACGAGAATAAAAAGTGCGGAAAGTAAAATCACTCACAAGTGTGAGGACGAGAATAAAAAGTGCGGAAAGTAAAATCACTCACAAGTGTGAGGACGAGAATAAAAAGTGCGGAAAGTAAAATCACTCACAAGTGTGAGGACGAGAAGAAAAAGTGCGGAAAATATATAAAAGGCTTTCGCCACGCTATTATGCGTTTAAAGTAGTATCACTCACAAGTGTGAGGACGAAAAGAAAAAGTGCGAAAAATATATAAATAGAAGCTTAACAACTTATTTCCCCCGGAACACTAGAGGTGCTAGAAGGGAAACAAATCACGCTTTAGCACAGTTATATATATCACAATAATAAATATTAATGGCCAAAGTAAGTGCGTTAAAGTTTTAATTAATGGATTTTAGATTCTTTTCCCCCGGAACACTAAGGTGATAGAAGGGAATCAAATCAAGCTCGATGTATTATTTGACCGTCGTCAGATATAACCTCTTTTTGAGGTTTTGTAATATTTCGAATAGTTGTTCGAAATTTAATCCTTGTACGGATTTTGATGGTCTCGTTTAGAGATCCGATATAAGAGCTTATTAAAGAAGAAGAGATGAAGGTATAGAGCTCTTATATGTATATAAAAATATGGTCGGTTAAGACTCGGATATGAAGCTAAATTATTACCACTTTTGGATATCGCCGGAAAAGTTCGCCGAAAAAATTCGCCGGAGGTTCGGTTGGATTTTGGCTTATGGCCGAACTTGGGCAGCCCTTCAGGAGGCCGGATAGTAGTGGTAGAGGAGCTTGCTAGGTGGGAGAGAGCTTGGTTGGATGAACTAAGCTTTATGGAACAAAAACCTTGTATATATTTGAGTGTATATAAGAAAGAGAATGTTTTTGAGATGAAGTGGGTGTAGAGAGTATTTTGATATATTGAGAGAGCTCACACTTCAAAATTCCCAGCAATTATTTGGCTCTTTAGCTTAAAGAAAATGGTTGGGGGAAGGGGTTTATTTATAGGAGGAGTTGGGTGGAAGGAAGGGTGAGGATTTAAAGTAAAAGGAGTGGTTGAGATTGAAAGCACTTGAATTGATGAGGTGGAAAGTGGTATTGTGTTTGTTGGGGATGGTTTTGTGTTTCTTTGGAGTGGGTTTGGTAAAGTAATACCAGCTGTGTTTGGGTTCTAATTAATTGTATCGTACTCGTATCAATTAACGAATAAATACGTAACATATATCGTTAATTAAATACCCGAAAAATACGAAAATTTCCAATATATAATTCTAAAATTATGGAGCATTTAGGAATATTATAAAATGGAATTCTGGAAAGTTTGATCAATAATGGTCAACGCTGACTTGGTCAAACGTGGACCCACTGTCTCGATTTTCGTGTCCGGACCAAAATTCTCAGAAAATTACGAAAATTTTACCATGCATATAAAATAGTATTTAAGTGACCCATCTTAAGTTTCAATTCATTCTAGCAAGTGGAAATATTTTATTTGGATTTAATTCGATTAAATCAGGTTTCGGTTCCGAATAAAATACGATTGGTCTTTCCTTGAATTAGATACATCTTTTGACCAATGTTTTGAATTGAATAAATACTTAGAATATATTTCCTAATATATAAAATATATTGAGAGTGTAGGAAATATTTTGAGTATTTAAAATAATTTTCTCCGAAAAATAGAATAAATTTACGAAGTGGGAGAAAAATTACTTTAAATATTTCTGGCACGAGATAAAAATGAGTATTAATATTCTACCACTGAATATTAATATTCTTGAGGATAAAAGTATTTTGAGTGCGAAGGCGGAATATTTTTGAATAAAAACTGATCGTTTTTAAATATAGCACAAGTTTTCTAAAGAATATTAATCCTCGAATATTCTTTGTTCGAGCCTATCGCCTTATTACTTTTGCAACGGAGATCTAAAAAATATCACACCTCGATATTTCTTGTTCGATCTTATTGCCTTGGTGTAGAGATATATTCCATAAAAATATAATTTGATTTTTCGCAATAATGGAATATCTCTTATAATTAAAAATAGATTTAGCTAGAATTGACTTTTGACTTTTGACAGAATCAATTAAATTAATGACCTAGTGGAGATGATAACTAAGTGTAATTAAATTTTATTATAAATTGTACAAATACCAAAATAAATAATATATCGAAGATATCCTTTCACATCCCTTAGAAGGGAATCAACAGTTTTAAACTGAAACTTGTCACAACGTCCTGATACCTATACGTTCTGAGATTCAATATTACTAAATGTCAGTCTACCTGACCACTAATCTCAGAAGGAACATTACCGTCGGAGTTGGTTGTTCCACAAAATTGGCACTACTAGGGCCATCCGAACCTGGTGAACCGTGCTGTCCGAATGCCTCCGCAAGTACTTTGTCGTGCTGCACAAGCACACATCCTAATCCTTTATGCGAAGCGTTGTTGGAAGCACAAAGTCTCCTTTTTCCATTAAGCAATGCCAACTCTTGGTCATTACCAATTCATCTTTTATCTCCAGGAAGATTTTCTCACATTTTTCTCTCTAACTGCTGATCGTATGTAACACCCTCACTTTCTCTATATTAATATACAGGCTTTTTATAAGAAAATGAATATTTTACAGGAAAATTTCAGGAAATTTGGACATGATGTATTCGCAAACAGGACGAACCACCTGTCCAAATCAACAAAACCAACAATCTCAAGTCAATCCTGCTCACTACATATAATTGATAAAATCATAAAGAAATATAAATTTTAACTATCCAAGACCGCTCACAGGTCACAGTATGAAACAACTACTGATTAACTATTACAACCCGAATCCAAATAAAATAATATACAATTTTATGAATAAACAAAATCAATATCTATCTAGATATCCAACCTTGACCAAATCCCAACCACTAACAAATGCGAATCTGTATCCCAACCGCCTCTTCTCGCTGTCCGAAGTTCAACACCCACTGTCCACTACTGGGGTACTATACTCCACTATTAACTGGGGAAAAACAACAAAAGCAAGAGTGAGCCTACAATGCTCAGCAAGTGTATAAAGTAATCGCAGTTTCAACAATAGCTATAAGTTCTAATAAACAAGATGAATAATTAAATGTTTCAAAAAGAATCGACTAAATCAATTATCTGTTTATCCCGAGGGCCAACGTTGCACACCGAAACAAGGTTCATCAACAACGAGAACTGACAAAAGTTCTGACAAGAGAATGTACTCGAAATAAGATTCAAAAGAATCGGATATCAAAATGACTCAATCTCACTGTATAGATTTGAATTGGATTTTTATTTATTTAAAAAAAAATAATAATAATAAGGTTAGGCTGCTGATCAGTCACGCACTAACCCCGGACAAACGCACACAGCAATGTCCTTTAATGGATCCACGGCACACATTGGCCTTAATCATTTCTGACCACGAATCTGGTCCGACCCTTACGGTCCCACCCCGAAGGGTTTTACGCCCCAAGGGCCACTTTTAAAAACATTTCCAATTCTAAATCTTTCACACTAGGTGTCGGGACAATCGACCACCTTACCACATCAACTAACTGGAAAACTCACGTTCTAGAATATCAATTCATAAATAAGAATCACTGATGATGTCTCTACATCAACTGGTATCAACAAGATCAACCCAACAACAGGGGTAAATAAAGAATGATAATATTAATAGATGTCGACAAGTTCGACACAGTAAAGGGGTGATACATAATGAACGACAATCTCAAAGGGTATTGACGAGTTCGATACAATGAAAGATAATAATTGAATAAGCAACAGTAAAAGAAGGTATCGGCAAGCTCGATACAAATAATTGAAATCATAACATCTTTAAATAAATCAACAAAAGGATTTACTAGCAACATGATTAACAACTGAGGATATATGACAAAACAAGGATATAGTCAGGTGCTCAATGTTTAATAAAATTTCTCCAAACACATTGAAAAGTTGGAATCAATATAAGCGAATTAAGTAGTTTACAACAATCATTTATAAATAATTTCGAGAGGATTAGTTGAATAAAATATCCCCTAGAGGGAGTCCATCGGGTGAAAGTAAAGCATAACCAGGGGTCGCTAAAATATTTTATAAGATTTTAAAATCTTGGACTTCCTCAGTTTAGAACGTTCCTTGAACTTTTTAGAGAAAGGTAAAAGATATGGTGTTCAGTTGAGGAATCCAATATCATAGCTTGAGTACAGTATTTAAGCGGAGAAGATTATGTTTAGGGTTCTTTTAAAAACTTAGTATTCAGCTTAGGGGTATGGAAAATAAACAATTCCATGATAACTGGGAAGTATATCATTTTCTAACACATTTGACCCAAACTAACTTATATGACAAAAAAGGAATGAACTGCATCACTTGAAAGATAAGTGAAGAGCGAACACTTGCCTCAACATACGGAGTTCTCGATCCTAATCATGGATCTCTAATTCAACTTCCCGCTAGTCTCCACACTTTTCGTGCTGGTCTCCTTACTCGGCTTTACTTCTATCTCTACTTCGTACTCACCACTTTCGCTTCAATTCACCCGTTGGCTTTGACCTTTGTCCCTCTGTTTGTCTTTCCATTTTCCCACACACTGCTCTTGACCAGGTTTCCTATTCGAACCTTTACAAGGTCAGATACTATTTCAGTGTTAACTCAAGCAAAACCACATCGTTCGCTCTACTCTACCCATGCGTGTCCTATAACGCTTACATATAGCATAAATAACATATACGAACACATACCACTACATATAGACATATCCAATCATATCCACATAGTGGTCTTAGTATAACTACTAAGTCACATATACACGTCACATATCCACTTCAAAATAGCACACCATCAAATCTTCAAAGCCACATTATATACTCAAAATAATCCACTGACATATATACTTAAATCCTTAGAAATCATAACATACTTTCAAGTATTGAAATCAAATAACTGAAATAGACTTTTAACTAAATTTGCAGGGGATTTTTAGAAAATTTCGGCATGAAGTATTCGTTTATCGGACTATGGGCTCAGCCCCTCCATGCCAAACAAAACAATTTATAACCCTGTTTTTATAAAAACTAAAGCTGCCTCAACTTGCAGCAACATAAAAGTAAACAAATAAGAAAAGTACCCGCCCAGACATGCGGCACCTAGCACATAAGGAAAAGTATCCGCCCAGACATGCGGCACCTCAACATTTAAGGAAAGTAAACTAAGTTTATCCACGTTTAAGCCAACACCACGTAGTTGACACTTATACTTCTGACAATTACTACGACCCGACTTATACCATTTAGCACATAGACATTTACTGATAAGCCAACTCTTATAACTATACATTATTAGATCATAACAATTAGCACCCAGCACTTAGTAATTAACAATTACAATTTGGAAACTATCAATTAGCAATTAGCACTAAACATTTAGCAATCACTAAACTCAACAATTACGATTTATCACGAATATAGACTCTCCGAACAAAATACGGAAATCCCAATAATATTCACAATCCACCATATTAATCTAATTACGAAAATTAGCAATTACAACTCATCCGACAATAATTAACCAATAATCATCACAAAAATCGAGCACATAACCGGCTCACAATTAGCAATTAACCAATAATATTAATCACTATACTCTCCGAATTAAATTACTAAAATTATCACAATACTCTCCCATTTTAAAATAATTTAAATTACAACAATATTCTTGAAATTCAAATATATTCTAATTACGAGAATTAACATATTAAACTAGCAATTAAGTTAATTAAAGTACAACAATAACCTCGCAAATTTAAACTAATTAAACTACAACAATTCATATAATTAATCTATAATGCAATTTAAATAATTACATCGGAAAATAAATTAAATAAATAAATAAAAGTTTATACCTTTCCGTTTTTTTTTTCCCAATTTCCCCCAACAATCTCTCTTCTCCTTCCTCTCTCTCTCTCTCTCTCTCTCTCTCTCTCTCTCTGCGCACAACAAACAGCCCTCTCCACCTCCTTCTTTCTCCTGGCCGGCCGCCACCACCACCGCCGGCCGCCGCCGCCGCGCGGTGGGGTCGCACCCCCCTCTCCTTCGCTGCTGCTGACCCTCGTTCCCCTTCCCCTTCCGAATTCACACCAAGCACAGCACACACACCCTTGTTTATACACACACTTACACACACATACATACATATACACACATATATACTCTCAATTAAATCCCCAATCTCTTTTCTTCTTCTTTTTCATCTCTCTCCCACCATTTCTTTTCTTCTCTTCTTTTTATTTTCTTCCCGTTTCTATCTCGACTTCTCCCGAAGTTTCTACTACTGGACTGCTGTTGTCTTCTTAATGGGCTTGGCCCATCTCTTTTGTTACTACTCTTCTCTTTTCGGCCCAATTAAATACTAAATACCGACTTTTATAAATCGCAATTAAATAAAACCTTCGAAAAAAATACACTTTTCATTTTTAAAATAAAGAATATAAAATTAGGAGTAACCACATATTTTTAAAATATTCTTCGGATCAAAAATGAATTAAATATGAATTTTACAAATTTTGATCCTTTAAATACAATAAAACTCTTAAAATCATTTTAAAATACCGAAACATCCAAATTAATTCACCCAACCATTTTTAAAAACTAAATAATATTATAAAGATAATATTACAAAAGATTTCATGATTTTTAATTCCTCCGATAATTTTATAAAATTTAAAGAGGACCAAAAATGCATGTTTTAAATATTTTTTTTTTTTTTTAAATCCTCAAAAATACAAATAAAAATACACCGACTTTCACATCTCACACAAATCATCATATAAACACATAAACACAACTTCACATATTTTTCACCTTCACAACAATATTCACATAATATAACTCATAAATTATAATAAATAAATAATTCAAAATTCAAAATTTTCTAGGTCGTTATATCCTTCCCCCCTTAATAGGATTCTGTCCTCAGAATCCATCCTAAGGACACAAATAACAGTCCTGATCTTCTCAATATCTTACTTCCACTCCCAGGTTGTATCTTTCAACTTCTAAGATTCCATCATACTAACTCAATCATTACCAAGCTCATTCTGCTAGCCCTTGAATTTCGAAATAACCTTAAAGTTTGGTTTCCGAGTCTTATTAACTCCAAACGTTTATCATACGTGAACGCATATCTTATTGTGAAAATCAACATGATCTTTTCGTATAACGAACTATATTCTGCTTCAACACCATATTACCACGCTAATCTTTCCCCATAATGCAATCGCGCAATTTGCCTTAATTTACGACCTACACTTGGTATAATTCTCATGCTTTACGTATTACCACACGATTTCGAATTGAACTACGAGAAGAGAATATCAAGAAATCCTCTGATCGCTTCCACTCCACTTTTCAAGTACTATGTTGATCGAGAAGGGAATAATTAAGAGGTTTCTTTCTGCCCTTGGCCCCGTATTTATACCGAGTACCCAATCGGGAAACTTAACATCATTTCGTCTATTCCCAGTCACATCCTTGCAATCGAATACTATAACCAAACACATGAGTCCTTAGATGCACATCAAGCATAATTCGATTAACAACTCGATTCTCACCCTTATCAGAATATTCTGGTTTGCTAGATCTTTTGAAATATAGCCTCTATTATCTGTAGTTCTTGAAAACTAATTTCCTTGTCACCTTGACTGTGACTTCTCTCAATACAAGAACAAAATTGAAATAAGACCGATCTGTAATATAAATTCTCCAGAGGTCACAACTTCACTTGATACTAATCATGAAACCATTCTTCAACAATTTTCAACAAGCTCCCGCTTTTATCAACACGCATAGTCAACCTCATACGCATCATTGCTTATTGATATGTCTTAAAACGAAATCTTCCTCAATTAAAACTTTGAGAAAAGGAATATCAAGAAATTCCCCGATCATTCTCACTCCTCTTTCACGTGCAATGTTATTTGAGAAGGGAATAATCGGAAACTTCTATCCATCCTTCATCTTATTGTTTTACTGAGTAACCGATTTAAAAATTTAACCTCATATCATCTATTCCCAATCGTATTTTGAACGCGAACAACACGATCAACTCTTACAATATGGCATTCGCGCCAACCACCATTCGATTTACCACTAAATTTCTACCTTCTTACCACATCGGTTTGCTAAAACATTTGAAAGAAAGTCGCAAATATTTTGTTGATTTAAACAAATTAAAACCGTTTGAACCACTGAAAATCCTTTTGAAAGATATTTTAGAAAAATCATTTTGAAAGAAAACATTTAAAATAATAGGGTTTTAATCGAAAAGCCTTTTGAACCAAAATATTTTTAAAAATTTAAGAAAAATCAACTAGCAAACCACGACCTTGGCTTCGACCTAATTCCTTATGGTACAACATATTTAAAACTTGCTTACGACTTCACTGCCTTGCATCCTCAGAGTTCCTTCCCAATCATAACTTTGCATACTTGGCGAGTCCTCGAATTTGACTCTTCCCATTACAACTCCAACATTTAACATCACTATTATTAACCACAGAATCATAACATTCGAAATTCACACTAGAACTCTTATGCAAAAAAATTTCTTCCTTTTCTTGTAAACTCTTAAAATCACTCTCGATTGATTTGCGTACGCTTCCTGAATTTTCGATCATCTTGTTATGTGACCTACGATCATATTAAATTCTTCGTCCGAATGTCGTTTGGAAATCTTATTCATTGGAATATGCTTTGACTTAATCATCTCCCTTCTGCTACCTTCTTCTTATACAACATGACTTTATTCATTTGATATAACCATTTCTTGATCTGTTTGGCTGCTAATACTTCTATATCTGCTTTCGACTTCAGAACATCATTTTCACATTTCTTAAGATCGAATCTCCCTTTCATTGATAGGAAATAAATCCAATCCTGAATCATATTTAACTCTTTTTATAGTTATCACAATCCACTTCCTGCTAACTTCCTTTATAATCGTATTGAATTTCTCGATTCTTGATAATTATAACAGTAGTCTTATTACTCTTTTCATAATTCCACTAAGATTGATATGATACTATATTTTTGAAAAAAAAAAAAAAAAAAAAAAAAAAAAAAAAAATTCCCATCTTTCCAAGCTCATAACACATAGCTTTGACTTCTTACTCTACCACTTGTCATCGTGCTGCCCCTTTTTGGTTACAGCCACAATTTCCCATATTTCTCTTAATAAAGTCTCTAGGGATTCTACTCCCGAAATCTTATTTTCTGATCATGGGATCTCGTTAATTTCTGCTACTTCTCTTTCTATAGACAACCACATCTTCGGGACTCCACATTCTTTCTTAACTAAGTTCTGCATGTCTTATTTAGTCACTTCTAGAAACTTTCTGATTTCTCTGCCTTCCACCTTACTAGCATTTTACTTCATCTCAATTAACTTCCCACCATCCGTGATAACCATGATTTCTTACACTAACCATGCATAAGTCATTTACTCCACATATTCGCCTTATTCCTCATTCAGTTTTAGCCCCTGGTAAATTCTTAACAAATTATCTCTCCTTGCTGCTACCATCTCATGGTATTCCTTTTACTACCTACACCTTACAATAGATGTCTAAAACAATCCTTCTTTAACATTGAACATCTTTACCAACATCTCCATCACCCTTTCTTTTCGCCCTTTTTACAATATCTGCGATAATGTGCTCTTATTTACTGCTCTTTTGCTTTATTCAATTTCCACTAGCCTCCATTCTTGTTCGTGATTCCTTGAACAGTACTTATTCCAATTTCACAAAACACATCCGTCTTAACCACCAAATTCTTGAACTTACATAACCAGTTCTTCATCAGCACCATTGTAGTTACATCACTTAAAACGTCATCACGTCTAACTTCGTATATCGCTATAATTAGAAATTCTGAAATCATCAAATCTCTGACAAAGGAGCCAACGAAATGAATGGGGTATCAATATGAATATATACTGAGTTTGTTGGACAAAACTTTTAGAAAGGAATTCAACCGAGAGATCAATATGATCTTTGAACTATTTTCAAGTTGCATTTGTCACTTGGTTAACCACCACAGTACATAAAGATGGCCAGTCTTTAGTACTTCTATGACAAACACAATCAGTGGCGTCCCACTGAACTCCTATCACAAAGATAAGATGTCCCTGAATCCCTATCTGCATAGGTTGTTCATCTCAGCTGGAATAGAGAAAATCAAGTATTCATGATAATGGAAAAGATTCAAGAGTTTCAAAAATCTTTCTGTAAAGATGGATCAAGTATCATCTGGAAATATAAATATTTCTAAAAGAATGGAATTGAATTCAAATAAATTTGATGTACGAAACTCATCATCAATTGATGGGTATTAGACTTTTCAACTGTAGCATCAACTACTGATTAGACAAACATTTAAGAAATTCCTAATTATTCGGTCTCACTCTTGTCGACTAAGCACTACTATACTTAGCTGCCAAACCGGCCTGACAATAATGAGTTGAATAAATAAGAAGATCTCAATTCATTCTCGATTTTTTTTACCGTCACTGCGCAACGAATGCCTCAGCCACGATACCAACCGAAAATTAACTTACGACAATTCAAAAGGAGAATAAGAAATTTCTTTAAGCAATGAATTTGAACGAATCAATAATTAGGGTGCACGATTACGCTTAACCTTCAATCGTTGTTAATACTTGTTTCTCACTTCGCATTCTTAACCTTCTCGTACCACCTCCGAAACGTTCAAATCAAAACTACTATTGCAGAATGTCCTAAATTCGACGCAGAAATCTCGAGACAACGTCTCCCGGACTGATAGCTCCATCTGCCCACTTAGCTTATGCCACTTTGGGTTCGCTGTTTTGCTAATAGCTCGATCCTTAAACGATTCAAACTTCTACTCGCGCGATATGCCGAAAAACCGTTCATCGTCACAACGCTTGCCGAAGTATCCTTTCGCGATCCGTATCCTAAGTCGTTCTACCCGACGTCTATCTTATACACGTACCCTAACCTTTCTAGTACTCTATCCCAATTTTCCCACCTAATTGTTTCAGTGACTGTGACCTGTAGCTCTGATACCAACTTGTAACACCCTCACTTTCTCTATATTAATATACAGGCTTTTTATAAGAAAATGAATATTTTACAGGAAAATTTCAGGAAATTTGGACATGATGTATTCGCAAACAGGACGAACCACCTGTCCAAATCAACAAAACCAACAATCTCAAGTCAATCCTGCTCACTACATATAATTGATAAAATCATAAAGAAATATAAATTTTAACTATCCAAGACCGCTCACAGGTCACAGTATGAAACAACTACTGATTAACTATTACAACCCGAATCCAAATAAAATAATATACAATTTTATGAATAAACAAAATCAATATCTATCTAGATATCCAACCTTGACCAAATCCCAACCACTAACAAATGCGAATCTGTATCCCAACCGCCTCTTCTCGCTGTCCGAAGTTCAACACCCACTGTCCACTACTGGGGTACTATACTCCACTATTAACTGGGGAAAAACAACAAAAGCAAGAGTGAGCCTACAATGCTCAGCAAGTGTATAAAGTAATCGCAGTTTCAACAATAGCTATAAGTTCTAATAAACAAGATGAATAATTAAATGTTTCAAAAAGAATCGACTAAATCAATTATCTGTTTATCCCGAGGGCCAACGTTGCACACCGAAACAAGGTTCATCAACAACGAGAACTGACAAAAGTTCTGACAAGAGAATGTACTCGAAATAAGATTCAAAAGAATCGGATATCAAAATGACTCAATCTCACTGTATAGATTTGAATTGGATTTTTATTTATTTAAAAAAAAATAATAATAATAAGGTTAGGCTGCTGATCAGTCACGCACTAACCCCGGACAAACGCACACAGCAATGTCCTTTAATGGATCCACGGCACACATTGGCCTTAATCATTTCTGACCACGAATCTGGTCCGACCCTTACGGTCCCACCCCGAAGGGTTTTACGCCCCAAGGGCCACTTTTAAAAACATTTCCAATTCTAAATCTTTCACACTAGGTGTCGGGACAATCGACCACCTTACCACATCAACTAACTGGAAAACTCACGTTCTAGAATATCAATTCATAAATAAGAATCACTGATGATGTCTCTACATCAACTGGTATCAACAAGATCAACCCAACAACAGGGGTAAATAAAGAATGATAATATTAATAGATGTCGACAAGTTCGACACAGTAAAGGGGTGATACATAATGAACGACAATCTCAAAGGGTATTGACGAGTTCGATACAATGAAAGATAATAATTGAATAAGCAACAGTAAAAGAAGGTATCGGCAAGCTCGATACAAATAATTGAAATCATAACATCTTTAAATAAATCAACAAAAGGATTTACTAGCAACATGATTAACAACTGAGGATATATGACAAAACAAGGATATAGTCAGGTGCTCAATGTTTAATAAAATTTCTCCAAACACATTGAAAAGTTGGAATCAATATAAGCGAATTAAGTAGTTTACAACAATCATTTATAAATAATTTCGAGAGGATTAGTTGAATAAAATATCCCCTAGAGGGAGTCCATCGGGTGAAAGTAAAGCATAACCAGGGGTCGCTAAAATATTTTATAAGATTTTAAAATCTTGGACTTCCTCAGTTTAGAACGTTCCTTGAACTTTTTAGAGAAAGGTAAAAGATATGGTGTTCAGTTGAGGAATCCAATATCATAGCTTGAGTACAGTATTTAAGCGGAGAAGATTATGTTTAGGGTTCTTTTAAAAACTTAGTATTCAGCTTAGGGGTATGGAAAATAAACAATTCCATGATAACTGGGAAGTATATCATTTTCTAACACATTTGACCCAAACTAACTTATATGACAAAAAAGGAATGAACTGCATCACTTGAAAGATAAGTGAAGAGCGAACACTTGCCTCAACATACGGAGTTCTCGATCCTAATCATGGATCTCTAATTCAACTTCCCGCTAGTCTCCACACTTTTCGTGCTGGTCTCCTTACTCGGCTTTACTTCTATCTCTACTTCGTACTCACCACTTTCGCTTCAATTCACCCGTTGGCTTTGACCTTTGTCCCTCTGTTTGTCTTTCCATTTTCCCACACACTGCTCTTGACCAGGTTTCCTATTCGAACCTTTACAAGGTCAGATACTATTTCAGTGTTAACTCAAGCAAAACCACATCGTTCGCTCTACTCTACCCATGCGTGTCCTATAACGCTTACATATAGCATAAATAACATATACGAACACATACCACTACATATAGACATATCCAATCATATCCACATAGTGGTCTTAGTATAACTACTAAGTCACATATACACGTCACATATCCACTTCAAAATAGCACACCATCAAATCTTCAAAGCCACATTATATACTCAAAATAATCCACTGACATATATACTTAAATCCTTAGAAATCATAACATACTTTCAAGTATTGAAATCAAATAACTGAAATAGACTTTTAACTAAATTTGCAGGGGATTTTTAGAAAATTTCGGCATGAAGTATTCGTTTATCGGACTATGGGCTCAGCCCCTCCATGCCAAACAAAACAATTTATAACCCTGTTTTTATAAAAACTAAAGCTGCCTCAACTTGCAGCAACATAAAAGTAAACAAATAAGAAAAGTACCCGCCCAGACATGCGGCACCTAGCACATAAGGAAAAGTATCCGCCCAGACATGCGGCACCTCAACATTTAAGGAAAGTAAACTAAGTTTATCCACGTTTAAGCCAACACCACGTAGTTGACACTTATACTTCTGACAATTACTACGACCCGACTTATACCATTTAGCACATAGACATTTACTGATAAGCCAACTCTTATAACTATACATTATTAGATCATAACAATTAGCACCCAGCACTTAGTAATTAACAATTACAATTTGGAAACTATCAATTAGCAATTAGCACTAAACATTTAGCAATCACTAAACTCAACAATTACGATTTATCACGAATATAGACTCTCCGAACAAAATACGGAAATCCCAATAATATTCACAATCCACCATATTAATCTAATTACGAAAATTAGCAATTACAACTCATCCGACAATAATTAACCAATAATCATCACAAAAATCGAGCACATAACCGGCTCACAATTAGCAATTAACCAATAATATTAATCACTATACTCTCCGAATTAAATTACTAAAATTATCACAATACTCTCCCATTTTAAAATAATTTAAATTACAACAATATTCTTGAAATTCAAATATATTCTAATTACGAGAATTAACATATTAAACTAGCAATTAAGTTAATTAAAGTACAACAATAACCTCGCAAATTTAAACTAATTAAACTACAACAATTCATATAATTAATCTATAATGCAATTTAAATAATTACATCGGAAAATAAATTAAATAAATAAATAAAAGTTTATACCTTTCCGTTTTTTTTTTCCCAATTTCCCCCAACAATCTCTCTTCTCCTTCCTCTCTCTCTCTCTCTCTCTCTCTCTCTCTGCGCACAACAAACAGCCCTCTCCACCTCCTTCTTTCTCCTGGCCGGCCGCCACCACCACCGCCGGCCGCCGCCGCCGCGCGGTGGGGTCGCACCCCCCTCTCCTTCGCTGCTGCTGACCCTCGTTCCCCTTCCCCTTCCGAATTCACACCAAGCACAGCACACACACCCTTGTTTATACACACACTTACACACACATACATACATATACACACATATATACTCTCAATTAAATCCCCAATCTCTTTTCTTCTTCTTTTTCATCTCTCTCCCACCATTTCTTTTCTTCTCTTCTTTTTATTTTCTTCCCGTTTCTATCTCGACTTCTCCCGAAGTTTCTACTACTGGACTGTTGTTGTCTTCTTAATGGGCTTGGCCCATCTCTTTTGTTACTACTCTTCTCTTTTCGGCCCAATTAAATACTAAATACCGACTTTTATAAATCGCAATTAAATAAAACCTTCGAAAAAAATACACTTTTCATTTTTAAAATAAAGAATATAAAATTAGGAGTAACCACATATTTTTAAAATATTCTTCGGATCAAAAATGAATTAAATATGAATTTTACAAATTTTGATCCTTTAAATACAATAAAACTCTTAAAATCATTTTAAAATACCGAAACATCCAAATTAATTCACCCAACCATTTTTAAAAACTAAATAATATTATAAAGATAATATTACAAAAGATTTCATGATTTTTAATTCCTCCGATAATTTTATAAAATTTAAAGAGGACCAAAAATGCATGTTTTAAATATTTTTTTTTTTTTTTTTAAATCCTCAAAAATACAAATAAAAATACACCGACTTTCACATCTCACACAAATCATCATATAAACACATAAACACAACTTCACATATTTTTCACCTTCACAACAATATTCACATAATATAACTCATAAATTATAATAAATAAATAATTCAAAATTCAAAATTTTCTAGGTCGTTATATCGTATTACTTGATCCATTATAATTCCGCATCGGAGTAAACTTAAGGTAACTACTATAATCCATTCAAAGAAAGAATTTAATATTCCTCTGAATCACATGCATCTAACATTTCTGATTCATCATTTCACTGAGTTGAAATAACCCTATAATCAGTCTCTGACAGTAGTCTCATTACGAATTCATCTTGACTCACTGGTTTTATCTTCCGGTAGGTTCTGAGACCATTGTCTTGCTTACTACTTCCTTATATAACTTTATCCAATCATGCTGTCACTTCCCAATGTCTTTACTTTCTAACTGATTCATTCATAAAATGAACATTTCCCTTAATAAAACCACCTCATTAACCTCAATTTGGTTCCATAATTTACAACCTATGACACCTGCCTTCTCATGGCGAATTATTACCGACCATATTCATACTAATTCATTTATCAAATGATATGGCACTTACTGCCTCCTTCTCAACTATTCCTAGGGACTCTGCTCATCGCCCTAAATCGATGTCTTTGATAATCATACATCCCTCAAGCTCTTTCTTCGTTAATATGGAAGTCTCTAGGGATTCTCGTCTATTCCCGTATAAGATCTCAAGTGATCCTTTCAATCCGTCTTACTTGCTGGTACTACCTCTAGTAGTCCGGCTACGAATCCAACATGATTCTTCAGTTCTCTTGCTAATAACTCAGTTCTTTATGCTCACTTTTTTGAGCACTATATCTTCATCATCACAGTCTTTCTGGCTGCAGCCCTCATTCCTCAAGGGTAAGCTCCTTATCCTAACAGGATTTTCCTTATCTGCTGGAACCTCTTCCGGGTCTCCAGTAGGGTACTCCATCGAATTTCCCGCTGATCTTCAGCATATAAAGCATCATCGCGCTGCTGCTCGTATGCCTCAAGGTTTGTCGCCTTACTCGTCGATACGATATCGATCTAAGTTACTATCATGATACTTAAGAGTTCCCATAATGGTTTTATATGTCATCACTACATTAAGTAGTCCGACTATGAACTTGGAAAGAGTTCTTATTATCTTAGTGAATTTATTGTTTTAACATCGCCTCATCTCTGGGGTTTATAACGTACGCTCTGATACCACTTCTGTAACACCCCCAGATCCAGGGTCTTGGATCCGGTCGTTACGGTCTCCATTACTGCCCACAATACTAGAACCGACTTTAACATAAAATAAATCTATTATATTATTAATAGCACAACAAGGGGATTTGTGAGACAATTTATTCAACATGAAATTACTAATTTAACCTTTCGAATGATATAAATGATAAAAAAATAGTTTCCAATGAGGATTGAACCCTTGACCACTTGTAAGTGAGAATCCTTACCACCATGCTAGACATGAGTTTTGAAAAAATTATAAAACTCATTATTATTATATCATAGGATAACCCTCATATATTATATTAGTGATAAAAAAAATTGTTCTTAGAGAGAATTGAACCAATAACCTCTAACTTAAAAAAAAGAATCCTTACCACTATACTTGACATAGATTTTGGATATATTGTAAAACTCATTATTAATATATCGTGGGACAATTTAATTATCATGAAATTACTAAATTACCCCTCCTATATTATATTAATGATAAAAAAATTATTTATAATAGAAATTTAACCCTTGACCTCTAACTTAGAAGTTAGATTCCTTATCACTATGCTAGATATTAGTTTTGATTATATTATAAAACTTTGAGAATATTTCGAACAGTACATTGTTATGTAGCAATTTTTTTTATTTAATAGTTGAAACAAGTTACTTAGATTTAGAAGATAGATACTATAATTTGTGTACTAATTTATATCTTATGAATATCTTTTTAATTCAGGTCAAATGCACAAATCGGTTGTGGATGATCAGGCAGTCACGACTAATACAAATTCTATATGCTCATAACTCATTCATTTGAACGTTCGTTTAAAGAGATTAGCAAATTGAAATTTATTTATTTTAGTTGTACATACATCAATCATCATGAATAAATAATTTCTTAGATATGTTTTTCATACTAAGCATTTACATGTTGCAAGCACCATTTAATTACAAAACAATATAAATACATGTTAACATGATTTACTAGCAAAGCTCGTGCGGTAAATTACATGCACATTAACCATCTATATATTAATATATTTAATTATAGTGGAACAGAAAATACATCGATCTATTATTTCTTATGACAATATGGGTTTGGGAAGTTCTTCTACTTGCTCTCTCCATTTTCTAAATTCAGGTTCAGCCCATTCTGGTAATATCAGCTCAAAAAAAATGAAGCACTAATTTAAGTCACTTGATTTCATGGTGTTTGGATCACACAGTTGATCTCCAAGAAATTTGGAGCCAATCTCTTGTATAAATTCTTCAGTCGTATCGATCTTTTGCTAATATGCAAGTTCATAATAGTCATTATTTATGTAAATACTTTTATACTCCTAATTCAGGCAAGTAGTAATCCTTGAAATGAGATTAGCACATTGCAAATGATACATATTTTTAGCTGTGTAGTTGATATACACCGTGAACACATAATTCCTCTTAGACTTATTTGCATTCTGAGTATCAACACATTGAAAATATCATTTGATTTTTTAAAATAGCGCAACACAATTACATATTAATATAACTTCACTAGCAAGCCCGTGCCTTGCACGGGCTATAAAGCTAGTTACATCTTTATTACCCAACACAACAATATAAAACACACCCATTATAGTCCCAGAGATGAAATCAGAGTAACAATCAAGTTTTATTAGTCACATTATGAGTTATTACAATCCAAAAGAATTACAATGTGAATACATACTCTTTGTCATCCATTTGCATAAGTCATACTAGACCATATACTTGGTACTGAAAGAATAAATCTATCCTACAAATAGCTTTCTCTTCGGCTCTGGTAGTCTCATCGTCCTCGCCAGCGTCGAGTGCGCCTTGTGCGAGTCATCTGGTCTAGCTGTTGTTGTGATATAGTAATAAAGCAAGGGTGATCAATAGCCCACCAACAATAATATTCAACTGAACGATAATATATAACAGTTCAAAAGTATTTTTCAAACCATATGCCATGCATTTACGGAAATGATGCCAGAATAACATGAACGATGAAGTTACGAGGTAACTCAAAATGCATATATAGGTGGGAATATCTGATATGTCAAAGATAAGCCAGATATTATCATTTATCATATAAAGAGGAACTTGCAACGAAAATATTGCAATCCCAGTTATTAACATTTTTCGAAGTCCTACAACCTGAAAGATGTCTCTTCGATACGTGTTGCGGAAGACACCGTCAACCTGAAAGAAGTCTCTTCGATACATGTTGTAGGGAATTCCCAATTTGGGAGATGAACCAATACTGGAGTTATTACGCGCCAGCTATCCCACTCCCTGATGATCAGTCGGGGATGGTACAGCCCAATATAGTTTACTACCGGTAGAAGGAAGAATTGACTGCTCCACTTGTAGATTGCCTTAATAGTAACTCCCTGGCCAATGGTTAGGCCTTGTGATGGACCGCGCGACTCGGCCACTTACACACGACTCCTAGTTCGAATAAATCCACAGCATTGAAAGGTAGAGTTTGTCCTCTCTTCCCCAAGTGAAATACTTGTTGATAAGATTCCACAAAGTAGTCGTATCTAGTTGGAAAGGTAAATTCACCATTATTTCCCAAGCTTTTGCTTGTTAATGGATATCAACTTGTTCCAACAATCTTACCCCTCGAATGATGAGAAGGTACACACAGACTTAATGAGTCCATAGCAACCAAGTTGCGAGTGAAAAGGATAAATTATGACCGGGAAGTCAACAAGATAAATAACATTGCTCAAGTAGGTTCTCCGATAATATGGAAGTTTGAGCGAGCATTTAAATTCTTTTAAGATAGATTTAAATGAAAAATAAAGAGTTGGGAACCTTTCCTTGATAAAATAGTCATAAAAAGACTCCGAAATATTTTACATAATATCTGGAGGTGAAAGGTAATCTCCGAATAATATAAATCATTTTAAAAAGAATTTAAAAGAATTAAATAAATATTCCAAGAATATTTATTTACTCAATAATAATTATGGAATATTATTAACTCATAATATTGCTCGTAAGTAATCCTCGAATGAATATATGGAATTATTTACTAAATAAATCCCTCCTTAAATGAATATTCGAAATAATATTCATTAAATAATTAAACTCCAATAAATATTTAAAATAATATTCAATAAATAAGTCAAACCTTAAATGAATATTTGAAAATAATGTTCATCTAATATTTAATCTTCCAAATGAATATCCAAATAACATTCATTTAATAAATAACCTTCTAAATGAATATCCAAATAATATTCATTTAGTAATCAAAACTTTAAAGGAATAATCGAAATAATTATCTTTAAGTAAATAGAACTTCCAATGAATATTTTAAAATAATATTCATCAAGTACATAAAACCTTAAATGAATATTCGAAAGTAATATTCATTTAATAAATAACATTCTAATGAATATCAAAATAATATTCATTAAATAATCAACTCTAAATGAATATTCGAAACTAACATTCATTTACTATCTCTCGACTGAGATAATACTCAAATAACATTCCCCGAAATATTTCCAAGTGATTGATACTTTGTGGAATATAATAACGTTTAACAATAACATTCCTCAGATAAATAATAATCTGTCGTTGGAATCCCTCCGGGTTTCCATGACTATCTATATCTCAAAATACCAACTCCCGGTCTATATTTAGAATGAATATCATATGCCCTTCGCTAAGGGTCTTACCAAAACCATCCGGCTTATTACTGATAAATCGTATCTAGTCTATAAGCCAATATCAATTCAGGGAACAAGTATCACAAAAACCAGAGTCACAATATAATTGGAAACAGGCATGCATGCGATGGCATATGTAAAACAGAAATCATATACATATATTATCACAACAACAGGTTCAAAGGTTTGAACACTTGCCTGGTATTCAGGTGTGGGTGGAGATAGCGTGTCCTGGGTCTGCTCGATGATCTATAAACAATCAGAACATTCGAGATTAACCACTTGACACCTTTTAAAAGTCTAAGTATAAACTTCACTTAAGTCGAAACACGTTTTCGAATTATCCCGTTATACATTTTTTAGTGTAACTCTTTTTATTACCGATACGATCCGACATTTGTTTGTTATTACGACATGTCATCATACCCACACTCGGTATATACTTAAGTCATATTCCTATGTCTACCCAAAATCACTATTCATCCATTTTTCTTTACTCATCCTCTTAGGGTTGTACAATTGTCCCTGATCTCTTTCGATCGTTCCTTAACCTTTTTATGGACCCACTGGACAAAGAACAGATATCGATTTGGATGACATAAGAATAATCTTCTCTTTTAGAATTATCAAATCTCAATTCCCTAGGAGATAAATAATTCTTATCTAAAGTGTCAATCAATAGTATTCTTCATGGCATATAAACATTTGAATCCACATCTATTCCTTTCATTTATTATCTCAATCGTTACATCGTAGTCATAATCACTATTCACCATTACCTCAGTACAAAATAAAAAGTATTAATTATATCCAAAATTTGGGGTTCTTACATATCTCCTTGGAAGGGTTTAATGAGGTTCGGAAAGAAAGGAAAACTGAGTCCCAGATATATTGGACCATTTGAGATCTTAAGACGTATTGGGGAACTAGCTTACGAACTAGCCTTACCCCCAAATCTGCAGCAAGTGCACAATGTGTTCCATGTTTCGATGCTGAGAAAATATAATCCGGATGCCAAGCATATTGTGGAGTATGAGCAAGTGGACATGCAACCAAACTTGACCTATGTAGAGTAACCTGTGGAAATTATAGACCGAAAAGAACAAGTGCTCCGAAATAAGGTCATCAAATTAGTCAGAGTTCTGTGGCAGAACCACAATGTGGAAGAATCAACCTGGGAGCTAGAAAGCGCAATGATGGAAAAGTACCCCAATTTATTTTCAGACTGATTTCGGGACGGAATCCTTTTAAGGAGGGGAGACTGTAAGAACCCAGATTTTGGATAGAATTAAAACTTTTTATTATGTATGGATGTAATAGTGAATAGTGGTTGCGACTACGATGTAACAGTTGTTCTAATGAATGAATGGAATGGATTTGGATTCAAATATTTATATGCCATGAAGAATGCTATTGGTTGACAATCTAGAAGAATTATCTATCTCCTAGGAAATTAAGATTTGATAATTCCGAAGGGGAAGGTTATTCTTATGTCATCCAAATCGATATCTGTTATCAGTCCAGTGGTTCCGTAAAAGGGTCAAGGAACGATCGAAAGAGAACCGGGACATCTATATAACCCTAAAAGAATAAGTAAAGAATAAGTGGTGAATAGTGATTTTGGTGGATTTAGGAATATTATTAGACAACGCTATATAGAAGTACCCGGAACGAATTTCTGAGTTCATATCAATGATCCAGGGGGAAAAAGAATGTATGAAAAAGCTATCGGATTCTGAAAAACGGTACTTTTATTTTCTTCGAGATTTCCCTGGACGCTGAAAGACCTAAGAGATTATTAAAGGGATTTAAGGAATATGGATTCGAGAGTTAATAAGAAAGATGGAGAATAGTATTATAAATATTAAGACGGTTTTCGGTAAAACCCTAACTAGAAATCTTTGAGTTATTCCTTTGAACGATAAATCAAATTGAGTAATAACCGGACAAAAAGACAAGCAGAGAGCCAAGATCAAGAGAAATAAATTGGTGGAAAGATAAAGATACACGTGACTCACATATAAGTCAACAAGCAAGTGAGTGGTGTAATTGCACTTTGCCAAAAATGAAGTTGCATGTTGTGGTGCCAACAAGTGGCCAAATAGATGGGTGACACTTGGTCCAATAGATTTTTAACAGCATAAAAGGCGAGAGATGCATCCAATATAGCTAGACATTACATACATTATATCATTACATACCAAAACACAAAGAAAAAACACCATCTCTCTCCCCCTAGCAACTCTCGGCCAAGGAAGGAGAAAGGGAGGTTCCCACCATCAAATAATTCCAAGAAAATTTAGGTGAGCTCTATAATTCCTAGTTAAGATACCCTATAAATTTTAGCTTCTAATTCCATACCAATCTTGAGATATAAAATCAAGAAGATGGTGATGAATAGTGCTTTCATGAAACTAAGTTTAGTTTTCTTGTTTCTTTGGTTGATCTAAGCAAACTTAAGCACTCTCAAGGATCATTCAAGGCTTAGTAAGGCTAGTACATACTCCAAGGAAGGTATATCTCATCAAAACCCTAGCTCTTACTTTAAGTTTATTGATGATCTTGATGGTTGTTAGCATGGTTAGGATGTTAGTATGATTATAAGCATGATTATATAGTGATTAATTGATTTAAGAGGTACGATGATCATGTTGGTAAAATAGATGATTTTGGACAGACTGAAGATGAATAATATGTGTTTAAGTTGTATGGATGCCCGGTGTGGCTTGGTTGTGATGGATTGATTTTTAGAACGTCCGATTTATAGCCTTTGTAATACCCGATTTTCGTTAACCTTAAGAAATCGTGTTTGATAGTAGCTATAACTCACTGTCCAGTTTCATATTATGCCATGAAAAGATAGATTATGTTATAAGCTTCGTTTTGATATAAAGATCATGTGAAACGGATCTACGGTTTAGGAATTATGGTCGATTTACTAAAGGTCTTTCGAAACCGTAAGAACGAGTTTGTTATTGAAATTGAACCCCTGTAAAATACGTAAGTTAGTGGCGAATCATGGTAATTAAATACTAGAGATAAAAAGGAAGGTGTGAAAGAAAACCACAGGTCAAACGGATCATTTTCCGATTTTATAAAAATGTTCGAATCAAGGTTAAACGCGAACGAAACCTTAAAAGTACATTTGGTTATAACTTTGGTAAAACACTTAGAAAACGGGCGATAAAACTGGAGGTATAATCTTGGTTCGTAAACGACCGACCTTAGAACTTACCCAGCTTAAGTATATGACAAGTGTAAGTATAATGACATGTCTTAATAACGAACAAAAGTCGGATCGTATCGGTAATAAAAAGAGTTATTCAAAAGGGTGCATAACGAGATAACTCGAAAGCGTGTTTCGACTTTAAATAAAGTTTATTCGTAACCTTCTAAAGAAGTGTTAGGTAATTAATCTCGAATATTCTGATTGTTTATAGATCACCGAGCTGACCCAGGACACGCTACCTCTACCGAGGTGATCAAGTTATATTGTTATACTTGTTCCTGATTTAATGTTGGCTTATAAGATAGATAAATAATATATCGATTATAAGCCAGATATTACTAAGACCCTTAGCGAAGGGCATACGAATCTCATTTTTCGAATGTAGACCGGGAGTCGTTATTTCTTGATATATCATGGTTATTTTCGGAGGAAAATATTTAAGTAGATATTTTCCATTACTATTTATTGAATATTCTTTGAAATATTCAATTGAGTTTATTTATTTAATGACTATTACTTTGAATATTCATTGGAGCTTTATTTATTTAAGGAACATTATTTTGAATATTCATTCGACCTTTATCTATGTGATGAATATTATCTTTAATATTCATCTAGAGTTGATTTATTTATCGAATATTATTTCGAACCTTCATTCGAATTATTTAATATTCATTTCGAATATTCAATTAATCATTATTTATCTAATAAATACCATCTTGAACATTCTTTTGGACTTCTGTTTATAAATATTATCTCTAAATATCCCTTTGATAATTATTTCTTCCACAAGCATTATTATTCTTTGAATATTCATTATTCGTTCAATGAATATTATTATGAATATTTATTCAAGGATCATTCCGAGCAACATTCTTTCAATAATTATGACTTAATAAATATTCTTTGAGTATCCATTGAATTCTTGCTAACTAAGCTTTAAAATATATTACTTCATTCAAATATTATCTTCGATCTTCAGATATTATGTAAACTATTCTAATCCTTATTATTATTATTATTATTATTATTATTATTATTATTATTATTATTATTATTATTATTATTATTATTATTATTATTATTATTATTATTATTATATCAAGAAAGGTTCTCAAAATTTCATTCTTCATTCGAATCCATCTTTCAAATAATAAGGGAACCTTACTTGAGAAATGTTATTTGTCTTGTTGACTTCCCGGTCATAAAACCTTCTAAAACGATTCTTTTCGCTCGCAACTTGGTTGCTATGTATCTATTTAATCTTGTGTACCCACTCATCATTCGAGGGGTAAGAGTGTTGGAACAAGTTGGTATCCATTAACAAGCAGTAGCTTGGGAAATATCAGTGAATTTTCCTTTCCAACTAGATACGACTACTTCGTGGAGTCTTATCAACAAGTATTATACTTGGGGAATGGGGGACGAGCTTTAGGTTTTAGAATCATGGAATTATTCGAAATACGAGTATTTGTGTAAGAGGCTGTGGGACAGTCCATCATTAAAATTGTTGTAAGAGGCTGTAGGACAGTACTTCCTTGAAAGAGGGTCCGAGTGGCGCCCCAACTATGCCCAACCGTTGGTTAGGGAGATCCGGCGTATGGTGGTGTCCATATGTTCTCCCTTCTACCGGTAGTAAAACAAATCTTGAGATGCACAACCTACGACTGATCATCGTAAGGCGGTGTCATCTGGCGCGACATACTCTAGTATTGGTTCACTATCCAGAATCTATTCATTTTCTACAACATTATCAGTGTTGGCAGGGTTGAGAATTAATCAAAACCGGAATTGCATATCTTTTCCTGCAGTTTCCCTTTTTGGCGAAATATGATGATATCTTGCTTATATTTGACATAGCAGATATTTCCATGGATTATATATGTTGAGTTACCTTGTAACTTCATCCTTTACATTATACTAGCACTATCTTCGTTAAAGCATGGCATATGGTTTCAAAAATATTTGAACTGTTACATATATTTTCACTATTCAGTTATATTATTGTTGGTGGGCTCTTGCTCACCCTTGCTTGTTTATTATGTCACAACAGCAGCTAGGCAGAATGGCCCGCGTAAGGCGCACTCGGTGCAAGCAGGTTACCCCAGCCAGAGGTCTACCCGCTGATTTCATCGCTGCCATTGCTGAGGTAGCATAGATAGGCAGCTTTTGCTTTCCAGTTTAAGTATATGTATAACTAATGTTAACCAACAGCAAGAACTTTAAAATTATGATGTTACTCCTTTTCGATTGTAATAACTTTTATTCGTAAACCCTTAAGTGTGAGACTTATTTCAATTTCATCTTTGGGACTGTAACTGTTATGTGTGTGAGTGGAAATTTTTGAGGGGTCACAGCATGTTACTTATTTATTTTGGACTCAATTCAAGTGTTATGTATGGAATACGAGACCGTAACGACCCGATCCCCGACCCCGCATCTAGGAGTGTTACACAGGGGGATGCTTTGCCAATGACATCTGAAAGAAGGTATTGGTTGTCCCATTCTCCAAGGCTCAGTACACTACACTTGAGAGCATCACTTGCAGGCTGCAACAGCAGTGCGTTCGAGAATGTTCTCACATGGTTTGCGGGATCGCCCGTTCCATCATGTGCCTTAATCGTAGGCATCTTAAACTTCCTAGAGACATGAGCATTCATCACCTCCTCAGTAAACGGGGGTGTGGGATTATCAGGGTCTCCAAGTGGCATTAAATCTTTGGGATCACCCTTAGGGGCCTCTTCCCTTGTAGCTCCTCCTGTTGGGGCATCAGCCCTTCTCTGCCTCCTTGGAGGCCTTTCCAAATCAATAAAGGGAACCTCTCCTGAAGTTGGAGGAGGTCTATTCTGGTTCTGCGTTTGCTGTTCCATTACTATGTCATCCTTTAGCCTTTGGATCTCGGTCTCATGTGCCTTGATTCTCTCAACAGCTGTTAGAGGGGGTCCATCATGGATTCTTTGAGTCCTCATTCGAGGTTCTTTGCTAGCACGTCGCCTCCTTGGGGCTTCATCATGGTCGTCATCCTCAGATGATGAATCATCAATATAAGGACCGGAGTAGTCATAATATCCTTGATCAGGGCCAAGGCCTCTAATGTCAGGGGGTGATGCGGTTCACGTATCTGCAGGGCATGATCGCTCGGCCTAACACCTCGAGTATTCGGAGGGTAGTTAGGCAATCCTACATCGGGTTGGTGTTTGCAGGGAGATCAGTGGTGTGGATCTGTACTCCCGAAGGTAGTGGTCAATTAACATCAACAAGGGAAGATACCACCATCTGAAGAGGGTTGGTCTCCTGGTTTTGATGGGGAACCACGGGTAAAGTTCTCTCAGTAGGGGGAGTCATCCCTGTATGTTGAGAAACTTGAGGTTGGGTGGTTATCTCTGTTAATGGGGGTACGGACCCTTGTTCCGTGACAGCGGGAGGAGCATAGGTGACGGTGGTTGCCTCGGTTGTAACTGGTGTTCTTCGTGTATTTACCATGGTTGATGTCTTCTTCCCACAGGCCGTGCCAAATGTTGTGGAATAAAACTAAGTTATTGAATTGCGGCTAGGGTTTATGTGTATTTAATGCACTACAAGAAAAAATCGACCACGCAACGGTTTTTATCCGTCGTATGAAGCCCTCATTTTCCGTTGTCTATTGGAATGCCGTCTGTTACGCGTATCAGATGACAGCAGCTTAACCGTTGTCTTTGTTGCAGAAAGACAACAGACGTAGTTTCAGAACTATTGTATGAAAGCTGGTATAGACAACAGTTTCACAAGAAATTATCGTCCAATTTCATGTCACTCAAGTGTTTCTAAGAGTCGAACTGTTATCTAATTTCACCGAAGTCCATGGTTTATAAAATATAAAACTATTTTTTGTTTATGGTATAGACATTGGTCTTTCTCTAAAGAAGTGTTGTGCGAAATGTAGTTAGACAGCAGTTTAGTTTGAATAGTATGTTGTATTTGTTACATATACACCACACTTTCTTTGTTTACTACATGTCGTCTGAATGTCTAAGACATTACGTTCTTAGTTTTGCAAAAGCATTGTGTAAGTGTTTAATCTACAACGTTTTCATTTTGTTATTGTGTTGTATGTGGTTTAAGTACACCACATTTTTGTGCTTACTACATGTCGTCTGAATGTCTAAGACACTACGTTCTTAGTTTTGCAAAAGCATTGTGTAAGTGTTTAATCTACAACGTTTTCATTTTGTTATTGTGTTGTATGTGGTTTTAGTACACCACACTTTTGTGCTTACTAATTGTTGTCTGAATGTATAAGACACTACGTTCTTAGTTTTGAAAAAGCATTGTGTAAGTGTTTAACCTACAACATTTTCATTTTCATTTTGTTATTGTGTTGTATGTGGTTTATGTACACCACACTTTTGTGCTTACTACTTGTTGTCTGAATATGTAAGACACTACGCTTTCATTTTGCTAAAAGCATTGTCATGTTTTCTTATAGACAATTGTTGCATTTGTTTTGCTGTTGTGTGACTTTTATTTATACAACGGTCTAGTTGTTAAAGCATGGTCTGGTTATACAGCACACGATGGTTTTCTTATAAACCTTGGGTATTAAAAACCATTGTCTGTTAGATAGAATAACAAGTATTCCAAACAATGTTCTAATTGGCTAAAAGGAAAGTAGCCAACGGTTTTTGTATATACAATCAAAAGCAGTATAGTGTAAAATGAACATGCCAAAATCAAAAACCATTCCATTCATTCCATACAACCAACATTCTCCAAACGATCATCCATTACAACTAACATACACAATCAATTCACCATTCACTTCGCTAATACCACCAACCAAATCCAACCACAAGATTAAATATTTTCAGGTGAACATACCAACAAAAGAGATGGACTAAAATATTCACTTAAGCTTAAAAGCTATATTTACCATAAACTAGACAGTAAAGCTCCCAAAAGTTTAAGATTTGTTCAACCCAAAATACCCAGCAATACGATTAAGTTTAAGAGGCGTGGTTCTTCATGAAATACTTCGCAAAATCAGTCCTTATTTCATTCAGCTCAGGCATGCCATAAACGTTTTGGTTGTTTCTGCGTAGCCACTATAATATGAAACAATAAACCAAGTCACAAACAGGCTTCACCATGAAGTAGTAAGATTAAGAAAAAATTCAGAAATTTGGAATCATACCTTTATAGAAAATTGGAGTTCCTTGTCTAGACATATTTCTTTCATATAGCGCATCACAAATAGACCACAATCTTTACTCCCCATTTGGAGAGGAACTCCCTGAAGAAACATTAAATAAAATTATATATACGGCCAAACTATGTTTTGTAAAAGAGAAACATATAAGATATGCACTAAGAAAAAGATATTACCGCAAGATTCTCCCACATTATTTTCTTCTTCAGAAACTTCTTTGCTTTGTCCTTGTACAGTTTGATGGCACTACGACAATATAACATAAATCAAGTTTAAGACACTTTTCTTAATAAATATAGATGTCATTCCAAATGAAATATATTTCTTATGTGGTACTAACTTGTCAACAACTTCTGTCCATTCTTCACTTGCAATTCTCCCCTTTAAAGGATCCATATGGTAAACTATTTGTGTATCCGGATTTACAGCCGTCAACGCCCAATGGTTACTATTATTCCATGAACACAAATGAGAACATGTATCTTTATTAGAGGATAAGGATTTTATTTATAAGGGCCAGATTGATTTTATTTACAAGGCCTAGATTCACAAACTATAAATTTATTCAGGCTCCTTAAACTATATCATGGCATTACATGCAACAAAGATGACATTAAGCGCATATATATAGGCATAAAAAGAAGTACTAACGCGTGATTATATGGGAGCAGAAATAACTGGTTTGGCTTAGAGTTCTTGAATCTGTTAGCTAGGGCTTGCGACCTCTGTCCTGCAGTTCCACAACCGAGGGCGCCTATCGTCGCAGGATCAACAAATGTTACCATGTCAGACATCTTCTGTTTTTTCAAGTAATCCTGGAGTGAACTGCATAAGAAGTATACAGTCATTACAACAAACTATAAGTTTTATTCAAGTATTTGGAAAGCCAAAGAAAATTATAAACTACGATACTTACTTAGCAAACATACAAATAACAGACCCCGATATTTCACCCCAAGAGCACAAAGCATACAAATCTGATAAAAACAGAGCCTTTTTACCGGTTGATCCAAAGGCTTGTTGGTATAGCTAAAAAAAATTTACACGGCCGTCTTTCAAGGCATTTTTGGCCCAAAGCCACAAACGCTTCACAAGAGGCGGGTAATCAAGACCGAACTCCAACACATACTCTTCTTCTTCTTCTACTTCAGGTGTTTTCCCACAATTTTTCACCTTTTTAAACTTCTTTCCCATAATTTTCTTACTTCCCTAAAGTGGATTATAAAAAGAAAATTGAGAATGTCATGTGTTAAAGAATGTAGATCTGTTAAATTATCAAAAATAAAAATTTTACCTTTGTACTTCCATTCACTGCAGTGCTTGTCTTCAGTTCAATTATAAGGTCTCTTGGCCATGAAATATAAGTTCCAACAGCTTGTTCAACGGTCTCGATTTCATCCTTGATTAGGAAAGGAATCTTTGCAGATCCTTGAATTGCACGAGTAATAGACACTCGTGCATTCTGTTCTTCTATAGCTTTCCCATGAACGACATCAGCCTTTATATCCACTGTTGCATAAGCAACAATATTTAAAGGAGAGTCGATTGCCAATTCGTACTCCATAACAGCAAATTCAGGTTGCATGCCCACCTTACCAGCTACTTGATCATGTTCGACTTGTACACCCTCCATTTCCCCCTCATTAATTTTTTCCAACTCAATATTTTTCTCATTATTTTTTCCCGCCCCAGTCTTCTCTTCGTTCCTTTTCTCCAACTCAGTCTTCTCCTCATTCTTTTTATCCAACCCAGTCTTCTCCTGAATATGATATTCCTCTCCAACATCTTGCACCTTGCAACTCCAACTCCTTCATCATAGCATGCGCGCCCTTGGAACAACTCCCTTGTTGTGATCCAATATTTGGACTAGAATCAGACTCAGTAGTCTTTCCCAACCAAGCCGCTTTCATCTTTGCCATCTCATCGACCCAAAAGGAATCTCGCTCCCGAATTATCTTTTCAGTCTCTTCTTTCATAAATTTATGAATACCTTCTTGGATTCTGTCCTCTATTGACTTGCCTTTCTTCTCTGCCTCGAAAGTTTAAAGTATGTAGACTGCTTGACATAAGCCCCTTGCCCACATACCCGTCCTCCATGCTCAGGTTTACCGAGCACCTTGGTCAAGACATCATCGGAGCCTTCTACCGTAACTTCCCCTTGTTTAACTCTTTCTTTCATTTTCTCCTAAAATAATTGACAGCAAATGGAAGTAGTTAAGAAACAAAAGAGATAAAGAGTATTATTTAGAAAATAAATGGTATGATAAAGTTAAAGTTACATAAATGAACAACTTACAATATCATCAGCAATTTTTTTAATTTTCTCAGACTTAAAGTTCCCATCTTTATCCTTGCGTGCACGGACCCACGAATCTGATCTGTCTATCTCCATTTCAGGATCACCTTGAGACTGTATGTGTAAACATGTTTGAAAAAAACATACAGTGTCATTAAAACACATTAATCATGAAAGATATTTTACAAATAAACATATTTTTTACACATGTTTTGTCTAATATGAGTAACGATTACTAACCATTTCATGCTCTGGGTTGGAATAACCCTTTCGAGACATGCAGTGATCATATTCACTCATTTTCCTCCTTTTTTGTTGTATGTTGTGGATGCCCTTGAAGAACAAACAAAAAATATTAGAAACAATGTTGTACTACTAATTACTTTTGCTATCTCAGAATTTTGTAAACAAATAAGGTCAAAAACTCACATCAAAATCATCAGATAGACGGTCAACAACGAAAATGTCCCAATGTGCCTTCTCGATGAACGAGTAATCAGCCGGAGGTAACTCTAACAGCTCACGCTGATTTTTATGCGGAAGGATATAAGCTGTTGTTAATTTACTCTTAAACTCCCTCCATTTCGAGCACGCCGATTTCATAATAACACTCCTCGCTGTTGGTGGTACCACGTATGCCATCTACATATATAATCATTTTGATTAGCACACATGTTAACAGGATGTATCCAGGGCATAAGCACTGGACATATTACTAAAACAGGATGTGTGGTTCTTTTTCCTACTTATATACTGGTTAAAAAAGATGTAATGAGTAGAAAGTAAAGAATATGAATTCAGAGGTTTCTGTCCTTGTTAAGGAATAAATAAGTTAGGAAAATGAAATATTGTAAAGAAAAGTAAAGATGGGGAAGAAGGATGAAAGAGAGAGGAGTGAAAATGAGAAATTATAAAAATTTTGCAACAAGGTTTGTGAAAGATGTGTAGTAGTGTTAGTATTGTTTACTGCTATGACTCTGATTATTGTTATGTTACTTTAAAAGATGGACAGGTCTTGGTTAAAAGTTGATAGAAGAACACGTGAGTTCGAAAGAGGAGTCGAAGAATTATTGTTATTTTCATTTGAGAACGGATATGATGAAAATAAAATTAGCTGTCCATGTATAAAATGTGCATATAGTAAAGCTTGGAAAGCTCGAACAGTGAGGGACCATCTTTTCAGCAATGGTATCGATCAGACCTACACGCGTTGGATTTGGCACGGAGAGTGTAATATAGAAGAAAGTGAGCCTATCACGGAGGAGACCGACAGTTCACAATCCATGGATCAAATCCCGCTGAAAACAAAGAATGGTGGTAGTGATGATGATATTTCCCTAGATTCCTCAGATTTGTTTAACCATATTCAATCTGAACATGAACCCCTTTATCCGGGATGTGAAGGATTTACAAAGATGAAGGCTTTAGTAAAGTTATACAACTTGAAAGCAAAATATCAGATATCTGACTGTGGCTTCTCTGAAATTCTACTTTTGGTTGGGTCTATGCTTCCAAACGGCAACAGTTTTCCTTCTTCGTTCAGTGAAGCTAAAAAAAGCTTGTGTGCTTTAGGAATGGAGTATGAAAAAATACACGCATGTCCGAATAATTGTCTACTATATCGTGGAGAGAGAGATGAAGATGAGACGAGGTGTCGTATTTGTGATGCCTCTAGATGGAAGTTAAATAAAAAAGGGGATGAATTGGAAGGGATTCCTTCCAAGGTATTATGGTATTTTCCATTACTACCACGTTTGAGGACTTTGTTCAACTCACCTCGAACAGCCAAGGACTTGACTTGGCATGACACGGAGAGAGTGAAGGATGATAAAATGAGACATCCGGCAGATGCACAAACTTGGAAAGAAGTCGACACCAAGTGGCCAGATTTTTCTTCAGATCCTAGAAACCTTCGGTTAGCTCTATCCTCAGATGGATTTAATCCGTTTCACAGCACAAATATTGATTACTCTTGTTGGCCAGTTTTGATGTCAATATACAATCTTCCACCGTGCCTTTGTATGAAGAGGAAGTATATAATGCTATGTTTGTTGATATCTGGACCAACTCAACCCGGTAATGATATTGATTTGTTCCTTCAACCACTTGTGGAAGATTTACAAAAGTTGTGGCAAGGGAAACGAGTGTATGACGCTTACAAGAAGGAGTATTTTTTATTAAGAGGCATTTTGTTATGGACTATTAGTGATTATCCAGCCTATGGCAACTTATCGGGCAATATTATTAAAGGGTATAACGGGTGTCCTATTTGTGTTGATGAAATAAAAGCTACGAGGCTGGTTAATTACCGAAAGTGTGTGGTCATGAGGCATCGGAGGTGGTTGCCCCGTCAGCACCCATATCGTCGGCAGAAACAAGATTTTGATGGCACCGTGGAAAAAGAATTGGCTCCAGTTCCATTAACCGGAGAGCAGGTGCTTGAAAGAGTACAACATTTAAAGGGTCATGTCTACGGTAAGACACAAAGCCAACCTCGCTTGAAGAAAGGTGATGCTCGACCAGTTTGGAAGAAGGTTTCTATATTCTTTGAGCTTGAGTATTGGAAGTTTTTGTCGGTTAGGCATGTTCTTGATGTGATGCATATCGAGAAAAACATATGCGAAGCTTTACTTGGTACCATGCTTAATATACCAAAGAAGACAAAAGACAAGGAATCAGTCCGTCTTGACATGGCCGAAATGGGAATAAGAACAGAACTAAGGCCAAAAACTCCTGGAAAAAAAGAGAAGTTACCATTGGCATCTTGGAATTAACTCATTCTGAAAAAAAAGATGTTTGCTCATCCTTTCTTGGCATGAAGTTGCCTGATGGTTTTTGTTCAAATATTCGAAGTCCAGTTTCAATGGAAAATCTTCGACTTACAGGAATGAAATCTCATGACTGTCATATGATTCTGCATCAATTGCTCCCAATTGCGATTCGATCGTCACTGCAAAAACAGGTCAGGAACACTATTATCAGGTTCTGCCTCTTCTTTAAGGCAATTTGCAGTAAAGTCATTGAGGTTGATAAGTTGGAGAAAATGCAGTCGCAACTGGTAGAAACTTTGTGCAAGCTTGAAAAATACTTCCCCCCTTCCTTGTTTGATTTAATGTTTCATATCTCGGTTCATCTTGTAAGAGAAGTTGAGCTTTGTGGACCAATTTTCCTTAGGTGGATGTATCCTTTTGAGAGATACATGAAGACATTTAAGGGATATATAAAGAATCGGGCTCGTGCAGAAGGTTGCATTGCTGAGTCCTATATTGCGGAAGAGGCGGTTGAATGTTTGGTGGACCATGAAGAAACAACTATTGGGGTACCTAAAAATGGTAGACATACCAAGGATGGCATTTGCAGGCCATTATCCGGTGCAACTGTGATAACCCCGAGCAGCACTGATTTGCACGTAGCACATTTATGTGTTCTACAAAATACTACTGCTGTTAGGCCATATTTTGAGTAAGTAAAATTACTTTCATTACATTTACCATTTTCTGCACTCTTTTAACTAGAAAAATCCAGTCCATATTTTATGTCATTATTTCATTATTTATGTAGTCTCTTTTACTTAAATGTAGTGAACACATGGCATTTTTAATGACCAAATATCCGGAACATAAAAATGATGAAATGTGGCTGAAGAACAAACAAAATAAGAAATTCCTAAAATGGTTTAAAGAAAAGGTATTATGTGTGTTTAGTAATAGTTTTCTGCATGTTTTACAAACTACTGCTCATATTAATCATTGTGTAACTTGTATTTTTTTTTTTAAGATTGCTTCAGATTTGGTTGATGAAAAAGAGATATCGCAGGAGATAAGATGGATTGCAGATGAGCCTAACAAGGCTGTGCCTACGTTCAGCGGCTACAAAATGGACGGAGTTACCTTTGCTACCAAGGATCGTGATGATACGCGTCAATTTCAATGTAGTGGTGTGTGCGTTGAAGCTGATACAATGATAGTGCAGGGTAAGGATAAAAATATTGAGCACACATCACATACATATTATGGAGTTATAACAAGTATATGGGAGTTGGACTATAACTACTTTAGGGTCCCTGTTTTTCGGTGCAAGTGGGTAGATATAAACAAAGGGGTCAAGGAAGATGACTTGGGTTATATATTGGTTAATTTGAATAGCTGGGGTTTTCAAACGATCCATTTGTGTTAGCAAAACATGTTAAGCAAGTTTGTTTCATCGACGATCCTCTTGATAAATTATGGTCCGTGGTGTTGAAACTACCAGAGAAAAAGTACTATGAAGATAATGATGATGAAAATGAGGGATCCGTGGAAGTAGAACTTGAGAATGACTGTTTTGTGCCCAATTTACCCGATGCTGATTTACTCGAGGAAGAGGAACATAGCTACATGCGAGATGTCGTAGGCGAAATAATTCAACTTTCTTGATGAAATTTAATTTGTGTACTTTTAATTACATAAACTTTGTAATATGATAATTCTATTTGCTACTTTGAACATAACAGTTCTTGATTGATGTTTTGTTGCCTGATGTTTGTTTGGTATGGCATTGTATTGCCTTTGATGTTTGGTATGTTTTGGCAGGGGTGCCCAGTTCCAATTTTTTTCCTACTGTAAAATGAGACAACGGTTTTTAACTACCAAACGCTTGTGTGAGAGATAAAGAACTCAGAGTACAAAACATTGTGTGTTGCATGCAATTCAGACAACAGTATTCACAAACCATTATCTGATTACATTTTATACAACGTTTATTAAAACTCTTGTCTGATTTTAACAACGTTTTGTGAAAGCATTGTTCAAAGCATTGTCTGAAGTTTCTTCAGACAATGCTTTTAAAAACCGTTGTTAAAATCAGACAATAGTATTTAGTCACCATTGTGTGACTGCATCTGAAGCAATATCAGATAAAAATAGTTGTCTAAGTTTTACAACGGTTTTGAGAACCTTTGTAAGACAATCTGTTAGACAACACCACTTTCAAAAACCGTTGTAAAATGTATGTCTATTTTGAGCTTCTAGACGACAGTTTCTAAAACTGTTGTTAAGTTCATGATCAGACAATACAACGAAAAGCTTGAAAAAAAACCGTTGTGTGAAATTTTCAGCCAACACTTTTTCGTCGAAGTGTCGTCTGATGAGTGTCGTCTGATTCAAAAATTCTTGTAGTGATGCTAGGGTTCGTGAGCTTCGTCCTTTAATGGTTGTTTCCGCGTTCGAGTTTGATCGGTCCTCACAGAATGCCTACGTATCTCGAAATTAAGAACCAAGCCAAGACGTAGTTCTGAGAATGAGGGGTCAGACCCTTATATAGGCGTCGGGAGCCTTAGAATTAGAGTAGGGTTTGGAGACTTGGTGGACAAGCCACCGCCTTGAGGAAGGTTCTAGACTCCTACCTTATAAGAGCATGTTTCCATGTCGAGTTCGGTGCCTTGGGGGCTACTCATAAAGATATTGTATCCTTGTTTGACTCTTATTCGCAAGCTATTAATCACCCTTAATATTAATACGAAATTAATATTTAGTTTTGGGCCTCATTATTGGACCGTACTAGGTTTAATTAATGCCACATTAAATGTGTGTTTAGGGCTTACTTTTAGCCCATATCAAATACAATGAAAGATTAGCCCGTACTAGGTTTCGATTGGCCCTTGCACCATGGATCAATCTTGATGTTCTTAAGGAGTGGCCTTCTCAAGAAAGATGTGTTCGGACTCGAGATGGAAGAAGATGGAAGAGATCATCGCAATATTGTTTCAATGGCTTGATCAACCAGGTGAAATATTTGGATGATACTAGTGATTTTCTTCAAGAGACCAAAGGATTGTGAAAGCAAGGATCGAGTGACTCGACATATGGAAGAGCACTCGTGGTGTTTGATGCATGTGATTTTGTAGATTGATACATCGCTATGATGAAGAACGATGGTTTGGAGTTCACTAAATGGGTTTTAACAATCAATATCTGGAAGAACAAGAAGAGGTTCTTGTTCGAGAGGAGGCGTTGGTGAATGGACTTCGAAGGCTTGATGGTTACCGTTCAATCCGATATTGATACTGGGTTGAAGGTGGGATTGTGGGGTTTCAACCCAATATAATGTTATGGGTCCGGGTGAAGCAAGGTTATATTTGTAAGATAATAATTGTATATGTAAAAAATTATATATATGGTATGTCTTGATCACTATAAGTTGGGTAATTAGGTGTCAAGAATTGGAAGGCTTGTATAACAAGTATGGTAAGACTTGTAGAACAATTATGGTAAGTCTTGATGGCTAAGTTTTGGATGACTATATATACATAGTTGTATAGTATTTGTTTGATGTGTGAATACTTAATATATGTAGTCTTAGGTATGTGTGGGAGATGATTGAGCTTTGTTTGACTCAAGTATCGGGTTTGGGACACTATTGAGGTGTTATTGTTTTGATGTATTATTGATAAACATTATGATTAATAATAAAAGTTGGGACATTGGTGTTTCCACGTCAAATGTTTGTTTGTTCTTATTTTGCTTTTACTCATTGGTTTGATAGAAGCAGAATTAATACTTAAATAACGTGTGACCGCGTTTTGGTGAATCTTGTCAATTAATTGATTGTGTGTGTGTTCTAAATTGATTGTTTGTGAATCTCGGATTTGTGAGTCCCGGACAGAAGTTATCCATAGAAGTACAAAAGTAGATGACACCCTAATTTGTTAATTCGACTTTCTACTAATATATATAAGAGAAAGAATGACATAAATACCACAAAATTGAGTAAAAGTGACAAGAATATCATAAAGTGCTGGTGCTGGCCATAAATACCAATCTATTGCGCATTTGAGATAGGAGTAAAAGATTTTAAACATATTACGCATTTTTCATATGGGTATTAGGCCCCGCCAGGGGAGCTTATCACGCATTTGGAGAATGGGTAACCCTATTACCCATTTTCCAAATGCGTAATAGGAGAAAAAATTTATGCTAGTTACCCCAATATCAAATGCGTAATATTGTTACCCTTATACAAAATGTATAATAGGCTGATATTTATGGTCACCACTTTGTGGAATTCTTGTTATGTGATATATGTTTTTGTGGTATTGTTGACCAAAACCGTGTATAAGATGATGACAAGTTGGCTGCAAAATATAGTAACAGACTTTCTTTTTCTTTTTTTCTTTGAACAAAGGATTTAACAGACTAATAATATGAAAAGCTCACTTCAAGTCGGACATGAATGAAATAATATGTTGGTGCAAAGTGAGTTATTGGAAGATGAAATGAAAAACTAAAATCAGTAAGATGATGTAGACTAAATTGGAACTCGTTTAACAATGTGTATGCAATCTTGCAAATCATATTCGAGTCAGGCTATCAGCTACTAAGATCGTGGGACATTCATGTACAAAAACGAAAAGGATCTTTGTGGAATTGTGGTGACAACTCTGTTTGAGTGAGTCTGCTGGCCATCGAATAACCGCTGGGCACCTGTCCACCACCGTCTCTCTTTTTCACATACTGCTACCTTTCGGCATATACCTTTCCGAAAAATTATTACCCGCCACTCATAATTGAGCCTCGTGTATAACAGCATGCACTCTTGTGACCTTGTATAGTGGTGCATGCATATGAAACACGCTAGTGTAATATGTTTGCCGACTGATGGCAAGACACGTGCCGCTTCTTCAAAGAAGAGGTAATTAAAGACAAGTAAATATTTTTACACCCAGAAGAGTCGTAGGCACCAACTTGGCAACTTTGTTCCTTATATGATTAACATGATAGATATGCTGCATGTCCAGATTGGATCTTGCTCTCTCACAATGTTGCTGCACTCCGCCACTTCTGCTCAACTCTTGATTTTTAGAGAGAGTGAGAATTAATGATACTGTTAGATTAGATTACGTTGATATTTTAGTGATCGTTTTTATCGCTAATTTTGCAATTTACTCTATAATCTTTTTTGCTAGAATCATGATTTTGATTAGAACTTTGATATAAAATATATCAGAGTTCCACTCTAGAGAGACCCCTCTTACGTGGAGATCCGTGAAACAGTGGGGTCCACAAAAATTTTCATTTTTTTGTTTAAAAAAAAAAATTAAAAATATTTTCTTTTAAAAAAATTGCCACGTCAACATGCCAGATTTTAAAGAAAAATAAAAATTTTATTTTTAAGAAAAAAGGTTAAATTGGTTCTACTATAGAATACTAGGATCTCCACGATTCTCCATGTAAGAGGGTTTGCATGGAACAATGTCCAATATATCACATGACACCATATATTTCAGTTTAAGAGCAAAGCAGCAGATTTATAATTAAGGTACGTACTTTGATATATTGGACAACATAAGTATAACATGAAAATTATGGGCTTGTTTGGAAACCTTAAAATAAATATTTATGAACTTATTTTTAGGATATAAATTTCATATTTTGATATTTTTTTTATACAAGTATTTAATTAATGTATGTTTAAAATTCCATAAGTTGCAGGTTTTTATCCAGAAAAAAATGATAAGAATCTTAACATATTATTAAGTCAACTTTTCTGAAAAATAAATTCATCCAAACACCCCTATATATTATTAGACAATATCTCGTGCAAAGCACGAGCTAGAAGAAATATATTATATTTTCTTTATTTGTAATATATAAATTGAAACAATTATATTGATATCAATATTTAATATAAAAATCAAAATTTAAAAGGTAAATAACTAATACTTTATAGAAATATTCTTCAAAAAAATACAGTATAGAATTATAAAATTACAATTATTAAATTTTAAAAGAATTACATTATTTGTGCTACTTAGCAGATTATAATAAAAGAATTGTAAGTACAAAAATACTTCAAAAAATTTGAGAGATAAAAATCTACGGCTAAAATAAAATTTGGTACTGAAGTGCCATTAATACGGAATATTACTAATTAATAAATGTAATTTTTTTAATATTTATTTAAGGTTATTTTAAGAAAATCAAGAAAAACCAACATACATAATTGTTGTAAATACATCATTTGCGCATCTCGGTAAGATTATAATAAAATAATTGCAATTACAATAGAATTCCAAAAAATTTGTTATTTTATCAAAAACTAATATAAAATCTTAAGGAAAATAGAAATCTAGAGCTGAAACCAAAATTTGTAGCCAATTACCATTAAAAAACGGTTTCACTTAGTAAAGAAATTCCAACAATTTTGTTATTTTAAAAAAATAGAATTCTAATAGAGAAATAGAAATCTAATTAAGATTATAAATTTTTAATTTTATTTAAAAATAATATAGAATCGTAATAGAAATAGAAATTTAGTACCGAAATGTGATATGAAAAAAGTTTTCTGCTTATTAATAAATAATAAAGGTTATAGATTTATACACTATTTTTTTTTTTTTGGAATGTTTAGTGGAAATTTGCATATATCTTGAAGACTTTAAGAGACTACCAATTTACGGCTAAATAGATCATTTAATCTTCAATAGTAGGACTTAAATTCAACACCGTCTCACCTGCACCAACATTCAGTCTCAAAGAAGAGTAGTACGAACATTCACCACGGGAACAAACATGTACATGTGAGTATTTCGAGAGAACAAACATCACTGAAGTAAAAAATGAAAGATGATACATATAATGTTGAATATATGATATGATCATAGCAAGCTCACTTTCATAATACCTTAACATTTTAAAGAGATTGGTTATTGGTCACACTACAATAAATCTGGCAATAGACGACACGTATCAGACAACATCCATGAAAAAAAGTGTTGTCCGAAATGATCAGACAATTGTTATTTTCCTACTCGAGAAAGTATTGTGTAATCCAACATTCACACAATGGGCCAAAACCGTTGTGTGATAAATCTTACCAGACAAACATTTCTTGACCAGGGGTGTTGTGTAAATGCATAAGTATTTTTAAGATTAGACAAGCGTTAGCAAATAAGTGTTGTGTGAATGCCTGCAACACAATATCCCGGAAAACCGTTGTTGCATTCAGACAAGTGTTTTTAGGTCTGTTGTCTAAGTAGCAGTCATACAATATGTTATCCGTAGTGTTGTGTGACAGTGAACCAACACACAACATTTTTTATAAATATTGTGTGAATGAAGCATAGATAATACTTCGTAAAAAGTATTGTTAGAATGACAATTTTAGAAAATAACTTTTCTGCATTTTTATAACTAAATTTTGGATTTAAAATAAATAATCAAAATAAAAATAATTATGAAAAGTAAATAAATAATTTACCTTTTTAAATAAAAGGTAATTTAGTAATTAGAAGTAAATAAGTTAAAAGGTGAAAAGGTTAAAAACATTTCATTTTTTACCTTTTTACCAAAACATGATTAAAACAATACTATTCATCACCATCTTCAAGCTTTCATTCCAAGAACACCAAGAACACGAAGAACACTATAATCAATCTCCAATTTCTATATGTTATGGAACTCAAAATCCAACATATGATATATGAAATTGACTAGAAAAACAAGATCTACATATTATCTCTACTCTATGCAATCTTTACAATTTCACAAATTTTCTTGTCTTGCTTGACTAAAGAACATGGAATCGTCGAAATTGAGATAGAATACCAATGCACATATGCACTTTCCACTCATATCTTTCCTTGATTAGTTGTTATTTTGTGTCAAGAAACAAATTAAATATCAAGCATGCAGCTTGCAGGAATCCTCTTAAAAACCCGGAATTGGTCTAGCCCTGGCTATACTTACAAAGATAAGTACATGGCGACCTTACTAATTAATGGAGCTGGCCGATTTGGATGCACCGGTCCCCATCAGATCTGTATGCTCCTCAAGTTCAAAAATCTCCCTGTATAAGCTGGACTTCTTTTTCCGAATATCTTTCATATATGGAGTTATTATATTTGTAGTTTTGGTTGATGGTATGGTGAATATTGGTCGTAATGGATGGATGGATTGAATTGGTTTCTATTGTTTGTTTCTTGCATTTTCATTTTATAGTGTAGTTTGGTTTTCTTTACATGTCCAGAACCATTGTTTAAGATACTTTTAGCCAATGTCCACCAATGATTAACTTGTTGTATTATATATCAAGCAATGCTTTTATTAAAATTCCTTGTGAGAAAATGACTCACACAACAGGTAAATAAAA